>OZ010584.1:25880585-26088085 GCA_963932145.1 Acanthosepion lycidas
CAGAATTCTTGTTGAGACTTACGGCGACCATGTTCTCTCGGAAACTACATGTTTAGACTGTTCAAAAATAATGATTTTGATGTTGAAGATAAAGAACGCTCTAGAGCCCTGAAAAAGTTTGAAGACGAAGAATTGGAGGTATTACTTCATGCAGACTCATGTCAGGCGCAAGCTGAACTTGCTGAATCAATAGGAGTTGATCACACAACAGTTTCGTAACGTTTGAAAGCAATAGTTATGATTCAAAAGCAAGGACATTGGGTGCCGTACGAGTTGAAGCCGAGAGACGTCGAGTGGCATCTTGTCACATGTGAACAGCTGATTCAACGGCAAAAATGGAAAGGTTTTTTTTGCATCGTATCGTGACCGGCGATGAAAAGTGGATACACTACAACAACCCTAAGCGTGGAAGACCGTGGGGTAAACGCGACCATGCATCAACATCGGCGGCAAAGCTGAATATCCTTGGTTCAAAGCTTCTGCTCTGCATTTGGTGGCATCAGCTACGTGTAGTTTATTATGAGCTGCTCAAACCGACCGAAACAATCAGACGAGATCGCTATCGATTACAACTGATGCGTTTGAGCCGAACATTGAAGAAAAAAAAAGACTGGTATACGAGCAGAGACACTACAAAGCGGTCTTGCAACATGACAACTCTAGGCCACATGTTGCAAAACGGGTGAAAACCTACTTGGAAATGAGAAATCCTAACCCCCTTCCCCACGCCCTCCGTATTCACCAGACATTGCCTCATCCGATTATCACTTGTTCCGATCGGTGGCATATGGCCTGGCTGAGTAGCACTTTCATTCTCATGAAGATGCTAAAAAATGTGTCGACTCGTGGTTAGCCCCAAAAGACGTGTCATTTTTCCGACGTGCAATTCAGATGCTGCCAGAAAGATGGGAAAGCGATGGACAATACTTTCAGTGACATGTTTCTTAATAATTTTTGTAAATAAAGCATTACTTTAAGAACTTATTCAAGGTCCTAATATCAAGCACTATAGTTACAAAAACACAGACGTCTTATCACGTATGAACAGCTGCTTCAACGAGAGAAAAGGAAAGGTTTTTACATCGTATCGTGACCGGCGATGAAAAGTGGATACACTATGATAACCCTAAGCGGAGATGATCGTGGGTTAAGCCCGGCCATGCATCAACATCAGCAGCAAAGCCGAATATCCATGGTTCGAAGCTTCTGCTCTGCATTTGGTGGGATCAGCTGAGTGTAGTTTAATATGAGCCGCTTGAACCAACCAGGGAAGATCGCTATAGACTACAATTGATGCGTTTGAGCCGAGCATTGAAGAAAAAAATGGTCGCTATACGAACAGAGACACGACAAAGTGATTTTGCAACATGATATCGCTCGGCCACATGTTGCAAATTGGGTGAAAACCTACTTCGGAAAGCTTAAATGGTAAATCTTACCCGACCCGCCGTATTATCACTTGTTCTGATCGATGTCACATGGCCTGGATGAGCAGTACTTTCATTCTTATGAAGATGCAAAATATGTGTCGACTCGTGGTTAGTCTCATTTTTCCGACGTGGAATTCCAATGCTGCCAGAAAGATGGGAGAAGGTAATGGCTAGCGATGGACAATACTTTCAGTGACATGTTTCTTAGTAATTTTTGTAAATAAAACATTACTTTTCATGAAAAATCAGCGGAAACTTATTCAAGGACCTAATATATACGTGTCTGTGTGTGTATATAAATATAAACATGTGTGTGTTTCTCTCTCTCTCTCTCTCTCTGTCTGTCTCTCTCTCTCTCTTTCTCTCTCTCTCTCTCTCTCTCTCTCTCTATATATATATATATATATATATATATATATATATAAAGGGAAGCGAGAGAAAAGTGTGTATATTAAAAAGAAGAGAGAAACCGCAAACGTTTTTGGTTGTAATGTGGATTTTTTTTAAAATATATTATGCTTTATTTTCCATGCAGCCTCGTTCTCAATAACCGTTGAACATGACGTCACGCAAGGCCATTTCAAACGTCCAGCTTCCCAAAGAATACCAGGATGGAGACAAAGGTATTCTAACTAGCACACAGACACCACATCGATTCTTGATAATGACTGTGAAAGTCGAAAGTATTAGGTCGGTGACGTAATAATGTCGTTTTTTGACGTATTTTTTAACATCAAAAAACGACATTATTACGTCATTATTTTTGCACCAACCTAATACTTGAACAATTATATGACAAAATATGAACTTCGTACAGTTTATCCACCACTTCGAGCAGAATACCTTATCCGAAAATTGAAAAAATAATGATAAAATATTAATCAGACATACCTTGTCGGTTCTTTTTCATCAAACTTGTTTGGATATATATATATATATATATATATATATATATATAATGTGTATACGTGTGAACACGAAGAACAATCAATAACCCAAAATGTCATATCAGTAGTGCATAAATAAACAAGTTAAAACAAACTATCAACTTTTTCATTTTTCTTAGCTTCCGGTGCTTTAGCTCTTTCTTTCTTTTCTTCTTTTCTTATTTTTTTTTTTTTTTTTTTTTTTTTTTTTTGTGGTATATAAGGAAATGCTTATTATTAATAAAATTTGTCTATTTGTTGACATATTGTTTCATTGTAAAATTGATTCGTAGGTTGGTAGAAAAGAAAATAAGAAAGAAAGAAAGAAAAAAGAAAGAAAGAAGAAAGAAAGAAAGAAAGAAAGAAAGAAGAAAGAAAGAAAGAAAGAAGTAGACGACTCTGAACAAACGTTCATGTGAACAGACAAAAACGAAAGACAAAAGAAAAAAGATGCAAGCAAAGAAATACATGAAGAAAGAAAGAGCATAGATGACTATGAACAATAATAAAGAAAGAAAAAAAAGAACGAAAGAGAGAGAGAAAGAAAAGAAAAAGTTATAAAGATATGAAGAAAGAAAGAAAGAAAGAAAGAATGAAAAGAAAGAAATGAACGAAGAACGGAGATGGTTAGGAAAAAGAAAGAAAATAAAGAAGGAAAGAAAATAAAGAAAGAAAAAGAAATGAAGAAAGAAATAAAGAACGTAGATGACAATGAACAAACGTTGATGTGCACAAAGAAAGAAAAAGAAAGAAAAATGAAAAAAGAAAGAAAAGTAATAAAGAAAGAAATGAAGAAAGAAAAAGAGAAAGAAAAGAAAAAAGAAAGAAATGAAGTAAGTCGATGGCTATTAATAAACATTGATCCGAACAAAGAAAGAAAACAAAGAAAGAAAAAAAGAAAAGTAATAAAAAAGAAAGAAAGAAAGAAAGAAAGTATGAAATTAAGAAAGAAAGAAAGAAAGAAAAGTAATAAAAAAGAAATAAAGAAAGAAAGTATGAAATTAAGAAAAAAGAAAGAAAGAAAGAAAGAAAGAAAACGTAGATATCTATGAACAAGCGTTGATGTGAACAGACGCAGAAAAAAGTGAAAGGGAGAAAGATAGAAAGGGAGAAAGATAGATCTATGTGTGCGCAAGTGAGTGTTGGAAGCAGAAAGTAAGCCAGACAAATATAATTAAAACAAATCTTGTTCAGCTATATTTTCTTTTTTTTTATATATATATATCTTTTTTCTATTTTCTTCCCCGCGAGGTTACATGGAGTCCTCTTTGGTCATTTTCCAATTGATTCGAAAAGGGCCGTTAGTCATATTCCGAAGATAACACTATTTTCGATTTTCATTTTTTTTTTTTTTTTTTTCTTTTCCCCGCCAAAATAATTCTCCTCCAGATTCGACCTTCCTTCCTTTCAGGTTTTTCCTTATTCCACCCACCTCCTTCTAATGATATCTTCTTCCACATCAACACCTCGACACCGGAAATTGCATTTATTCTCTTGGTAGAATGAAGTCTGCTGAAATTTGCTTGCCTGGAAACAATGGGACATGGCAAGCAAGAATGTTCTTTTTATTTATTTTTATTTTTTTTATTTCAATCTTGGACTAACCCTCGTGAAACGTTGAATAGTTTAAGTTCAGTAACAAATTTAAATCTTTATATTTTGTTCATGGTGAGATTCGTCCAGCATGAAACAGCCTGTCGCCTCTAAATGTTGACTTCAATGTTCACTTTTATATTTACACACACTCTATCTCTGATACTGAGCACTTTATCCCATAAATATTGCACACCTTAAGAGCATATTTCTTCACACACACGCACACACACACACACACACACACACACACACACACACATATATATATATATATATATATATATATATACCAAAATTACACAAAATATCTTGAAATACTAAATAGTAGATTTATTCAATAAAATCACCATCAGTTTTAACCACGGCCTTCATAAAACTTCGGCATCTCCTGCATTTCTTCTGGACGGTCTCATTGTTTAAGTTGATGAAGGCTACCATAATCCTTGCCTTCAGTTTGTCTTTGGTGTTGGTCTCTCGCTCAACTGCGTCCCCTCATAATAATCAAGGTGGGGTGCAGTCTGGAGTGTTAGGTGGGCAGATGTTATATGGTTGCAGAAATTGTCTGAAAGCCATGACTGTGTCCTCCTGTCTGTGTGTCATGTTGCTGGATATTTGGTTTTCATCATTCTTGGTACATCTTTTGGGGAAATAGTAAACCAAATGTGGTTCTGAATGTTCACCATCTTATCCTGGCAGAAATTTGTCTCGTCTGTAAAAAAGCAAATCATATTCGGTTGGATGGGATGCTTGAGTTTGTTCAAAAGTTTCGTAGCGCGGTCTTTCCCTTTTGTAATTCATGGCTTGGGATAGAAATTGTCCTTTTTTCATCTTGTATGGGAAATGTCTTCATACACTACCTGTATGATAAGAAACACAAACAAACTTGTGTCCCTGGCTATGAACCTTATTGACTTGCAGGGATCATTGTCAACCATGGCCTTGATCTCACCAACAAATTTGAGAGTTCTTGTCTCATCAAAATGATCAGAGTGAGTTTTCCGAGATACTGAACCTTCGTAATCAGCATTAGACTCATCCAATTTCGTTTTCGAATCTTCTGCATTGTCCTCAGATTTAGACCCAAGCACTCTGAAATGTTCATATTGGAGCTTCCGGCGCGAATGCCAAACAGTACAGCATGCCGTTTCCAAATTTCTGGTGAGATGAATTGTGTCATGGTACTTTTTTTTTATCACAGACGGTGCCCAACTGACCCTACTATACTGTGCAGTCGACAAAATCAAAAACAAACAACCCGCATGCGTGAAATGAAAAATATAAAATGGCGACAATTTACCCATCGCACCCGGTATATTTATAGATGTATATATATATATATATATATATATATATATATATATATATATATATATGCGTATATATGTATACGTGTATATATATTGTAGAATGAATGTTACTGCTGGAAGTGAGTCAAGTAAATTCAATATTGAAAATCCAACTCTAAGTTAACACGCGGTCAGATGTGGCATAAGGCCAAATTTAATGTGGGGCATCTGAGTCCGTAGGCTCGGCCAAAAATTCCCCGTGGAGCTCGTAGAAAACGAGTTCGGGTATGTTTCCCGAGACGAGACTCTGCCCTTCGACAAAGCCACGTCTGGGGATCCTCTCTGCACTGAGGCAGAGAATTTGACCAGCGCAGCTGGAGACGAATCTCCAACTCTAGGATATCTACCAACCACCCCACGCAGTTAGATGTGGCACAAAGCTGAATTTAATGTGGGGTATCCATGCTAATTTGAAATGTAAATTTGTTGAGTGTGGGTTGCTTTGTTTTAATGTAAATGGCCTCCAATATCTGAATTTACTTTTTACTATGTGTATGTGTGAGTTATTATTGTGTTATCAACTGATATCTGTCTAATATTATGTACATGGCTATATTCTTCCAAGAAATGTTTAATAGAACTAAGAACAGAAAGGTGACAGGTAAGTCTACGGGAAAGCGTGGTTGTAGTAAAACCAATATATGTAGTGGGTTTATTGTTAATATCAGAGATACAATCTCTGAACAAGCATGTAAATTAATACACTACATTGTTTATTTTTGTTTTGTTTTGTGTTTTTGTAGAGGATTTAGTTGTGTGGTCGTAGGGTTATTAGAGAAGATGAGGTCAATTGTTTTAATTTTTTATAATATATGATGAGCTTAACTTTATTCTTATTAACGGGTTTATCATTTCTACCTATTATGTTTTTGAGTGTTGTTCATCATGTTTGTAATTATTATGCATTTGGTTATAATAGTATAAGTTAATAGTATTATGTTTATTTTGATGTACACTATTATTATTAATATTATCAATTTTGTTAGTGGTATTATTAAGTTTATTGAGATACATTTTAATTTGTTGATCAATGACTGAATTAGGGAATCCATTATTAACAAATATTTGTTTAATGTTATGTAATTCTTTATAGAATATGATTTTGAAAGATGATATCATTTGTGTGCATTGGATTAAGTATTTTTATATTATGAAAAAATTAAAACAATTGAGCTGATAATAAATAAAACAAAATAAAAAATAAAAACATATTCAAATGTTGAACAATTTTTGTCTTTATTTTCACCCGAAATTAAAGCAACCAAATGAAGTTTAGAACGGCTTGTGATCAGACATTCCTTGTCTGTTATATTTAACAATATATGTTTAAATAATGATCTGCTGCCCTTTTACACTATATATATATATATATATATATATATATATATATATATATATATATATATATATGCAAATACATAAATACACATATATATGCATATACATATATACGTATATAAAAAGACAGATGTGTATGCATATACATATATATATGAAAATACATAAATACACACACAGACACACACACACACATATATATATATATATATATATATATATATATATATATATATATATATATATATATATATGTATATACATCTGTCTTTGTATATACGTATATATGTATATGCATATATATGTGTATTTATATATTTGCATATATATATATATATATATATATACCAGGTGTGACAGCAAAATTGTCCAAATCGTGTAAAAGAAAGGGATAATTGTCCATCCCCCAAAATGTTTAATATCTAAAAAAAAACCACTAAACTAATTGAGTTTCTTTTCCCAGGATTTCAGATAAGACATTTAGCCATCTTGAAATCTTTTGTCGTAAGAATCACTGAATGACCCTTTGAGTTATTCAGCTAGAAAGAGAAAAGGTTAAAATCATTTTGTGTCAACACCCCCCACTCTTATGTCGTCCCAAGTGAGCAATGTTAAGAAGAAAAAGATCATTGAGGCCCTCAGTAGATATTTACTTGCCCACCACCACCACCACCACTGAGTCAGGTTGTGACTCAAGGTCATTTTTTAACGTGGGGACCCGAGTGTTTTCGCTCGGTCCTCTGGTCCAAGCTGATCTTAGCTGTTTATAGCTTGTCCAAGCTGGTCATAACTTGTCCAAGCTAGTCAGAAGTGGTCTTGGCTTGTCATAACTGGTCCAAGGTGGTTAGAGCCGGTCCAATGTAGTCATAGCCGTGATACCACCAGCATCGGCACGGATCCCTGTATCTCATTGAGGCCTTCTGTAATGGCACAAACATTCAAAATCCGGCTTCCAACTTCAAAGTCCATTCAAGAACCACCAAAGGAACAGTGAAGAAGTTGAAATACGTATATGCTCATATATATGTATATGCTTCTTTATGTATATGCACATCTGTCCATATTTCTGAGATGAGGTATTATGTAGATTATTTACATTATTCAGACTATTGTCCTCATCTTTGTCGCCGTATTTATCACAACGTTTCGGCCGTTGTACGCTCCGACCTTCTTCAGGTGGTTGAAATTTCGAACTGAACCCTCAAGGACACATGGCACAGTGGATAAAGGCGTTGGTTAGATCCAGTGACAGGACCCAAAGAGTGCCAGTTCAATAACCCGGTTAAGGCAGTGGAGAACTTTCAGACGGGAATTAACAGGAGATAACTAATAAATGACATCCATTAAACATGGCACGTGGAACTAGAACAGTCTGCCCCAATGAGCGAAATAAAGGGTTCAGTTCGAAATTTCAACTACCTGAAGAAGGCCGGAGCGTACAACGGCCGAAACGTTGTGATAAATATGGCGACAAAGATGAGGACAATAGTCCGAATAATGTAAATAATATATATGCACATATATATGTAGATGTGCGCATATGTATATGCATATAATTATATATGTATGTGTGTATATGTATATGCATGCACGTGTATATATATATATATATATATATATATATATATATATATATATATATATGGTTGTTGCCAATTCGTGTCCGAGTACGGCCATTACTACATATCTTTTTGGATAATATCTAGTGATATGTTGAACTCTTTAACCCACCAAGGGTCCTACATATTCTGACACAAACAGGGCACTTAAGCGGTCCAACAGCGGGAGGTACATTATCATGCAATTTAGAATGTTGCATGAAACCAGTTCTGGACACGCATGTCTTACGACAGATATCACATTTCAGCTGCTGGACGTCTACAGGTTTATAATGAATTGCCACCTTCCGTTGGTGCGCTGTCAAATGACTCCTTAGACCAGCCATCGACAAACACACTCTACCATAATATGTACATGTTAGACGGAGCTTCAGGAAGTTCAACGGGGACGCCTTTACGCACATCTCTTTTAAGCTTTGCGTGCCTCCTCTTCTCTTCTTCAAAGTAACACCGTCCACTACTAGCAGCCTCATTCCAAACGTTGCGATCAGTTGCACATTCTTCCCAGTGCTCACAAGGAATGTTGCACTTGCTCAGCGCATCCTTGATGCAGTCCTTAAAGCGCATCTTAAGTTTGACGACATTTATGCATACATATATTGATGTATATGTATGCATATAAAGATATATATATCGATAGATAGATATATCTGCACATATATATATATATATATATATATATATATATATATATATATATATATATATATATATATATCTGTGTTTGTGTGTGTGTCTGTGTGTGTACCAGGTGTAATAGTAAAATTGTCCAAAACTTGTAACAACAAAATTGTTCAATAGTTAGATTAATATTTGAACCGTTGTAGCTTAGAAATGATTAAAGATATCTTACTGGAATTCTCCAACGTTTTTATAACACTATTAGATTCTACTTTAAGCAATAAGAGTATATAATTACCCTCCAAGCTTAACAGAAGTATTGTGATGAAATCGATCATAAATGAAAATGACATGTTCATCATTAATTAATCATAGCTAAGGATTGGAAGCTCATGAAGGATTGATAGATGGTTCAAACATATATATATATATATATATATATATATATATATATATTATCAGGTTCATTTTCTAACTTATTCAAGATGATATTTGCCCTTACTAACTTTCTACCTTTCTGTCTTGGAGTAATATTTTGCCTCATATGTTTCACATACGATTTCATTGCTCTTTGGACCGTCATAGTTGAAACTCCTCTCTCATGTGCCAAACGTGTTATGGATTGAGTTGGATCTTTTCTAATTGATGTCTTTAGCTCTGTTGAAATGATGATCCCTCTTCCTGTTGTGACCTCCTGATCCAGTTTTACTCCGCACTGTTCGCTCTTTTTAAAACTTATTCACCGTTCTCTTGATGGTTCTTGAATGAACTTTGAAGATGGAAGCCAGAGTATGAATGCTGGTACCATTACTGAAAGCCTGAATGATCTTTTTCCTCTCACCATTTCTCATTTGGGAAGACAGTGAGGCTGACACAAAGGAATTTTAACCTCAGACTTTTAACTCGAATTGTTTTTCAATGATTCTTAAGACAAATCGCGTCAAGATGGCTAAACGACTTATCTGAAAACCTGGACAAAAGAAACTCATTTACTTTAGTGATTTTTATATATTGAACAATTTGTGGAGTGGACAATTATGTTGTCACACGAATTTTGCTGGCTGTTACACCCGGTATATATATATATATATATATATATATATATATATATATATATATATATATAAAGTACTTGGCTTGTGTCTTCCATCTAACAACAACTCGAATATATGGATCTTATTATTCAAGGAATTTGTTAGTAAGTTTCATGAAGTCCTATTAACGAAGTGATTTCGCCATTAATCACATTAATATTGCTATTTAATTGTCTATATAAATTGTTTCTTTATGGTATAAAATATAATCTGCAGACTCTAATATATATATATGTGTGTGTGTGTGTGTGTGATAAAGAAACAATTTATACAAAGAATTAAATAGTAATATTAATGTGATTAATGGTGAAACAGCTTCGAGACATTTACTTACTAACAATTCCTTGAAGAATAATATTCGAGTTGTTGTCATTGATCACTTTAACATCGCTAATTAATTCTTTGTATAAATTGTTTCTTTATGGTATGAAATATGTGCTGCATACTTTAATATATATATATATATATATATATATATATATTATATATATATATATATATATATATTATATATATATATATATATTATATATATATATATATATATATATATATATATATATATATATATATATATACAGGGGTTGGACAAAATAACTGGAACACTTGTTAAATTCAAAGAAAATTTATTTAATATGGAGTTGGTCCTCCTTTAGCCTCATAGACAGCTTTAATACGTCTAGGAATGGAATCATACAGCTTCCTGACTTCATCCAGAGGAATTTTCAGTCATTCTTCCGTTAAAACCTTCTCCAGCTCTTTACGACACGACGGTGGAGGATTACGGTTCCTAACTTGTTGCTCGAAAATGCACCACAGCTGTTCAATAATATTGATATTTTGAGATTGGGGAGGCCACTCCATGTGTTCTAGCTCACTTTCATACCCTTCATACCAATTCTTAACCACTCGAGTGGTATGTATTGGAGCATTATCCTCTTGGAAGATGCAGTCACCATCAGGGAATCAAGTCTTGGCCATTGGATGAACATGATCTCCCAAAATGTTCAGGTAATCTTTGCTGTTGATTCTACCATGCAGGGCAACTATTGAACTGAGACATTTCCATGATATGGCGGCCCAAACTATCACTGATCCACCTCCATGCTTCACTGTTGGATGAAGGCAGTCAGAGTTGTAAGCTTCTTTGGGCTGCCTCCACACATAAACTCGCCCTGAAGTTGGGAAAAGAGAAAAACTGGATTTGTTTCAGAATATGACTTGCTTCCATTGGTCTGCAGACCAGACATTGTGATCTCTGCACCACTTCAACCTCTTTTGAATGTTGCGAGTGGAGAGAAGAGGTTTCCTCACAGCGGCTCTTCCATGATATTCAGCCTCATGGAGCTCACGGTGAACAGTTTTAGTAGAAACTGAACTATTCAGATGATTATTCAACTCAGCAGTCAATTTGGCCGCATTTGTCCGATGAATTTTGGCCACATTGCGTTTCAATGCACGTCAGTCCCTGTCAGTAAGTTTGCAAGTCCGGCCCGAATTGCTACGGTTGCCAGAGGTCTTGCCCTGTTTCTCGAATTGCATCAGTGTTCTTGATATGGTAGCTCTTGAAAAACCAAACAGTTCAGCAACCTTAGTGATCGAGGCTCCTGCTATGTGAGCTCCAACAATTTGCTCTTTTTCGAACACGGAGAGGTCACGCATTTAGCTTAGATTTTACTAAATTCTAAAAATGAATAAGACAAAGACGGTAAATTAGATAAATAAACGTATTTACAATAGATATGACCTACAATTACGAAGTTTTAGTTAAAGTTCTTAATATAATAGGTCTTTGAAATATAAGAATGGATTTTGCAACTGTTCCAATTCTTTTTGTCCAACCCCCGTATTTACGACATCAGATCAGCAGCACGTAATCAGAATCTTAAATTCTGTGGACATTTTTACTCTACTAATTTGATTCTATTTCACTTTAACAGATAAATACATATAACAAGAAAATTTCCTGGATTTATAACTTTTCAAAATTCAAAACAAAATTCTCACTTCATCGATTTCAACGAGAACTTTAACGTCGCGATATCGTACGCTCCAAAACATATGTTCAGCTGTCAATAAATAGCATAATTTAAAAAATATATCTTTCGGTCTACACATATTTCGTCTCAGTGTTTGCTTGTGTATGGGAAAGTTGCGCTCTGAAGATGATAATTTGAAATTGTCGAAAGTACTTGCCATGTGTCTTCCATCTGACAACAACTCGAATATAAGGATCTTATTATTCAAGGAAGTGATAGTAAGTTAATGTCTAATTAAGTCTTGTTAGCGAAGTGATTTCGCCATTAATCACATTAACATTGCTATTTAATTATAATTTTTTTATTATATAAAATATAAGCTTCGCAATCTAATATATGTACATATATATATATATATATATATATATATATATATATATATATATATATATATATATATAAACATTTCTCAGAGTTAAATTGTAGAAAAGACAATATTTATAAGTATACATGACAATAGGAAAACTGTAGTTATTGCTGACGCGTTTCGTCCAATGTGGACTTTCCCAAAGCAAAAAACGAAATGAATTTAATTAAAGAAAGTAACTAATAATAACAAAAAACAGAATGTTCTTCGCAACTGGAGGAATGTAGAGAACGCTATTTTCATATTGTTAACTGAAAATAACTTCAGTTATTGTCACGTGTGGAGAATATTGTCATTATAGCTGTGTTTGTGGATTCAACTATTTTCTTTTGATTTTATGATATTGTTGTGTACGTTTGTTTGGGAGAGCAGTAATTTTGTTAAGAAAGATGAAATAGGGAAAAAGCCTGGGAGTAGATTAATATTTGGGTAATATTCTATGGCGGCACTCTCTAGAATTTTCCTTCTGAGTGAGTTATTTTCTTTTTTTATGAGTGTAGCATTTTTAAAATCAAAATAATGGTTGAATTTATTTCTATATATGACTAGTGCATTAGCTAAGTTGTTTTTTGTTAGGTCTCTTTTGTGCTCATAAATGCGTTTTTGTTTTTAATTTCTACTTGTTTCTCCACTATATTGGGAGGAACAGTTTTGGCAATTTATTTTATAAATGCCTGCTTCAGAAATATTATTGCTATTAGTGTATAAAGATCTGAGTATATCCATAATGGTTTTGGAAGTGTTTGTGGATATTTTAACATTATTTAGATGGGATAGGTTGTTCTGGATAGTGGCCGTGACAGAGTTGGTCGGCAGTATTATGCATCTATCATGTAATTTACTATTGCGGATTATGTTATTAGTTTTGTTTCGGTTGTATATTTCAGATACATTGACGACACACGCGTCAGCAATAACTACAGTTTTCCTATTGTCATTTATATATATATATATATATATATATATATATATATATATATATAGAGAGAGAGAGAGAGAGAGAGAGATTTTAGAGTCGCATGAAAATAAGTGGATACAACGTCTAAAAACAAAATATCCAGCCGGGCTAAATCACGAATTTAACAATATATAGATATAACTCAACAAATCAAAACCTACCCACATTTCTCGCCCACACAAGACAGACAGGCTTACGGAGGTGTGGAGGCCTCACGAATATACACACTTACACACATCATACGCACTCACTCCCTAATGAGCCAAATGATAACACACACCCACAGCAATACACACGCTTACACATATCATACTCACTCACTCCCTAAGAACCAAATAACACGCACACAAACACTTAACAGAGACACATCCCCTCTCCAGGACCAATAAAACTGTCAAACTGACCAAGGAAATTCAGAGCAGCATAGATCCATCCAGCTCTTATCTCAAATAACAACTTAAAAGAGACTGTTTGACCAACACAAGGAATGTTAAAAGATTCATGTTAAAAAGATAAAAAAATAAAAAAACAAATGAAAACTACAGACAAAAGTTCATTTTCTCCATCAAGACATTCATTTCTGTAGTTTAGTGCTAGCAGCAAGCAGAAATATTTCTCCTCCTGATGATGGCCATTTTGGTCGAAACTAGTCAAGGAATCTAAATGGAATAATAATAATAAAAAAAAACGAAAGAATATTAATCTACAACCCAGTGTGTCTGAAGATTTTAATTTTTTAATTTTTTTTATTGTTCAAAAAAAAAAAAAAAAATATATATATATATATATATATATGTGGTAATTTTTTAAATTGACCCCAAAAGTAGTGGTTTGGTACTTTAAATATTTGAAAATTATTATACATGGTTAAAATAGTGAGACATGAATTTGTTTTTGTTAAAAATATTATTATGACAAAAAGAAAAAAATTATGATTAAATTTTGCTTTCGTCAAAATATCGTCTTTTAGCTTTGATTACTGCAACACAAATATTTGGCATTCGTTGCAATCCAGACACAAATCACATAGAAAGAAAGACACACTGAAATGTCATCTTTTAGAATGTCATTAATTTTCGTCAAGAATGAAACAAAATTACGTATTTAAATGTTTCTCAATTCTTGTTTCCACTCTATATTGATAGAAAAAGAAAAATAACTCCTAGAAAGAGTTATTCCCCTTAGATTCAAAAAATATATCAGTTATTTCCCTTAGAACCTTAGATACGGAACAAAATTTCATTTCTTCCATTAAATTTCTGACAAAACGTAATTAAAATAAATGTATTCAAAATTAAGACTTTCAATATACAAGACATTTTCAAAAATAAGCGGAGAAATAAGAACCCAAATTCTAAAATGAGTTGTGTCATATATTGGGGAGGGGTGGGTACCTCGTGTAATGGTTAGCAAGTTTGTCTCGCTAAAAAAGTTATGACTGGATAGTGAGTTGGATCCTCACTGGGAGCCCCATACTTTCAGCCTTGTGCCACATCTAAGCTATGGTTAGAAAATAAGTATATTGGGGAGGGGGTGCATTAAAGAATTAGGAGAAAAGAAAATTTAAAGAAAATTCTGGAAAGGATCGTTTTTTTTTTAATCACTTCACCTACAAGCAAGGCAATAAAGCCACAAAGACACAATGGATTACTGAGCGCTAGAGAATATGAGAGAAAAAAAAGCACTTAAAGAGAAAGAACAATAAAAGAACAGGAATTAAGAAGACAGAAGATAAGGATTGATATTGCATTTAAATTCCTGACGATAGATCAAAGTTGACTTGAAAGCAAGAAATCAAAAGAATGCTCCACAAGTGAGAAGTGCGAGAGAAGAACCTGTTAGCATCGAAATTACGGTCATAACTAGCCATTTCAACTGTAAAATGAAGAGATCTTGCTGCCAACTTAGTAATGTGCTTAAATTAATAAAGTCTAGGTATCATAAAGGAAAGTTCATCAGAACAATTACTCTGAACGTATTTATGTGCCAGCAAAAGTCAATGCATGGATGAATGGTAGATTTATAAATGTGTCATATTTCTGTTAAGAAAAATTGTCTAGCATTAAACAGTGAACCAACTTTCCTAGTAGCAGACCAATCTGTTGATTCAATATAATCTTTTCACTTCATGTCAGCGTAAAATTTTAGCCTGATAAAATGCAATGAGTCACTCTCTTTTGAAGGTTAGCATCAGCCATGAATGAAGGACAGAAAGGGTTCTCTTGGACGATTAATAGGGAGTAGTTCTGTTTTGGGGATGTTAAAATTAACAAACCATTACTTGCCCCAGTTAACAACAGATTGTAGATCATTTTTGGGATCAGCAGTAAGTTTGACCTCATCAAACCGATCAGACTTATTATTAAAGTGTGCACTCCCGTTCTAAACAAACACAGAGACAAGCAACAAGTACATATAGAACTCAAGAGACGAATAAAAGATGTGCAATTAAAAACATATAGAGATATTATGGGGAAAAGAATTACAGATGACTGCAAGCTGAAAGGCCAGATCTGGACCAATAACATTGCAGATTCTTCTTTGGATTTTATCAAGAATCTCTACATATTAAAGTATTTACAGTACAGGCACAGAGAAAAGAACTGAAGCTGAAATGTCAGGTAATTTTTTAATCAATATTTTATCTTCTATTCAGTCGAAACTTTGTCCTATTAGGTTGGTGCAAAAATAATGACGTAATAACGTCGTTTTTTGACGTTACGTCAAAAAACGACATTATTACGTCATTATTTTTGCACCAACCTAATAATTCAATTTGTTGGCTGTGATACGTGAAAGCAGTCAAGCATAAACAATGCGTAACCTACCTAACATGCTTGTCGAGATGGTTGGCAGAACTACAAAAGAACGGGAAGTTGTGGACGACCATGCTCATGCAAGTCCTGAAATGGCACAGCACATAGACGAACAAGCTTGTGTAAATATTTGGCCAAACAGGGATTAGGCAAGATAGCAAAAAGACAAACTTTACTAAGAGCTACAAAAGGACAGTTAATTAATAGATCCAGTGACAAGACCCAAACGGTGTGAGTTCAATACCCAGTTAAGGCAGTGGAGAACTTTCAGAGGGAAAATTAACAGGAGATAACTGATAGCTGACATCCATCAAACATGGCACGTGGAACTAGAACAGTCTATCCCAGTGAGCGAAATAAAGGGTTCAGTTCGACATTCCAACCACCTGAAGAAGGCCGGAGCGTACAACGGCCAAAACGTTGTGACAAATATGGCAACAAAGATGAGGACAATAGTCCGAATAATGTAAATAATGTAAAATTCTTTCTTTCTTTTTTTTTCACCCAACATGGTGATTGCTACATATTATTCAGGTGAGCACTTGCTACTTACTCCTTGCTTCACATATGACGGCTTCTGTTTTATTTCAGCATCCGTGGTTCCTAAGATGACTCTTGAAATCAGCATTCAATTTCATAGCTATCAGGCATAATATGACAGATAAACTCTGTATCTTTAATCAGGTTGATTGGATCTGCACGGTTGGATCTCCTACGTACCACCATGTACCTTTTCAATCCAGATGATAATCTGCAAATGTTGCAAACGACACAGGTATTGTCTGCAGGACGATGGGGTAGGTATAGTTAACTTGCTCTGGTCATTATGCTGATTTTAGAAGTGTAGCTTAGATGTAACACAAGGCCAGAAGTATGGGTCAAAAAGTGCGGAATGGGTTGAGTCTGATCGACACTATCTTGTACCTAGCTAATCTGATTCATGACCCATTCATTCATTACAATTTAAGCAACCACCACAAAAACTCATCCGTCATCATTCACTCCTCTATATACCACAATAGCGCATACACACTATAAAAACACCCCATGACATAAAAATTCTTGAATATACAAATATATATATATAAAAATGTATTGATGATAAGCAACTAGTGGTGGTAGTGATGTTGGTGAGGATGTGTGTGTGTGGGGGGGGAGTGACCCCCCCCCCCCAAAAAAAACTAAAATATTAGGTTGGTGCAAAAATAATGACGTAATAATGTCGTTTTTTGACGTTAAAAAATAGGTCAAAAAACGACATTATTACGTCATTATTTTTGCACCAACCTAATATAACAAAACACGCAAACTAAAAATAATTGATGTTAGCAGGAGCTGTAAAAACCCTCAAAAGAAATGAGCGAGACTGCTGTATTCTGTCTTCAGACAAAATCAAGAGGCTCTCTCACTAAGGGAGAGGGGAAGATAGAATAAATACGGACGTGCGGAAAGAAAAAAAATAACCGACCCAGTCGAGATGGAAAAAGGGTCCAAAAACAAACAGGGGAGGTTGGGAATCTCGGCTTGAATTAAAAACAAAGAAGCTGAGAACAGGCAAGAAACAACAAATTCTCATATTAATTAGATATACAAGAAGTGTCTAACCAAACCAGGGGTTGGCTCCACAGGAAACCACCTCGATGTGACAGGGAGACTTAAAAAAGAAAATGTTCATACAAACCAGGCTCTGTAAGGATCGAACTTATGTCAGTTGTAATTGATCTGGAGAAACAAGCTTGTTAACCATTACAACACATTGATGTGCCCCATCTGGCTGTTATGATAACTGTTCAGAAATTTTGCCTAGCCTGCCCTCAATAACAGCATGCACTCACATGCCATATTCCCAAGAACGCATATTTGTTGGCAAATCAATGTGATTATTTTGTTTTTTGTTTTGTTTTACGGCATATCGATCACAATAGGTCATTTGATGCTGACATTTTTTTGCCTGGTAATATTTTGTTTTGTCAAAATTCTATTTCTGGTAATATTTTTTTTTCCAAAAATATATTGCTGGTAATAGTGTTTTTCCTTAAAAAAATTTATTTCTGGTAATAATATTTACAAACTATTTCTGGTATTAAAACCTATTTTTACACTTTCATAAGGCTTTTTACCTGTTTCGTGGTCAACTATTTGCCCATAGTTGGGACCCCAACAGGTGCTACCACCCCGAATCAGCATGGACCTGAGAACACCAGCAATTAAGAAGTGGTCCCATGCTCCTCAAAACCTCCTGAGTAGAGGCCATGCTGTTAGACGTAGTTTATCGTCTTACCCTGGACACGGATGTAGTTTATCAAAGTGAGTGCCTCTATGCAGATCACGCATACCTGAGACAATTATCCTCAAAGGTGTTGCATCACTCTTTAATAAAGTACGTACCGTATCAACATATAAGCTTGGATTAGAAAATCAGCACTGGGTGACCGATACTTTTGGCCTTGTGCCACATCTAAGCTTAGATAATTACTATATGCACACCCATTTGCTAATATATATTTGTGTTAAACACTTTCCATAAGGAACACAGTTACTGCACTGATCCTAAGAAGTACCAAGAAGTGATTGATCCTTGGCTGATTGCACAGATACCACACTCTGATTGTTGTGCTGCTCATTGCAAAATAATCTTGTTATTTTTTATGGGTATTATGCTTGAAGAATTTTTTAAAAATACAAGCAAGATTTTGTATAGTACATTCACCAGAATGAATACAAGAACTGAGCTTCCACATGACAAAACTCGGAAGAAAAGAATTTGCCCACCCCCATCTAAATCTAACATTTAATGAGCCATCCATATCTTACGATAGCAACACGAACACAGAAAACTTTAGCTGACCCACCCCGCCACTCACAAAATGTAGAAATTTTAGGGCGTCTCAATAATTATGAACAAATTTAATAAGCAAAAATTCTCATATTTCCAAAATAATTGCTATATTTGCATGTTTTCAACTCTGTATTATACGCTGATGTGATAACTACCGTAATTCCCCATGTATAATACGCCTTCATCCACAATACACACCGGTAAAATTACACTGAAAGTGTAGGAAGATGCTTCTCCTCACGCATAATACGCACCCCATTTTTGGTAATCAAATCCTATAAATTGTATCTCTTCAATTTCATTACGGCAAGTGTTTCCTACTCTTATTTTAAAAAAGGGTTTTTAACATAGAATAATATTATTCTGATTTAGTTTTATGATAATTCTTATTTTATTTTACATTTGTAAGTATTGTTAGGTACATATGATTGTATTTGACATCGTTATGGGGTCACAATCGCCGAATGTTAGTATCAAATTGTCATATGATTGTGGTGAGTAGTCATTTCACAACTGATATCGACCTATGAAAAGTCTATTTTTGACAGATTTTTTGTAGCTGTGCATAATACCCACCCCTAATTTTGCTTCTTATTTTTTTTAGAAAAAAATGCATATCATACATTGGGAATTACAGTATTTACTTCTGTCTGACCATTTCGATAAGGTCAAATTGGCAGCTGATCCCATAAATGACCTACAATTTGTTAACTGGGGGAAGAAAGGGCTTGTTAATTTCAAATATGATGATTGCAATAACATACAGAGTTAAAAAGTGTCTTTCATTTAAAAAATATCAAGAACAAAAGCAAAACGAAATGCGGAAAAAGTTGAGAATGACATTAGAAGAGAAAGAATCATCATGCAACAGCCATTAAAAAAATCCTCGTTACATTATTTGTCTTACATACGTGGCATAATTTAATAAATTTTCATTAACATTACATAATTTATTTCTTTTTCCTCAAAATCAATTCCATTATATTTCATTCACCATTAGCTTATTTTGTTTACTATAAAACATTGAAAATGGATATTAAACCTGATTTCAGTTCCTTTATTTGAGTCTAAATATAACCCCTTATATCCGGACTTTGTAACCAATTCCTAATATCCAGAAGGCCTTCTTAGTCCGATTGTTAGGGATCCTACTGTATTTGAAATTTTGAACAGACACATAATTCCTTCAGAGTCTGTCTATATTTCTGAGATGAGGTATTATTTACATTATTCGGACTATTGTCCTCATCTTTGTCACCATATTTATCACGTTTCGGCCTTCTTCAGGTGGTTGAAATGTCAAACTGAACCCTTTATTTCATTCACTGGGGTAGACTGTTCTAGTTCCATGTTTGATGGATGTCAGTTATCAGCTGTTAATTTCCCTCGGAAAGTTCTCCACTGCCTTAACATGATAACAGCAAAATTGCAATATGAGCACTGGTAAAAATGGTTGGTGAAGACATTAGGTTTATAATACCCAGATATTCATACCCAGATGTCAAGGACACATGGCATAGTGGATAAAGTCGTTAGTTACATCCAGTGACAGGACCCAAAAAGTGTGAGCTCAATATCTGGTTAAGGCAGTGGAGAACTTTCAGAGGGAAATTAACAGGAGATAACTGATAACTGACATCCATCAAACATGAAACAAGAACAATCTACCCCAGTGATCAAAATAAAGGGTTCAGTTTGACATTCCACCCACCTGAAGAAGGCTGGAGCACACAATGGCTGAAAAGTTGTGATAAATATGGTGACAAAAAAGTTGTGATAAATATGGTGACAAAGATGAGGACTAATGTACATTATTCCTTTGAAATCTAATCTTGGAAAGTGTCTCAAATCCACAAGTTTTGCTGACTGGGCCAAGTAGAGAGAAGTCGAACTTCAGTTGTCGCAACACCAAATGGTATTCAAAGGAGAAAGTACATTTCTGAAAAAAAATTTCTAAACTTTAAGATGAAAAGCAAGAACCAAATAAAGGGTGAACAACTTGAATTTTCAGGTGGTAATCAGTTGTGACACAATGGTTGGGACAGCCATGAAAAGAAAAGCGTGATCTGATCTCATTCTTACGTGTTTCTATCTTATGGCTAGCAAATGGATTTTTGAATTGCCACCCACTTGACTGAAGAAGAGAACGAGCAGGTAAATAGAAGCAGTTGAGGTCAAGCGAAAATAAATCAGACATTGGTTAGTACCAGTAGCTGGTCTATATCAACAGATCAGGAGAATCACTTTTGGTCTTCCCTTGACAGGAAATGGACTGCCCAGACATAGTTCCAATGCCACCCATTTGCACTACCAGCCATACATTGAGGAAAGTATAAATAAACTAAAGAGTTGGTAGGTGGAAAGAGATGATCTATGAGATTTGCATTGTGATACTTGGGTCAAATTCTGCTAACCCCTGCCCCTCAGGTGAAGCCCTTTTGGAAATGAAGTTTGCATTATCATTTCACAATGTGGCATTTTCATCTCCATTAACTTGTGAAAATGCAACAGATCATTTACCAGCTTTCAGTCCATACCAACATAATAGAACTGAGAAGCAATGTAGGGTGATCATTGACCAGATGGGGGAATGCTTGGGCGACATTCGGGTTTTGTGTCTACATAGCAACCTGGTTACTTACATTATTTATATTATTCAGACTTATCCTCATCTTCATTGCCATATTCGAAACATTTCGGCCGTTGTAGGCTCTGGCCTTCTTCAGGTGATTGGAATTTCAAACCGAATCCTTTATTTCATCCACCAGAGTAAATTGTTCTAATTCCACATACCATGCCTCTTCCAGGTATTTCCTTTTAATTCAACTCTCCCGGTTTTGGTTCACCACTGATGTGGCCTGGTATTGAACTCACAACTCTAGTCACTCAATCTAACCAACATTTTTATCCACTGGGACCTGTATCAATTTTTGGGACTAGCCCAGTGGACAGAATATAGGGTTTGGATTGAAATTCCTATCATGAAATGTTGCAAATATGGCTGTAAAGATGAGGATAACAGTCCGAATGATAGAAATAATGTAAGTAATCATAATATGTCATCTCAGAAATATAGACATATATAGAAACCTGGCTTTCAGCAGGTTACTTTGATGTAGAAATGATGATCCCTGGTCAGTGATTCATAATTTGAATTATGTCCAGAGCAAATCAACCTTTGCAATGAACGTCCCCGTGCCCCACACCATTTGCCTCTTCAAGGTTTGACTAAGCAAGAAGAAATAAAAGCCATTTGAAGTTAATAATATTCAGAATAAAAATCCTATTTAACAGTATGTACTCTACCCAAACTCAACACATTTGTGCTCAGGAAGAGATTAATATTAGGTTGGTGCAAAAAATAATGACGTAATAATGTCGTTTTTTGACGTTAAAAACGTCAAAAAACGACATTATTTTTTGCACCAACCTTATAATTATCTCAACTTCACATGTAAGATCCAAGAAAAAAAATCCTTTTTTTGTCATAATATATACAAGTCATGAGATACCGTATTAACCTGACAAAAATATCAAATATTACTGGTCTAAACTAAATTTTGTTTGATCTTCAAAGTGACCAGTAAGGAAAGAGTTAAATACAAGTATTTTAACACATTAAACTTATTTATTGCATTTTTTTATTTTCATGAAAATTTGTTTTTTGCCTTTTTTTAAAAATTTTTAGGACCTGTTTAAGGTGACTGATTATAGCCTGATTGCAAAATTATACAATCTATATGAAACAAGATATATATATATATATATATTCCCCTGCAGGGAAGTTTAGAGAAAAAGCGGAAAGTGCTAACCAGATAACAAAAAAAATTAAAAGTTAAAAAAAAAAACAAAACAAAACAAAGTAAAAAAAGTAAAAAGAAAAAAAACGAAAAGAAAAAAAAAAACGAAAAGAAAAAAAAAAAAAAAAAACGTAGTAAAACAAAGTTTATCTCTCCTTTTCTGATGTTAGTATTTAATGGCAGGCAACCAGAAATTCATTTTCATTTCCCAGCCAATAAGCTTTTAATAGAAAGAAAACAAAACAAAGGTTTCACATTCAGCAGATTTGAGAATAACCATTACAAAATAAATAATAGATAAGATCTTTATTCATAAATCCCAGGTTTATTCTATGGTCGTCATCATCAAATATCGGAAATCAACAAAGTGGGGGGGGAAAAAAAAAAAAAAAAAAAAAAAGTTTGTTGCTTTTCTGCTTTGTCTCAACTGATCAAAGTTGAATCAAGCTTCGTAGAGCTTTCCAAGAAATTTAACTGACCCTAATTTTCAACCTAAAGCCAGACATTTTATCCCGTTACTAATCAAACTCCCTCTCATTGTTGCTTTTTATCATCACCCCAACACACTGGGTCAATATAGTCTTTTACTATTATTTTATTGTTACTAATACACATCTTTGACCGCTTGAGGCATCTCACACCTCAGGGAGTTAAAGCGCATTGGAAATTGTAAATATCTACATTTTGATGACAGCTTGTCAGCATCTAACAGAATTGGGGTGAAGTTCAACTGATCAGTTTTATTCATTTGCTTATTGCACTGGCAGTTGGGAGAAGAAAAAAAAAGTCTTTTGCTCATCTATGCAGTTTGAACATAATTGGTCTATTTTTGAGGAGGGGGGAAAAAAAAAAAAAAAAAATTCTGTAAAGTCCGAAAAGACATGAGTGAATCACACCTGGCTTTTATTAGGTTGGTGCAAAAATAATTTCGTTTTCTCACATAGTAACATATGTTAGAAAACGAAATTATTTTTGCACCAACCTAATACTTACCATACCAGAACTAGAGTTATCTTTCCTTGTCCAGGCTTAGAGTCCAAGGTCCACTGTTAGACCCATTTTTCATTACATCAAGCTAAGTCTGCATCTTTGCAACCTTATTTCTCCATTTTTTTCTATGCTTTGTTTTTATTCTATTTTTCTTCATTTCAACTGTGCCACACTCTTTTCATACATCTATTAAAACATTTAATTGCCTACTCTTTCATGTCCTTCAATGTCATTTTTCATTTGCTTAACACGGAGTTACTTTGCTTCTGTGATTGGATTAAATTACATCTTAACATTATTATATTTTTATTGTAAGAAATTATAATAAAAACATTTAAAAAAAAAAAAAAAAAAAAAAAAAAAAAAAGAAAATTAAATGCTAAAAAGCTTTCATGTTTCAATAGAATGATTGTACTTCCTCAGGCAATGGTTGGTTAATGGTGATAAAAATGATTTTTTAGGGAAATTTGAAAGCACTCCCCCTACTTTAACTTGAAAAAAAAAAAAAAAAAAAAAAAAAAAGATAAAAAATTTGTTTTTAACCCCCCCCCCCCAAAAAAAAAAAACACTCTCACCAGTTACCAACCATCGCCTGAGAAAGTACAATCATAGTATTGAAACATGAAAGCTTCTGTGTAGCAATTTTAAATGTTTTTATTAGGTTGGTGCAAAAATAATTTCGTTTTCTAACATGTTACTGTGTGAGAAAACGAAATTATTTTTGCACCAACCTAATATTAGGTTGGTGCAAAAAATAATGTCGTTTTCTCACACAGTAACATGTGAGAAAACATTATTTTTGCACCAACCTAATATTATAATCTCTTATACTAAAATTATAATATTTTGCTCTACTTTGTATTGAGCACTCTTTAAAAGTAAATTCTACAAACTGGATTTTTACTCCATTTGTGCATTCCCTCATTTGGACATCTTAATATTAAGTAAAATCTTATCAGCATTGTCTAAAGCCTCATTTTCAGTTCAGCACTGTTCACTCTACCAGTCGAAAAGTATCAACCCAAAGTATTATGATCAAAAGCAACAAGAAAAGAAGACAAAGAAATATTATTAACGACAACAGAAATATTCAACCAAAAATGCCAACACCAACCTAAGACAAGAAAATGTTTCAAGTAATAATTTTTAAAAACCCATTGGCTATAAATTAAAAACGCATATTATGGAAAACAGTTATCTGGGACTGAGTGGCACAATTCAATATCAACATGTAGGAACATTTTTTTCCCCAACTTCTAGGAATAATGGAGATTTTTCTTTCAACACCAAATTGTGTGCAGTTTTTATTTACAAAAAATATGTACACATGTTAACATCATGATAAAAGAAAAAAAAAAAAAAAAAAAAAAAAAAATCAAAAAATATAACAATCAGTAACCCATGCTTAAATTCAATAATGCCATCAACAACCACCCATTCTCATCTTTTCTATCTTTTCAATGATTTATCTAGTTTAAAAATAGAATTGTGCAGGGTTTCCATACAGCTTTTGTCCATTTTCTAAGCTTCCATGCAAATACTAATTTCTAAGTTTCTGGCCATGTGCTTACGGAAATTTCAGGTAAAATTTGCAGAAATTAAAAGGGGCATGCTAATCTATAGGTAAAGTTTAACGAGAAAAAGGGAGTGTATATTTTTTTTTTTTTTGTATTTAGTTTAACCATAGACACACTTTAGACAACTTCAGTCACAAAGGAAAGCATTTGTTTTGCCATTGCAGTCGACTCCAATCACTAAATAACAGTATATTTAAATTTCACGATTGTGTTGTCACATTTTGATATAACAGCAAAAAAAAAAAAAAAAAAAAAAACAGCCTCGGCTTAAATTGAGATCAAAGCTACTGTTTGTATTTAAGAAGCTACTATATATAGTGGAAGGACAAGTAATACTTATGAATAATGTAGGTTTCCTGACAGAATCTATTGTTCATTTTTTTTGGGTGGGGGGCAGATATTAACAGTACAGGCAGCCTCCATATTTTTATTTTTTTATTTTTTAATTAACAGTGACTATTAATAACACTGGTCTATATCATGAAAGCTTCAATAATGAAAATAGCCCATCTTAGCTAATTTGGGAGCACTGGACATAAAAATGATATCCAAAATTGTTGATCGACTCTAGATTTCAATATACGCTACTAGTGTTACATGACTATTTCAACAAAATTGTTGTCCTTGCCACATTAATTATTCTCCTAATTACCTTATTACATATAATTATTCTCCTAATAAACTAATTATTGTTCTCCTTCCAGCTCAAGTTTTCACACATATAACTGACCAGTGAAAAATGCCCCGTGAATGTCTGAACAAAGCTGATAACTTCTATGAGCATGGCAAAGTGATTTTTGCATCTTAAAAGTGAAAAATATCACCTGTTGTGAGTAAAGCTTGCCAACTATATTTTGGACGTAAAATTGGAGACCAAGATGTGGGCACCACACCATATGATGTAATATGTGTGCAATAAACCTCAGTCAACTAGAAAGAAAAAAAATAAATCTGTGCCTTTTGCAGTGTCCATGATTTAAAAGAGAGCCAACTGATCATGCTACTTATTGCTATTTCTGCATTTGCTTCTGAAGTGAGTTTTCTGGTTGTATTTTATTCAATAAACACATATATTGCCATCTTGATGTGCGTTTGTGTATTGCTATGGTAGCCAACATAGAACAGAACATCAAAAGCAGATTTTGCAAAGCAACATTCTTTTTCTTGGAGACATCCAGTCTAGTTGTGTGTACGACATAACTGACTAAATATTTCAAAATCTAGAGCCAATCGTCTAATTTCCAATTTGGCATTCCAAAATACATAAGAATTGGCACATTTAATTTCCGAAGTAGTTGACTTATGAAAAAAGATTATAGATCAGTGTAATCAGAGACACATGCAACTATCTTCAGACTCAGCTGCATTCAAATTTTTACAGGAGTGGAATGCTGAAAAGCTCCCACCACAATCCACTTTCCAAAATCTGAACAAATGACCGAATACCAGACTTTTCTTGGTTAGGCTGAGAACTTTTCAGAACCTCATGAGTGAAAAAAAGAAAGACAAAATTTAAAAAGAGAAAAAAATAAATAAATAAAAATTTAATCTTCATATATGAACAGAGCCATAGAACCAGATATATACAAAGATATATAGCTAATGATTTTTTTTTTTGTCCCTTTGAAGTCTATCACTTTAATGGCTAAAGTGTGAGACAGTCGGTCAGTAGGCAGATAGCTAACTAGATTGACAGTAGTTAAGGGTCATAAAAATAACATAGATGTCATCCAAAATTCAATAGACTGACAATGTTTTTTTTTTTTTTGTTTTTTTTTAAATTATCATTGACTGCCATTAGGATTTAGATTGATGTGGAGGGGATAAAATTTGGTAGATGTGCTGCCAGAGAGGTAATTGGTAGGAGAGCCCAGGAAATTTCCCAAGCATGTATTGGTATTGAAAAAAGTAGAGAGAAGAAGAGAGGGGAGAAAAAAAAAATATTGCAGAAGAAACAGGACTCCTGCCAGACATCTTGCAAACTTTAATCTACTGATCAGCCGGCAGTCGAGAAACTCTTGTAGACTGGCACCATTTAAGTCATCAATAGGTCTGATAAGAAAGGCTCAAAGACAGAACAGCAGTAAATCCTCTACCTTCCGAATCCTCCAGATTCTATATTAATACTCAAGTAAAGAAAGACCACTAATACGAAGAGATAGAAGTCTATTGTTCTTCCATTATCACTGCGACCGTTTCAATGTTTCTTGTATAAAATAATTTTTTTTTCTTTTTTTTTTTATACATGATGTCAAAGAAAGAATTCAGAGCAGTAACTGATACTCGTTAGTGGATAGTGTGGCTGGGAGTATGGGTTAGGTGACCTGCGTTGTCAGGGGGTCGGCACCACTTGCAGGTGTTAATATTTGTTGATGCCAAATAAGCGAACTCCATGAAACTGCGGAAGTTTAGGGATGAGGTTCAAAGCAAGGACTGAAGCGTTGATGCAGAAGTGAGAGAAGTCGTATCTTGTGTAGAAACTGGCCAAGAAGAACCTGAAAAAGATAGGTTGAGGAAAGAAAAAAAATATGAAAAAGAAAAAAAATATGAAAAAGAAAAAAAATATGAAAAAGAAAAAAAATATGAAAAAGAAAAAAAATATGAAAAAGAAAAAAAATATGAAAAAGAAAAAAAATATGAAAAAGAAAAAAAATATGAAAAAGAAAAAAAATATGAAAAAGAAAAAAAATATGAAAAAGAAAAAAAATATGAAAAAGAAAAAAAATATGAAAAAGAAAAAAAATATGAAAAAGAAAAAAAATATGAAAAAGAAAAAAAATATGAAAAAGAAAAAAAATATGAAAAAGAAAAAAAATATGAAAAAGAAAAAAAATATGAAAAAGAAAAAAAATATGAAAAAGAAAAAAAATATGAAAAAGAAAAAAAATATGAAAAAGAAAAAAAATATGAAAAAGAAAAAAAATATGAAAAAGAAAAAAAATATGAAAAAGAAAAAAAATATGAAAAAGAAAAAAAATATGAAAAAGAAAAAAAATATGAAAAAGAAAAAAAATATGAAAAAGAAAAAAAATATGAAAAAGAAAAAAAATATGAAAAA
Source organism: Acanthosepion lycidas (assembly GCA_963932145.1). Lineage (NCBI taxonomy): Eukaryota > Metazoa > Mollusca > Cephalopoda > Sepiida > Sepiidae > Acanthosepion > Acanthosepion lycidas. The sequence goes on from OZ010584.1 coordinate 25,909,000, forward strand.
GAAAAAAAATATGAAAAAGAAAAAAAATATGAAAAAGAAAAAAAATATGAAAAAGAAAAAAAATATGAAAAAGAAAAAAAATATGAAAAAGAAAAAAAATATGAAAAAGAAAAAAAATATGAAAAAGAAAAAAAATATGAAAAAGAAAAAAAATATGAAAAAGAAAAAAAATATGAAAAAGAAAAAAAATATGAAAAAGAAAAAAAAAATATGAAGAAAAAAAAAAAAATATGAAGAAAAAAAAAAGAGAAAGAGCATGAAAAATAAGCATAAAAAAAAAAAAGCATGAACAAAAAAAGCATGAAAAAGAAAAGAAAAAAAACATGAAAATACCATAAAAAAGGGAAAAAAATGAAAATGAAAAATAAAAAAGATTGATTATGGATCAAGCAAAAAAAAGTTTTATGCAATGTCTGTTAAAAGCTTTTATAATTTATTAAAAAAAAAAAAAAAAAAAGTAATTAAAGAGACTTAATTTAAAATGAAAAATATAACCCCCTTTAAAAGTTCTAAAAGAACTGAAAAGCTTTTGAGGATTTTGACAAATCACTGTTGAAGAATGATGACATATGAAGTCCTGTTATAAAGAATTGCCTTTTCATTGTGATCCATTTATGAGCCCAATGCCACCTGTGCTTCAATTTGTATGATCTTTCTTAGCTACATTTAAGTCTATCTAACGTGATGTTGGAGAGTGTTTTCAAATGATTAACACCACAACCATTTATTCCTTTCTTAATAAGTTCAAACCGTTTTTAAGATCATATTAACAGCTGATCTCAAAAATGATTTACATTCTGTCGTCAAATGAGGCAAGGAATGGCTTGTTAATTTTAAAGGCTCTCTTTTAAATGTCTGAGAGAACCCTTTTTACCTTCCATCAGCATGGCTAAACTCCAGCTGGGCGACTCAATGTGTCTTTTCAGACAAACATTTTCCAGACAGACATGAAATGAAAAGATTATACTGCATCAATTACTAAGTTTGTCTGCTGCTAGGAAAGTTGGTTCCTTGTGTCATGCCAGACAATTTTTCTAGTCAGGATCCATCTTAAATATATTTTAAGTCTACCATTAATCCTTACATCGAATATTGCTGCTGTGCCTGGTCTGATACTTCTTCTATAGGGAATTCTTGAGAAAATCCAAAGAATCTGCAAAGTTATTGGTCCTGACCTGGCATCTATGGAACACTCTTCTGACTTCTTGCTCCTCAGTGAAATTTGATCTTCAAAAATTTAAATGCAATGTCGATCATGATCTTCTGTCTTCTTATTCTTTTATTGTCCTCTCTCCTTAATAGTAGTTTTTCTCCTATATTCTCTGACACATTTATCATATTCTCATATGAATGCATACACTTTCCTTTGAAGATTTCACTAACTCTGTTGGTAATTTAGCAGGGCCTGCTGCTCTGTTGAGCATTTGAATAGTTTTTCAGCAAACTTGGACCACCTTGTCCACAAAAAAAAAAATGGAGGCGGGGGAGGGGGGGTTCAAAAGGATTGTTTTTCCATTTACACACTTATTTTAACTACCTTAAATCCCCCTCAATGTTTATGGTTTTAACGAGCAATGATTAGATTTTTTTTTTGCTCTCTTCTGCCAGCCGCAATGATGGTGAAGGCATTACCTCACACCATCGCCACGCCAGCGAAATACGGCGCAAGAGTCACTCTGCTTTGAAAGGCTCGTCCCTTAATCAAGATGCAATCTCACCAACCTTCTGAAGGAACGCCACTGAACGAGGGCCAATAACCCCAGAAGTCTCCACTGCCACTGGAGTAAAAATAAATTTGTCCACAAGAGAAGAATATGTAACTACTTTTTTTTTCTTTTTATCTCAGTGTCCAAGGCGACAGACCCTGTCTCAACCTCAGACCTGATAAAATTACCAGTTGAAAATTAATTGGCACAGGTCACATCCCAAATTAATGACTTCCCAACTTTAAAAGGGAAAATGTTAATCCCATATAGCCATTTTCTCTCACCACAGTCGAGGCCTATGTGTTCAATTTGGGAGGGCAAATCCAGTTGCATCCAGACCTCTTCCGATGATGTTTATTGCTAAAGGCCTTGCAAAGCGGCCTGGACTACAAGCACAAGAGAGAGGATGCACATCAAATTCATCAATGGAAGCTCCACATCTGCATCAGTGATGCTCACATAATTTGAGCCCAAGATGTTGATTAAAATGCTTTTGAGAATTGATAAAAAATATAATAAATATTATTTACTTATTATTTATTGGAATGGTTGGCAAAACATCAGTTAATTGTCAAATGATTCAAACTTGTCAATGGTAAATAAAGATTTCTTTATAGTTGGTTCACATATTTTAATAATTTAGTAAACTTTTATAAATATATGAATAAAAAATTGCTTTCATGTTTATTTCTTTATAAATTGGTAAATGATAAATATTGCATTGCATCAGTTTAAATTGTATTACTTTTTAGAATGTAAATATAAAATTATTCTTGTAAATAAAACAATAGTGTTTAATATTTTTTTGTTGTAAATTCTCAAGAAAAAAAAAAAATCAATTTCATTTTTGTTTAAGTTTCATGACAATTGTAATTATCGCATTTTTAAAACAGTAAACACTGCCAAGGAGTGAATGTAGTTAAAATAATATTAGGTTGGTGCAAAAATAATGACGGTTTTTGACGTTAAAAAATACGTCAAAAACCGTCATTATTTTTGCACCAACCTAAAAAAAAAAAAAAAAAATCCTTTCGACACTTTTTTTGGCTGGCACAAAATTCCTTTTTTTTACCATATTTTCTTACTTCTTCAGCTGTAAGACGTTTCAAAACTTTCTTTGGTTAACCAAGGGGATAAGGTGCTTAACATTCTCATTATAGAAATGGTCTTTAAAACAACTTCTTGCCATCTCGGGATATTTATCTGATATCAAATGTTTTTTTTGTTTGTTTTTTTTTAAATTCTTCCAATTTAACATTTTTACTGCTTTGAATATTTTTAATCTGACAAGAAGATTTCCAATGTGTGTGATGTTTTTCATCCATTTCCTTCTGGTTTTCTTAGACATTATCTCTTCCAACCGATTCCTTTGATTTCTTAACTCTTTGAACTTACATAAAGATATTAGCAATCGAATTCTCTTTTGCTCCTTTGACTTTTCTATTTCATCTTCATTGGTTCTTTTATGGACATCATCTTTGTTGTTATCATGCCTGTTCAATCGTTGTGCGCTTAAAGCCTTCATCAGGGAACTGAACCTTTTATTTAATCCACATTTGTTTTTATTCTACTAAGTTGAGATAGATTTTGTACTGCCAAGTTATCATGAACTATTTTCACCAAGTTTAAGTCTACTAATCAGCCTAGAGACTGAATTTGGAGACATCAACATGAAAAATTTACCCGGATCCAAAAATTATCTGAGAGTTACCCAGACACTGAAGAAGGCTGGAGAGCACAAAGGCCAAAACGTTGTGACTAGTCTGAATGTAAATCATGATAATTTCTCATCACAGGGGGCATGATGAGATGATGAGATAAAGAGAGTGGTGGAGGGTGTATGTAGTGTCACCTCCCCCCTCCTCAAAAAAAAAAAAAAAAAAAAAAAAAGAAAAGTACTCACAAAAGAATAGGTACTGTGGTAAGAAACTTCTTGGTAGCTGTGAATTGTTGACCATAATCAATTTGCTCCCACTGAGTTTGCATTCGGGCTTTACCTTGGTCCGCAGTTTCCCAGGGTGTTCCCTTTGTCACATGTAACATCATGAACATTAACTGAAACAATAAAAGTGAAAAAAGAAAAAAAAAAGTAGTGAAATAAAAAATATAAATTTTCATAATTCTTTGTGTGTGTGTGTGTGTGTGCGTGTGTGCGCGTGTGTGTGTGCGTGTGTGTGTGTGTGTGTGTGTGTGTGTGTGTGTGTGTGTGTGTGCGTGCGTGCGTGCGTGCGTGTGTGTATATATATATGCGGGGGGGGGGGGCGAGTGCATATGTTTAGGCAGCAAATCTTTATTCCAATATAATTCTTTTTTTAATGGCCTGTGAACAGAGAATGCACCATTACCCAACCATGCAGGCATAATCGGTGTTGGTAGGAGTGGATTGTATCTCCCTTCGATTCAAGATGACCCCTAAGGGTAGCTGCATAAGTAAATCTAACAAACTCGACTCAACAATTTCTCATCTAGAGCAGTTATTTATTACACCAGCTGCACATCCGAGCATACAGTACTTGGTAATCCCAAACAGTCACCCATCTTGGTACTGACCAAGCTTGACATTGCCTAAGTGGTCAGGTGAAGACAAGAATTGTCAGCTTTCTTCCTTGATGCACAACGGATGAAGATTGACTAATGCTTTACAATGTAGAACTTTTCTTTTTTTTTTTTTCCAAGATTTATGCCACAGGAAGCAAGCATAACAACGCCTCATTGATACAATCATGTCTTACAGCATAGAAGTTCAAGAGAAAAGCTACAAGTAGTAATACTGTACACTGATAATAACTAATTTCATTAGTTTCACTTGATGGAAGAAGAAGAAAAAAAAGCAAGTTTGGCTAAGAAATTCTAACACCCCAAGAGGACAACAAAACTGAACCAGTTCACATGACTCTGCGGTGCTATCTTTGCACACAGCTTGTCGTCTGCGATAGATTTCCATTTGATTACGCCCACACTGTCTGCCTGAAAGGAAGCAGAGTTTATTCAAGACGTGGAGTGCAAGCAATGAGTGATGTCAAAACACCAAAAATAATAAACTGTCCAAGAGTTTCAGACAATTTACAAATTTACAGCCAAATTTGCCCCAGACTGAAATTCTGAATTTCCTGTTATTTAAAAAAATTAAAAATAAATTTGACTTCAAAATTCATTAGATCCTGCAAGATAGAGATAAAAAAAGGGGAAAATGTCATTTCCTTTATAGGGATGAGAAGAAAGAAAAAAAAATCAATTTCATTAAAATTTATAAATCAGCAAATTGCTTACATTTAGTCATGAGGTCATAAATTAGTTTTTGTTTGTTTGTCATTTTTGAAAGATATCACCCAAGTTTGATAATAAAACAAATTTGGTACAAGGTCATGGGCCACCTAAAGAGCCTGTTTCTAGGACTTACACTATAATATGCACATTTCAACACATTTAAATCTCCAATTGTCCTTTATGGTTTGAATTTTACAATGGTCAGTCAATTTATTTTATTTAAAAATTTTTTTCACTCCATGCAAGGTATTAAAACCACTAAGACACAAGGAGGTTACCGAGTGTGAAAGAATAAGAAAAAACGAGAAACATTATTAAGGAGTGAGAATAATAGAAGAGTAATCAAGAAAATTCTTGAAGATCAAAGTTGGCAGGAAAGTATGAAGCCAGAAGAGTTCCTCAAGTGAGAAGTGCAAGAAAAGAAACTTTTAGCATAGAACTTATGATTACATATAGTCAATTCAATTGTGAATTGATAAGACTGTATCCAGTCTAGTATTGCACTTAGATTCATAAAGTCTAGGTACCATAGCAAAGTTTGTTCAAACAATTACCAAGTATTTGTAGACAAAGATTTAAATGTTATACAGATTCTGATAATTGTTTCTTTCCTATTATTTGCAAATACTCAAAAGCTACCTTTACCCCCATGTTAATCGAACTTAAAGTTATTAAAAAAAAAAAAAAAAAAAACTTTGGTGTGAAAATGGAATCCTTTAAAATATGATATTCCTGCAAATACCTTACAAACTGGATCCATATTTGGAAAGCAACATTTTTGGTATCATTTCTAAAAAAATAAGAGATTCTTTGCAAGATCATTACAAAATACTGTATAAAAAAGGAATCTACCAATTCTACTATGTTAATATCTGCCTTTTCTATTTATTAGGATACAAACAGGGCTCCAGACTAACTTTTCCATCATCCTTGAATTGTCTCATCTTACAAAAAAAAAAAAAAAAAAAAAAAAAAAAATTAAAAACGGTACCCAATGTTTTTTTTGTTTTTTTTTTTAAATTTATCATCACCTATAGCTATTAATAGCATAATAAAAATAATAAAAACATAATTGAAATATTTCAGAAATAAAATTAAAGCTGCTAAAACATTCAAGTTTTAAAAATAAATACAAAAATAAGGAGGTAAATTTCACTTTTTTCTTTTTTTGCATAAAAAAAAAAGAAAAAAAAAAAATTACCACTTAATTTCCATTTAAACGTTTTGGGTAAATCACCCTGCATTTACATATAAATCACCCTGCATTTACATATAAATCACCCTGCATTTACATATAAATCACCCTGCATTTACATATAAATCACCCTGCATTTACATATAAATCACCCTGCATTTACATATAAATCACCCTGCATTTACATATAAATCACCCTGCATTTACATATAAATCACCCTGCATTTACATATAAATCACCCTGCATTTACATATAAATCACCCTGCATTTACATATAAATCACCCTGCATTTACATATAAATCACCCTGCATTTACATATAAATCACCCTGCATTTACATATAAATCACCCTGCATTTACATATAAATCACCCTGCATTTACATATAAATCACCCTGCATTTACATATAAATCACCCTGCATTTACATATAAATCACCCTGCATTTACATATAAATCACCCTGCATTTACATATAAATCACCCTGCATTTACATATAAATCACCCTGCATTTACATATAAATCACCCTGCATTTACATATAAATCACCCTGCATTTACATATAAATCACCCTGCATTTACATATAAATCACCCTGCATTTACATATAAATCACCCTGCATTTACATATAAAAATTCTTATTCATTTTCATGTGCAGGGAAACTCATACTTTAGGAATTGTTGTCTGCATTTGTTTTCTAAATAAAAATTGATTGATTTGTTTTTTTTATGGCTTAACTTTTTGCAGGTTACTTAAAAACAGAAATATCTTTTAAATTGCAAGAACTTTTATTTTGGAGATAATAATGTTCTAGTGATACAAGTTTTACTAATTAGCCCATAACTGGGAGAAGAGGTGGATCCATACCTAATCAGAATTTGATAAACAAAGAAATTATAATGTGGATATAAAATGGGGGATCAATTCTACACAATATATAAACTGACCCCTCACTTTGTGGCCACGGTAGTTTCTATACATTTATATCCCACTGAACGTAAATAAATCTAAAAGACACGCCCGAGTAACTAATGAGTTTCAAAAAGAGAGCTTCCTCCCCCCCCTCCCCTCAACACCATTATTTTAACTATATTTACTCCTCAACAGTGTTTGTCACAAAAAGCAATTAGAATCATAATCAAACCGAAACATATGAAAGTGAAAGATTGCCATTATTTTCATTTTATAAATTAAGTATTTATTTTAAGTAATAGAAGGTCTTAAGTTAACCATTTTAAAAATAGTTCAAAAGGTAGAAAGGAGATATTAAAAAAAAAAAAACAGCACATAAGGTTAACCTGACTTAATATCTTAAAATATAGGTCAAGGTTATATTAACTGTCTCTTTGAGCCAGACACTTCCACTCCCATAATACTGGGACTTGGTTTAACTTAGTCTATTATTTCCCCCACCCCTCATCGGCTGCCTCTCACTTCCATTCCTTTTTTTATTTTTTAAATGTTTAAATTTTAAGTTCCTATTTTATTCTTTCACACTTCCGAGTTTACAATGCCAACATTGGACTTCTTGGTTGAAGTAGCTATTCAAATGAGGTAAATTTGGATTTCTATTCTATGTTATATATATATATATATATATATATATATATATGCTTCAGAATTATTATTTTTATGGATATTTTTGGTTCTGATCATATCCATAATAGTTTTGAATGTTGTAATTATTTTGACATTGTTAAGAATGAATAAATTGTTTTGAATTATAGACATTAACAATTTGGGAGGGAATATTATATGCCTTCTTTAATCTAGCTTATTATTGTTGTATCTTTTGCACACCTTTCTTTCAGCATTGGGATAAAATAGAAAGGATATCTGAGGGTTTTTTAAAAAGATGTTTTCTGTGTATATTTCTTCTTCCTGTAAACATTGGACACTGCAGTGCTCTTAAATAATTATTCCAGATTTTATTCTGCTACAATAGTGAGAATAATAGCTCTTGCCTTTCAAAATTTTCTTCCAAAACACTTGACAATCAGGTTTTCCCAAAGCGATAATACTATTCCTTTTCGTTTTGTCTTATTTGAATTCAAAGCCACTTCCATTTCAATGCATATGGTTATTCTCTAAGTGAAGCTTAGATGTGGTACAAGGCCGGAAGTATGGAGCACCCAGTGAGGATTGAACTCGCTACTCTGTCATAATTGTTCTAGCAAAACAAGGTTGCTAACCATTATACTACACAGAGATGCCTTAAATTTCAAAGCATATGGTTTGGTTTGTTTTACGGTATATCAACCTCAATGTGTTATTTAATGCCAACAAAATTTTTATTGTTAATATTTTTTTTTCAAAAATCTATTTGCAGTAATATTTTTTTTTTTTTACAAGTATTTCAGGTATTAAAACCTATTTTTACACTTTCATAGTGCTTTGACCCCAGCTTGGGGGTTAACTATTTGCCTATAGTTGAGACCCTAAACAGGTGCTACCACCACAGGTCATGGTGGACCTGAGAATACCAGCAATTAAGAGGTGGTTCCACGCTCTTCAAAACCTCCTGATCAGAGGCCTTGCTGTTGGATGTAGTATATAGTCTTACCCAGGACACTCAAAGCATATGATCACAAAGTATAACAAAACGTATTGAAAAGTAAAGCTACAGAGTGAGCTGTCTCAGCAATCAGGAAATGTTGTCCAGACAACAGAAGCAGTGATAATCAAGGAATTATTGTACCGATAGAGAGAGATTAGTTTTAAAAAAGAGAGCTTGAAACTCACCACATCATGGACAACATTGGTCAATGTCCATGCCACTGGTACTGTGAAGAAGGGAACACTTAGCAACATCAGATGGGCAAGCAAAATGAGAATGATGTAAGTTAGCCAGATTCCCTTACTGTTCAAATAGGAATGCGTTGGATTGACATCGCTATGGGCCGTGCCCACATTCATCTTCTTCTGCAACAGAGAGATACACTGAAAAGAAAGAAAGAAGTGACATTAGCAAAACCTAGAATTGAGAATTCTGTCACTCACCAAAGTCAGTCTTCTAACAAATTTCATACAGACGAGTTAATTTAGAGCAGTATTTCCAAAAGGGAGCGAAAAGATCCAAGGGGCTGGTGACTACACTTTACCATTTGTCATAATTATATAACATTTATTATTGAAAATACTAAGATACTCATTTGACATGCAAAACTAGCACCAAGAAAATCCAATCAAAGGTCGACTATACATTGACAGTTCAGGACAGTTATTTTTTTTTTTTTTTTTGGAAGATTGGTAGCAACCAAAAATTTTTTGGAAACTACTAATTTAGAGCCTGGCAGAATGTAAATGAGGAGCAGGCTGTAATGTTTATCATTTTGAAGACAGAATAAAGATGGAAAAAGAAAAAAAAAAAAAATCATTTGAACAGATTAGTTTCGTTAGCACTGAAAGTGGAATCAGCGAACTGGGTTCAAACTCCAGCTTAGTTCCTTATGTTCACTTACACACCAACACCCTTTAGAAAGGCATGAATCCATCCCCACTGCTATGGGTTAAACATCAGTAGAATGGGTTCTGTAACAGAAATAGAAGGTGGACAATCCTGAATTCAAAAGTGTGGCAAAAACAATAGGAAACCACCCCACTATCACAAGAAAGCAAGAGCAATTCACAAAACAAAGAAAAGGAATCTGTGGAGAGCCATGATTGCCTATGTCCTGAAGAAGAAAAAGAATTAGATATAGGTTTAGTAACTCAACACCAGTTCTAACCAGGCACATCATGGTGAAGTGTAGTGGTTAATGAGGCTATAGTGTGGTTGACAATAGCCTTATGGATTAAAGCGTTGGTTCATGAATTTGGTGGTGGTAATTGTGAATTCAATCCTCGGGCAGCACGGACTCGGTGGAAATGGGGCAAGCAATAACTGATTTGTACTAATGGTGACCAGGGTCGATGACAACAAAGTAGAGGATATTAGTCCTAATGTAAATAATGATCACTTCATCACAGAAATTCAGATCTCTTTGTATTCACTGGAAAAAGTTACAAAAAAAAATCCAATTATTTTGTATTTAGTAGGAAGGTTTAAAAATTTAAACGAGAAAAGGTATTAAGGTATTATTAAAAAGCAAAAAAATAGACACGACACTCAAATTGAGTCTAACAATTTTAGTCTGCCGTTTTTTCTTTTTTTTTGTACCAAAACAAGTTGGTCTGCTAAATATTCTATGTAGCCATTATTTCATTGTTTTCACCTCCTGTTAAATGACCATGTGAGGTCAGGGGATCTATACAATCAAGCAACATTCATCGTCCAGCTGGTAATTATTCTGTTCTTTACAAGAGTTTACATATATTCAGGTAAACACATTGTGTATGAAGGCTAATGAACCAAGTAGAAAAGAGTAGAAATAAGCAAAAATATTTTAATGTAAAGAGAGAGAGGGGGTATTATAATTATAGAATTCCCACAGGTGTGTCAATATACCAGGAAACAATATCCTTACCTAAAGAAAAAAAACCAAAAAAAACATTATGTCTGTGACCTAAAGAGAACACTAATTCAAGTAATTCTAGTGAGTTAGAGAGAACAGCTTAGGTGGTTAAAGAAGTAGATATTTCCCAATTATCACCTATGAGAGTACACGGAAAAAGTATCATCGCAAACAAGAAAAAAAAAAAAAAGGATTGGTATGACTGGTTGGTTGATTCATTTTTTTTTTTTTTTTTTTTTTTTTTACAGTTTGTCAACCCTTTCCAAGTTATTCAAAAAGATTTTTAAATTGTAAGGATTTTTTTTTTTTTGGTGGCCCGGGGGAGGGATTGGGGGATAGTTTTTAGAGGGTTTTAGTGATCAAAATCTTACTAATTAACCCATAGCTGAAGGAGAAGAGGTTGATTGGAATTCTGCTATCCAATTAACAATTTTGAGCTATTATTCATTACACCACCCTTACATCTAAGCTTAAAGCATCTGGTATTCCTAAGCGGTGACCCATTGAAGTACTGACTAGTCACGACATTGCTTAACTTTGGTGATATACGGGGAACCAGTGTTTCTATGTGATATAGCCATAAGATTTTGGGAAGTGGGTCAAGTAGAGATCTCATTCTAAAGTTGCCTTTTTTTTCTTTTAATAACTATGCCTCAAACAGGTGAGGCATGAAAAATGTTATTGTTTTTTTTATTCTTACTGAAACAGTTAACTACCAACTTGCTGCCTAGCAAGACATGGTTGAAAAGGGCATATTCACACAAGCCCCATAGCTGGTCATGTCAAATTTTGATAATCTCTTACTCATAATAACATGAAATATTTGTAATTTTTTTTCTTTGTTTCTGTACAACTTATAGAGAACGAAATGCAATAATAGAAAAAAAAAAAAGTTTCCTATCACCATTTTTGTTTGACATTCACAAAGACAAAAACAGAGAAGTAATTTCAATTAAAAGATATACCTACACTTTCCCGAAAACACTGTCACACAGTAATAGCTGCAATAAAGGACATTGCTCATTTTTATTTATTTATTTATTTTTGAGGAGTGGGGCCTTGTGTTAAAATCTGTCAACATTTTAAAAACCAGTAACTGACAGATGCAACTAGGAAAACTGCAAATCTTTTTCAATGTGGTTATTATGGGGTGGGGAGGTAGTGTGTGGGGGGGGTCAAGGTTAATAGGAAGCATTGGACAGGAAACAAAAATTATCTCATTGTAAATTTTTCTGAGAGTGTAATGAAATGTTGGCATGAAGAAGTTGAAAATCAAAGACAAATAACCGAATATAAACTTTCAGCTAAAACTATTCAAAATAGAGAGAAAAAAAAAAAAAAAAAAAAAAAAAGAGTTTTAGATTTGATATGAACTTAGCTTATAATAGGAAAGGTAAAAGAAATTAAACATAGCAAAAAAAAAACAAAAAAAAAAAACACACACACACACACACACACACACACACAAATAAAAAGTATGTATCTTAAAAAATACAATAAGCCACTTGGTCTTTATTTTGGGAAATACAATATTATGAATCCATTCACAATTCTCTTGAATATTTGAACCCAGACATAATGCCATCTATATTTTCATTAGAGTTACCATTAGAAATTACTCTCCAAGACAACATGGGTTTTATTTTGGTAAATCAAATATTATACACCCATTTGAATGCCATCTAATGATATTCAAGTTACCATTAGAAATTACTCTCCAAGACAACATGGGTTTTATTTTGGTAAATCAAATATTATACACCCATTTGAATGCCATCTAATGATATTCAAGTTACCATTAGAAATTGTTCTGTAAGATGACTTGCACTTTATAAGATTACTTAGAATTTAGTTTGGGAATAATTCAATTCAACTGCAAAGAATGTTCCTAATACACATCATCAGCCATGGGCTTTTAATATTTTTCATAGTCAGATCCATTTATGTGCCATGATGCTTGTGTTTTTTTAAAATCAATAGCAGTTCAACAAATCAAGTTAAAAGAAAAAAAAAAAAAAAAAAAAAAAGAAGCTAGTTGAGTATGTATACAAAAAGAACAGAATGCCAAAGCTATTTTGGCCAAACTCATTCCAGTGAGAATACTTGGTTTTACAAGTAGCTGATAAACAAAGCAGAATGCTAGGAGAGATGTGAAGATCATTTCCATTATTAGAGGAATCAATTGTTCTCAACACTACCAGGTCTTATTTAGAGAGAGAGAGAGAGAGAGAGAGAGAGAGAGAGAAATCCCTCAGAACCTGCTCTCAAAGACAAGCACAGTACACTAATCAGCAACAGATTTACTGTGGTAAAAAAAAAAAAAAAAAAAAAAAAAAAAAAGAGTTTTTGTCAGAAAAACAGTTTGGAACTGATTCAAGACTAGGTTAACAAACAAGTAAGTCATTTCAGTAACATCATCAGCATTAACAAAAATATTTACACAGGCAACAGAAGCAAGCAAGCTACAAACATCACACCAGCACCATGCAAGGTGACGTAAATGCAGTCTCAATACAAAGTAAGTTTTACAAGGTGGAGTTGCTAGCTCTTTGATCAACCAGATTTGAATTTAGAGTTGTTTTTCTCCTAAACTGGTAGCCAACCAAGTAACCAGTCTACCCTACTATTTTGTCTATGCTAGTAGGTTGCGATGAATTTAATACTTTCCTAAGCATATTAATATGGTCTCAGTCAGAATTTGAACCCTGCTTTCCATTTCCCATGCTGATAACCACTATGCTACTAATATATCTTCAGTAACTGTCACGTTCTTGTTAAACATGTTCTTTGGAAGATATTCACTAAGTCTGGCACATGGTCATAGTAGTACAGTACTAAGTGTGGATCAAAATTACTAGCCAACAATTTAGCTAAACTAGTTTACTAAGCATCAAATCATGGCTGATGCCCGTAAGTTACAAAGTAGCTTAGTCTGTCAAAAGTCCACAAGTTTAGGCCACCCAATAAGGATCAAACTCAGTACAATAGTCAATAGTGTGAAAGATCAATTTGTTAACTATTATTCAGCAAACTCAACATTGTCTGGCACAGATTCCCAAGAAAATATTAGAGTTTGATATGACATTTTTTTGATGGATAGATTCATGGCAAAATTTATAAATTAGATACAATAAGAGATTAACAGGAATAATTAATAATAAAACAATAATTTTAACAATATGCTGTAATAAAAGTTATGTGATGGATTGAAGATTCATTCTTACCGTAGATATTATTAAAGGAAATTAGGGATTGACAAAAATTACTAATAGAACAATTGTAACAATATAAAAATAGTTTCACAGACGCTCTTATAATTCTTGCCAACTTTAGCATATGTTTTTCTTTACCTAAAACAAACAAAAAACAAACCTTTCACCTCTTAAAAGAACAATTTATGGCTTCTTTTTAGCACAGCCGAGTTTCTAGCATCACCATTGCTTGGGGACCATTATTAAATAAAACTTCTATCTGCAGGCTAATCGTAGCAAAGTGAAACTACAGACGAGTTACATATGTTATATTAAAAGGTCGAAAATCAGATTGCGGCATCGAAGTTGGAAGCAATTTCAGGTTAACCCTTTAGAATTCAACCTGCCAAAACCTGGCCCATAAGAGTATAAAGCTCCTCAATGCTTAACCCACCATAACCTACGCCTATGTATATTCTGCCATACTATATGACATCATCACAAATAACACAGGAAGTCATGCAAACAGCGAGACCATGAGTGCCAATATTTACAGGGACGGGTTTGAGCCTGTTGAATGCTTGAAGAACCCAAGGCAAGGAAAAAATATGTACCGACTCCAGTGATAAAACAATATTTTTCAACTTTAACACTTCTCCTATCCAGAATAATTATTTGTAATTGTGCTTGACAAAATTGTAAAATATAAATCCAAAATGAAAAAGCAAAAAGGTCAAGGCCACCAATTAGCAAACATGTAGGGAAACAGTGAGAAAATCTATGGTGGCCATCATCAAACAATCTATCAGTCATTTCAGATGAAGCAAATCCATTCCAGCCTGTCAGGAGATCCTAGTCCAAGTAACTTTCAGAATCCATATTATGTTCACTAGCGATTGTCACAATTTGTGACTTTCTTTACATTACGTGGAATCCTAATTCTTCACCCAAAACTTTCTAGCAATCATTCCACAGCATATTGAGACCGTTCTAACAGCTTTCAAACATAAAACCACTAATTACAATAGACTCCAGACTCATAAAAGATTATTCTTAACCACACAATAGGGCCAAAGAGGGTTTGAACACCCTAAAAAATATTTTTCTTAATATTTAGCAAGAGGCCAATCAAATTCTCATGGATAGCCAAGTAGCTTTCTGAATATGTGTCAAGTAACTACAAGGAGTTTCTGGTTTTAGTCATAATTGTGCAAATTACAATCACTTTACTGTAAACTAAAGACTAATAATTGTGGAAGAAACATATGCAAAGATCATAGTAATCATCTTGTGCCAGTAAGGCAGAGGGGGGATAAAAATGAATTGATCTTAAATTGTTTAAAAAGATCAGACTGAAAATAAAATAATTTATTTGTGCATATTTGAATTGTTGAAACTTGCAAATTCATTTTCTAATGGAAGAGACTATTTTGCCAGTCCCAGTAAAATAGACCACCAGTCTATTTTGCCGATAAATATTTTTATTATTATGAAGGCAGGTACTATTAAAAATAACACACATATTTAACACAGAAATTTATTTACTTTCACTATCAATTGTTAAGACAATTTATAATCTTTTTCCCCATCAATTGTTAAAACACAAGTTAAAATCATTTTATTCATTCGCCATCATATTCATAAGCTCTGTCCATTTTCACTGGATCTCAGTTTCAGCTGGTATAGGCAGTCAACCTTGAATGTAGGTTGGTTTGGTCGCTGGCCTTGGTATTTACTTATGCATCTTCTGCCACTATGCACACAGGAGTATCATAACTCATAGTACTTGACGTCAGGGCTGAACTGGCGATTCATCATTCTCTTCCGAGCTGTAACAATTGTTCCTCTATTTTCCGCAATTGGACATAATGGATCGGTAATGCTTCAGTTTTTCTTCTACTTCAGCAAATGAACACCAAGTTCTATGGTTATACCGAATGGATATTGTTGGTTTTATGAATACATATATTCTTAGTTCTAAAACACCAGTAAAAGACTTGGTGTCTATTATATTGGGACCAGCAAAAGTAGCCTAATTAATTTTTTAATATTGCCCATTTAATTCAATTTTTTCAAAATAATTAAAACCAGAAAGAAATCAATATACAAGAAAATTAATAATGATATATTGATAATTTTAAAAAGGTTTGTAAAAAATCCTACAATACTAATGTGACAATGACCAAATGACAAGGATTCTGATAATTTAATTTTTTTTTTTTTTATGTTTTGAACATTTTTTTGTGCATCCTCCTTTTTAGCAAATTTTTGGAGGTACCTAAGTATTTAGTTCTGTAAATAACTTGTAATTTTCCATCAATATATAGCTTTTTTTATTTTGTCTTTATGGCCACATACAAAAGAAACATTGTTTAATGTCAGCCTTTTTAATTCAATTTTTCAAAATAAAACATGTTCTTTTATTCTTATTTATCATGTAATTATATGGATGTACCTAGTTGTAATAAAATCAAATTCAAACAGCTGGAAGCTGATTACCAATTACAGAATAAGCAGAAAGATGATAGCAGTTATTTCAAGTAGAGCTCCTTGATATTTCGAGAAGAGATTAAAAGATCTTTTCAAAAAGCTGAACAGACTGGAATAACCTTCTGTTGTTGAGGCAATGTCTGGATAACTATAAAGATGCACAATGCTGAGAAAGAAGGGTTTTGTTTCCCCCCACCTTCTCTTCATCAGTGCTAATAAATGAGAAGTGCTTAGTAAGACTCCATAAACAAAGAGAATCTATTTTGAGTTCTAAAGCATACATAATCTAGGCAACCAAAATACAAGAGCAAACCAGTTGACATATGAACCAGAGAGACTAAACCAGTTCAGAGACTATAATTAGAAAGCTGAGAGATACAAGAAAATTAGATTAAGTTGAATGTTACGAGAGACGAGGTCTGATCGAAAATTATTGGACTGTTATCATCATAATGAAGCTAAAGTACACATAGTGAATCTTGCCACAGACCGACCTTGAACTGTCATGCATACACACTATGTTCTCACTCACTTCTGTTGTTTATAACAATGCTTGGAAGGAAAGTGTGTAGAGTATGGTCACTTCACCATACCACAATGGTTCCATTGCTAGCCATGGATTGTGCAGCAGTTTTTGGCCAAGCACAACATTCTCCAGGCCCAACCAAAATATTCCCTAGATGTTGAAAATATTTTGGCAAAATGTTTTCATTAAGACAGTAGATAGTTAAAATCTAAATATTTAAATGAATAGTTTTTTTCTTTTTTAAAAATATTTAGACATTACAAGAACTTAGCTACCTCCCTTGATGGTTGCCTGTGAGCCTACATGATAAAATTTAAAATTGTACAGTATACAAGCTTAGTGTTTTTCACTTCACAAGTAAGAAATTTCATTTTCAGATGAAGCCAAACATTTTTTTGTCTTAGAGAAAAGAAGACCCTGATGATGACATTGTGCTTATGTTGAAAGTACTCAGAATTAAATGAATATACATCAACATGGTAATTTTCTTTTTCCTTAATGAGGACACTAAGAAACTTATAATTATGAGAGGATCTTATTAAAAACAAGTCGACAAAACTCGTTTAAATTATTTAAAGATATATATATATATATATATATATATATGAAGCAATCCGATGTCTAGTTACACTGATGAACTTCTAATGCACCGCTCTTCATTAATAAATTGGGCACTCTGGCTGCTGGCATTTGTATACATTCATATAGAGTACATTAGAATTCCCCTTTATCTGCTATACGCCGATAGCTTAGGGGTAGGATCTCCAACTGATTCCAAATTGGTCAGGTTTCAATCTTGGCTTGAAGCAATAAGATGTTTAGCCACACTGATGAACTGTGATACAGGGAAACAGGCTTGTGTGGCAATGACTATATATAAACTTTGGTCATAAGAAGTATGGGTAGAGAAAGTAACAGTTAACATATTGCAAAATAGAATCATTGAACCAGGTTGAAATTCGAGTTGAAAGTTTGCAGATATTAAAAGAGACTTGGTTTGAGTAAAAGTAAGTTTACTAATGATAGCAAAAAAGCAATTCATTTTCTAATTAGTAATTATTACTAACTAGAAAGTTTTCACAATTCTAAATATATTTTGCTATAGTAATCATGGGGAGGGGGGTCAGGTCATTACTTAATAGAAAAGGCACCCCCACTTTGTGTACAACATAATTTTGTATTAATATCTGTTTACCCAGGATGTCAAAAATGCCAGATTTTGTTCAGACCTTAGTAGATTCTATTATTCAAGTCTACCAATAGATTTTTATTTTTCCAGTTATTACTGTATCTCACTCTTTCATGGAGTTATTTTTTTTCACCTTCTAGTTTTATAATCATGTTGGAGAAATCTGCTAATGTCTTAAGACACTTTCAAACTGATGCCAACTGTGCAAGGGAGATACTATGTGTGGCAAAATATAAAAGATATATCAAATGGTTGTCAAATTATACAAATACGACCATCACTGACAAGCAGTGCTTGTGCTGAGATTATAATCAGGTACAGCTTGCACAACACCACAATGATTCACACCAACAACGCTAGGAATCCCAAAATCAAGCAGTCATGAGATATCTGAATTAGCACTGAGACAGGTGTTATATCAATTTTCCTTCCCAGAGACTGGTTGATAGCCAAGGCTGAAGAAACCATCCTGCTCCCACTATTTAACCCATAGCTTGAAGAGCAGAAACAGACCCATACCTTTCTCAAGGGTGTGTGTGTATGTATATATATATATATATATATATATATATATATATATATATATATAACCAAAAGGAAAACTTATCTTAGCCAATGCATTTTGTCCTCTGAGGGACTTTATCTAGGTAAATGCAAAGATTTTATTTTGACTTGAAAGAGGATGAAACATGTTGGCTAAGTTTTCCTTTTATTCATATTGTCTTTTTACAGATATACTTTGAAATTTTTACACAAAACAATATATTCAGTGAATTTATTTGTATGCACAGTGGGTACCCTTGACACACACAGATTATATTAGGTAGTTCATCTCACAGACCACTTGTTTCCATGGAGAGTTAAAATTCTCACTGGTTGACCCCACTATCAGATTAAATTATACCTACATTAGCTTACTCTTTGTTGCTCGACAGCCAGTTTCATGGGCCACTCATTTACAAAGTAAGTTTAATCTTCTTTTCAGTAAGACTGATCAACAGAAGAAAAAAAAAAACACAAAAATTGTAAAAATATTGACTTACCAGCCAACATGCAATAAATTAACTTATTACTAACTGTATTAACCAAGAGAAAAGTTGTTGAAAAGTAGCATCTTGAGTTTCAAATATTCACTGAAAATAGTTTAACCTTGCTGACAGCTAGTATTTCAAATGGTTAACGAAAATGTGTCAGGGGAAGTAGTCGGCCAAGAAACTAATTATGGACACAAGGAAGAGAACTATTTATATGCTGAAATCAACAACCTTTATACAAACGAAAAAAAAACCCAAAAAAGCTTATCTTCATTTTATAAATAAACAGTGAATGTGATCTCACATTCACAAAGTGAAATTCAGTACTAGATTGGCAGCTAGGTCTCATAATTTCACTGTTGAGAGATATCACTTGAGATATACAAACTCTATGCTAATAGTTTCTTCCACACTTTTTGCCTGTGAACTGCATTCAGACTTTCTGGTCAACTACAATCTCCATAAATTTAAATGCAACATCAATTGCCATCTTTTGTTTCCTTGAATCCGGTTCTTTCATCGTCCCCTCTGTTTCTTTCACTCTCAGTAACCCCCCCTGTGCTTTAGTAACTTTTATGAGATGATAAAAAAAAAAAAAAAAAAAAATCTAGATACTAAGGTTATCAAAAATGAACCAACCAAATTTAGTATCAGACACATCCACTGCTTTGGACATTATCAAAAAGATTTTTTTTAAAAAGTTTCCCCAAACTCCATTTTTCCAGGAATAGAAGTACCATATTTTCCGGCTTACAAAACACACTTTTTTTTTCCCCTGAAAAATATGTGTGCATCTTCCAAGATAATATAAGGCAACGTCCAAGCTCAAGTAAGCTTGGATGGTAACCTGATTGGTTTGACTGATAGGGACGCGGATTTGTATATTGAATCATTACCCTATAATGTTAGCTATCTAATTCAGCCTTTTATACCTCAGTATTTAGCTGCTACAAGACTATTTCCAAGACTATAAACCTTCCTGGAGCCAAGCCACAAACTTAAGCATGCTCTGTTTACTAGCACTAGCAGGAGTTTTTCAGCTCTTGAGTAGTATGTCATTGCCATACAAACAAAATCGGAGGAGTGATTAATGTAAACAATGTGATGCCAGTGTGTGAGGGACGCATACTAAATGTATTGTTGTATGAGAATGACTTTTTTCATGAAAATTTCTTTCTAATATTAGGGTGTGTCTTCCAAGCCACAGTGTCTTGTAAGCCAGAAAATACAGTAATTTACCAAATCTTTCATATTATAAACTGGAAAATACTTTAAATGTATTCATAATATTCAGGTATTTGATTTTGTCTTAGTTCACTGCTGGCCAAATGATTTGCTTTTATAAAATGTTGAAAAATGGCAGTAAGGAAGGATAAAGAAAAATTTTTTTTTTTAATCATTTCACCCCAAGCATGGCAATAAAGCCACTAGGATGCAAGAGGTTACCGAGTATAAGAGAACGAGAAAAACTATTTAGGGGAGAAGATAATAAAATAATAATAATTAAGGCAGAAGATAACGATTGATATTGCATTCGAATTTTTGAAGTTGACTGGAAAGCAAGAAGTTGGAAGAGAGTTTTGCAAGCAAGAAGTACAATAGAAGAAATTCTTAGAATAGAACTTACCCTTACATCTAGCCATTTCAGCTGTAAAATGATGTGACCTAACAGCCAATCTAGTACTGTGCTTAAATTCAAATTATAAATTGAAAATGAAATTCATGGAGTGCCTAAGGGGCCCAACTATTTGTAGAACTTTCACTATAGTAAGTACATTTCAATACATGTAAATTCCAACTGATCTTTTGTGTTCAAATTTTACAATGTTACATTTAAATATCCACCAGATTCCTGTTCTCACAATTGTTTCATGCTATTTGCAAGTATTCAAAAGGAAGGCTACTGTCACCCCTGTTAACCACACACTTAAGGATATTTATGATAACATTGATACAAAAATGGAATTCTTTTAGATAAAAAGGAAAAGAGACCCCTCCCACCAACCAAAAAATAAATAAATAAATACTGCAAAGAAATTAGTAAGCCCGATACCAAGAGAGTAGAGATAAGGTGAACAATGTCAAGTCTTCACATGACGAGAAAAACCCTGAACAGAAGAGGTTAGCAAAAATAAATAACCTATGATTGGTCTTATCTTATTTTTTAGCAAAATTAAATGCAATTTTATTTTTTTAACCTCCAAAAGCAATAAATTCAAAATACTTTGACAGAAACAGATTGTTAATTTCAGATATGATGTTAGTTTGTTTTTATTATTCAAGTTTATCTGACCATTACATAAACAAAACCATTTCTAAGACGTATTGTTTGCTTACTTAGTAGTAGTAGATGTAATAGTCTCTTAAATTCAAACAATTTAAGACTATTTTCATTAATCTTTTACAAGTTTTTCTTCTAAGACATTTTCTTTGCTCTGGTGCAATTCTTTTTACAAGCTGACATTTTTCCTAATGGAAAATTTAGAAGCATCTAACTTAGTTCCATAAATGCATCATGTGCCACCAAGGGGTTAACGGCTAGTGGACTAAAAAATTTGTCGCTTTGAAACCCAATGTCTAAGTAAGCCTGAAGAGATGAACTAAAGCGGCAGACAGCAGAGTCAAGATAAAAAAGGAAAAAGACGTCATCCACTTTGAATGTAGAGAAAGAAAATGGCATCAGGTGCATGACACAGCAATAGCATTTGGTGACAGTGATAGGGTTGGTTTGTTTTGTTTATATTCCTAACTTGGAAACAAGGAACAAATTTCAGATTAACAAAAAAAAAAAAAAAAAAAAAAAAAAAAAATTTGATTTCCCTTGATAGGGATCAAGGCATGTAACCAACTGTGAACAAGAAATTCCCTGTAGGCACAGGTAAACAGTCCATATCATCACATCCCAGCCCTTGTACATACCAACTGTAACTACTACTGATCAAACAGTCTGGCAAGGTCCTCAAATCTGGCCGATGACACTGCC
Source organism: Acanthosepion lycidas (assembly GCA_963932145.1). Lineage (NCBI taxonomy): Eukaryota > Metazoa > Mollusca > Cephalopoda > Sepiida > Sepiidae > Acanthosepion > Acanthosepion lycidas. The sequence continues at coordinate 25,931,035 of OZ010584.1, forward strand.
AGACATGCATACATCGGTTGGCAGCCTCCATTATTATCTGCACGTATCATCCTCGTGCCGGCATTCGATGCTCAAAGAAGATGAGCAGACACAAAGGTTTTCAAGAAGCAAAGGTTGTTACAAGTTTTCTGCAGGTGAAGGGACATTAGCCTCTCGAGTGAGTAATAAAACTAACACTGCCAGATCTTAGGAGGAGAGGCTGAAATGGAGTGAGTTCATTCAGTTGGCAAGTGAGAACACATCCTTAGAGGTTGCTGTTCCATGATGAGCGGTTGATCATCTTGGTGCTGTCCCACAGTCACATGGATGACAAGCTCTGTCAAGTTTAGCTGAAATACAACTAAATGAGGGATCAGTGAATACCACAGTCCTATTTCTGAGACAATCGGCATTACTGGGTTATAGGTAAAAATCTGTAAATACTACCAGATTTTTACATTTATAATAGTATAAATACTGGGTGTTATGGGCACATTATGGGGGTTTATAGAGTTGAAATAATCCCCAAAGATCATTCTTCATGCACTGACAAAAGCCATTTCATATCTAAGGGTAAAGAATTTCTATATTGTCAAGAGGGACTAGCTGGATACAATTCTTCTATGCACCATTCTCCTTCAGGACAGGAGTCATGACTCTCTACAAGTCCTTCTGTCTTGGGTGCAAATCCCAGGTTAGTTTTTGAGTCCCCCCAAAGAGTTTGTGCTTTATTTTGGATCTACATTGTCAGAGAGTGAGGACTTTAGTAAAATTTGTAATAAAAAACAAAAAAAAAAAAAAAAAAAAAAAAAACACGACTTCTGCACAAGTCTCATTAAAATTACTTTAAGAGAATTTATTCTTCCAGGAAAAAAAAAAAAAAAAAAAAAAATTTTAAATTTAAAAAATGTAGGTGAGCTCTCAAGAAAGCTGACCATCACCCAAAACAGGTTAAGTGTGATCGCCATGTAATGTACACAGCTGCTGCAGACCAAAATAGTTGGCAGGAAACAAGGTTCAATGAGAAAGAGGCTTGACCCATCAAGAAAAGGCAGTGTCATGTGTGAGCAGATTCCTACCTGTGTTCAGCTTTGTGAAAGACATTATCAAATGTGCATCACAAATCTGAAAATACATGAGAGAGAGAGTGTCTATGTCCTAACAATGAAACAGGAGCACAGGTCAAAGAAAAAAAAAAATTGAAATCGAGAGAAAACAAATCTGCAAAGGGCAATGCAGATAAAGTTGGTCAAGATAATTCACAGGAAACATGGGTGACTGACCAAACCCCAAACAATAACAAAACAAAACCTATAATTGAATAAAGAAACAGGTTAGTTTTTGTCTTTTTAATCCCAGGAATGTTGGTAAGAATTATAAATTTGATAGATTCTGGTTAGACAAAGACACAGACGGCTGATTTTTTTTTTCTCCTATTAGCAATTGTAACAGATGTTTGCAGCCACATTTTAACCACTGCTTACATATTATACATTAATTTCTTTTTCTTTTTATTTATTACTATTATAAGCGACTTTGGAATTTTACCAAGACGACAATTGCTTAATTTTATACCTGGATTTAATATGTTGACTAAACAGGAAAGGCAGACTCATTCAGACACTGGACTACATTCTGCTGAACTCAGAACTGTTGTACAATTACTTTACACTGTAAATTGTAAATAATTTAGTAATGGTTTCATTTCAATTTAACAGTGCAACACAAATTGGACATAAGACAATTCATAACAAAAGCAAAAAAAATATTCATAACAAAAAATGTATTACCATAAAACATAATACCGAAATATGTAACATTTAACAAAAAGAAAAAAAAAAAAAAAAAAAAAGATGGCTAAACTAGTTTATCCCTCCACTCAGAAACATGGCTTTTAGGATTTATGTTACATGCATGAAATTCTAACATTTAAAGGTTAATTACCTTTAATTCCACCAACCATTCTCAGAGAAATGGCTGGTAGGACTTAATGTCTACTGAGTTTGTTTTTAGTTAAGTCACACTGTCATTAGCAGTGAAGCATTTACTCAATTTTGAATACTAGAAATTTTTTTTTTTTTTTTGCAACATGCTGAAATCCTGACAGTATTTATTATTGTTAAAGTTATCACTAACATTTTTGTTGAGATCTACAAATGTTTCATTCAAGTTCACAAACCAATTTATAAAATATAAAAACTTAAGATATGCAAGAAGAAAAAAAAAGAAAAAAAAGAAAAAAGAAAAAAGGCATTTCTATTAAAAAAGTACTTGTTATTTTAATCATTAAATTGTTTTTAAAATAGGAGTATTTTGTACGTTAAATAATAACTCTTAATTTTCTCCAAAAATTTATTATACTAAGCTACACACCCTAGTAAAACCAAGTGTACTTTCTACCCACCTCTCCCCAAAGTTTGGTTTATATCGGTCAATGTATGGCTATTTTAGAGGGTTTAACTGACAGACAGACTGATGGAAGTCACAGAATATTATATACAGATAGATAGCTGCTTATAATAAAAAAAAATCATCTAAGCCAAAATTGTCAAAATGGTGACATGACTAAGTATCTCTTATGTTATTTGCTTCTTCAATTATGGTTATATGCATAAGGTAATATTCATATCTGGCCAAAGCCCAAGTAGGTTACGTCATAAGAATAATACCTGAAGATTGCTTGTCACATAAGACCTTTAATAACAATTGTACAACAGGGAGCCTCATTTGTTGTATTCTTCATATTACAAACAAAAAGGGGGAGGGGGGTTACTGAAAAGTTCTCGGATGGCTTTGGTCATATTTTGGGAAGTAGACAATACTGAAGACATTTCAGAGGCCTGTTGTATTGATTTTTTCCTTTTGCACGCTCCATCTCACTAAAAGATATTTAGTTCAAGTAAACAACAGGCTCTCAGATCAGTTGCCCTTTTGTCACGTGTTCAAATCCATTAGGCCTGAATGAAAAAATAAGTGAGAAGACCAGAATTTCTTACACACTGATTTTTACCGAGGTTCTTTATCTAACATGATCAGTATAAGGGATAGGATGTGGCACGAGATCATTTTTAATGTCGGATGCTGCCACAGGGTTTGAATACTCTGGACCAGGCTTCCCTCACAGATTAAAGTGAGGGTTTGCCGAGACCCCACAGTTACTATCACTAAATTGTGTCTTTCTTTGAGCAGGGCACAAATCAGATGTGTATGTCTGAGGACAGAGCACAACTGAATTGAGAGGTGCCCAGTTCCAGGGAACAGCTGTCCATGACAGTAACTCCTTCATTACACTAAAGAGGGAGGGAGGAGGAGTAGTAATACAGTCACTAGCTCAACCAAGGTTTACTGGGTTTAGGCAATTTTGAGGCCAGGCATGGCCCAGATGCACATGCTTTCCCCATATTAAACAACCTTGTGTCATATACCACCATGGGTGGGTGTTAAATACCGAAAGAGAACAGATACTATACTCTGATCTGTATTTACCACCCGACTCCAACATGAATGTAGGATGTGACACAATCATACATATGGGCCAAAAACAAAAAAAAAGTTTGCACAAACACTATCACATGGGTATTAGCACCCACCAAACCTTCCTCTTTAATGCAATGAGGGAGATACTGCTGCAGGATTAGAATCTCCAGAGACAGACATTATTCATTGCTTCAAGAGAAGAGTTGATAGCAACTTAACCCAAAAAGCATACATGCCATAAAATGACCCTCCCCATTTAAGTACAAGAGGAAAAAGTGCTGTCTTAAATGACAGGCTGAGAGGTAACACCCTGGAATTAGACTTTGATTAAATTTTCACCTCTCAAGTCGGATGATATAATCTTCCAACTCACAAGTGGTCAATATTTAAAATCAACATAGTATAAATACTGAAGACTAAATTAGCAAAAGAATGAAGTACACAGTCAGCCCAACAATTTTATCCAATAAAATTTTAACAGTCACTTCACAAACCCAAGAGATTAGATAAGACATTGAACTCATTATCTCTTCAGGAGAGAATTCCCAGGAATGAAATTAAACAATAACTGATTAAACACACTTTGGCATTTTTTTTTTTTAAATCAGATTCAAGTCATCAGAGTTCATTACCATTCACTATCATCTAAAATAGAACAAGTACTTTCTCCTCAAATAATTTTGGGATCCTATTTTTACAGAATCTCTATTGAGTATATCAGTGTAAAAAAAAAAAAAAAACCCACACACAACTTGCACAGCACTGTTGACAAAGATAACAGTGAGAATCATGCTTGGAGCTTATCAATAGTATTACTTTACAAAATAGGTATTTATGCGAGAAAGAGAAGCAAATAATTAAAATAAATAAATAAATAAAATACCCCCACCCACCAACCAACCACAGAAGTTCTCTTTCTGGTATTTAAATTAAATGTTGCATAAAATAAGATACTATTTATACGAGGGAAAATGCTGATAAAATCAAAGACCTTTTAATTAAAACACCTATCTAAATAAATAAACAGCAAATTCTATCTCTCTTGTCCATGTGTCTGAAACTCCTCTAATTCAGGCCACACTTGCTCTACAAAAACGTATACCGTTGTGGAATCAGGACGATCACAGGATTGAAAATTTGCCCTTCATCTAGTGCTTGAACATCAAGCATTGGGATTTGTGTCTGGATGAGGAGGAAACAGTTAAAAATTCAAACAAATTTTAAAATAACTTGGGGAGAAAAAGAAAAAAAAAAAGTGATTTTAAGTTTTTAATTTACACTGAGTTTAAAGTAACACAAAAACATCATGAATTTTAAATTTTTTGTTTTAAATTCAGTTTAAAGTATCTCCAAAACTTTGTGAATTGAGAAAATCAATTTTATTTCTTCAAAATGGTAAGGAATCAAAGTTAAAGTGAGAGGTTTCATGACGTGAGGTTTTGAAGTTTTGCAGAGTTTGGGAGTTGAAGAACTCACTTTTTGGCCTGTATTGGAATTTCAGCCGAAACCGGTCTTTTGGCTTATCGCCAGAATTGGAGTTAGAGCGAGGTTTTGAAGTTCCGTGGTGCGAATCGAGGCATTGAAAGTTATTAGGTTGGTGCAAAAATAATGTCGTTTTCTCACATATGTTACTATGTGAGAAAACGACATTATTTTTGCACCAACCTAATATTTCTTCAAAATTATCATTGCTGTTTACTAAACCAGGCAAAGGAGTGCAGCTTTTAAGCTAGTCTACCATAAAAGACAGAATAAGTCAATAAGTTCAAAGGCTTGTACATATATAATCCCATGTACATTACATTCCTGATTCTTCCATCCTTTCAATTTAAATAACAAAATAACAAAACACCAAATGGTCAAATTTATTCATTAATTAACTGGAAGAATTACTGATTCACATATGATACAATTCAATTAAATCAAAATTTAATTTTTTATAACATCACCTTTTCTAAGACGATATTAAAATAGATACTGGTTAAACATCTTAATAAAAATTTTAATTAAATGCTATATATTTTCTTTAACGCCTAAATCAGAGGTGGGCAAACTATGACCCGCAGGTCACATGTAACCTGCCAAAAGAATTTATGTGGCCTGCCAAATGTTAGTAAATTTGAAAGAGAAAGTTACCAAGCAATGCCAAATAATTGTTACAATTTGATGTTTAATTTTAACAAAATGATAAATGACTGCAGTCAGATATATTACCGTAACTGAATCATTGAGATCCTTCTGTTGCTGTGTTTTTCAAATAAATCTCTGTTTCACGTGAAGTTATTACTACAAACTATCAATAAAAATGTTTTCTTTTTTTAAACTGAATTAAATGTTTCATGTAAAGTTTCTACTTTAAAATGTAAATTAATTTTCTTTAAATTTAGTTACTTTGTTTTATTTGAAGTTTCTACTTTAAAATATTAGTAAGAATTGATTTTTTTTTCTTTATGCAGAGTTAATTTGTTTTTCAAATGTTTTCTACTTTATAATATTAATTAATAAAAATATTTTTTTTCTTAAAACAAGGTTATTTTGTCTTTCAAATGTGTTTCATATAAATCTTCACCTTAAAAATACTTAATATTTTTTTCTTTAAAATACTTTAAGCCGAGTTAAATTGTCTTTCAAATAAATGTGTTATATGTGACTCTTCTACAGTACATTAAAATATTAATTAATAAAAATTGTATTTTTTTCTTTAAAAGCGATTTTTGCCATTTTTTAAATATTAATTATTTTGGGTTATACTATGCGGCCCAATTGTGAATTTTTGAATGTGGCTCTTGCACTGAAAAGTTTGCTCACCCTTGGCCTAAATAATATCATAAATTAAAATTTTAATTCTATGTATTCACTATTTTCTTCGGCTATATACAATCTCACCCTAAGTTTATATTTTCCAATATCAAATCACCAGATTTCCATTCGGTGTACAAATCTCAAAGATTTGTTCATATATTTAGATGATATTCTTATTGGCTGGGTATCTGTCAACAAAGAGACAGTGTCACAATGCAGGAGGGACATAAATATTAGCACTACTGAAATCAAACACTAAAAGGGGCCGAACATTGGATCATGATGAGCAGGGCATCAACAAGACCTCCACACATAAGGCACGACCATAGCAGAAACACGAGCAAGGACAAATGAATTCCTGGAGATGCTGGGTAAAATGGACCAGATCCTTGGTAACACATGGCAATCACATCATACATTCAGCAAGTTACTCTGCCTGCCAGATGCTTCCCAGAAAATGTGTCTGCTTTTCAGGAGCACAAAAGCTTAACGGTTGGCTAACAAAAGGAATCATTTGCATAGCTGACACCGCTCAGCTCACTGCCCCAACTATTTTGTGGGGAAGCTGGTAAATACTTTCTTCGTATCCAGACATCACAGATTTGCACTGGCTGTTCTGATAGAGCAACCATTTGTTTTTTTTTGTGCAAAAACAGCACATGAAACATTGTCTCCTTGACTGATGGGGGCCGGTATCATTATCAGTAGTGGTAGGCAGCTTTGCCTGCATCTCGTCTCTGCTACAGATACTTGTTTTTAAATCTTATTAACTGTGCAAACTTTTTCAAATTAACCACAGCAAAGTGGCAAATTTTTTTTTTTTTTTTTTAAATCAAGTTCACCCCAAGCAAGGCATTAAAGCCACTATGACACAAAGGTTTACTGGGTGAGGAAGAATTAGAAAACAAAGTAAGTACTGAAGAAAAGTAACCAGGAGGACAGTAGATAGCAATTGATATTGCATTTAAATTTTTGCAGATTAAAGTCGGCTGGGAAGCATGGAGCTGAAAGGGAGTTCCACAAGCGAGAAGTGCAAGAAAAACTGTTTGCATCAAACTCATGATTACATCTAGCCAATTCAACTATATATTGAGATGATGTTCTTGCTAGACTAGTACTGCACTTATATTCATAACTAAGCTACCTCCTGCGTAGGGATCTTGATTGGGCTTTCATCACAATAGGTAGAGAGGAGTAAAGGTGACAGCCAACAAAGGAAAAAAAAGGGAAAAAAAAAAAAAAAAAAAAAAAAAAAAAAAAAAAAAGGAGAAAAACAATCACAGTAATGAAAACTTTGGAACCCAAAATTGCAAGTTCAGATTCAGCCCAGAATGTTTTTAATTTTCCAACGGAGTCAGCCCGATTCCAAAATGGTATGATATGTTGGGCTATGGCCTCTATAGTAAAGTTGAAAGAGTGTGACACACTGACATTTGCATTTATAAAATAAAAGTCTAGATACCAAAGTGAAGAGCTCATCCAAACAGTTCCCTTGAAAGTTTTTATAGAAAAGGCAGAGAGGCAACCATACAGTGATGGGAAAGTGAAGCCAAGCTGACAGATCAGGACCAATAATATTGCTGATTCTTTGTATTTTATCAAGAATCTCTCATTTTCAAATAACCAGGTCGGCAATGACTGGCCGCTACTATTAGTTTCATGTGCTTTCACACAATCACCAGGTAGCCAGTGACTTGTAATAAGATGAATACGCTATATACCATCAGGCAAGTTCAATTTGACAAGCAAACCAAACCCACATGGCTGAGGGAGGGGAAGTGTAGATCATCAAGCCAAGATCTAAAATGGCAAAAAGAAAGAAAAAAAAAAAAAAAAAAATCTACACTTGGAAAGGCTTGCCAGTATAGCAAAAAAAAGTGCTCAAATAAAGTGAAACTAGTTTCAGAGTACAGGAGCTGAAGCCTTAAGCCAAAAAAGTGCTCAACAGCACTGGACAACCAAATTCACTTCTGAGCATCATATATATATATATATATAGATGTGTGAAAATATTATAGAAAATAGGAAAGAAACTGGTTTGGTAAATAATCCAAAGTTCCTTCAACAACATAAACAAAAGACATCAGACCTCTCTTTCTAAATATTTTTGGCACCTGAAAGAAAAAAATAGGACACCTAAAGTAAAATGGAAAATTATTAACAGGACTAGAACTTGCAAAACTTGGGATGACCCATGCCCTTTGTGCCTCCATGAGAAACTACACATTATTAAGCTTCTAAACAATAAAAATCTATTAAACAACAGGCAGGAATTAACGGTTTTCTGCCGACACTACCAAACTTACGCTCTGAATAACTAGCTAAAAACACGCATACAATAAAATAAATTTTAAAATCCATAGCCCATATACATAGTTTTAATAGCCTACAAAAAAAGATAACCCTTTATGAAGTCGTCAAAAAACAAACGTTACGGCTTTTTTATATACACAAATCCCTTTCATAAAGAGATATAATAAAAAATAAAATAAAAAAATAAATAAATCTCCATAGACGCTCAAGCCAGACTATGCAAAAACTTCCTCCGTCGTTAATTTAGCCACCCCCACCTTACCCGGCATCTATGAAAGTAACTCTATACTGATACAAATTATTAACACCCCACCCCTGCCTATTCTAAACTATCTGCCCTTGATGTTACCATGGAAATTTTGATTTCAATTCTGAATATACTATTAAAACTCGTAAATTTCAGAAATAAGTTATTCCAAAAAAAAAAATTTCACTTGACGATGGAACAGAGCCTACTTTAACTCAAGTTAATTCAAATATTATTTTGAAGTTTTCGGCTCTTGTTTTGAAACATGAGACCTCTTATGTAGCGAGTTGGAATCATTTTTAAATAAATAATTATATATATATATATATATATATATATATATATATATATATATATATATATATATATGCAGCAGCAATATAGTAAGCATGGGCAATTGCCATGGTAATGATTTTTTTTTTTTTTTTTTTTGTTTTCAGTTGTTCTGATAATGCTCTTATCCAGATCTTTAAAAATTGCAATGTGAGCACGCACTTTTGGGAAGTGGGGAGTGGAGACAAATCCAATTTGTGTTAGTGACCTTCCTGCTTCCATTTCATTGGAGTAGTGTAGCGATATCCAATCATAAAGAGGGTCAAGTCATCTGTCTCAACAACCAATTAGGTTAGGTCAGTGTATTTCAATAGATGCCTTGACAATTTCCCTGGTAATATTACATATCCGACTTTCAGTCAGAGTAGAGTTGAATTTCCAAGAGCCTGACATTTATTGCCATGAATAATAGGAAAAAACTTTATCCAAAGAAAATCAATCACAGTCTGTTGATCAGATATTGATTACTTACAAGATGACATTTTAGTTAACACCATTCTTTGTGGTTTCAAATTAGATGAAGACGATGGAGCAATGATTTTTTTTTTTTATCCTGGTTGAACGATGGATTGATTCATTTTTTTCTACCAACCGTTTGCAGGTTATTCAAAGACAAGATATTTTTAGATTGTAAGAAGTATTTTTTTTATAAGGAAAAGCATTGCTATTCTTAAAAAAATTAAAAATTAAAAAAAAAAAAAAAAAATGCAATATTCACTTATTCTTACAGTCTAAAATATGCTTCATCTTTAATAGCCCACAAACATTTGATTAAGCCATTAAAAAAAAAAAAAAAAAAAAAAAAAAAAAAGCAAATGCAAAAATTTTATTTTGTAACAATTATTTCTAGACAAGAGCAAAAATGTTAGTTTTTAAAGATTATTAAATTTAAGAAATGCTCATAAACATTCATCAGGTTAATAGAAAAGTCAAGTGTCCCTATTAAATCTCATCAAAATATAAACCTGTGCCCTGAATATTTTCAAACATCATCATTCCTGAAAGAATTTCTCTTTTCTAAGCCAATATACACAACTATAAAAATTTCAAAAACATTAAAAAGGAATAGTTAAATTCATAACCTTATATTAATTCAAACAGGTAGCACAAAACTAATCCCAAATTAAAGTGATTTAAATATTAATTTGTATAAAAATTTCAAAAACATCTTTTACTCCCTTTGTTTATTAGACATTAAATTATGTCAATCAGTGTCCTCCATAACTTACCTAAACTATTTATTTAACCTGATGAATATTTGTACACATCTCTTAAATTTAAGAATTTGTAAACTAACATTTTTACTTTTATTTATAAATACTTTTAAAATAAAATCCTCGCATTTGCTTTCATGAATTCCATCAAAGGACAAAACAGATTGGTTAAGTTACAAAATAAAATCCTTGTAAGACTGATGCAACATAATCTTAAAAAAAAAAAAAAAAAAACAAAAAAAAAACAAACAAACAAACCTTCCCCATATCATTTCTCCTCTCTTCACTTTGACTTATACTAACTAAATGTGGTTTGATAAATATCCATCCAGAAAATTTAGGCAACCCTCAGCACAAACTAACCAATTTTAATTGATTGGAGAAAAATAAGCTTGATACTCAATTTCTGTAATCAAAGTCACTTCCAAAAGGTAAACGAGGAAAACAGTGGACGATGTTTCCACCAATTCCTTACATGCTGAAGATGCTGTGAAGAAACACCGAAATATTAAAATCTATTACACTTTCTTTTATCTAACCAACAACAGTAGATTACTTGAATGTGTTTTTTTTTTAAACGTCCTTTACATGTTAATCAAATTGGGAATAAGAAACTTTATCCAGGAGCAAGATATTCCTCCAAGTTCTGAATAGCCAACATAGCCTAAACCAGAAGTTTTTTTTATGTTTACACACTACTCAACTCTGAGACAAAAACGAAAAATCCATTAACACAGACAAGAAATGATGGAGTACTGGACAGTGTAAATATCGACAGCTGACTGAACAGTACTTAACCTCCAATGTAAATAAGTCCAATTACTCCCAACGGCATTTTGTGAATACCCATGTTTGAATAGACACTTGCATATTTTTTTTATTTTCTTTTTTTGAAAAAGAGTGAATTATATCAGCTGGCCTGTACAGGTCAGAGATGGAGGACTGGGATTTAGAACAAAAACAAATACTATTGACTCTGATATGGACAGTGTGAATACCGACAACTGACTGGACAGTACTTAGCCTCCAATGTAAATAAGTCCAAGTCTTTCTCAGATAATTATATACTTGGTTCTGGTCATTCATGGGTAAAGCATAATCCTTAATGGATTTCTTCAAGAGGAGCTTGTTGCAACTTGGCCTAAAGGATAGCAGGCAAAAATTCAATCATTAATTTGTGTTTCTTTATAACACAGAAAAAGATTGTTTACAATAAAATCAATCTTTTGCATACAACTTCCTCAGTAGAAACATTGCCATGGTAGCAAATTTCCTTTTAGTTTTTCAGACACTCTGATGATGTCCTTACCGAACAAGATGTTAATAAAATTTTAAGCATCCAACTGGTTTTCACATATTCCATCCTTTGTTCAAATATTTCATATAAATCATTCTTATCACATTTTTTAGCTTGAATATTTAAGAAATCTTTGAAAAATATGCATTCTATTCTTCAAACAGAATTTCTTGAATATACAGGCCAGTAGATAGAAATGAATATACTGTTTAATAAATAAATAAAAATATCTTTTTTTCTTTTTAATTATTACTACAAACGTCATTTTATGGATACCCATGTTTGAACAGACACTTGTATTTTTGAAAACTGAATTATATCAGCTGGCCTGTGCATTTGAGAGTTATGGCTCTCAAACAGGGATCAAATCTGCGTCCCTTTGTAGGAGAAATCCCCATCTCAGAATTTAAACCTCTTTGTTGCTCTCATTAGCTGAGCAGGCTAAAGCACACACAAACATTTTGGCAGCAACCTTTCTTTTAAAACATTTCATTAAATATTGCATATGGCAGACAAGGAAAGATTTAATAAATTTTTTTCATTTAGTTTTTCCAGTATACTTATGTTTTTCTGTTTAGCATAAGTAAGGGAGTACAGACATTTCCCATAATTTTCATTGTCACAAGCACTTTCAACCAAGCCTTCAACCATTTTTTTTTGGGGGGGGGGGATAAATTTTCCCTCATGTTTTGACTGTTTAAATTGTATTTTATTTTTGAGCAGTTTTGAATAAGAGCATTTATTATGAGCCTTCGCATGTTGAACACAACTGGAATTTATGAGAACATCTTTCTATTTTTAAAAACTTTAAGGTGAGGTTGATAATAGGAGAGAGATGTTTTATATACAAGGCCTCTCTAATAGCAAGATGTTTCCGGCAATGTGATTTATAGAGAATTTTTCTTAAGGGTTCTCATAAATTGTGTGTGTGTGTGTGTGTGTGTGTGTGTGTGTGTGTGTATATATATATATTAGATATTTGAAAAATATGTATTTAGGCAGCAATAATTCATCCAAACAAGTTTTATTGAATAAAATCAAAATTTTGTCTATTTAACTTTCTGTATAGTTGCTATTCTCACACACAAAAAATTTGCACCAGAAAATAGACAGTCTACTTGAAAACATGGAGGGCTATTGAAATGTTCTTTGTTCAAGCCAAGAAGTACTTGGAGAAAGAAAAAAAAAAAAAAAAAGAAATTCCTGTGTTTGCTAAGATTTTAGAGAGTTAGTGAAACAAGATCCACCTTCTTTTATATTTAAAACCGACTTGGGGAAACCAAGAGTAAAAATAAAATCAATTAGACAAAACATTACAATATTAACAAATTCTTATTTTATCAATTTTCAAATTATACACAGGTTCAATTTTTTATTATTATTATTATTATTATTATCTGCAAAGTATAATGCAAAGGATTAAAACATGAAACTTTTTGTTCTAGAAAATGTTTGGCTGATTGCATCACATTCAATTATAATTAAATCAAGGCTGTAAATCTAGTCCTACAGGAAGCTGCAGATTGGAGGGGGAAGTCTGTCTGTTGTTTTATTCTTGATCCAAGTAAACAAATTCCTGAAACATTATCATCATGCAACCTCACTGACATTTGTTTGAACAATTTGAACTTTTGACTTCATGTCAAAACTTTCCTTCATTATATACAAATTAACAAGAGTACATCATTTAGTGAAGAATTTAGTTAAGTTAGTAGATACCAATTTCACATCTTAAAGTTTTACAATAAAACTAGTAAGACGACTATAAGTGTTCTTCCTCTGTATCAAGAATGAAAAAAGAAAAAGGAAAATGAATTCAAAGTCAAAATTTAAAATAGCTGATGGGTTTTTATCACCAAGGATATTTGGCAGCCCCATAAGTTATTGAGACATAAAAATACCCACCCCACAACTGAACCAAACATATGGCACTTCATAACACTTGACACTCACTCCGTTCAGACTGAAGCAAACAAGTAGCTGATGAGGTGTGTGCTTTCTAATTATTAGCAATATGAAAGGGCAACAAACACTATTCGTTACACCATGTTAAGCAAATCTGTGCATATTGAATTATGCAAACACTTCCTTTCTCACAAAATTAAAAATCATAAAAGTACTTGTTAAAAATATATTTTTTATATATCAAAATTATTGGGGAAATTGTCTGACAAAGTTGAAAAGTTTACTTGTGACCTGAAGGATGAAACACATGACAAGTAAACTTTTTATTTATATATATATATATATATATATATATATATATATATAATTTTCTTTCTTCATTTAATGATGTTATTCAGCTTATCAGATGTTATAAAAAGAATTTACATAAAATAAATAGACAACAATTGTCTATATTATTTAATGAAACATGTATGAATATATATATATATATATATATATATGGCGATGGATAAATTGTCATCTAAATGATGCAAAAATGAAAATAACACTGACATCTCATTTTAACAGATATATTTACCAAAATTACACAAAAATATCTTTAAATACTAAGGAGTAAATTTACTAAATAAAAGTGCCAGGGATTTCAACCACAGCCTCCAGAAGACTTCACAATCCTCTGTATCTCTTCGGGATGGTGTCCTTGTTTAAGTTGGTGAATGCTGCCATAATCCTTGCCTTCAGTTCATCTCTGGTATTAGAAGTTTTGTTGGTCTCTCCCTCAACTGTGGCTCACACACAATAATCAAGGAGCTTGCAGTCAGGGGAGATGTGGTTGCAGAAATTGTCTAACAGCCATGATTGTTTTCTCCTTCTTGCGTGGCATGGTGGAGAGTCCTGTTGCTGGCCATAGGGTCTTCCAGCAGCTACCCGCTTGATCCAAGGCAGCATTACCTCCTCAAGGCACTTGATGTAAGTCTGTTTTGTGTCAAAGGCCCTCACGAACAAATTCAGGAGTTCTTTTCTTTGAATGATCAGACCGAGTTTTCCGAGGCAACGTACTTTCATAAATCACTATTAGTCTCATCCAACACTTCACAAATGCCAAGTAGTACAGCATGCTGTTGCCAAATTTCTAGCAGCGTGAATTGCCTCATAGTGCTCTTTTTCTCACAGACAGTGCCCAACTGATCCTAATATATTGTGTAGCCAACAAAATCGAAACCAAACAATGCATATATGCAAAAAATTAAATATAAAATAGTAACGATTTACTCATCACACTATAAAAGGTCAATAGTATTTCATCTACTCAAATATGGGTATCCTCTAAAAATATTTAATAAAATCTGACAAATTAATAATTAATCTGTCACCTTTTTTGAAATTTATATAAACACACAAAGACACACACATAAATATCGAAGTAATTTTACTATAGTATTTGTAAAATATTAACCACTCTTGAATTGTTATATGTTCAATATTTTATGAATATTAAACTAGACAATTAACATTCAGTACAACATCGAATAATGATTTCTACGTCATGCTAGAATAATAATGATAACCTGTGACACAGAAGTTTTATACAAACGTTTTATACATGTCGATTATTATATAACTCATTCTGTTATGTTATTTTACAATCTAGAAATGTTCCATTTAATGCCAAGCAATTAAAATTTAATTTCAATTACAATACAAAAGTGAAAAACCATTAAAAAATTTTTAAAAATATAAATTTAACCCTTTAGCATTCAACATGCTCAAACTCACCCTGTAAATCTCAGTGTGTGCATGAATTGCGATCATATTATGGCAGAGTATACAAGGAATGGATTACAGCATGTTGAACACTGAGAGCGAATATGTATGGGGGTGGGAAGATTATTGAAAGGATTAGATTAACCAAAGAAAGCTAATGAAAAACAAATCAAATAAAAAAAAAATAAATAAATAAATAAATAAATAAAAGCAATGTATTAATCTGATCTTACTTAGAGGATATTGTGTTATGGTAACATGAGACATGCTTAAAGTGGAGTGCATTGTAATACCATAACAATGGAATATCTTATTCCCAAGTAGTAACTGCAGGCTGAAAGACTGATAAATATATGTCATATCTTGTTCTTTATGTTTAAAATATTTTCCCTACCAACATTTCTATAATGAACTCTTGCAAACATTTGAAGTTTGTGATATTGGCACAAGTTGAAAATTTTTCAGTCATTCTTTTGAGTTTGTATTTCCATCTGCTGTTTTTTATAAGGTTTGGCTAACATTATCTTACATACAGTAATCTTCAAGCAAGTAGTTACTGTCATGAGAGTGATGAGAATATTGCCAGATGCCATTCACCCCCATAGTCCTTTTTATAAAGGTTTTACATTCATGACCACATCACCATTCTGAGAGTGACACTGCACTTTTTTGAGTTAGTTCAGGGATTGACATTTTAAGCACCCTTACCCCTTCCAGGAAATAAAATTTACTCCTGCAAAGGGCCCAATCTTCAAGCCAACAATTTTAATTTTGTGAAAATCATTTTTTTTTTTTTTTTTTAAATTGAAATCACAATATTACTTCTAAAGTTAAAGTTTGAAAGAAATTTACATTTCAAGGTAGTATCATTTTTTAATTATTAGGTTGGTGCAAAAATAATGTCGTTTTCTCACATATGTTACTATGTCAGAAAACGACATTATTTTTGCACCAACCTAATTTTATATATGAGAGGAAGAGAGATATCTCTCCAATGATTTACTTAAAAAATGTCCCAAACTTAAAATAAAAAAAAACAAATGAAAAAAAAAAAAAAAAAAAGTTTTATCATCAAAATCTTTGTTATTAAGAGGCTAAAAAAAAAAAAAAAAAAATTCAAAGAATTTTTTTTGATTCTTAAATTGTATTTTTAAAATCTTTTTTAGAAGATTCAAAATTTTGGTTACAAGTTATTTTCTTGCATCTGCAGGTCACAATAAGTATGGGGAATTTTTGTGTCTTTTGCAGAGAAAAAACACTGATTTGGAAATTCTTGCTAAAATCAAATTGTCAGACTTTAAAAGGCTTATTCAAGAATGAGAAATTATTTTAGAAACTTTTTTCGTTTTTTAAATCTTGGTAAAAATATCTCTATTTTACATCTTTTAAAAGGTAAGCTTAAATGCCACATGACATAAGCTATATATATATATATATATATATATATATATATATGTGTGTGTAAAGGATTTTGATTTTATCTGATATTTACTACTATAAACATTTTCAGTGGAGACCTATGTTTGATTTAACATCTTTTTTATTTTCTTAAACAGTAAATATATATTTTTCTTTTGGATAGTGGCCTTGTATGCATAATTGTGAAGATGTTAACAACAATCTGAAATGTTGGGTTCAAACCAATGACTAAATATAATCCGCACTAAAATTAAATTTAACACACACACGAGAGAGAAAGAGTTACGTTTTATAATTAATAAGTATTGGTGGGTTGACATGTACATAGCAGGTATTATCTATGTTTGGATGTTGTCTGCATGTTGATTTGGGGGGACGTCTTTAAGTCAACACCAGTCATGGCAGTTAAATATATTGTATTCATTAGGAATTAGTTTAATAGAGGTTGGTGACAATAGTATTTTTGGATGAGTGTTTATAGTTGGTTAGATTTTTTATCAGGAATCCCTTTTACTATTTTCAATGTAAAAAATTGTATTTTTTTTTTTTTAAATTAGGATGGCATTTGTTATATATATATATATATATATATATATATATATATATATATATATATGTGTGTGTGTGTGTGTGCGCACACGCACAAGGGGTGCGATGGATAAACTGTCGCCTAAATTATGCAAAGATGAAAATAATAACATCATCTAATTTTTAACAGATTTAATTACCAAAATTACACAAAAATATCTTGAAAACTAAATTTATTCAATAAAATCTCAGCTTCAACCTCCAGATGACATTGGAAACTCCTGCATTTCTTCTGGACAGTCTCTTTGCTTAAGTTGGTAAATGCTGCCACAACACTTGCCTTCAGTTCATCTTTTGTGCTACAAGCTGGTTGGTCTCTCATTCAACCCCAACCCCCACTATATATCTGGAGGGGAGTTATGTGGCCAGATGTAAGGGGATGATGTCATTGCAGAAATTGTCTAACAGCCATGACTGTGTTCTCCTACTTGTGCGGCATGGTGCAGAGTCATGTTGCCAGACAGTGTCTCCCAGCAGCCATCCTTGTTGACCCAGGACAGCACTACCTCCTCAAAGCACTTGATGTAGGTCTCCGTGTTTAGTTTCACCAAGTTCAGGAATGCTTTTCTTTTGAGAAAAAGAGTTTTCCAAGCTGCTGTACCTTTGTAATTGCTATTAGGCACATCCAACTCTTTCCAAATCGACTGAACAGTCCCCCCTCAGATTGACACCCAAATACTCTGAAATGTTTGTATCAGAGATTCTGACACAAATGCCACGCAATACAGCATGTCACTCCCAAATTACTGGCAGAGTGAACTGTGTCATGGTCAGCTTTTTCTAATAGATGGTGTTCAAATGGCCCTACTATACTATGCAGTCAAGAAAATCAAAAATAATCAACACACATGCATGAAATTAAAAATATAAAATGGCCACAAACCCATTGCACCCTGTGTGTGTGTGTGTGTGTGTGTGTGTGTGTGTGTGTGTGTGTGTGTGTGTATATTCAAACATGTTTCATTGAATAATATTAGACATTGTGTCTACTTATTTTTATACTGATAATTTCCAGTTGTCTAATGTTTCTTGAAGATGAAATTCAAGATGGAAGCATCAGTTTTTTTTTAACACAAATACTTTGAACCTTTTCTAAGATCATCTTCAGGGGTAAATTAAAAAGATAAACTGATTGTAACTGCGATAAAATCTACATTTCGTTGTCATCGTAATTTTTAAAAACATGCGTGAATGAGCTCTATTATAATTGTTTTAGAATTATAAAATTTATTTGTTGAAGTTATGGAATGTTTTTTACAAGACAAAGTGTTTCAATATAAGGGAACTTACCAGAAATTGGTAGAAATATAAAATGGCATTAAATGTTTGTTGCACTTTAATATGTTGTTGCTATATTTGTAATAAATTTTGTATTGTTAGAAAAGGCTGAAAGTATTTAGGTTAAAAAAAAATCTATGGTGCTTTCCTTAATGAATTTTGTCTCAACTTCAAGAAACCAATTAGAACAACTGGAAAGGGCGAGTATAAAAATAGACAATATGTTTATATTATTTGATGAAACATGTTGGAATGAAGATATGCTGCCTATATATATAGGACACAGAGCCACAACTCTCTCCCATCCTGGGTATAATGATAAACTACATCCGCACACTGGGTAAGACGATAAACTATGTTCAACAGCAGGGCATCTGATCAGGAGGTTTTGAGGAGCATGGAACCACCTTTTAATTACTGGTGTTCTCAGGTCCACCCTGACCTGGGGTGGTAGCACCTGTTAGGGTCCCAACTACAGGTAAATAGTTGGGCCCCAAACTGGGATTAAAACACTATGTAAATGTAAAAATAGTTTTTAATACCAGAAATACTTTGTAAAAAAAAAAAAAAAAAAAAAAAAAAAAATTATTATTATCAGCAATACATTTTCGAAAAAAAAAGATTACCAGCTATACATTTTCGAAGAAAAAATATTAGCAGCAATAAAAATGTTGTTGGCATTAAATAATCCATTGAGGTTGATATGCCGTAAAACAAACCAAGCCAAAACTCTCATGTAGGCTCACTACCACCTTAACAACAGCACCATAAAAAAAAAATCATCTTGTAACAACACTCTGCACCACTAGTAAAACATACAATTCATTCGAAAATAAGATAAATTTTAACAATAAAACCCTCTATAAAAACAAATGCAATAAATGATTAAACTCATGAAGCTATCCTAATTAAAAACCAAAAGCGCGACATAAATAAAATAGCATTTAATACTGGCAGAAACATCTTAATATTTAATAACTAATCTTGCAAATAATAAACACCAACTCCCTCCTTCTTAATAATGAACTAATCCAATCACATTGCCTAATTATCCAAAATATTATATATAAAACTAAAATAACAAGCAACCTATTTCAAATCCAAACATACATCCAGGATGACGATTGCCGATAACCGAAAGTGCTCAACAAAACACCATAGACTAGGGTCTTATTTCAACAACTTATATATATATATATATATATATATATATATATATATATATATATATATATATATATATATATATATATATATATATATATATATATTAGATATATAGGCACCTCCACGTAATCGCTAAAAAATAGAGCATAGTCTGATGAAAAAGACGCCAAACTTTATGAAAACAAAATTTTATCATCTAAATGCTTATGTTTTTATGAAGAGGATAGACCAAATTTTTTTTTTTTTTTTTTTAATTATTTTTAAAAAATTTTTCCATCTTTTTAGAATATTCTAAATTTTGATTTAAAAACCTTGTTTCTCTTTGTCACAACAAGGGCTAGTAAATAACAGATAATTTTAGCGCGTTTTTTTTTGTATTACACAGATTAATTTGGAAAATCTTGCAAAAATAAAAATAATTGTCAGATGTTAATGAAACTTTCAGAAACTATTCACAGATTATCGAAATTATTATAAATATGTTTTTTTTTTTTTTTATTAAAGTCATGGCAGAAATATTTTTTTTTTATATTTATTTAACACCCCCATAACTAATTTTATGAAAACTCTAGAAATTTGAGACCCATCAACCTTAGGGATTTAGGGATTACAATAGTTAAAAGCACAAGGCTTTGAAGAATGCAAATCATGTTTTTTTTTTTTTTTTTTAATTGGAGCCAACGTACCTGAAAATCAGCTCTGAATTGTAACATACAAAACTCAATAAAACAAATATATTATTTAATTTCAAATGCTTTTATTTGTTTTGAATTGTTTTTATGAATATGGACAATATTTTCTGAAAGCAAAATTTTTTTCAATGAAAATTGAATTTTTAATACAATTATTTGTTATTTCCTTAATTATAATAGATTTTTACATTAAGTTTTTAAAAATATTATAACATTAGTTAAAAGCACCATCAACCTTTCAAAGTGTCCATATGAGATTGTCTAGCGCTTTGAAAATTGTATCATTTGGACCAATCAGAAGAGCCATGGTAATTAAAAAATGTAATTTTGTGCTTATAATCGGGCGGTAATTATAAAGTACAGAAGACCAACCAGAATACAATTTAGTTGCATTATTTGAGTTCGGCATTGTTCTTCGCTGTTAAGGCCTTTACTTTTGCGAAACACGTATGAAGAAGTTAATTTGATTTTTCAATTTCAACTGAGAAGGGTACCTATAAGTATCAGTATCATCTTATGAAATTAACTACTGCTAAACTTTAATTTATATGATCTTATTTTTATAATAATTATGACATTTTTCCATAAATGAAATATCAAAATTAATAATAAAATGAATGGAAATACAAACACAGTAAAATGTAATATAAATGTACATAAAATTATAGTATTTCATGTACACTTCTGATAAAATTTCATAAAAAAGGTACCTATAAATTAGATACCTTTTTCTTATGAAATTTAATCTCACTCTTAACAGTCTTATTTTTTAATTTCTTTATATTTTCCATAAAGCATCGTAAACGTAAAGATGAAAGCTAAGTACAAAAAAAAAAAAAAAAAAAAAAAAAAAAAAAAAAAATGAAAAATTAGAGCGCTGAAAGTTTTCCTTAAAAGTAATGAGGTAAATAATTTGTTCACTTAAATCTAAATAATTTCACTTCCTTCCATCCATCCGTAGAAAGAATTATCCTCCCGTAAGTTATCTAAACGTCATGAATCTGTCTTTCGTCACCTGTCAAAAGACGCGAAAGGTTATGACCTGCTTTGTTTTATTCTCAAATTACATTTTTTCGGCGCAGAAGCTAAGTTAAGCTTGGTTCAAAAGATTTTAAATAAACATTATAATTTCTGATTTTATTAAAATCAGTTTTTAAAAAATGATAATTGATTTTTAAAAGAATATCAAAGTCAGATTTTCATCTTTTTTATCAAATGATTGATTATCTGTCCTTTTTTTTTTTTGTCAAAAAAAAAAAAAATTTTTAACTAAAATTTCAGACGTTCTAGGAACGATTAAAAAATGTAAAAAAAATACCAAAAATACTTTGATCTTTCCTCTCTAATAATAATAATATTAGACAATAAAAACTTGTTTTCGTCAAGTTCGGCATCTTTTTCATCATGCTGTTTGTTTACGTTTTCGTGGAGGTACCTATATATATATATATAAAAAAAACTTGCAAGAAAAAAAAAAAGTAGTAAATGGAAAAGTTCCGTAGTCTTTAACAACATACACAGACATATATATATATATATATATATATATATATATATATATAGAGAGAGAGAGAGAGAGAGAGAGATATCAAAAACATTTCTCCAGAATTAATGGATTTATTTTTAATACAACATTTTTCATGAGCATATATCATCAATCTTATAAAATGGAAGTAGTATTTTTCTTTTTTTTTTTATTTCAGGAATTTGTGACTATTTAACAGAGATGGGGAGTAAGTGAAATTAAAGACTGCTAAAGTAAACTCAAAATAAAAAAAGATTCCAGACGTGTTCTAAAATTATGGCAAAAAGTTCAAAGATAAAGATGTTGTTGCTATAAAATAAACATTGTCAGTTACGTTGACATTCAGAGCTGGCCATATGTCTAGTAGTTCATTGAAAGTTCATGGCAAAGAGCAACACTGTCCTCAACACACTAACACTGATTATTTCTCACTCAAATTAATCCAACACCCACCAAGTAGATAGCATGATGAAACAACAACTCCTGCTCTCCCAACTGTCAGATTGTAATCGTAAGCCAAGGGCAAGGAATACAGACAGGTTTTATTTATAACATTCTTTTTCTTTTTAAAAGATTCACATAAAGTAGAAAGGCTTCTTAATGGTAGATCTATTTAAAAAAATAAAATATTTTGTCAGGTTACTCAACACTTGAATAAAGAGCATCTTTTCTGTACAGGACAAGATAGAAAATCAACTTTATTAGTTTCCCATGTGTTATAACTGAAGACATTCTGTAACAAAATATCTACTGGCCATTCCTCACCCACCTCTCTTATTTGGCAAAAATACTAAGGAACCTTCAAGTTCAAACAGCATCATTTTATCAGTAAAGAATACTATCAAGGAACACCTCAAGAAAATAGAAGCATTTTATAAAAATCCCTCCCACCAAAAAAAAAAAACAAAAAACAAACTGACAATACAAATACTGGCTACAGTTAGGCATAAAGCTGGGTTACCCAATGAGGATAACCCTCACAATTCTGCAGTAATGATATGAAACCATTTTTCTAATATTTGCTACAAAAGTTGATTCATTCATATATATATATATATATATATATATATATATATATATATATGCATGCGCGCACACGAACACACACACAGTGCGATGGATAAATTGTCGCCATTCTATATTTTTAATCTTGAACATGCGTGTTTTTGTTCGATTTTGTCGACTACACAGTATAATAGGGTCAGTTGGGCATTGTCTAAGAAAAATAAAAGCACCAGGACACAAATTTGGGAATGGCATGCTCTACTGCTTGACATTCATGCCAAAAGCTCCAATACAAACATTTCAAAGTGTTTGGATGTCAATCTGAAGATTCAGAAAGAGTTGGATGAGTCTAATGATGATTACAAAAGTATAGCAGCTTGAAAAAAAACTCACTGATTGTTGGTGAGGGCTTCAGATTCAAAACAGAAGCCTACATCAAGTTCCTTGAGGAGGTAGTGTTATCCTGGGGCAAGAAAGTGGCTGCTAGAAGAGCGTATGTCTGGCAAGAGGACTGTACCATGCCACACAAGCAGAAGCCAGTCATGGCTGTCAGACATTTTCTGCAAGCACATTACCCCTTGCATCTGACCACACAACTCCCCAAACTGCAACCCCCTTGATTATGTGTGGGGAGCAGTTGAGCAAAAGACCAACAAAATTTCTTGCAATACCAAAGATGTACTGAAGACAAAGGTTATGGCAGCATTCTCCAACATAAACAAGGAGACTGTCTAAAAGAGTTGCAGGAGATTCTGAAGTCATCTGGAGACCATGCTTGAAGGAAATGGCGATTTTATTGAATAAATTTACTCTTTAGCATTTCAAGATGTTTTTTGTGTAACTTTGGTAAATATATCTGTTAAAATAAGATGTCAGTGTTATTTTCTTTTTTGTGTAGATTAGGCAATTTATCCAACACACACAAATATATTTTTCCTTTTTATGCTCCACTGGATAAAAAAAAAAAAAAAAAAAAATTTTTTTTTTTTTTTTTACTTATTTATGTATTTTAATTGTGGATTTGTTTTTTTCTTAATTTTATGCATTTCATAATTTTAAGCGTGTTCCAGTACTATCTCTTATCAACCCAAATGAGTTACAAGTTACCTATAATTGGTCCCTGATGATGCGTTGGCCGAAAGGCAGCCGAAGTCGAGACATTGAAGAAAAAAAAAAAAATCAACATAAAATTATGTTTATTTAAATCAATATTCCTGTTTTGTGGTATCACGGCTTTGTGTGTGTATATATATATATATATATATATATATATATAAGCACTATGCTTTCTGAACTTCAAAGACATTACATCACCTATTTATCCAGGACCTTCGTCAAATGCTTGAAATCGGCCTAATTTGACCCATGTGTTGGGCCTATGGTACCTCTAGTGTACTAAGCAAATTGAACCAACCAGGATTACCATTTTAAAGTTATGTTTCTTATAATCATAAATACATCCAGGACGATATTGATATCCAAGTTTCTCCTTCTGACTGGATAGTTTCAGCAGAGAATGTGTGCTGATTATTCACCCCACACCCACATTTTATTCTTTCATGCTGTCATTGATGTTTGGTTGATTTTGTTTAACAACATATCAACACCTCTATGGGTTATTTAATGCTGAAATCTACATATTTTTAACGTAGTTGTATGCCTTCAATTACAGATAAAATGTACTATTGGTCATTCTGCTATAAATATGTAATGTTGGTTTTTGTTTTTTTGTTTTTTTTATAGAAAAATTTATTTTTATACTTTCATAGTGGTTTGTTTTTGTTTGGGGGTTTCACTGTTTGCCCATAGGTGGAACCCTAACAGCTGCTACCGCCCTAGGTCAGCAATTAAGAGGTGGTTCCATGCTCCTCAAAACCTCCAATTTCCGACTCAAAGGCCTTGCTGCCAGAAGTATTTTATCGTCGTACCCAGGACTACGGTCGGAAATTTTGAGATGCTTTTATATTCGAAGTAGCACCATCATTTTGTTTGTTATACTCACATTTTACGCATTACACACATACCCTCCAGCCTTCTTCAAGTGCATGTCATACTCCATGACCTTCCAGAAAATTTTGACTGAATGCTTTCACCCAATCCCCACAGAGAGATTGTTCTCATTCTGCTTCACATGCTTATTTACTGTCACCATCTGTGTCATTATCACAACGTTTCAACCATTGCACCCTCTAGCATTCATCAGGTCCTTGTCAATCTACATAGGGAATTTCAAATGAAACCCTTTATTCAATTTACAGTGGGAAAATTGCCCATGGAAATCTAGCATAGTTCTTATTTAGTGCTGCTAAGTCATTGCTCACCCATTTCCACAGAGTCCAAGAACACACTGCCAAGCCCAGGGATCAAACTCAGTTTCTTTCATACCAACAGCTATGGGTTAAATAGCTGGGTAGACCAACCTCTTTAGGCTCCTGTTGCAGCAAATCAACGAGATATATTTTCAAATAACCAGGTCGGCAATGACTGGCCACTACTATTAGTTTCATGTGCTTTCACATAATGATCAGGTAGCCAATGACTTGTAATAAGATGAATACCCTATACAGCGCCATGCGAGATCAATTCAACAAGCAAAACAAACTCACACGATGGGGGGGGGGTAGGGTAGATCATCCAGCCAAGGTCTAAAATGGCAAAACAAGAGAAAAAAAAAAAAAAAAAAAAAAGTTTCCAACCTGGAAAGGCTTAACAGTATATCAAAAAGCGCTCAATAAAAATGAAACTAGTTCCCTAGATATATATATATTATATTATATTATATATATTAAAAAGAAGAAACTGTAGCTGACACATCTTATGTACGAGTTTATTAAGGTGTCAATGCAGCAAAGTTTATCCCAAAAAAACTTATGGAGATGATGCAGTGAATGATAGAAGTTGCAGGATGTGATTTTCCTGTTTCCAAAGCGGAGATTTCAGTTTGAAAGACAAGCAAAAAGATTGTCATCCACACCCGCCAAAATCCCAAAGATGTGAAAGCTTTTGATTGTTACAGGAGATGAGAAGCAGATCCTTTGCCATAACATTAAATGCTGTCAATTGTGAATCAGTCAAGGAGGAAGATCAGTTCAAAAACCAAGAGAAGGACTTCATCCAAAAAAAGATAATGTCGAGTGTATAGTGGGGTATTGAATTAATTGTCCATCATGAACTGTTAAACAACAAACAATTACAGCTATCTGTATTGTGATCAACTTTATCATTTGAGAACAGCTTTGAACCAAAAGTGACCGTACTTAGTAAACAGAAAGGGTGTCATCAACCATCATGATAATGCTCATCTTCACACTGTTCAGCTGACTAAAAATCTTTTGAAAGAGCTTAATTGGGAAATATTGCTTCATCCACCATATTCTCCTGACCTTTGCTCCTTCTGATTATCACTTGTTTTGAGGACTACAGAATCATCTAGAGAATAGGTTAAAAAGGAGTTGGATTCATATTTTGATTCAAAACCTAAGAAATTTTACAGGCATTTACAATTCTAATAATTGCCTTTTAAAACAAGAGTGCCAAGGAGTGAAGTTAGTTAAAATAATTGTGGTATCAAGGGAAAAACTTCCATGTTGACACACTGTGTTTTTGCGGGACCCAAATTTGATAAATGCCAACACTATTTACAAAAAAAAAAAAAATAATCAAACTTAATTTCAAAGTTGGACATGATCAATGTAACTTGTGACCTCATATCATTCTCTGTATTTAGCCTGTTTCCGTCATTTTAGTGGGTGCAGATAATTTAAAATGTCTTTTTCAGAAGGTTGCCTGAAATCTCATCAAAAATTTCAGAGCTTGAGCAGCAAATTGTGGGTATTCTTTATATCGGTTAAAGACAAAACCTTAATAAATCATTAATAGAAAGACTGACAAGAGCTCCAGGGTCCTAACTCATGGAGACTGAGGCTCTGGCATACAACATTACAGATCTAGAAGACCAACAACATTAAATCACCTGAAAATTAAATAAAGTGTAAACGTTGCTTGCTTCTAGCTTAGTACTAGACTAGCAACTATTACAACCTTACAGAGGGGCTTACGGCCAAATAACATTGAAATACCGGTTCTCGTATGCTTACCCATGTTAAACAATGTCAAACCTGGTAAATACATAGATAGGTAACCACATGGGAAAATCTAAACTTGGATGTGCAGGTGGTATAATGGATAATGGCTTGAGATTGGAAATTGGAAAGCAAAGTTCCAATTCCAGTTGGGTTCATTACATTCACTCACACACAAATACTATTTGGGAAATGTATGAATCCTCCTCTTCTCTCCCAGGTACGAGTTAATTAATGGGACTTGTATCAGTAAAAGCATTATTATGTCCAAAATATTCTTACATTTGAAAAATATTTTTCTGGCTTTAAGGCCTAATTATGGAAGGTCTTGTACCAAATTTTGTAAGTTTTATTTTTTAACAGTTAAAGGTTTTTAATAGCTATCTTTGTAAATAAAAGCCTCAAATCTCAAGCCGTTATATTAAGAGAATAAAAAGGTAGCTTCCGTTTATAACATTTCATAACCCTATAGTACTGATATTCAGAGAACTTAAAATGATTACTTGGTTACTTACTTTAGTGCATCATTTCATTTACAATAATTGCCATGTAATGCAAACAGGGCATTATTTAAACAACTTTGCTGTAGATAATCAACAGTGCCATTTTCTACCCATCTGTCGTTTACTTTATTGCCGACTAAGACTGCCTTTGCATAAGTAGTGGAGTAATCATTATAAGTAATGTGGTTAGTCAAAATAAGAGCTGTGTAATTTCTTGCATTATTTTAATTGTGCTACATTATTTAAAAAAAAAAAAAAAAAAAAAAAAAAAAAAAAAAAGGAAAAGCATATAGAACACCATTTCTTCCCTGATCTGATAAATTAACACTAACAAAGCCCGGTGATATCATATTGCTGGGTTAACCGACATAAGTCTAACGCACCCCTTGTATCATTTGTTAAAGGGTTTGTTGCTAACACTGCTGTCTGCATATAAGCAAATGAGATGCTGGGAGTATGCTGAACATTTTACATATGACCTTACAGAAAGATGGCAACAGCAGTGAAGTCATTGATTAGTTTTATTGGTTTGGCCGAGTTGCAGATTTTGTTTTTCCCAATTTCTAGTTATCAACAGGCAATAAACGCACATGTTTCTGTTGTGCAAAATAAAAAACATCCAGGTTTACATTTTTGTTTGTTCATTAGGGCCTTTAGCTAGAAATACAATGAACATCTTGGCCTACTCTCATTATTCACCCAAGCATGTCTGGAATTGTATTTGTGAAAAAAACAAACTGTTTAGCTCCCAGGGCATTTTTAAAATTTAATGTAGACCATACATCACCGCACAAACTATAAAAATGAACTAAGTTATTTAATATTTCTGTATTGAGTAGCACTTCTTTTATTAAAGAACTGAACTTAATATTGCACATTCATAAATACAAGAGCTACTAAAATGCTTTCCACCCAACCCACTTCTCAAAAATCTGACAAGATAATATATTTTTTATTCATTTATTTATTATACATCACTTTTGGGTCAGTTCAAGAACTTTTTAGCAGCCCCTTGTAAGCTCCAGAATATTCCAAGTGGAGAGCTTTTGCTGAAAAGCCATTTAAAATCCTATTTAAGACAAGTTTAAACACCAATCCTAAGCAAGGAGATATATATATATATATATATATATATACACACACGTTTCATTAAATAATATAGACAAGTGTTGTCTATTTATTTTATGTAAATTCTTTTCATAATGTCTGATAAGCTTAATAACGTTATCATTAAACGAAGAAAGAAAATCACAATATTGATACATATTTTTTTTTTAATCCAATCTAAGCTTTCGGCTTACATAAGCCATTATCAAAGATGACAATTACTGTACAATATATTAAGCAATACACGGACAAGAATGTGATGATAGTCTGTTTCTGTTTACATGGATGAGATCCTATATATATATATATATATATATATATATATATATATATATATATGTATACACACACACACACACATTCTCTCAACCACAAATGTGTAGGTATTTATTGCAATCTATTCAGAAAGTTGAAATTTCTAGGACCCATAATGAGAAGAGAGACTTGGAGATTTGGACACTCACAGGAAATATTAAAAGCAAGAGACAAGAAAGCAACAATCTACCCAGTGAGCTTGTGTAAATGGTTGTCAAACAGAGATTAGGAGAGATAGCAAAAAAAAAAAAAAACAACTTAAGAGCTAGAAAGACAGGAAGTTATGAAGAGTCATGACCACTCATGTCCTAAATAGATATACCACATTAAAGCAGCAGCTTGTGTAAATGGTTAGCAGAACAAGGATTAAGAAAGATAGCAAAAAGACAAAACTTACTAAGAGCAACAAAAATAGGAAGTTGTGGAGAGCCGTGATCACCTATGTTCTGAAGGGACACAGAGAAAAAAATTATTCAGTAGATAATATTTCTCACTTCTTTTGCTTGACTCATTTTTGGGACAGCAGTCGTTCATAGGTCATAAGTAGAAACCTACAATTAATTCCAAATTTTATCATGAATATTGATGGGCTAATGTGATACAAGTTGACATTTGCTTTCATTTGCCATTAAAAGTGGAAAAAAAAAAAAAAAAAAAAAAAAAAAAAAATCAAACTATATTATAAAAACTTGGGCAAATGTCCGCCTCCTCTTGTTGTAAGTATCCCTTCCAATTGAGCTGGCCATCAAGATGTTTTAAAGTAAACAATTTATTCAAACTACATGGCAATACTGTTCTCATTATGCTGTCCCTCTCTAGAGTTATCTCATCTTTGGTTTGCAGTCTGTACATCGATTAAATGGTTGTTTCAAACTCCCAAGGGCTACCCAGATTGACAGACACCTGAAGAAGGCCAGTACGCAAAAGTGTTGAAACATTATATATTTTAGTAACATCACCACCAATTGTCACTGACCTGGCACCTATTTCACAGAATCATCTTATGAAGGATCCACTAAGCTGTGATTTTAATTTGTTTGACTGAAAGAATTATCAAATTTATATCTTCTGTTATTCTTGTTGAAAGGGTGAAGAGAAAAATAAGCAATGTAGTAAATAATTTCAGTGCAGGTAATTTTTAAATAATTTCAAATGAAACAATCATCAAGCCAATGAAAATTTAAAAACAAAAATAATCTTGTTTTCCAAACTGGCAAGTTGCATTTCAGATTTAAAAAAAAAAAAAAAAAAAAAAAAAAAAATCACTTGTCATTAGCAACTGTATTATTACAATGCTTAATAAAATAAAAAAATGAAATAAAATAAACAAAAAATACAATCAATAATGTGAAGCAGCTGACATATGTTCAAGTAAACTCTATACTAAAAACAAAAGGCATGAGAGATCAGAGTGACAAAAATAGTTCCATGTATTTTTTCAAGCAAGCTACCTGTGTTTGTTTACAAGTCAATCATTGATTTTTTGTGGGTTGCAAAGTTTATAAAAAAAATGCTATTACTGTATATGCCATTGGCTATTTTTATTAATTTTAAGTTTTATTTTCGAGAACTGACAATAAAAATGTTAAATACTATCCTTGCAAAAAAAAAAAAAAAAAAAAAAAAAAAAAAAATCAAATAGTGCTTAACATTTTTGTTAACTCTTGAAAGGAAAAAAACAAAAAAAAAAAAAAAAAAAAAAAGCTAGATGCTCATAACCCATTTTAGTGAATTTGTGAGGCAGGAGCAAATCAAAGAAATGCTCAGAAAATGCACCCGGCCCAAACTTTATAATTAGTTACTTGTCATGAGTTTATTTAAATTTAGTTTGAAATTTTTTAAAATTCATGAAGATAAAAAGTTTCCATGATTATTTCTTTATATGGCAGATATTAAATATTGCATTGTAATTGGTTCACATATTTTTATAATCTTGCTAATTGAAAATTACTCTTTGAACTAAACTTACAAATAGTGTTTAATATCTTTAATTATCTGGAAGAAAAAGCAAGCATAAATCTAATTTCATGTTTGGGTTTTATTCAAATCTTAAAAACAGCTTTTTGCAAACAATAAAAATTGCTGAGAGAGTGTACAGTAGCCGTGATATCAAGAAAAAGACTGTCCTTTTGACACACTGTGGTTTTTGTAGGTAAAACTTTACAGATTTTTGTTTAATAAAATCTAACCTATGTCTCATATAAAAGTCAATCAAAGGGCTTCCCCTGCAAGCAAATACAACTTTAGATGACGAAGCACCATTGGGCGATTCCTGGAATTCACTGAAAAGTTTGCTTTCTTCTTACAAACTGACATATCCAGGAACTTGAACAGAGCAAAAAAAAAAAAAAAAAAAAAGAGACAGAGGAACTAACAGTAGTAGGGATCATCGAGTCAATGCAACTAATCTTTTCCTTAGCTGCATAGTATGTGCTTAGCCAGGGTTACATACTGTTTGCAATTCAGAGTTTTCCTTCTCCAAGGCCAGTTGCCACTCAAGGGTATAGACTCCAGTTTGCCCTACTATTTACTGATGGGAGAAGATTAGGATTCATACATTACCCAAGAGCATTGGCATGTAAGTGAATAATGAACTTGACTGGAATTCAAACTCAGCTCTTCAGATTCCTCAATTTGAGCGACAATCCATAATTCCACAGTACCTCCTTAAAATGTTAAACAGCAATGAATCTGGAAAAATACTTTAAAGGCTATCCTCCTGGTATAAGTTTTAAACTGACCCCATCTCCTCACCTCCATATACCTCTAATTATAAACTAGAATTTTGGAAAGTTCAATTCTCACTGAAATCTGTTGGAAAATTTCCAAGTTTTCATTGGAAATCAAGAAAATACAAACTTCAAGCAGGGAGCAGGCTTTTATAAAACCTCACTTATACATACACAAGTACAGCAGGAAAAAAAAAATGTGCTTTATTTCTTTCAGTTTTAGAAAATTCACAAAATAAACGTTATTGAAATTCTTGCATAATATACATAAAAAAAAAAAAATCCATTCTGTAGAATTTGCCTTGTTTATTCAGATTCTTAGATAAAAAATGAGCAGCTATGGCTTAAGTAAAATAAAATCCTAATGCATGTGCTATAAATGGTAAAATAGAGCATTACTTGATTGTAAAAAGCTCTTCATTGCCAAGTACCATACTGAATCAGACAGCGGCACCACCTGCAAAAGGAGGACGCAGGTTCGAATCTTGCCAGGTCACATTTTAAGTTTTCTTCAGGCAGGTATGCAAAATAAATACTGCTTAAACGGAGCGACTACTTAAGAACACCCACTAAAAATAATAAGTAATAAGGTGTTAAGTAAAATGATTTAAAAGTAAAAAGAACTGGTTAAAAAAAAAAAAAAAATTATATTGTGTACTGTACTGTAATCTATCTGCAAAATGTTTAAGTATGAATCAAATGAAAAACCATTCATATCAAAATGAAATATTTTTTTAAACACTGTCAGTGTCAACGAACAGCATTTGTTAGGATTTTCTTTTTACACTCAATGTCTATTATTTCTAAGTGTTGTTTAGACCAGTGGTGACTTATTTTTTAACCAGTTTTACTCCTAAAGATCAATACTTCTGGCAAAAATAAAAATAAACATTCACAATTACGAAAAACAAAGCAAAATTTAGAATTACCTAGAAAACATTTCTAGCTAGAGCTGCTAGAGACTATTTTCATTGCTTTTCTGACAGCTAGTCTCAATGAGAAAAACAAATCTAGTCAATTGCTGACAATGTTTCATTTTTTCATTGTAGAAATTTATTTTATTACTAAAAAATCTACAGTCTTAAGTTAAAAACAGTTTCATTTTTATTTTAACTATCTTGTGAGCGAGTGAGTGAGCGAGCCCGACCTTGACTGTCACAGACCACCTAAAAATTAAACCCGCATATGTTCGATATAGCAATTAATTTTCAAGAATAAATGCGTAAAACAGGTTTGTAAGTACTACAAAATAGTTACTGTAAAAAAAAGTAATTAATAACTGTACAACGTGTTTGGATTGAAGTTAAAAAAGAAAAAAGCACCTGCTAGGAACCATCCCAGTTAACTGAAAAAAAATATGGTTTCGTTTAACTTTAAAGTTTTATGTTAAAAAATCAGAAATCAATAAAACAATCGTGCGATTGATGAGATGAAATAATAACTACTCCAAAAATGTTTCTATTTTTTTTATATACTTTACTTTTTTCTAAGTTTAAAAAAAAAAAAAAAAAAAAAAGATGATACGGATGATAAACACTAAACAGTTATTTTTATAATTTTCTTTCAGGCCTTTTAACTTTTCTTGGTTCTTTCTTTAATTTTAAAATGAATCACTAAGCCATAATTCAAAATTGCTTGGCTTGTACCCGAAACAAACAAATATTACATATTTCAAGTTTTACTCCGAGCAAGAAAAATGATTTTAATTTCATGTTACTACGGATGGCCAAACTCGACATTATTTTTTTTTTTTTTTATATATATTCTAGCCTTTAAAGGGGATTTAGCAGACTCTTTCTTCGTATATAACAGAACGAAAATCTCAGGACTATATTGTGTAAAATTGCACACGACTTGCTTTGAAAGATTTTTTTTTTAAGGGGAGGGTGTTAAGTGTCCATTTATTTTAAAACTTAAAAAGAAATATCTTTAGGATTCGGTTTTAAAAAGTTAAACGTATTTATTTAGAAGGCAAACAATTACAAAACATTAAAGTTTTTTGGGGCACAAAGACTTGCCGCTTTTTTGTCTATCTCCAAACCTCCCCACCCCACAATGAACGATGATCATGAAACAAAGGAGTTTAAGTTAAGAAATATCACGCTGAAAAAGAGAGGTGGGGAGATACTTGAATAACTTGATAGATTCGATTTTTTTTTAATAATAATAATAATAAATTGACTTGGAAGTTTACAAAAGGCTTCGTCTCTCATTTTTGGTGCCTGTAGTGAACCATATTAAGTGGAGGTGGGGGGGAGGATGTTTCTAATTAATTTTCGTTTTTGAATTGAACACATGATTTTTTTTTAATTTTTATGTTTTGCGCTTTTATTTCAAACTTTTGACAGCACTAAGGATTAAGGAAAATGTAAATTATTCTCTCAGCCTATCACTTCTAGGAATTAATTAAAGAAGTTTTTTTTTTTTAATAGAAATAAAATGAAAAGAAAGTTGACTTCACCTCAATTAGAAAAATAAATAAATAAATAAATAGAAATTAATCTTTCATCTCTTAGTCATGAAGTGAAGCAGACTCTAAAAATGTTTTGGTCACGCGAACTTAATACCGTAAACTGTACTGTACAAAAGCTGCTGAAAGAACACATTTCTAAACGATTTTTTAGTTTTTTTTAATAATCTCTTTAAAATTTTACTTGAGCATTATACAATTTGAAATTAATTAAAAAAAAAGTTAAAATTACAGTTCGTTATTAAAAATGTTATTTCAATTTTCAACAAAAAAAAAACAAACTTTTTAAATACTTAGATTTCATTTTCGCAATGAAAACAGGATTATATAATAATTTTAATTGAATTTCTTAACAACTTAGAACCACTAAGTAAGACCAGAATATTAAAATAATTTTTAAATATTTGATTATTTAAATATAAAAGAAAAAAAGATAATTTATATAAATATTTAAAAAAAGTAAAATAAAAATAAACACACCAGTAACAACACAAAACATTACAAGATTACACAGAATTTTCCTAGGAATGGAGCTAGAAAAAAAAATTGTCTAGCAACCGAATTGCAGATAGGTGAAAAGAAAATAAGCGATAAAAATTAAGGAAAAAGGGTTTGGTAACAGATTTTTTTAGTTTCTTTTTCCCTGTCTTTGTTAAACATTCGTTTACATACCTCGTCTGGTCGCCAAGCTTAGTCTCGCTGTACTTTGCCTACCATTCGATTGGTAATACGCATGCCTTTTACACACTTCCTGTTTTCAACCGGAAGTGCTGACGACGTGGGAAGGATCACCGAATAGACTAACATGAGTTACTTCCCTTGTCAAAATAGTCACTGTTTAAAAAAAAAAAAATCTTTGAGCACTGACTACTGCTTTATGAATGGGTCCCGATTCGGATTAGCTAGGTATAGGATAGTTAGTTAAGACCAGCCTCAACCCCTCCCCTTGTTTGGCCTTGTGCACTAATTATGTATTTTTACATAATAAATATTCACTGACCACTGCTTTACCGGTGGTAGAGAAAAAAGACAATGCTGGTTGAACGGTGGGTAAACATTTGTAACTATTTTTATATCTACTGTCGCAAATATTAAAATTAAGAAAATGGCGGGTTTTTTGAAAATTTAAAAATTTAAAATTAAATTTGACATTCCAATGTATATAGTTTCTATCTGAAATATACCAGAATTGTTTACTTAATGGAAATAATAAATTTAATGATTCAACTTTCAAGTAAAACTAAAATGAAATATTCAAGCATATTTTTTCATTTTAAAAAATGCATTTTAAACTTAGGTATCGATAATTTATGCCGAAAAAGTGGAGGTACCTATAATTATTATACCAATTATTTGCAAATTTTGTCTCAGGTAGAAGGGTTAAATTAAAATTATTCAGGAATGCAGGGTCAAAGGGTGAAGAAGCATCATATCAAACTCTATTATGTAGGATTGAATGATGAGGGATGAATTTATTTTTTGTGGTGAATATGCAAATTGTAAGGATAAGGAATGAATGGGTCGTGAATCTGATTAGCTAATGTTGACCAGCCTCAACCTTCTCCCTCTTTTTGGCTTTGTGCCGCAATTATATGCAATAAACATCATATCAACCTCTATATGGGTTATTTAATGCCAAAATCTAAATATTTTGAATGCTTTTTTTGTCTGCATAACATCTCTCACTTGCGTCTCTCTCTCTTTGCGAAGAAGAGTATTACTCAGTTCTGGCTTCTCTCTGTGGACAGAGTCATAGTTGAGGAAAAAAATACTTTAAGGTGCCCAGCCCTGGGAAACAGCTGCCCAAGGCTGTACCCTCTCATTGCACTAGAGAAGGAAACAGGTGCTCGCAAGTGCAACCACCGGTTGCAAGGACTGGAGTAATTTTGTACCTGGCTCGAGTGTATGTGCTCAGGTTCCACACATAAAACCCGACCTTGTGCTACATCTCATCTCAGTCTAAATAACATGCCTTCAACTTGATATTTTTTAATATAAAAATATATTGCTGGTATTTTTACTATAATTTTTTTTTATTTTTATACTTTCATTATAGTGTTTTTTTTTGTTTTTTTTTTTTTGAATTTCACTATTTGCCCATAGCTTGGACCCTAACAGTTGCTACCATCCTGGGTTGGGGGGGGGGACCAGGAACAAACAGCAATTAAGAGGTGGTTCCATGCATCTCAGAACCTCCAATCTCCCAATCAGAGGCCTTAATGCTGGATGCAGTTCATTGTCATACCCAGGACTACCTTCTATATGATAAATGCAAATGTCAGTGTGTCACACTTTTTCAACTTTACTCCTGGAGGCTATAGCTCAACATATTATACCATTGTGGAATCAGGCCGACTCCATGAGCAAATTAAAATATTCTAGGCTAGATCTGGACCAACAATCCTAAAATTTTGGATTCCCAAATTTTCATTACTGTGATTATTTTTGGCAATTTGTTTTATGTGATTTTTTGTGACAAATAACAATTTTTATAACTTTGAAATAAATTTGGGAATAATTGAAATTAATTGCAAAATCCAGCAAAAGTCATGCATGAAATAAAAATAATTGTTTGTACAGAAAGTAAGGACTTATGGACATAAAATTGTCATTAAATTAAGTGGTGGCAGAAGAACTATTGTTGAACTTTTAAAAGGTAAGCTTAAATAATAATGCAATACTTAAATGCAGCTATCAATTTTGAGTTCTTCTGTAGTTTATTGTTGCCTGATAGGGTGGCTTTTAAGCTAGTGTTTAAATAAAGTACACTTCGTACTCTTATGAATTTGTTACACATACCTAGCAACCAGAACACAACACTTATGATTTATTTACCTGACCTCATCATGAAGGAAGGATATGATACAAGGTCATCTTTTTTGTTGTATTTTTTTATTTAATCCTTACAATTAAGGTGATAGAGCTACTAAGATGCAAGAGATTACTGAGAGTGAAAGAAAATGAGAAAACATTAGTGAGGAGAAAAGGACAATAAAAGAACACTTTCAGGAAGACAGAAGATGGCGATTGACATTGCATTTAAATTTTTGAAGGACAAAAATTGCCCATTTCCTGAAGGTTCACTGGTGTTGATATTACACTGACTCCATAATGAACCCAACAGAATTAGTGCAATGTAGAGGGTACTGCCACAGGGTAGGAATCCACTGGACAAGCCACAACACTTATAATGGGAAAAAAAATTAATTCTTTCCCATATTTTACTATCTTATGCAGTAACTACTTAAATATAGTGGTCCACATATAAAAAAAGAATAGGGTAAGTTTTTTTGTAAATAATTTTTGTAGATTATCATTCCTTAGGCCACAGCATTTGTCAGAATAAAGATATTGATTTTTAAAATCATTTCAGAAGGGGAGGTTCTGTTCATAATATCAGTTGTTGTAACCTAGAGAAGGTTACTGAATAGAATAATCAAACGAAGGTTGTTTAATGAACAATAATACTTAGGACAAGAATAACACATATAAGATTCACCAGTAGCGCATAGAAGAAGTTAACTGCTAGAAGTAAGTCAAGTGAATTCCACAATGAATCTTCAACTGCAGGATATCTACCAATCGTCTCGTGTGATCAGATGTGGCACAAGGCCGAATTTAATGTGGGGTATCTGAGCCCATAAGCTCAGCCAAAAATTCGCCATAGACCCCGTAAAAAATAATAGCTGTTTCCCAAGACAAGGCTCTACCATTCGACTAGGGATTCTCTATGGCCGGAGGCAGAGAATTTGACCAGCACAGCTGGAGACGAATCTCCAACTGCAGACCAACATACAGTATTTACTACTGTATTTATGTAAGTGGGGACATACACATTATCGTCATATGCTACAACATCAATACCATGTAAAATTGAACTCTGACTTTAGAGTTATTGGATGAGCTGTTCTAAGTACGATAAGAGACTTTTTTAAAAAAAGATTTCTTTTAAAAAGTTCCCCTTTTAAATAAAGAACAAATGGATGTATCCATTTTTAATTATCAAACAAAAATTTGGTAAAGTTTATTCTTCGTGCCTGTGTTGTAATATGTTAATAAGAATGGACCATTTGTAGATGTCTGTTTGTTAACATGACCGCACGATTTATATTTAATGTAAAATTTCCACAAAATATGAAATAGCAAGAAGGAATAAAACAACAAACATTTATATTTATTTTGGTGTGATGATATACATGCGTAAAAGTTTGGTGTTATGTCCCTTTGACTGATTTAATTTTTTTTTATCTGAGTTCACAAAAGTTGAATGAATTATAAAGCTGAGAAATGCTGAATAAACTTTAGCTTTAGAAAAGTATTTTAAAGAGAAAAGTTCTTGCTGTTTGTTTGGAAATGCTTTTAACGTCTGAGCGCCCATGGTTGAAACAAGAATCCTTTTACAACTATATCTTGTAGCGAGGCGAGAAGAGAGAGAGAGAGATTGTGTATAGCAATTGGTGGGAAAACTTGACTTGGTCATGTGCTGGAAAAATATTTGTATATAAGTAAATTGCAACACCCACTTGTGTATTTATTGACCAATTAGAAGCTGATATTTCCTGCAAATATTTACTAAGCTGAGTAGGCTCTCTGATCCACTTTTTGCACAAAATTCAATATTGATAAGAAAGTGGTAGCAGGATGCTAAACCTGCAAAAAAAAAAAAAAATGGTGTTTCAAAAGGAGAGTTTTTTCTATTAACACCGCTATTACTGTATACACTTTTGAGTTTGACTACCTCAGCAATGTTTATTTACAAGATTATAAAAAAATATGTGAACCAAGTACAATGTGATATTTATTATTTGTCATTATACAAAGATTTTATTCTTTCGAGTCACTGTAGAGACGGTGTTAATGTCTGGAGCCACTCTCTGGACATTAACTAAAGCCCTACAGTCTAAGCTTGATGGAACCTACACTTGGATGTTGAGAGCTATATTTAACATCTCTTGGAGACAACCTCCAACTAAATCAAATCTCTATGTACCCATCCCTGTTATTTCTACAATGTGCTTTACAGGACACCACTGGTGAGCAAAACAAGAACTTGTGAGTGATCTACTGCTTTGGATGCCTAGCCATGGCGCAAGATGGGCTATAACGCCCAGCAACTACCTACATTGACCAGCTATATTATGATACAGAATGCCACCCTAATGACCTTCCAAAATTGATGTAGAACCATGATTAAATCTCCCAAATCTTTTGCATACTTAAA
Organism: Acanthosepion lycidas; assembly: GCA_963932145.1. Lineage (NCBI taxonomy): Eukaryota > Metazoa > Mollusca > Cephalopoda > Sepiida > Sepiidae > Acanthosepion > Acanthosepion lycidas. The sequence continues at coordinate 25,970,470 of OZ010584.1, forward strand.
AAGTGGGATAAATTTTATTAAATAAGATGTTAACATTTGCATAGCTAAAGCCTGGGCTGCCTTGAATAAAATGGATCTAATCTAGAAATCTGATCTACCAGACAACCTCAAGCAGAATTTTTTTCCTGTTACTGTAGACAGTGACAGGAAAGAAGGTGTTAATATATAGTGCCACTTCTTGGACATTAACTAAAAACCTAGTCTAAAGCTTGATGGAATGGAACCTACACTCAGATGTTAAGAGATATACTTAACATTTCTTGAAGACAACCTCCAACTAAATCAAATCTCTATGGACCCATCTCTGTTATTTCTACAATGCGCTTTACAGGACACTAGTCGCGAGCAAAACAAGAACTTGCGAGTGATCTATTGCTCTGGATGCCTAGCGATGACACAAGACAGGCTAGTCGCCCAGCAACTACCTACATTGATCAGCTATGTATCAGAGCGAGATGTGATTCTGAGGAGACATGCCATTTTTATTTTTTTAATTGGCAATGTTTAACCTTCGTGCCCGAAAAAAACACATTGTCAAAAAGACATTTATTCCTTTGATATTGCTATTACTGTATACACTTTTGCCTCCCTCAGCAATGTTTATTTACAAGATTATAAAAATATGTGAAGAAGTACAATGCAATATTTATTATTTGTCATTTTATAAAGAAATAAATTTGAAAAGAAATTTCTTTTTTACATTTCTAAAAAATTACAAAGTTATTAAAATATATGAACCAACTACAACACAATATTTATTATTTACCATTTTATAAATAAATAACTATGAAAATGAGATTTTTATTTATAATTTTATTTTTATCTATGAACTATATAACAAGAAAAGTTTTAATTAAAGAACAAAAAATTACAAAAGTAAAAGTATAATTTGTCAGAATAAAAAAAAATTGATTTTTTTATCGATTTTCATAATATGCAGTCACAACCCCTGAGTTTTTGCAAATGTCAAGTTTGAAATTATAACTACATTGTAGTACCACGCCTACATTTTCTTCAATTGTAATTGGTCAATAAATACATACTAAAAAATAACAGGACAATTTATCTATCGCATTCCACCATAGTAAATTTGTTCCTACACTTTGTTCAAAAACAAGCTTTGCTACAAAATCGCTGATTGGTCCATTTTCCGTCCAATCGGATATTTTTCTTGTATATTCAAAAATATATCCAGCGTCTCTGCTGGAAGCCACCCTAGGTTGTATAAATATTGGATGCATTCCAAAAAAACAGTTAGTAGTAGTTCCAGAACCACAGTCGAGTGTACCCAGAGACAATAGATCTCATCTACTCGCTCGTGTATTTCATCCTACGTACTCCGCACATACATACATACAATACAGAACTTTATTTGATACACCACCAGTTCTCAGTGGACACACCAAGTTAAATCAACTCTGTAAGTTGCAACAACTGAACAATTTTCTGAAAGAAATATATTATTTTCAACACTGAACTCTGAACATTTTACTCAAACAAAGCTTCTTTAAGACATTTCCTTACAGTCAAGGGGAAGCTACTTTTTTTCTCCCTTTTTCACTCATATTGCAACTACTTTGTATTATTGTTGGATTTAATAAAACATATTTCTTCGTTAAACAAAATTGGTTCTCATTGTTTTTTCCTTGATGTTTTAAATATTATGTATGAATGTTTATTATCTTCTCAACATGCAGCCACATTATCTATTAGGTTGGTGCAAAAATAATGACGTAATAATGTCGTTTTTTGACGTTACGTCAAAAAACGACATTATTACGTCATTATTTTTGCACCAACCTAATATTTTTAACCCATTCAACATTGGTGACCACAACAATCAAGAAGCAATACATTCAACAATTGGTCAACCCGACGTTCTAATCAACATTCAAAAACATATCTGCATATTTTTTGTTCTTTATTTAAGATAAATAAATAATTATTATCCCGAATGTTTGTGTATGTGCTTCCTTCCCACCAGAAAAAAAGTTAAAAATAAAGTTTTAAAAAATATGTACATATCAATTATATAAGTATAGTTTCAAGTTTGACATTTGTAAAATGACAGACGAAGCCCAACGTCAGAGATAGATTCGTGACTGTATTTAAGAACAGGAACCTATCACCATCTCTAAATCAATAAAAAAAATATAATATTTTTCGATTCTTTCAAATGCTGTGACTGGAAGACGAAAAGGATAACCTTTGTGCAACTAGACTTTGTTTTACGCAAAGTTAAACTAATGCCTGATAAACAAGGGACAATACTCTGTAATAAGAATTTAATAGTTATCTACCCTGAAGATTTTTTAAAAAGTTCACTGCACATATAGATATATTATTATTCAATATTTTTAATACTACTGTTGGTTTATTTTGTTAAGCGGCATATCAACATCTTTATGGGTTATTTAATGACGAAAGTTAAATATTTTAAACACAACTTTTATGTCTTCGACTGAATATATTTTGAACACAATTGTATGCCTTCACCTACAGATAAAATGTCTTGTTGGTTATTTTACTTTAAAATTGTATTTTTGGTAATTTTACTATAAATATGTATTGTTGGTAATTTTTAATAAAAAATGTACTGGTGGTATTTTTACCCTAAAACTTTATTTTTATTCATTAATAGTTTTTTTGTTTTTTTCTGAGAGTTCACTATTTGCCCATAGCTGGGACCCTAACAGGTGCTACAACCCTTAGTAAGGGTGGATCAGGGAACAACAGCAATTAAGAGGTGGTTCCACGCTCCTTAACACTCCCACTCTCCTGATCAGAGGCCTTGCTGCCAGATGTAGTTTATCATCATACCAAGGATGAACACTAATTTTCACCCAATTTAGAATTGTAATAAAACCTAAATATATGAAAGTGAATTTATAGATTTTTCTTTGTTCCTGAGAATAGACAACAAAAATAATAAACTGTATTTATTAAATTGTTTACTTATAGTATCTATTTATTATATTATTTATTGGAATGGTTGGGAAAATGTCAGCTGATTGCCAATTGATTCAAACTTTATAAAATGGTAAATAATAAAGATTTCCTTATAGTTGGTTTGCATATTTTAATAATTTAGTAAATGTTTATAATCCTATGAGTAAAAAGTTGTTTTTATATTTATTTTTTATAAACTGGTAAATGATAAATATTGCATTGCATTCATTTCAGTTGTATTATCTTTAGAATGTTATAAATATAAAATTATTCTTTTAAATAAACAATCTAATAAATAGTTATTTTCTCAAGAACAAAAAATGTATAAATTTAGTTTCATATATTTAGGTTTATTACAATTCTGATCATCACCTTTTAACACAATAAACATTGTCGAGGAGTGAAGGTAGTTAAAATAATAGCAATGTGAAGAGAAAATGTTTTTGCAAGCCTGAAGTCCTAAGTTTGCATATATATATATATATATATATATATATATATATATATATATATAATTATTTATTTCAAAATTATAACATAAATATGTTATAAAATCACTACAACAATTTATTCCGTATACACCAATCCTATACTTGTATATATATATATATATATATAGATAGATAATATTAGTGGTAAATATACATGTCACCTCGATGTGTATCCTTATAATGTTTTAGACATCCAACAACAGTCATTTTCCCCCTTCCACTCACACCTAATTTTAAATAAAACTCTCTCTGTTAAACCCCTCTCTTATAAACTAACATTCGTCCCACACTCTCATAATTACACTCTCTCTAAATTCTATTTTTATTTCCGGAGTAGGTTTTTTTCTGTTTTCTTTTTGAATTTGTAGGTCTGATGAATTGGATCGTATTTACGATTCCAATGGAATAAATTATGACCATGGAATATTAGTGTTTAAGCCTTTTTATTATATATATATATATATATATATATATATATATATAATTATTTATTTCAAAATTATAACATAAATATGTTATAAAATCACTACAACAATTTATTCTGTATACACCAATCCTATACTTGGATATATATATATATGAGATTACTTATCTAGAAACAGTCACAAGTTAAATTCATGAGCAAAATTCAAACAGATAGAGATGTCAACTTAATAATCAATAATAACATTTTTTAAAGAGATTAAAAAAAAAGATTACTAGAAGTAAACTTATATTTTAAAATAAAATTTTATTCTTTTAATGTATCTGAGATGAGGTATTATGTACACTATTTACATTATGCGGACTATTGTCCTCATCTTTGTCGACATATTTAATGTACTTTCTATGAATATTTTTCTAATCGACTATTTCATAGAAAATCCCCAAAATTTAAACAAATTTAAATCACTAACAAACATCAAATTAAATTATTTGTAGACAGTTTAGAGACATTCAAATTTATATCAAACATTATAATCTTTATGAACCCCCAAAATAACACTTTCAAAGTAAAACAAAATAACAGCATCTGTTTCTAGCCTTTTTTTTTTAAAAAGAAAATTAGTGGCATCTTCTCTTCTCCTCTCTCATAACTTCCGTCTCTCTTTTTCTCTCTATGGTTTTTTTCTTCTCTACCCCTTCGATATCAATATATAACTTTTGTTAAGTTAACCGTTTAAATGTGTCAATATCTGCTAACTCACTCATGTCTTCTCTCTCCCCACTCACTCATGTCTTCTCTCTCCCCACTCACTCATGTCTTCTCTCTCCCCCTCACTTCCTCACTTCGTTAATTTACATATGTTTAATATGGCCCATCAAAAATGTGTAAATTTTCTTTTCATTTTTTGTTTGGAAGTAAAGTCTGATGATCAGCAGTCATTTTAAAAGGGCTGTGGTGAAATAATTTATTACATGGAACCTTAAAGTGGTCTGTTTTTATTTAAAATAAATATATATATATATATACATATATATATATATATATATATAATATGATGTCAGTCATTATCTTCTGTTCTATTAATTCTTCTTTTAGTGTTCTCTCCTCTTAACAGTTTTTTCTCATATTCTCAAGCACTCAGCAACCCCAAGTCAACAATCTAATAGGTAAATAGTGATTATTATTTTTATTGTAAATTCTCAAGAACAAAAGAAAATGTTGCAATCTCATGGAAAAACTACTTTTATTTTAACTACCTTCAATCTTCGACAATGTTTATTGTTTTAAAAAGCGATGATCATAATAAAACCTGAACATCTGAAATCGAATTTGTACATTTTTTCTGTTCTTGAGATTTGACAATAAAAATAAAAACACTATTTATGTATTAGAGAGATTATTTACTATTTATTTATAGGAATGGTTGGCAAAACATCGGCTAATTGCCACTTGATTCGAACTTTATAAAAAGGTAAATAATAAGGATTTCTTTATAGCTGGTTATAAATTGGTAAATTATAAATATTGCATAAGTTTTAACTGTATTAGTTTTTAGAATGTTATAAATATAAAATTATTCTTCTAAATAAACAATATAATAAATAAATAGTGTTTAATATTTTTGTTGTAAATTCTCAAGAACAAAAAAGTACAGAAAGCAAGATATGGAAAAGGTAGAAGAGAGAGAGAGAGAGAGAGAGGGAGGGAGAGAGTGAATAGAGAAAGAGAGAGAGAGAGGAGAAAGAAAAAAGAAGAAGAGAGTGAAAATAGCAAAAGAGAATGAGATAAAACTATATAAATTCACTTGAGTCATATGTTTAGGTTTTATGACAATTCTAATCCTTGCTTTTTTAAACAATAAACATTTGCTGAGGAGTGAAGGTAGTTAAAATAATAGTAGTGTCAAGAGGAAAAGCGTCCTCCTGACACTGGTTTTTTTTTTTTGTTTTTTTTGGGCACAAAGGTCAAACTTCTTAATTAAGTGTTTTTGTAGTTCATGACGTGATAGCTAATCAAAGGTTCTCCCAGGAATTTTTTTATTATTTCTGGAACAAAATAATCAAGCTACAATGAAAATTATTTGAAGAGTAATAACTATACAGTACTAAACAAAAGCAATAACTATACAGTACTAAACAAGAGTACTAGTAACTATACATTGCTAAACAAGAGTAATAACTATACAGTACTAAACAAGAGTAATAACTATACAGTACTAAACAAGAGTAATAACTATACAGTACTAAACAAGAACCGTACTGTGCATAGGGCTACATTACTTTGATACACCAGTTCTTGTACGATCACCAATGCCTAGTCAATACTTAGATGGCTGACCACTATGGAATACCAAGTGCTGTAAGCTTGGATGTGCGGATGGTACAATGGATAATGGCTTTGGAATTGTTAATCGGAGAGCAGAGTTCCCAATCCTATTGGGTTCATTATATTCTCTTGTGTGGCAATACCTTTGAGAAAGGTATGAAGACCACCTCTTCTCTCCCTAGCTATGGGTTAATTAGTAAGATTTGTATCACTAAGCCATTATTATCTCTAAAAAATAATTCTTACAATTTAAAAAAATATTTTCTGGGTTTAAATAACCTGTAATGTGTTGATAAGCTGTAGAACATGAATGAATAAATTGCAGTGGAGGGTGGGGTCTGGAGGAAGAGATGGAAACGATTTAGTCATGCTGGAACTTGCATTTGACGCAGAAATGTACATGCTAAAATTAAGAAGGCTTAATTGGGATTAAGATAAGCAGGACAGTGAATAGCTGACCTATACAAATAAACTTATAATTCATGACATGTAAAAAAAAAGGAAGACGGCAGTACATAACATTTTAAAATTCCTCTGAGAAAATAAAAATACCTTTGCTTGGTTAAATTGCAATTTACTTGTCAGTAGCTGTTATTTAAAAATTTATTTACTTTTTATCAGTCTGTCTGTGGTGAATGAGCTCAAGAGTCAAGGGCTTACAACCATATCATGTTGAAACACCAGTTCCCATATGATCATCGGAGTTAAATAATGTCAAGCCTGGTCTTACCTAGATGGGTGACTGCTTGGGATTACCATTAGATTTCTTTTATGTGCTGTGTCCCTTCAGGATGTAGGCGATCATGACCTTCCACATCTTCCCGTCTCTTGTAGCTCTTAATATCTTTTGTGTTTTCGTTTTTTTCTCACAAACCCTGTCCTATCATCCACTTACTCATGCTCATCAAGTATGCTATATGCTGCTTTCCTTCAATCTGCCCTGTGAGTATCAGATTTTCCAAGCCCTCCTTCCTCATTACATGCCCCAGAAATTTCAACTGCCTCTTCCTGATGTTAAGTATAAGTTTCCTTTTTGTTTCCATTTTCTCCAAGACCTTGTTGTTGGTCACATATTCAGTCCACGGTATCTGTTGCTTCAAGTCTCTTCTTCATCTTTGAGGAGGTTGACCAGCATTCACTGCCATACAGGAGGATAGATATCATATAACAGTCCAGACTCCGGAATGATAATATTAGCCATTTTCTTATAAGGAAACATTCAGCATTTATTGACAGAGAAGCAAGTGCTGCTGTCAGTTAAAAATTACATAAATAATGTAAATAAAAAAATCTTTATGAATTGTTATCAAACTGCGGAAAATGAAACTGTGCAACTACAGGGTCCCCCACCAAAAAAAAAGGGAGAAATTTGGTGCAGTTTATTTAATTGTTGGAATTTTTGTTACAGTTATTTAAAACAAAAGCAAAAAATAGAAATTTAGAATTACTTGCATTATTTACATTATTCAGACTGTTATCCTCATCTTCATTTCCATATTCATGTTACCAGGAAATTTGTTCCGGCTTTCCCACATCAAAGGGTTGAGGTTAAAATTGGGTTGAGGCTTTAAAAAATTGTAACAAAACGCGAGTAAAAAACAGCAAGATTAGAGCGGACAAACTCTCTCTTTTAGGCGCGAACGAATAAAGAAAAACTCCTGCTCAGTGTGTAACAATAAAAGAAGAAAGTGTTTATTTACAACATATGCAGAAAAAAAAGTTAAAAGGATAAAAGGACAATTAATAGAAAAGAGAAAAATGTTCTTAACTTAAAAAAGGCTTGCTCAAAATATTTCTCTGAACGGCTAAAGAGTTCTTTAAGCGATTAGAATTTTGTTAAGGTTCCAGTAGAAATACTCACTGTTCTTGTAGAGTAGGGAAATTGTTGGTAGATATAGGAATCTTACAGTTGAGTGAGTTTGTAGGTCGACGACAGAAATCCAGTGAGCTTGTCAGAAGGAGCGGTGAAGGAATGCAGCTTTTTGGATTGGTCTTGAAATGTGGACCGATGTTTATTCTTGACAGCCCTTTAGTAGGTAGTTCTTCTTGGAAAGAAGAATGGTGGTGGAAATCTTTTTTATATTTTCCAGCTCTCTCGTTAGTCAGAAAATATATTCTTATCTCTGATAAGAATCAAGGCTTTGGGAGCCGGTTTTGAAAGTAAAAAGAGGTTGGAGTGAAGATTGGAAAAATAGGCTAGAATGTGAACTTGTAAAATATTGTTCCCAAATTAAATTCCAACAATGTTTCGGCCATTGCACTCTCTGGCCTTTTTCAGGTGACTGGAATTTCAAACTGAAACCCTGGTCATGTGTCCTTTTTTAGGAGACATGATCCAGTGGATAAAGACGTTGGTTAGATCCAGTGACTAAACCCAAAGAACTGTGAATTCAATACAAGGCTACAACAGTGGTGAACCAAAACTTGGAGAGCTGAATTAAATGGAAATAACTGAGGCATGGCACGTGGAACTAGAACAATCTACCCTGGTGGACGAAATAAGGGGGTTCAGTTCGAAATTCCAATCACCTGAAAAAGGCTGGAGCATACAGAAACTGGAATGTTGTGGTATGCTAATCATGATGAAGATGAGGATAGTTCAACTAAAAATGTAAATAATGCAAGTAATCATAATAGCAGATAGCTCATCTCAGAGATATAGACAGGAATTTAGAAGCTTAAAAATGAAAAAAACAGAAAAAAACGAAAAGCAAATGTTATGTGTTTTTCAAACAAAAAAAATTTTGTTATATAATTTTTTTTTTTATCATATAGCAAATCTATGATTTTCTGTTTTTTATGCAACACACTGTATAATTTGTTTTTTTTTTTTTTTTTAAAGTAAGGTGGTGTTACTGCTAGTTCACGCAATGACAGAAGTTGACAAGGTGGACAAACAAAATTAAAAATTAATTAACGATGTGATATTTTTTCGACCAAAAAAAAAATATCCTCAAACGTTTTTTTTTATTATTATTATTAACGATGTATTTAAAAAATTCTTCAGATTCGTAAATTTGAACTCTTGGAGATGTTGTTGTTTTGTTTTTTTTTAATAATCGGAACAATTGAACAGATCCTGTCTTTTTTGCCCACTAAAAATGTAACAAGGTACTCTGCTCAATGTTCACCGTTGCTGTTGTGTTTCTTGCCGTACAATATGGCGGGAAATTACTACGATTGACAATAAACGAACCGCTTGTACTATTTTTCTTTATTTTTTTAAATACAAGCTGATAATAATGACAACTTTAAAGGTGTTGTCTTCGGACACGATACGATTGATTGGTAGCACCCAGGTGATTACATCTGTTAGCAGTGTCGTCAAGGAATTGATTGAAAATTCTTTAGATGCTGGTGCTACGAGTATTGACATCAAGTTGGTTTGTAATCAAAACTTTTGTTGTTTTTTTTTATGAAAGAAAGATTTAAATTAAGTTTTTAAAGTTTATTTTATTTAAAATTCGTCGCGTTGGATATTTTATTTTTTCTTTGTTTTAAATTTAAAGGTTTACCTTTTACATTTCATTTAAGGATTCAAAAAACAAAACAATTATTTATGTTGTTAGAAACATTTTTTCTTTTTTTTCTTTGACGCTATTTGTACGAAAACTTTGTAAGTAAAAAAGAAAAGAAAAAAAGGAATCAATCCGTTTTTTAATCTCATTTCAAAAAGAAGGCTAATTGATTTTTTTTTTTTTTTCGTTTCATTTAAAAAGGTGTTAAAAAATTGATAAAATTTTAGAGCGCTTTTAAAATTCATGGTCATCAAACGAGCGAGAGGTAAAAAAATTAAGTTTTTGAATCTTTTTTATTTAAACAAAAAAGTCTTAGTATAAAAAAATGCAAATGACCATCCTCTTGTGAAGGACATAGTTTTAATTTTTAAAAAACAAAATATTAGGTTGGTGCAAAAGTAATGACGTAATAATGTCGTTTTTTTAGTTATTTTTTAACGTCAAAAACGACATTATTACGTCATTATTTTTGCACCAACCTAATATTTAATTTTTTTTTAGTACAATTTCATTTATATTTCTTATTATAAACGTTATTTTTAAATGGGTTGTCGTACACGTGTTTAAGTTGAAACCCCTGTTATTTTTTAAGCACTGCTTTGAAATTAATTACATAATAAATGCCAAACAGCTTCAATCGAAAAATCTTACTAAAGAAAATGTACCTCCTGCCAGGAATCGAACCTGTATTGCTTTTTTAGTTTTTACCCTCCCATCTGGGAAATCCCTCATTTTTAGCTGAAATTCCCCTCACCCATATATTGTATAATTTTTTTTTTTAATTTAATTTTTTTTAATTATTCAGAGATAGGTTACACTTACAGGTAGTTTGTTTAAACAATCTCGTAATAAAACTTTTTAAAACCATGTCAAAATGTCAGTTGCATTATTTTTACGAAGTTCATAGAGAAAATTGAAGATGCGTTAAATTTGTCTTTTAAATTTTGAACCTATCACTTAGATTTTTTTTTTATGACCTGTTGTTTGGAGCAGGAATTTAAAAACAAAAACAAACTGATTGATTGACTCAGGAAATTTAATTTTTATTTATTTACGTATTTAGAACAAAACGGATTTTTAGTAAAAAAATTTTTACTGAATTAATAAAAAATGAAGCCAGTTTTATTAATTGTTCGTATTACTTATTTGATTAAGTCATCACTGAAGGAAAACTAAAAAAGAGTAAAGAAAGAAAGACTTTTCCTTCATTAATTAAAATTAATTTATGGAAACTTAATTGAAATTTCTGTTTTTTTTTTTTTTTTTTTTTTTTTTTTTTTAGAGACTATCACTTAGTGTAACTTTTTTAACTTATTAGTTTTTGAAGTTTCGCGCTTTGGAGATTCATATTATTACAGAGGTTAATTAATAAAAAAAACTAAATTATTACTGTGGTACTGTAGTAATTATTTATTGTTCGGACTGTTGTCCTCATCTTTATTGCAGATTGCTATATTCACGAGGTTTCGGCTGTTTTACGCTCCGGCCTTCTTCGGGTGATTGGAATTTTTCGACCTGAACCCTTTATTGTAGAACTAGAATGGTGGACGAAATAAAACTGTTCAGTTCGAAATTCCAATCACCTGAAGAAGGCCGAAACGTCGTGAATATAGCAATAAAGTTATAAATGATGACAACAAAAAATAATTATCAGTTATTTCACGAGTTGTTCAATTAATCATTTGCATTGTTTTCTTAGTAAATTTAAAAAAGGGATAATTTTTTTTTTTTTTTTTTAAATCGGAACTATTTAAATTTTCTTATGTAGAATTCCACCTTAAATTGTTAAAAAAAAAAAATCAACCATTTTTTAGTATTCGTATATAAACCCACAAATAATTACTGTAGGTACCACATCTTAGAAATATAGACGTAATAAGAACCGGCTTCATTTTAAAAACTTTGTTTATTTTTTTTTATTTTACACCGAGGTTCACCCCTTTCTTTACAAGTTTTGGGGGCCAGTCGGAGTAGAGGGTTACGTTGGAGAACAACTCTATATCAACGGAGATCTCCATTGATAGCTAGAGAGGGTTTAAAACCGTTACTCCTACACACACAAATTTTCTCCAAACGTAACCCTCTACTCCGACTGGCCCCCAGGACTTGTAAAGGGGTGAACCTCACTGTATAAAAAAAAAAAAAAAAAAGTCTTTAAAATGAAGCCGGTTCTTACTGGAGTGGATTTACGTGATGATAAATGTGATTTTTTTTTTTTTTTTTTTTTTACAATTACATGGAACCTGATCAAATTCTGGGAATAAAACATCATGACGTTTTATAGACCAACTGCAACAAAATATCTTGAAAGTTTTAATTTATTTAAGTTACCTATTTTTTTAAAAAAAAGAAAAAAAATTATAAGCCTCACTGCGAATTGGTGTAAAAAGTTCTCCCGCCATTCAAGTTGAACCCGGTCATTTGAAATCGATTTCATATTACCCTTGCACGACCACATGATTTAGCTAAAAATGATAATGTTTACAGTGTTTTTACACTATTTACATTTTACTAGCAGACTATTATCCTCATCTTTGTTGTTGTTATCACAACGTTTCGGCCGTTGTGCCCTCCAGCCTTCATCTGCATATGTCGATCTGAGAAACAGGAAATTCTGAACTGAAATCTTTCTATGGGGGTAGACTGCTCTCATTCCACTGTCCATGTCTCGGTTATGCAGATCGACATACACCTGATGAAGGCCAGAATGAACAGCCGAAATCTTGTGATAACAACAAAAACTAGGACACTAGTCCACTTGTAAAAATCAGTGTAAAATTTAAAAAAAAAAAAAAAATAGCTCCACATCCCAGAAATTTAAACGTGTGTAAAAATGATAAATTCTTAAGTTAAGTTAACGTTTCTGAATTCCAGATTGGCATTTTATTCAATTGAAGCAATGAAAATGGAAAAATTTGTGTTAATATATGGGTGGGGTGCTATAAAATCACAGGGCTGTTACCTCCAATGTGATGCTGCAACTCTTGGTCTGATCCTGCAACAGTGGCTGGGACAAGGCACAACCATATGATTAATTTTTTCAGCACTCCCCGCCCCCACACTTCGCTACCGAATGCGACACATGATTGAGGTTTAGAGTGGGTGTTAAACTGAATGGCACAACCATTGCCGGTGCGTACTACCCTCTGAAAAGGAGGGAGACTCTCTAGCCTAATTGGGGTTTCCAAGTAGTGTAGTCACCGGAACCGGCTTCATTTTAAAAACTTTGTTTATTTTTTTTTATTTTACACCGAGGTTCACCCCTTTCTTTACAAGTTTTGGGGGCCAGTCGGAGTAGAGGGTTACGTTTTGGAGAACAACTCTATCAACGGAGATCTCCATTGATAGCTAGAGAGAGTTAAACCGTTACTCCTCACAAACAAATTTTCTCCAAACGTAACCCTCTACCCCGACTGGGCCCCCAGGACTTGTAAAGGGGTGAACCTCACTGTATAAAAACAGAGAGTTAGAAAACACTACACTGTAGTGTTTTCTAACTCTCGCTATCTTATCAACGTTTGCTTTTTTTTCTTTTGTTTCTACCTCCATTTCTTTATGCTACAAATTAAACGAAGCACAACCAACTATTAAAAGATCGAAAATTTTACGGATTTTGACATCATTTTGAGCTGTTTGTTTTTTCTTTTTCCCTTGTCCAAATCCGTGAATAAAAAAATACTATTTATATCTATATTATATCTATATTATTTAACTCTTTAACAAGAGAAATTTCAATAAAAATGGCTGCAAAACATTATTGATTTATTTAAGATGGAATGATCTATTATGACTTCTCTGTAATTTGTATTTAAATCCATTGTATTTATTTTCAGTTTTTCTAATTAAATTGTTTTTACCTATATTGCATATGATCCATTATTGTACATAATTATGTGACAATAAAATTTGTATTTTATACAAATACTACCTGATGAAAAGGAAATTTAGTAGAGTGACCTTCAGGAGGTTGCATTATAGTTTTTATGGGACCTGGAAACCCTTGTACCGGTGCTGGGCATAACCATATTGTCCAATATGTAGACCGCTTATATAGGGTGATGCAGAAATACCTCTCACATAATGGTAAGATGTTTGTTTAGCGACATATCAACTCCTTATGGGTCATTTAATCCCAAAATTTAATTTTCTCGGGAGCATTAATAATTTCAAATGTATTGCTGGTAATTGTGTTGTTTTCTTTTTTATACAAAAATGTATTACTGGTAATATTTTATACTATTGCTGGTATTTTTACTATAAAATTTTTTATACCTTCATAGTGTTTTGACCCCAATTTAGGGGTTAACCATATGTACATAGCTGGCACCCTAACAGGTGCTACCACCCCAGACCAGGATGAACCTGGGAACAGCAATTAAGTGGTGATGCCACACCCCCTCAAAACCTTCCAATCAGAGGCCTTGCTGCCAGATGTAGTTTATCGTCATACCCAGAACAGATCATGGTAAGACATTAACTAGATGAAGACCCACCCCCAATGTTGCTAACTAATGTCTTATTATGTGGGAGGCATTATTGTGGAACCCTGTATAATCAAGTAGCGCTTTTTTACTTTCTTTCTTTTTTTTCTTTTTTTTTTTTCTTTTTTCCTTCTTTTTTCCTTCTTTTTTTTCTTTTTTCCTTCTTTTTTTCTTTTTTCCTTCTTTTTTTTCTTTTTTCCTTCTTTTTTTCTTTTTTCCTTCTTTTTTTTCTTTTTTCCTTCTTTTTTTTCTTTTTTCCTTCTTTTTTTTCTTTTTTCCTTCTTTTTTCCTTTTTTTTCTTTTTTCTTCTATTTTTTCTTTTTTCTTCTATTTTTTCTTTTTTCTTCTATTTTTTTCTTTTTTCTTCTATTTTTTTCTTTTTTCTTCTATTTTTTTCTTTTTTCTTCTATTTTTTCTTTTTTTCTTCTTTTTTTTTTTTTCTTTTTTTCTTCTTTTTTTTTTTTTTTTAACTGTAAAATCAAGGCTACCAATTCGTTGAACCAAACACCGGTTCAGTCACAAATCGGGTGGGAGGCTATGTGGCAAAGATCCAAAGTAAAACTCAAAGAAATGCGTTGACCAACAAATCACGATTTGATGGATAATTACTTTATAGAGTTTGTGGAAATCAAAGAGCCGAAATGTTATTTTCTTTTTGCATACTCGCCTCGAATTTATATCCTTTTTAAATACGTTCTTCAGTTTTTATTAAATGCAAAATGCCTTTGATGTTGAATCTCTTGAGTGGGAAAACGTTTCCAGACGTTCAACCTTTTGAACCCTACATTCCTGAACAATTTGAACACTTCTGCCTCCCGAGTCAAATTCACAAATAATTGGTATATAATGTTTTATGGTAGATATAAAAATAGTTACAAGTGTTTACCCACCTTTCAACTGGTGGTTGGGCATTGTCTTTTTTCTCTATCACTGGTAAAATGATGGTCAGGGCTCAAATCTTACATTTTCTCTTAAATAATTTTTGAATGTTTTGCACGGCCAACAAAACAGCCATCTACAACAAAATTCAAACCACAATGTTCATGAAAATCTGTTGCAGTGTGCGCAATTTTCATTATTTTCGTCAATTCATATACTAACCATATTGAAAGATTATCCTGCTTTAGTTTATATCATTTTATTATGATCATATATTATTCATACCTTTCTCTAACTTATTTGCATGTAAATGCATGTAACAAATTGAAATCTCAAATTGACGTTATTACTGATCAATTTAAACATCTTTCGTCAGTCTGCTATTCTATTACCATTTTTGTATTTACTGTAAATTCGACTTTTCAAATGGAAGTACGGCTTGTCTGTTGTACACAATTTGGAATGGAGTTATGGAATCCTCCATGTTTGCCTGTCACGCCCTATGGGAAGATGCACTCTTCCCCAAATAAACCTTTAACCAATCATGTCTTTACTTTTCCAAACTCGATCCCCCATTGGTTAAAAGGACACTAAAATGTAACAAAGTTGTGATAAACCTTTTTTCCCATGCAGCTCCCTGGAGCCTATTTGAAAACTAGAAAATCTATAAAAAGAATCGCTTGACTTAATTCAAATCAGTCTGAGTTTCGAGAGATACCAGCAGACCCCACACATACCAACACACTGACTCAATAACCACTACCAACCTCTCAACAACTCAACACAACTGGTAAAACATTTGCCACGTGAAGAAACTTAACTTAGAATTTACTAAAAAGTGACAAAACAGTAATTGTACATTTAATCAACTTTAGCCCATCAGTTAACGGTGAACAACTCTTCATAACTTAAATCAACATTATCAGTTGTCAGACGCATACACACTATCAATTGAACTTACACAATTTACAATTTTCCTTGCAGATATCAAACTATTTTAATTCCACAAACAAACTTAAACTATCAACCTTTACTCACTAAATTTCTGCATGGACAATCTTTGTGACTTTATCTCACTTGCCACATTTAACAAGTAATTTATTATCACTTTGTTTATGTCAAATATATATATATATATATATACCCAAGTATATGATTGGTGTATATGGAATGAATTCCAATAACCAACGTCATCACTTGATAAGACACCGAGGGTGTTGAAACAAAATGGCTATTTTTGTAGTGATTTTATAACATATTTATGTTATAAATTTTTTTTCTTTAAAAATAAATAATTATATATATATATACATATACATATCTATATATATATATATATATATATATATTCACGTTATTGTTGAAATCTCTAATGACGTTGTTTTCAGTAATTTCTTGAGGTTGAATTGTCTATTTATTTTGGTTTGATTTATTTGTTGTAGATAAATGTATTACGATCACGCACATTATTGGCCTTCACAAAATATCACCTTCTGATACATCTTACTCAGCATAGTCATTTTGGTGGACGTATGCTTGGATGTCCTATAAGCAAATAGAAGTGCTGGTAAACATTCAACCCAGTTTGAATGACCTTCAAGGGATTTTGTGTGAATATTTAATCGTACGATTCTGATGTTCCACAAAGCTATTTGCTTGTGGGTGATTAGCACTAATTATCTGCAGTTGTGTTCCAGCCAATCTATGAAGATTGACTGATACTTTATGAACAAACTCTTTCACTTGGTCATTTGTATTCTCACACAGCCATGTCGACAGAACTTAGCAACACTTTCTTTTAAAGCTTGTGCCTCAGGCCATTTGGAAAAGTTGTCTATTGCAATAGCCACACAACAGTAACTGTCTTTTATTTTTGGTAGATTGCTGATGTCAGTGCTGATTTCAACCATCATGTCATTCTTCACTGGATGATGTTTGTCGACACCAGTCTTGCGAATGGGTTTAATTTTCTGACAATGCTCACAGGCTGAAATAAATGCTCTAACATCCCGGCCAACATTTTTCCGATAAAATCTCTCTAAAATTTTCACCCAGGTTCTGTCAGTCCCAAGATGATTTCTTGAATAACGGGCAGTGTTATTGTGGCATGTTAATGAGATTTGGTATAAAATTGTTAAGAAGGCTTTGGTGAAGGTTGCGTTTTTGATTAGCACATCACATTTAAATTTTACGAAGAAACACAAAGAAGGAATAACAAGAGATTATTCAGTAATCAACAATAACATATATTAAAAAAACAAGCGAGTACAACAATTGTGTTTGGTGAAACAAAGTTAAGAGGAAGTAGTTCCCCTTGTACTGATGTGAGATTGTAAATATGTGTTAAAAGAACTTTCTTGTTTAAAATGTTCAGAGTTCAGCAATATGTGATAACTGATTTTAAGTATGAGAAAGTTGTACAAAAGAATGATAGAATTCTCAGTTGGTTACTTGGCTTTTTGGACATTGCTGCCATATATGGTACAAATCAACAATTCGCCCTTGCATGGAGTATTGCTGCCATATATGGTCTGGTGCCCCTTCTGTTTGCCTCGGGGTTCTTGATAGGTTCCAGAGGCGGATATGCAATGTAGTTGGCTCTGCTCTGTCATCTCGTCTACAGTCACTTTCTCACAGACGCGCCGTCGCCTCCCTCTGTCTGTTCTACAAATACTTCCATGGAAATTGCTCCGAGGAGCTGCATTCGCTGGTTCCCAGACGTCATGAGTTCAAGCACCATACGAGGCTGGCATCCTAAATGTAGCCGTCTCTTCTACTACAATAGCTTCATGTCTCGCACCTCTCGCCTGTGGAACTCCCTTCCCTATTCCTGTTTCCCTGTGAGCTATAATCTCCAGCTATTCAAGTGTAATGTCAATCGACATCTCCAGTTGTTTTTATCTATCCACTATCCTCGTCCTTTCTTCTATACTCCTATCTGATCTTGCTCTAAATTTTCTGTAACCCCTTGCTTGGGGTGAAATGCTTTTTAAAAAAAAAAAGAAAAGAAAGACAGTTCACAGTGTAATGCAATTGTAATGTTGTGTCTGTGTGTGTGAGTAGAACAATGAGAATTCACGTACGTAGTTGAGCTCTGGAGATTTACTGTTTCTACTACTGTTCTTTTCTTTGATTTTCATGTTATTTATACTTTCTGAATAGGCTCCAGGAATGAGAGCGGGAAAAATATTGAAAGGAGTGTTATATTATATTATTGGTCAAAAATCAACCAATTACTGATTTTTTTCAAAACCAGGTTTGGCAAAGTAAACATCAGAAAATTTGATGTGGCTCATGCGATGCATAAATTGTCCTATAGAAAATAGTGCTTATTTTCTATCCAATGACTATTGAGTATTTTGTGGGCGTGGTGTATGGAAACAACCGCTACATTATCATCTCCCGTACCAATGTGCATAGTTTTTATGATACGTCTTTGCTCATCCTGACCCCAAATTACCAACACCTCTCTGTATTCATTTCCCGATTTTCCAACTCTCTCTGCCCTGTGGTGATAATAGAGTCGACCTATCCGTGCCAAAAATATTAGGTTGATGCAAAAATAATGTCGTTTTTTGACGTATTTTTTAACGTCAAAAAACGACATTATTTTTGCACCAACCTAATATCTCAATAGCTGACAAAGGTTTGTCTTTTCATTTTTTTTTTGACATTCTGGAGTCATATTGTTGTTAACGACATAATCAAAAATCAGATCACTATTTTCAGGTTTGATTTGCGAGGCAGCATTGGAATTCCTTTCTTCAGCCATCATTACATTTTTTCTTTTTTCTTTTTTTTTTTTTTTTTTTATTGGCTAGTTAAAATCAGTTTTTTTTTTCTATACAGTTTTTAAAAGCCGAGCAAGAAATTAAATAAAATCACCATTGAGCTACATCCTGGTTTAAATTTTAAATAAATAAACGTTTTGAGTGGATTCATTTGAAATTGGGAGGTTTAAGATAAAAAAAAAAAAATATCACCTCTATGGTCAATGGTAATTTGAAATCGATTTCATCCTACCTCTAGGTAATTTGAATGCGATTATAAGTTACCGTGGAATTAACTAAAGCAAGGGTCAATTTGAAATCGCAACATCGATATGCGATGTATGTTTAATTTTTGATCCCTGTAACTATAAACACCAGTCACTAATGTTAGCTTCATACATGTGTGAAGGGGAAATAAAAAAAATAATAACACATAAAAGGAACGTCATTGGGCTCTAAGAAATAATTTCAGTGAAAAAAAAATGATATATTTTTTAAATAAAAACTAAAACAAACATTTTAAATTCTGACATATTTTCGAGAAACGGTTGTTGGCACCTTTTTATTTTTATCATGAATCAGAAGTGCTAAAAAGAAAAACTTTCCTTCTTGAAATTTTTTTTTTTTTTTTTTTTTGTTTTTTTGTTGGGTGGATAGTGTCTGATTTTGTTTTGGTAAATTCGCAGATAATGCCCCAGTGACCAATTTTTTTAAAAAAAAATGCATTATTCCTGGTGAAAAACAGCCTGATTATTACAAGAATAGCAATAAAAATTGAGGAAACTAACGCTTAGGAAATATTACCAATCTTAGTTGCGCCCCAGGTACAGTCTGGCCACCTCAGTCAGAAATCTGTGAAGGTGCTGGTAGGGGGAATTGACTTCAGGAACAGAAATCGAGCAGGCGGGTCGGCTGTACCCAGAATATATATATAATATATATATATATATATATAAATATAAAAGTGAACATAGAAGTCAACACTTAGAGGCGACAGTCTGTTTCATGCAATATATATATATATATATATATATATATATATATATATATATATATATATATATAATTTTTTTTTTTTTTTTTTTTTTTTTTTTTTTGTACAATAACAATTTTTAAAACTTGGAAATAAATTTGGGAATAAACAAAATTAATTGCGAAAGTCACTCATGAAATAAAAATAATTATACAGAAGTTAAAGATCTACCGTACATCAAATAAATTGTTGGTACAGAAAGTAAGGATCTATATACATTAAATTGACAGCAGAAGAATTATCATCGAACTTTTAAAAAATAGGCTTAAATAGTAATGCAATACTTCACTGCAGTGACCAATTTTGTGTTCTTCTGTAGTTTATTGTTGCCTATCGCATCTACTCCTCCCTACCTATTGTGATGAAGCCCCAATTGAGAGCCCTCCATAGGAGCTAGCTTAAATGCTGGCCAATAGCTAGTATTTAAAATAATAACTGATAGTTTAAAGTTTTAATTTTTAGGTGAAGCTAATTTTTTAATTTAACCACTAATTCAATAACTGCTTTAATTTTCTTTATGTATTTCAAGGTTTAAAATTTTTAAAATTCACATACAATCATATTTTATAATTAACGTTTTTATTTCATTCTCTGGAAGAAGACCATTTCCACTCTTCAAAATTGTAGATCAAATGCAGCCTGATAGGGCAGCTTTTAAGCTAGTTCCAAACAATGGTGAATACATAATGTAACTGTACTTTAATTTTTAAAAGCTACAGTTGGTAAACAAAAACAAATTATTTATGACTCCATCATATACACACACACACACACACACACGCACGTGTGTATGTGTATATATATCTATATATTCCCCCTCCCCAAAAAAGAGCAATATCTTATGTTTAAAATGCATTTAAAAAAAATGAAAAATATGTCTTGAACAATTTATTTTAGATTTAATTCCAAACTAAAATGCTTTGCTGTTTTTCAAATTTAAATTAATTGAAATCTAAAAAATTGTTCATATTGATAAATTTGTCAACATAATATAATTCTATTTATTGAATCTTTCAAAAATAAAATATACTTTTCTGAAACTTTGAGGAAGATTAGCCAATTTAAAGTTCAATTTGAATTGAAACAAATATTACTTTTAGTTTTAAATAGCACAGAAAAGCTTTTTTTTTCTTTTTTTTTTTTTTTTCTTTTTTTTAACATGTAGATCAGTGTTTTTATGCAGTACTAAGTTTTATCAGTAGACTGATGTTTGGAAAATTTATCTAAGGGGTACATAACTATAAAAATTACTTGATTACAACATGAACTACTTTTATTTGTATATACCTAGTAATCTTAAAAATTTAAGGAAATATTCTAAAAAATAAAATATTCTATTGAATTTTAGATACTATGACTTTATTGTCTTACTTACGAAGACACTTGTTGAAGAAATGTTAGAAAATTACCAATAAATTTTAAATTTACTATAGTTACCGATCTTTTTTTTTTTTGATAAGATTATGTATGGACATCTGTATTTACAAAAATTGGCATATGTAAAGTCAATTCTAAATTCTTTTTTTAAATATTAGGGGTTGCTGAATTGTATTAGGTTGGGTCAAAAATAATGACGTAATAATGTCGTTTTTTGACATTAAAAAATATGTCAAAAAACGACATTATTATGTCATTATTTTTGCCCCAACCTAATAGTAAGATTTCCTGTTTATGATTAGTAGATACTTTTAATTTAATAAATATCACTTGACCACAATAAATTAATGCAGAATGTTAAGATTTAAAAGTTTATAAATTATTCTAATTAAAATTTAAAACAATGGAAACAATTCTTGTAAAATATTCATATATTACCCTAATTCATAGAAAAATTATTTTCTTTTTAAGACGATAATGATCATAATTTATTTCATCCATAAAAGTAATTAAAAGATTTTCTGATTAAATATATTAGTTTTATTGCATTTTTTATTTTACAATTCAGAGCAGATTTTTTTTCAACTGGGGTTGCTGTTTGACCAAAAAATTTTGATTATTTAAATTCTCCAAGGACTTGTCCTTATGACTAATATAAATACTAAGTGCTACAAAAAATAATTTCTCGAAATAAAATTAAATGAGTCAGGGTCACACTATTTACATTATTGGTAAATATTCGAACGTGGAGCTAGAACAGTCTACCCCAGTGAGCGAAATAAAGGGTTCAGTTCAACATTCCAACCACCTGAAGAAAGCCAGAGCGTACAACGACCGAAACGTTGTAATAAATATGGCGACAAAGATGAGGACAATAGTCTGAATAATTTAAATAGTGTATATAATACTTCATCTCAGAAATATAGACAGGGTTAACAGATATAAAAAAAAAAAAAAAAATTTACAAAGATTTTCTAAAAAAAAAAGAAATATTTCAAAAATAATTTAATTTCTGATTAAGTCCTGAAAGTTTTATTAAAATCTGACAATTGTCTTCTTTTCTTTTTTTTTTTCTTTTTTTCTTCCAGAATTTCCAAATCAATGAATTTATTTTTCATTGAATGTGTTTTGGCAAAAAGCTCTTTTTAAAAGTATTTAAAATAGAACATTCTTATATAAATAAGAAAAAGAATATCCAAATCATATATCTATGCACACACAATGTAGTGATTTATAAGTCCATTTGGCATACCAACTCCAGATAGTGTTAAGTTTGGTATTGGCATTGTACTCTCTTACTAAGGCCTTGTGTCAAACTATACCAAACAAAATAATCATAGATAAATAGATATATTTACTGTCATATATATTTGTGCACAAAATCATATAAGATGGGCCTATTTATTTCTTATAACACATGTAAAAGGTTTATCACTGCACTGATTGATGTTCCTTTCAGCATTCCAACAAATATATATACTCTAACCTCTGTATTTGTGGGGGTTAGGGACCAGAACTGGCTTCAAATAGTTAGAATCTGCAAATATTTGTAATCCCCACCCCCCAAAGTTACATATGTAATAAGTACCTATTTTGATTGTTAAAACCCCCATATGCCTTTCATTCTAAAAACTTTAGAAACATTTCAAAACTTTTGTAAAACATTTTTGAAAAATAGTATTTATGACCATACACTTAGCATAAATTTTCTTTCATACATAAAATATGTGTAACAAGATTAAAACATTTTCTAAAAACAGAACTGTAATGATGCCCCCAACAGACTTAGCATATGCCACTTTTAAGACCACAGCCCCTAACAAAGAACAAAACCCAAGCACTATGCATGTTTTTATGTTTTTTTTTTTACAATGCCAATTTTCATCATAAAAATGGATTGTTATGTATTAATAGCAGGAAAATAATACAAGAATATTTTAAATATGTTCTATGAAAAAAATATGCAAATCAAGGGAGTTCCCAGCAAATAATTTGTACATATGTTCTTCAGAAAAAACATGCGAATATTCAGGGTTTTCATGAATAACAAGTACCTATATTAGGTTTGTCATTTAACTGATGTTACCTTCAACATTTCAACAAAAATATATATTTGTTGGGATGAGTTCTCCAGGCCACCTACATATTTCACATAGAAAACGTTTAAATTTCCCTTCCTCTCTGCTGTGCGACAATAGCCTAGGGGTAGCATCTCTGACTGACCAATAGCAAATTGGTTGGGTTTCGATTCCAGCTTGAAGCAACTGGACATCTTACCTCACTGAAGAGCTGCGATACAGCAAAACAGTATGTCTGTGGGTGACAATATATATATATATATATATATATATATATATATATATATATATATATATATATTTTATTTATTTATATATTATTTTTTTTTTTTTTTTTTTTTCAGGAAAATTATGGTTTGGATCGTATAGAGATCAAAGATAATGGAAAAGGAATTCCTGAAAATGACATACCATATTTGGCTAAACGTCATTACACTTCCAAGATTTCGGCTTTTACTGATTTGGAGCAGTTATTGACTTATGGATTTCGTGGAGAAGCTCTTGGTGAGTTTTTTATTTTTGTTTTTTTTTTTTTACTAAGTTTTCCTTATGGCTTTTCTCAGAAACCATGTTTTGTTTTTATCAACTAAAGTTTATCCAATGTAAGACTTAAAAGCAATTCATGGCAAGGGATTATTCACAGCAGTGTGTGATACGTCTCTAAGATGAGGTATAAGGAACTGAAGATTCTAAGGATATAAAAAGTAGCAATTCTCAGGGGAAAAAGCTGAGTGGAACTTCCTCCTTACAATTGGTATACAGAGGAAATGTAAGTAATTTGACTTGCTGAACACAGCATAAGTCTTAGCTGTAAAGTTCTGAACTGGTGGAATTAGAGAATGGAGCTCATCTGAGCATTCGCCATGGAAATAATGATGGAGTAGCAATAACATTGTTCGTGGAAAAGAGGTTGTAGAATGAAAAATATCTCTAAAGACCTACATATCTCTGAGATGAGGTATTATGATTACTTACATTATTTACATTATTCAGACTATTATCCTCAGCTTCATTGCCATATTAACATTGTCTTGAATTTTGTGCCGAACCCTTTCTTTCATCCATTGGGGTAGACTGTTCTAGTTCCACGTGCCATGCCTCTTCCGGATGTCTCAGTTATTTCCTTTTTAACTCAACTCTCCAAGTTTGGTTCACCACTGCTGTGGCCTGGTATTGAACTCACAACACTTCGGGTCTAGTCACTGGATCTAACCAATGTCTTTATCCACTGGGCCATTGGAGCGTTGAGTAAAAACTGAGACATCCGGAAGAGGCATGGCACGTGGAACTAGAACAATCTACCTCAGTGGATGAAGTAAATGGTTTGGTTTGAAATTCCAATCACCTGATGAAAGTCGGAGTGTACAACAGCCAAAACGTGAATATGAGGATAACAGTCCAAATAATGTAAGTAATCTCTCGAAACTGTAAATTCTATCAAAGCTGGAATGTGCTGATTGACCCAGACATGGCAACAGGAGTTCATTTTCGGTCTAAATTGATGCAGAAGGTGTCAGGTACTTCCTGGAGTGGCACAAGGAGCCATCTATTATATATTATGCCTTTAAATTCCCTCAGGAACATAGGGCCGCAATATATCATTACAGTTTCTATAACCAGTCAGTTTTTTAAGTGAGTAGGTTGTTTGCTTACCACCTAACCCACAACCTGGAGGTTGAGGTTTTGAATACAGAGTTATTCTTCTCTTCGACCATTTGCCATCCAAGGCTATAAAACCTGGTCTGTCCTGCTATTTACCCATAGCTGGGGGAAGAAGAAGAAGATTCACACCTTTCCCAAGGGTATTATCATGTAAGTGAATGTAATGAATTTGATTGGAATTTGAACTCAGCTCTCCAATTCCTCAATCCAAGCTGCTATCTATTACTCCACTGTGCTTTCTGATAGAGTAGCAATACACTTTCAACGTTATCCATGGAAAAGAGGTTATAAAATGAAAATTATCTCTCAAGACAGCATAAATTATTCTGAACTCTATCAAGGTTTATATGTGCTGATTGAGTAGTTTCAGCCCAGACATAGAAACAGTACTAAATTGATGTCAGATGTCAACACTTAGAAAGCAAAGCCAAAAATAAATGTCCTCCGCACAGGGGGCTCCAAGCATTACATCCAGCCCTCAAAACAAATCCCCCTTTATAGCTTCTCCCCCAGTTATGGCTTAATTAGTAAGGCTTGTATCAATAAACCATTATTATCTGAAAAAAAAAAAATCTTCCAATTTAAAAATATGTTCTGGCTTTAAATAACCTGCAAAGCTGTAGAAAATGGATCAGTCAATCAATTGAAACGATTTACAAAATGTTACCATTTACCAGCTCAATAAATGTCACCTATCTTTTTTGCTGTTTGGTCAGCAATTTTTTCCAACTCTGGAAATAAGAGCATCAAGGAACAAAAAATTGTCATTTTCCTCCATTTTGAATTTAACACAAAAACATTCAAAATTCATACTCAAAACTGGAATCCCATATTGAAATGAAACCTTATAGAATATGTATACCAGCATTCTCTATTGTGTTCAAAGAAATCAGACCCTGGAAGAATTTGCAATGTTAGCTGTGCTGAACAGACATCTCAGCTTCGGTAACTTTCCATCCATCATAATGTCACTTCCCTGGCTTTTTCTATAAATACTTTCATGGTAATTGTTCTGATGAGTTCTTCATTATTGTTATTTTATTCCCCTCCCCTCACAGACAATGAATTGTACATATGGGGTCTAGTTAGGATTTTCATAGAGACAATGAGGTATTATGGTGAATGTAGTAAGAATGTGTTGTTTTGGTGTGAGGAACATTCTCGTATGTTTGGGTCAGTGTTTATGGCTAGCTGAGTTTAATGTTAAGACAGAAGAAGGCCTTTCCTTTCCCTATTCTCCATTTTTGGCCTTGTTACCACATTTTCTGTAAATAAGCGGAAATGAATATTGCTCTTCAATATGGTACCTAGACTTTATGAATTTAAGAACAGTACTAGAGTGGCGGCAAGGTCTCATCATTTTACAGTTTAAATGGATAGATGCAACCGTAAGTTCTATGCTAAGAGTTTCTTCTGTTGCACTTCTCACTTGTGGAACTCTTTTCCAGCTTCTTGCTTCCCTGTCTACTTTGATCTTCATCAAATTAAATACAATGTCAATCATTATCTTCTGTCTTTATTTCTGTTCTTTTATTGTTTTTGCTCCTTAATAGTGTTTTCTTTTTCTTGTATTTTTTTACATGTAGTAATACACTGTGTCTTAGTGGCTTTATTGCCTTGCTTGGGGTGAAATTTTTTTTTTGGGGGGGGGGAATGAAGATCAACACTTACAAAATGGAAATTATGATCTGGAGTTGGAACGAAATCAGTGACTGCACATACTCTGAATCCATAAAAAATTCAGGATATAAAGTTATGTAGATATGGTGCCAAACTTGTTTGGAAATATCTAAACTGTCAGTTGTATACAAAGGTATTTGCTCATAAGTGAATATAACAAGCTTGACTGGAATTAGAACTCGACTCACCAATTTCCAATTCTGAGTGATTATCTATTACATTACCAGCATATCCAAGTATATAGCACCTATTTAGGTACTGACTAGGCTTGACTTTGCTTAACTTCAGTGATCATATGAGAACTGGTGTTTCGACATGATATGGTTGTAAGTCCTTTGTATTTGGTGCACAAGAGTAAATTCAAAAATTATGTAGAACAACAGAAGTCAGGACGTTGTGGAGAGCTATGATCAACTTTGTTGTGAAAGGTGATGAGGTATAAGATTATTTCTTATTGTTTTTTTAATAGCTCACAAAAAATTTGCACTGTCCCTATTTTTTGATCCATTATAATTTTTGATTCATTTCTATAGTAAAATCTATATTAAAATATTTCTACAGTATTTACTATTGTCCTCATCTTTGTCGCCATATTTGTCACAACGTTTCGGCCATTGTACGCTCTGGCCTTCTTCAGGTGGTTGGAATTTCAAACTGAACCCTTTATTTCAATCACTGGAGTAGACTGTTCTAGTTCCACGTTTGATGGATGTCAGTTATCAGTTATCTCCTGCTAATTTTCCCTCTGAAAGTTCTCCACTGCCTAAACTGGATATTGAACTCACACTCTTTGGGTCTGTCACTGGCTCTAACCAACGCCTTTATCCACTGTGCCATGAGGACATCTGGGTATGAATTTCTGGGTATTATAAACCTAAGGTTTTCAGCAAAATATTTTTATAGTTAAATATATTTTATTGCATTTCTATATATGCCTTTAGTATTTGTTGTATCACTATATACAGCATTCATTCTGCCATCTACTACTGAAATGTTGCCAGTACCTTTTTGCAGAAAAAACATTCCCAAACTATGATTCTGTCAATACCAAATTTCACTGTTTTTTTGTTTGACATCATCACCATCTTTCCTATACATGATTTTCACAGGCCGCGGTAAAATTATTTTCCAACTAATGAAAACCTTGTATTCCAAAAGTTCACACATATGTGAAATTAGTATATTGGATCTCTCTTACGAATATAAAAATAGAAGCATACTTCTTCTCAAGGTTCAAAACAATTTTGGAGGCCTGTTTGATCGACGCGTGTATACAGACACCCACGCACAATACCAGATAACAAGCAGCCACGACTAAGGCTTTGTCCATGTACTGACAAACACATTAATCTGACTGTTATAAAGTCTGTCCACACATTTCACAGAACACTATGAACACTGAATTACTTGATATAACAAACTTCACAACAGGGAAATTGAACATTTTATTGTTATTGTATATTTCTGAAAAGAATATATAAATGCTATTTCAGCAGATGTTCTGCTTTTACTTTTTCTTCAGAAAATAATCTTTTTTATGTTTCGTTGATGTGTAGCCGATGTTAAATGTTTGAAATCCCGACACTTGGAATAACAACAAAAACCTGGGTAACTGGATCCCAACAATCTGCCTGCACAAAAAAAAAGAAAAAAAAAAAAAGTTTTACTCATTTTGGATTCTCATCCTGTTTACTACAGTAGCTTCTTATTGTAAACACTTTTGTCTGCTAACATGAAATACAGTATATAGAAACAGAACAATTTAGATGTATTATTATAAACAACTTATAAATTAACCTTAATAAATAAATGCAAAGAACTTGTCTGTTCAACAACCTGACTGTCTCCACCAAAAGACACGCCTCTTTGAAAACCTCTCCCAATCTAAAGAACTAAGCATAGAGACCAGAACAATACGAGTGGTAATGGGGGTTTTCGGCCTGGAACAGATAGGGATGGGAAAATATGACAACAAAATCCCTGGCAGCATCATGATACAAGAAGTCCAAAAGATTGTCCTGCTCAGCACTGCTTACATTTTGAAGACTCTCTCCATCAAAGAAAACCATCACACCCTCATGATAAAACTCCAGGGATGGACTTGCCCCTATGAGTAACCAAGGCATGATATTATTTAGTGGCCACTGCCACTTAATATTATTATTACAATAATATTAAGTGGCAGTGGCAGTAATAATAATATTAAGGGGCAGTAATAATAATAATATTAATTGGCAGTAATAATAATATTAATTGGCAGTGGCAGTAATAATAATATTAATTGGCAGTGGCAGTAATAATAATATTAAGGGGCAGTAATAATAATAATATTAATTGGCAGTAATAATAATATTAATTGGCAGTGGCAGTAATAATAATATTAAGTGGCAGTAATAACATTATTATTATTGGTTTATGCAAAAATAATGTCGGTTTTTGACGTATTTTTTAACGTCAAAAACCGACATTATTTTTGCGCCAACCTAATATTAAAATATTCTGAAGTACATTTTAACCTGATATTACTTTCATTACTATGTTACTTATATTGGATACACCTGTTTGAGTAGTTTCAGGAGTGAAATTAATATCTACCATCCTTGACAAAGAAAGTCTTATTCAAAGTGCATTTTTTTATTTAGACTTTCTGTTGCTCATCAGTTTCACCCTTTAAAAAACATGCATATTGACAGTGATAAAATTCTCATATATATATTATCATCATCATAATTGCTGATGATGACCATTATAATAATATCTATAAAAATTAGTATAGCTTAATATATCTTTTATCTTATAAAAAAATTAATACACGATTAACTGGCTTGAAATTATAATATTTTTTTTTTTTAAATTCAGCTTTAATAAGTTATTTGTGACTGACTGATTTTGATAGCTATTTGATAAATTTGTCTCTGATTCTAATAAATGAACTTTTTCCTCTGGTCTACTTAGCTTTCAACAATCGAAGCCTCTTTAAAGTCATGAGTAGTTTTTGTTTTTTTTCTTTATTTATAAAATCTCAGTCACAGAAATCTTCACATTTTATTTCATTTTCTTCATCAGTTCTTTTTGTTTTTGCTTTTTCTCAATTTCAGCTTCTCTGTGTGCTGTGAGTGAAGTGACTGTCACCACACGAACGGCAGCTGATACTGTAGCACGTTGTCTTCTCCTCAACAACACCGGTGATGTTGTTTCCACAAAACTTTCTCCTCAACCTGAAGGTAATACATATAATAATCTTTTATTCAATGAGATTTGATTTTGGATTACTGATGAAGTTTTTATACATCTCCTTAATAAGTTCCTTTAGTAAAATGACATACAATGCATTTCTATAGTAAAACGACTTTCACTACATTTCTTCAGGTAAAACGACTTTCACTACATTTCTTCAGGTAAAACGACTTTCACTACATTTCTTCAGGTAAAACGACTTTCACTACATTTCTTCAGGTAAAACGACTTTCACTACATTTCTTCAGGTAAAACGACTTTCACTACATTTCTTCAGGTAAAACGACTTCCACTACATTTCTATAGGAAAACGACTTTCACTACATTTCTATAGTAAAACGACATGTAATGCATTTCTATAGCAAAACGACTTTCACTACATTGCTATAGTAAAGTGAATGTGGCTAGTATTCAGTGCAATCAATTTTCCCGATTCACTAGAATTCATGTCATCTGGTGGATCTTGTTTGTGTACCTGCCAGAAATGCTAGACACTAGCTTTGTTGATCTGGGTGAGATTTATATTACCCTGTTTTCTTTAACATCTGGTGATCTTGAAAATTGCTGTCTTTATCAGTCAGTTATTTGCCATGCGTGATACACGCTTAGGCAATCGTATATCTTTTGGTACATGACTGATGAGGCAGATTTTTTTCTTGCAATAGGTTTCATTTCTTTCTGCAGTAGACTAGTTGACATCCAAGGCTATAGAACCTGGTCTGTCCTGGGGTGAGGTGAAGAAGAGGATTCATACCTTTCCCAAGGGTATTAGCATGTAAGTGAATGTAATTATGACTTCAACTGGAGTTTGAACTCGGCTCTCTGATTCCTCAATCCAAGCTGCTATCCATTACTCCACCATGCCCCTTAATACAAAATCTTATAAGGAAACCACTGTTTAAATTTTATAAGTATAGGATAAAAAGTTTTTGGTCTGTATTAGTATGAAGTTCATAAGTACAGAACGTCATAGTAAACATCAACTGCTATATTTTCCTACTCGTGTATGCAAATAGACAAATATTTTATCTAGTTAGTTAAAATTTGGAAATAAACAAATAAAATCACATATACAAAGGGCTAAGATATATAAATTTTGTAGAAATTCAGGTAAAATTAATTTCCTGGCCTGATGAGAACTACATTCTTCACTGCAAAATTTGTTTGGGCTTTTACTGGCAATACAGTGTACACCTCACTAAGCCTAAACTACAAGAAAACAGAATGCATGGTCATCAGTAAAAGGATGAACCTGAAATGCGATTTGAATCAAGCACATACAGAAGTTTAAATATCTGGGAAGTGTTTTGACAGAGGACGGTAAGTATGACACAGATCTGTAGACATATTGGGATGGCTAAGGACACATTCCAAAAGCTGGGCAGAGTATTGCGAGACTGGAAGATTTCTTTGGTAACAAAGAAAAGAATACTGAATTCTTATGACATCTGTCCTTCTTTACGGCAGCGAATATTGGACGATTTCCTCAAAGATGAAGAAGAAACTCAAGGCGACGGAGATGTGGTTCTACATAAGGATGCTGAGGATATCATGGACTGCGCAACGTGAGCAACGATGAGGTCTTGGAGAGGTTGCAAACAATGAGGAGGGTTATACTTAACATCAGGAAGAGGCAGCTGAAGTTTCTGGAACACATAATGAGGAAAGAGGGTTATACTTAACATCAGGAAGAGGCAGCTGAAGTTTCTGGAACACATAATGAGGAAAGAGGGTCTGGAGAATCTGATACTCACGGGTCGAATAGAGGGAAAGAGAAACAAGGGAAAACAACACATGGCATACCTAGTGACGTTAAGCAAGTGGATGACAAACATAGTTTGGGGGAGGAAGCAGAGGGAAGGAACTTGTTGAGAGCTTCAAGGGATAGAGGGAGGTGGAGAGCCATGATCGCCTACGCCTGAAAGGCCATGGCACATAAAAAGAAAGGACCTAAACACTGATGTACTCTATTTTTGGTACTCTTTTGATTGAAAGGCGTAACCTTTTAGTTGTTGATAGAAGTACCATGATGACAATTTTCTTTTAATATAGTCTGCATAATAGATTAATAATGTGATAAATAAGAATTTCTCATTCTTCATTTCATGTTTTCACTAGTGGTTTATTTCTCTTAGAATATAGAAAAGGCTTCAAATGGTAACTCTGTCGCTGCTGGTATGGGGCCCTCTTAACGTATGGGGCTCATTTTGATAAAACTTGTTAAATAGGTTTAAAACCAGCCCTGCTCAAATCAATAACCACTTTCCATGCACTACTATGACTTAATCAGGGCCACTGCCATCTGACACCTCTGTTGGAAAGGCCTCTCTGTAGATGCAGTGTAGTTTTTCAGATGGCCCTCAAATTTGACAGTGGCCTTGTAGACTATGTTCTTAACTTGGCAGTTACTATCTATACTTTAATTCTTGTTGTACTGCGTTAACAATTTTTCTAATATATAATTACTGTAAACTTTATTTTAGCTGATTCCCATTTTTGAGTAGACACCCTGTTTTTTTCTTGTTCTTTAACCAATGTAAGTTACACCTCTCTAGGCTGCATATTGAAGAGAATTAATGAAGAAAATTTAATCTTCTTGATTATTTTGTTAGCTGATTTGGTTTGAATGAAGATTTCATCAGTATATCAAACATTTTGTGTTGATTATTTTTACTGATCAAAGTAAAATTAACCGACACAAAATGTCTGAAATATTGATGACCTTTTCATCAAAACCAAATCTGTTAATGACATCATAGAACTTAATTTTTTTTTTTTTTTTTTTTTTTTTTACATCACAACACCCCCTAGTTCTATGAAACTGACCATTTATCTCTACCTGCCCTAATGATGTTGACTTAAGGAAGTCGAAAGCTTGGACCATATTTCTTGTAGTTTTCTTCCGAAATGAACAGTTTTTGATGGAATTTCCTCCTTGTCTGAGAAGGATATATACCAGGTGTAACAGCAAAATTGTCCAATTGTCAGATTAAGATTTGAACCATTGTATCTTAGAAATGATTAAAGATGACTTAGATTCTCCGAGGATTTTATAACACTAGTGGACTTTACTTTGAGCAAAAAGAATGTATAATTACACTCCAGACTTAACAGAAAAATCGTGATGAAATTGATCATAAATGAAAATATGGTGATTTCCTTTCGTCTTTCAATGATAATGTTATTAAGATTATCAGACAATATGAAAGGAACTTACTTAAAATAAATAGACAAAACTTGTTTATATTATTTAATGAAACATGCATGAATATATATATATATATATATATATATATATATATATATATATATATATATATATACATACACACACAAATGAGAGAAAGAACAGATGGAGTAAAAATCCACTGTTCATAGCATTTACTTTTAAAAAGGTGCTCAATACAAAGTAGAGCAATGTATTTTTATTATATTTATATTATAAGAGAATATAATGAAAACATTTTTGAAAATGTTTTTGAGATTGTAAAATAATTAAGATTATAATAATTAATTATAATAAAATAATAATTATAATTGAATAATTAAGATGATAAAATAATTATGATAACAAAAAAAAATGTTTTTGAGATTCTAAAAATAATTAAAATTATCATAATTATAATAAAATAATAATTATAAATGAATAATTTAGATGATGATAAAATGATTATGATAATAAAAAAAAATGTTTTTAAGATTATAAAAATAATTAAGATTATAATAAAAATGTTTTTGAGGTTATAATAAAGACATTTTTATGTTATTTTAATAAAAATATATAATAATAATTATATATATTTGAAATTTTATCAATAGTCTGGTTTCTATGATTCTTGATTTTTGTTTGTTTTTTGCCCACCCCACTTCCAGGTACAACAATTTGTGCTGCTAAACTCTTCAAAAACCTTCCTGTGAGACAACAGTACAACAGAAATGATAAGAGACGAAAAGAAGAACTGAAGAAAGTGGAAAACCTTGTCACGGCGTTTGGCATTATTAATCCAAAGATTCGGTTTACACTACGTCATAACAAAGACATGCTCTGGCAGAAAGCTGCTGTTGATACAATTCGCTCGGCTGTGCTCGCAGCATGGGGCTACAGTGTTGTACAACTCCTGGAACACATGCAGCAAACCAGAGAGGATCCGCAGGTAGGCTGATCCGGTGTTTTTTTATTGTACTCATGAAATGGATCTGTTAATACTCCAATAGTTAAAAGCACGGAAAATTAATTTCTTGTGCAGAGTTCAAACTTTGGTCAAATCTGTTTTGCTTGCATTGTGCTAATGCTCTTGAAAAAAAGCATGAATCCATTTTCCTCCCACTATGGGTTAAATAACAAGGCAGACTGGGAGAAGGAAAGCTCTGAATTCAAAATCAGCCAGAAGAGCTTGGTGTGCATCATTCTAATTCCAGTTGAATCTCTTTTGTTCACTTCACACTAATACCCTTGGCAAAGGCATGGATTCATGTTCCTCCAACTATGGGTTAAATAGCATGGAAAATGAGGCTTTCTTACCTTGAGGTAACAACCAGTCTAGTAAGAGGAAAGCTCTGAATTCAAAACCAGCCTTAAGTGATGGGTTCCACCAAGCTGTTTTGCCCTAGCCAAACAACTGCAGCTATGGTTGCAATACATGTGGTACTCTAATGATGCTAATGGAATTTGTGGCTTACGAATGGATCCAATGGAGTAGGGTGATCCAATCTTTTATCTTATTCTTATTTTGTTGTGGCTGGTATTCTGGCTTAAGTGACGAGGGTTCATAATGACAGTATTAATAAAAAACAAGGATCGTGTCATTTAGCAAGTGGGCAGTGAGTTAATGGCTTCTTAATCTGTTAGTGAAGTGAATTTGCCATTAATTACATTAACTTTATTGATTTATTCTTTGAATGACTATTTTATTATATTAATTAAGCTGCATTATATATATATATATATATATATATATATATATATATATGAAGAATTATAGTTTTAAGGCATGTTATATTTATGGGCTAAAGTGCTCAATATCAGAGATAGAGCATGTGTAAATATAAATCTAAGAGTGAACACTGAAGTCAACATTCAGAGGCGACAGGCTGTTTCCTGCTAGATGCAATCGTAGGGCCTGAAGATTGTGTCTAGCATATATTTGTATTTGAATTATAATTATACTATTTTGTAGTTGGAAGTGTGTGTGTTTTGTGTATGTGTATATATTACTTTTTAATATTATTTTATCTTTGTTTTATTTATTATTATTATTTTTTACTCTCCCCCATAAATAAAATGAACTGCTCCACTATCATTAGAGTATGAGATATATATATATATATATATATATATATATATATATATGTGTGTGTGTGTGTGTGTGTATATATGTGTACATATATATATATATATATATATATATATATATATATATATATATATATTTGGACAGCAAGTATTCATTCAAATTTTGTTACTTTCAACCGGCAAAATCTGTCTGTTTAATTTTATTGTATACTTTTCAAATTTCAAAAATTGGCAAAATCTACAACAGAGGAAGTCTTTAACAAAATTTGTATGGTTGTATATACATATACACTACACTCCAAAAGTTTGAGATGACTCCTGGTAATTTTTTAAATTGTCCCCAAAAGTTGTTGTTCTGTAGTTTAAATAAGAGAAAATTATTCTCCATTGTTAAAAAAAAAGGTCAGACATGATTTTTTATTAGTAATTTTATTATCACAAAAATTATGATTAATAGAAAAAAATAATGGAAATAAAAAAAAATAGACATAATATGTCTAGACTATTCAACCAATCATGCCTGAATGAAGATAGGCTGCCTATATATATATATATATATATATATATATATATATATGTGATAAAGAACAAGTAGGAAATAGATCTTAATCTAACATGTTTCACTTTATTAAAGCTTCGCTAGAGATCAAGATAGAAATTATAAAAAGCAAAGAGACACAGATTAATGGTATATTGTATTTGGTTATTTTCTATTGGTCAGATACGTGTCACGTGTAATGAAGTAACATAATATTTATATATGTGTGGCAAACATTCTCAAGACTAAATTGTAAAAGTTACTAAGATGCAATAGGATGTTTTGATTGGATGCATGTCACATGTAATGAAGTAACAGACAATATTCAAATAAGTCTAAGAAAACATTGTGGATGTTTAAGTGTGTAAAGGTTAGTGAGACGCTGCAGGATGTTTTGAAAAAATTTGTTTGGTTAGATATTTGATTAAAGTTTATCACATGCATATTTTGTGTGTGTGTGTATATATATATATATATATAAAATATTGATTTTTATGTATCTGGGAGAGATTAGATACATGAATAACAAATCTGCAGAAAAATGGTGATGTAAGGTATTTTTTTTTTTTTTTTTTTTTTTTTTTTTTTTTTGACGTGTATTAATAGTTGGTAATGCTATTAATATATTTTCATAATATTTTCTCTTTAAAAAAATATTTATTTGAAAATATATTTGGCAGTCAAAACTGCAGTTGTGTTTCTAACCAGCGTCTAAACGTTTTATTGCCTACACGCACACGCGCACACACACACACACACACTTTTTTTTTTTTCCTCAGGTGTCTGTTGAGATGTTTGTACCTAAGTGTGGTTCAGATGTGATGACAATGAGCAAAACGGGTGGCGACCAGGGATTTGTTTATGTAAACAAACGACCAGTAATCTTAAAAAGTATACAAAAGGTAAGATTTGTTAGTTAATTTGATTAGTTTTTTTTTTTTTTTTTTTTTTAAACTATCATAGGAAGATCATGTTGCACAACCCATCAAGTAGAGAGAACCTGCTAACCTTGAAAATCAGCGTTTGAAATCCTACCTTTGACCCAAACTTAAACACTGATCTCTGGCGCCAGTCAGAAGTACTCACTGACCTCGTAAAACAAACAGGTCACTTCAATTGAATAATATGTACTAGCTGGTACCATAGAAAGTCTCTAGTTGGCGGGTTGACGTGCTGTTTTTACAATTTAAAGGAAATGTAAGCATTTGTTATTGTATGCATATACATATATATATATATATATATATATATATATATATATATATATATATATATATCCATACACCCATATACTTCATATCAGATTATAATAATTTTTCACATATATCTTTATAGCATTAGTATCTTTTAATCATGTACAGAAGGACCCATGGAGATGGTTTTTTTTTCTTTATTGTAACTAATCATTTTGGGTTGGCATATCTTGTATGCCATTTCAATTATGCAGACATTTAGTGTATAAGAGTGCTATCACTTTCCTGTCTTCCTTGACCCCCCCTCCCCAACACATATTTTATATATATATATATATATATATATATATATGAAGAAGCATGATGGATAGTGGCTAATACCCCAGGGAAAGTTATTAATCCTCTTCTTCTCCTCCCTCCAACCATGGTTAAATAGCAGGACAGACTTGGTTCTATAGCCTTGGATGGCAGCTGGTCTAGGAGAAGGACAACTCTGAATTCAAAACCTGCGGAGGATCGTTTGGGGACCTTGTATCATGTAGTGCACCAGGTCTCTGCATTCGGCCCCTTAAAAAGTGTGGTTGGTTCTGCACAAAGCCTTCACTACTATAATCAAGTCATATGTGCTGGTATCTGCGCTGTCAGTTCCTAAGAACTAAGCTGCATGATCCTCATACATCAAATACAACATGAAAGTCTAATATATATATATATATATATATATATATATATATATATTGAGAGAGAATGAGGGTTACTTTTTTATTTTCTTTTAAGCATTTCACCCCAAGCAAAGCGGAAATGCCACTGGTTTGCAGGAGATTACAAAGAATGAAGGTGATAGAAAAAACTGTGTATAGGGGGAATTAGGAAAAGATGAAAAACATTAGAAGATGGAGATTGACATTGCATTTAAATTTTTGAAGATTGTAGTTATCAGGGAAGCCAGTAAATAGAAGTGAGTTCCACAGGCGGGAAGTGTGAGAGAAGAGGCTGTTGAAGTAGAAGCGGCAGTTACATTTAACTATTTCAATGGAAAAAGGGTGGGACCTAGATGCTAGTCTAGTAGTATGCTTAAATTTATGTAGTTGGGGCAACAGGTAGTGGGAGGAGCTCAACAGAACTGTTGCGATGAAAATATTTGATGGAAGCCACGTCACTTCTGTGAGAAAATGGCTGGAGTGAAGATGCCAGGTCTGGATCGATTACATTGCAGACCCTTCTTTGGATTTTGTCAAGAACTTTGAGATGAGTAGCAGGAGCACCTGACTAGATAGGGCAACAGTATTCAATGATCCAACTTTCCTTGCAGTAGATGCAGCTATTGATTCAAGGTAATCACTCTACTTCAATGTCCTGACCATGGCATTCTCAGAATTTACCGACAAAAACCCATCACTGTCGCTTCAATTTTCTTCTTCATTTGTGTGAAGATTGTCAAGCATTCAGATCCACATATAGGAAATTAGATATCAATCCAGCAATCTTTTCCTCATTTCTAACAATATTTTCTATCTCTTAATACTTTGCTTAGCTTTGGAAAGGCATCTTTTGCTATTTCTGTGCACTTTCTAGCTTTTTTGGTGACTGAGATAATTGTATATTTTTCTTTTTGCATCTGTCCAAAAATCCCAATAAAAATCATAATTTTAAAATGCTGATTTTCAAAGCCAGCAGCCAAAATCTTTTTCTTTAATCAGATTAATGCAATATCATCTTCCTTTTCTTGACTGTTATGGCTCTAAGCTTATGAAATATTTGTAATTCCATAGAGACAAATCACCCTTATTTTCATCATATTCTATTTGTAAGAACAAAGTTCAATTCAGACCACTTCTTCCCAAGAACCACTTCTGTAGTGAGTTAAAGTGTGTAAAAAAAGTGAAGAAAAGAAATAATCTCCAAATGCAGCTCTACAAATTCAACAAATAATTTTATTATTGAGTGAAAATAATTTTTGCTTTAAGCTGAAAGAAATAAAGATTATGAATTTTCTTGTCCAGTTGGTTCTTAAAACTAAGTTTAAAAAAATAAGCATAAAATTTTATATGGAAATTATTTAAAAAAACAAACAAAAAAAACACAAAAAAAATGAATTGCATTCCTTTAAAAACGAGCATGTGTGTGTGATTGTTACATGAAAAGCCAAAATCTATGCACTACTGTGTGCATAGTGTAATGTAGAAGCAGGAGAAGCTGTCAATCAGCTAAATATCTGTGCAGATACAGCTGATGACAACTAAGTCCAAAATATGTTTTGTTTTTTTTGTTGCTTGGTGTTTTCATAATATGAACCTTGCAAACTGGTTTCTGAAAATATTTTTTAAGTGAGTAATAATTTTACAAAAGGAACTTTAGCACTCACTGAGCTTTTTTTTTTTTTTTTTGAGGAGTCAAACATTGAGAAATCAGTATTATTCAAATGCCAGTCAAAATATACTAAAGACTGGTGTACTTATCCATGCTACACTACTCAGAGGAAAATTTTGTATCACAGGAAGCTAAAAGACAGATTTACCAAATCTAGAAGGTCTATTGGTCAAAAAATACATCTCACAACTTTTAATATTGACCTTTTAGGAGGGAAAAGATGGCCAATCATTTTCCTCAATGTGGGCTGTCATTTTTTTTTTTTTTTTTTTTTTTTTTTAGCATACAACACAGAAATGGTTGTCTGCTTTTGTTCAAAGCTTTTGAGCTGCATCTCAAACAACTTTGCTGATTGGACAAGAAATGCTAATGTAGAAATTTCACATGATTCTATTTTTGAGCAGAATTGAGATCTTAGATCAATAGATTTAAGTATGACTTAAATCTATTGATTTTTTTTTTTTTTTTTTTTTTTTTTTTATCCTGGGTATAATGATAAACTACATTCAGCAGCAACACTGCTGATCCAAAGGTTTTGAGGAGGGTGGAACTCCCTTTTAATTGCTGTTCCAAAGTCCACTCTGACTCGGGGTGGTAGCACCTGTTAGTGTCCCAGCTATGGACAAATAGTTAACCCCTAAACTGGGGTCAAAACAATATGAAAGTATAAAAACAAATTTTTATAGTAAAAATACCAGCAATATATTTGACTCACAACAAACCCTCTTTACAAAAATACGTCAATGAAACCTGATCTACAAACTGATTTATTATAAAGAAATACGTATTCTATTCATACGAACATATCCTAAAAATCTTGTTGGCATTAAATAACCCATTGAGGTCGATATGCTATAAAACAAAATAAAACCAAATCCTTATATAAGAACTGATTTCTTACACGGAATACATATTTTGTTCATACAAACATATCCTAAGAATATTGTCGGAAAGTAACCCATTTAGGTCTTGATATGCCATAAAACAAAATAAGCCCAAACCCTGATCTACTGATTTCTTACAAAGAATACATATTCTTTTCATAGGAAACTATCCTAAAATCTTATCGATATTAAATAACCCATTGAGGTTGATATGCTATAAAATAAACCAAACCAAACGTACAATTTTTAACAAGGTTTTACTCTTTTTTTTCTGCTATAAACTCCTGCATGGATGCTTTCCCAGGCACTACAATCTTAACCAGGGTCAATGATTATCTATCCTTATACTCTTCATGTCCATCTTCTTCTCTTGCATCCATACCACTCACCTCATTCAGTAACCCTCTACCTTGAGTGCCTCATGGGCCTAATATTGGGTGGACATTATAAAAAAAAAGTGTTTTATTTTCTTTTTCAAGGTGATCCGCCAGTATTATTGCAGCTGCCATAGCTGTGACACCAACAGATATCCACTGTTTGTGGCTTCGATCTCCTTGCCTCAAAAAGAAGTGGACATCAATTTGGATCCAAACAAAACTCAAGTCCTCATGCATAATGATGTAGGTATTTCTCTTTTTTTTATTTATTTTTTTTTTTTTATCTAACATCTGTTTCTTAGAAAGAAAAAAAAAGGTCTCCAACTACTGAGACTGTTTTTGCTCTTTTTAACCAAATTCTTTCAAGAATTGCTCCCCAACATTTTTTTGAGGTCGCAAAAAATATGAACACCTACTGTTTTAAAATAGTTATAATTTTTTTTGTATAGTGTGTATAGATTTTACTTTTTGTATACTAATAAAAGAATGCATGAATAATACTTTGATGAAATCTTACTTATTATAAAACGCAGATTGTGTGTGTGTGTGTGTCTGTACGTTTATATATTGGATCGGATTTCCTACATTTTTCAACCGATTTCAACAAAACTTCACAGGACTACGTAAAATTACCTTGCGATGGTTCTGATAGTGCCAAAAATTGGAAAAACAGAATTGTTTTTGCATGAAATCAATTTGAAAACACAATTAAGAGGCATTAATGAAAGGGGGACAACTCATATCGAGTTATACTTATTAATATCAAGTTATTGAGTTATACTTATTATAAAACCCAGGTTGGTTGTTTGTGTGTGTTCGTTTATATATGGGATTGGATTTGCTACATTTTTCAACCAGTTTCAACAAAACTTCACTTTTTTTTTTTTTTTTTTTTTTTTTTTTTTTTTTGGCAGGTAGTGTTTCTTATTGTCTTGCACACTTTTTTCTTTATTTTTACATTCAGAATGCTTTAAAAATTCCATTTACAAGACAATTGTTTATAATAAAAATCTATTCAATCGGTAGACTCATAATGATTGAAAACAATGTTGTTGTTCGAGTTTGGGTTTGGCCAATTCGTAAAAAAAATAAAAAAAAAAAACCTAATTAAGACATGCGTGTCCGTCAACCTTAAACAATAATCTTTGTCAATTTTATTTTTCAGTCTTTATGATGGTCGATACTTGATCTATCTCTTAATGTTACATTCCCGGGCAACGCCGGGCTCTACTGCTAGTCGATTATATTTTGCATGCATGCTTTAATGTTGAAAACAAAAAAAATTGAAACACAAAATAAAAAAAAAAATACAATGACAAGTAACACTTTAATTTTTATTACTCCTTATGGAAGTCCTGAGGTTGCAATAAGAAACAAAATGGCCTAAGTAGGCTTTCCTTGCTTCAGAAAAATGACTTACTTCCTTGTGTTTACATACAAGAAGACAGCGGCATTTTTTTGGTCTTTTTTTTTTTTTTTCACCGGACTAGGGTATTTATTTGTCTCGTTGACAAATGAAGTTATTATTTCTGCATTTATAAATAGACAAAATAATATATATATATATATATATATATATATATATATATATATATATATATATATATATATATTTGATATTGGGATGGAAGTTTCAGGTATGAAAATAAGGCAATAGAATTTGTATTAAATTTGCATTTCTTTTTCTGCAGGATATTGTGATGGATGTTACAACGATTCTCCTGGAAACCATTTATGGTCCGCTTGGTTCCATCTCTGGACGCAAACAGGTGTGTGAAAGCAAAGCTGACAAAACCCATGATTCTGACATTACAGACAATATGAAAGATGCCCGACAGATGCCAAAAAATAATGATGCAAAATGTGCCTCAGATGAATTGTGCCCGTCTAAGAGTGGGTCACTCTCAAACTCCACGGAATCAAAACTGGAATCACCAAATATCATTTTTAGGCAGGAATCTTCAGAAATGAATTTTACATGTGATCTTGATAAGTGCCACCAGAGTTCTCTTGCATCAAAACCAGGAAGAACCCAAGATACTTCCCTTTCCTCATGTGGTAAGTACATTTGAAAATGT
Source organism: Acanthosepion lycidas (assembly GCA_963932145.1). Classification (NCBI taxonomy): domain Eukaryota; kingdom Metazoa; phylum Mollusca; class Cephalopoda; order Sepiida; family Sepiidae; genus Acanthosepion; species Acanthosepion lycidas. Next base: position 26,013,110 of record OZ010584.1, read on the forward strand.
ATTATGTGAAGTTATGAGGTTACTGTCAAAGTTCTCAGCACCACCTTTTGTATAATATTGATCAATTCCTTTTTTATGGCTTATCAACCTGTTGCAGGTTATTTAAAGCCAGAAAATATTTTTAGATTAGAATATTTTTATTTATTTATTTATTTTTTTTTTTTAGATAATAATGGTTTAGTGATTTATTTCTTACTAATTATCCCATAGCTGTAGGTAGAAAGGTTGACTCGTACCCTTCTTGAGGGTATTTCTGCTTAAGTGAATATAACAAACCCAACAGGAATTTGAACTCTGCTCTCTGATTTAAAAATTCTGAACTATTATCCATTACATCACCTATCCAAGATTACAGCACCTGGTATTCTCAAGTAGTCACCCATTTAGGTACTAACTAGGCTCGACATTGCTTAACTTTGGTGATCGTACAGGAACCGGTATAGATGTATTATAGTCTCTAATAGAAGAAGGATCACTAAAAGGTTAAACAAGGAATTCCATACTAGATTACTGTTGAACAATAAAAATGGCATTGAAGTTCTAATATTTAATTCTTGGATATCCACTTTTGAGTTTGTGCCACTTTTTTTGTTTTCTTTTTTTTTTTTTTTTTACCATTTCCTTAGAGAAACCATCTTTGTCATCTTTGAATAGCACGGACAACAATTTTCTTCTCGAACTCTCTGAAAGCTCGGTCAACCAGCTGCCCAAGTCAAATTTCTTGAATGATTCAAAGAAGGCGTCAACTGCTGCTGTTCCCAAACCTGGAATGGATCTCGATACTGGCGCTGATCTGCATCCTAAATCCCAAAGACAGGAATCAGAGATACCAAATGACACCTGCAGCAGTGATCTTTTTGACCAGCTGATGGGATCTTTTACCCCAGAGACACCGGTTGCAGCAGAGCCAACATTGGTAGAGAAAGCTGTTCCGACACAACAGCTAAGTCTTCTTGAAGACAGTCAGCGTGCAGCAGACTTTCTTGATTCTTTTAATGAACCTGTGGATGGAGAAACTTGGAGCCGTGGAAAGATGAAATCAAAAGATGGAGATCTAGTGCAGGTTTGTATATTTGTGAAATATTTTTTTCTGTTAACAGTATATGCTCTTCAAAAATATTTGGTGTGTGTATACACGGGCATGCAAACTTTTGGGCCACCTTGGTAAATTAAGCTTTATCACACTGCAGGCGAAAATAGTTGCTGTAGAATTCTCTCCCTTTGCTGCTCTAGGCGTATTCTGTCGCCTTGAGATGGTTGCTATAAATAAACACTTGTCAACTGTTATTTCTCGTATTTTAAGCTGGAAATCACCTACTGCTGCTTTGGAATGAGGTTAAATTTCTGTTTTCCAACGCCATTTTGAATTCTTCTCAACTCTACACAAAGTGTAACATCAATAAAACCCACATTAATTTTTTCACAACTTTTTTAAAACAAAAATAGTTGCATCAATATCCAAAAAAGCCTTTATTCAGGAGATTTTCTTTGATTCAGTCTCTGCTGATGATTTTGAAGGCTTTACTCGAGTGTTGAAGTGGTTGAAGATGATAACCATGCTAGTGATATGGAGGAAAACGATGATGACCACTAACGGCTACTATCATCCATGCCTGACTAATATTATGGAAGCTGCTGGTGACGATTGATATATATCTGATAGCCTTTCTTAAGGTGAATTATTTTGTCTATTTATAAACAACGAAATAATAAGTCTATTTGTCAACAAGACAAATATGAGTCAGGTGAAAGAAAGAGCAAACAAATGCTAGTGTCTCCTCGTATGTAAACACGAGGAAACGCGTCAGATTTTTTAAGGAAATGAAAGCCCTCAGCGACTTTGCTTCTTATTGCATCCCCAGAACTCCACAAGGAGTAATAAAGGTTAAAGCATGTTGAATTATGTATTTTTTAATGTATTTTTTTTTTTTTAATTTTGCATTTAATTCTTTTGTTTTCAACGTCGAAACATGCATGCAAATGTTTTGCATGCATGCATCACATCAAAATATTACTTATTCATTTTTTTTTTATTAGGGTACAAAAATTATGCACAATACAAAGAAAGTTATATTAGGTTGGTGCAAAAATAATATCGTTTTTTGAGGTCAAAAAACGACATTATTTTTGCACCAACCTAATAACAATTTTAAAACAGTAGGCGTTCATGTTCTTGCGCCCTCAAAAAATAAAAATACAGTGGCAGGAGGAACAATTCTAGAAAGAAATTAGTATAATAAAGGTTAATTATTTTTTGTCAATTTTACTCCTGAATCGAGAGTGATCAGCAGTATACTTCATACATTTTATGATCTTTGAAGGCTAGAAAACAAAGTTACTGCATTTTTGTTAATGCTTTATGGTGGATAATAAGGCATCTTAAGAAGGTACCTCTACAAAAATCACATTACCTAAGGTTTAAAATTAGTATTTCTAGCGATCCGCAGGCGTATGGGGATGGCCCAGGACACATTCCAAAAGCTGGGCAGTGTACTGCGAGATATGAGGATATCTTTGGTAACAAAGAAAAAAAAATACTGAACTGTTACATGACATCTGTCCTTCTTTACGGCAGCGAATATTGGACGATTTCCTCAAAGATGAAGAAGAGACTCGAGACAACAGATGTGGTTCTACAGAAGTATGCTAAGAGTATCATGGACTGAGCATATGGTCAACAATGAAATCTTAGAGAGGTTGCAAACAAAGAGGGGGCTTATACTTAACATCAAGAAGAGGCAGCTGAAGTTTCTGGGATACATAATGAGGAAGTAAGGCCTGGAGAATCTGATACTCACGGGTCGAATAGAGGGAAAGAGAGACATGGGAAAACAACGCATACATAGCCGGCTTAAGCAAGTGGATGACAGAACGTGGTCTTGAGGAGGAAGCAGAGGGAAGGAACTTGTTGAGAGCTGTGAGGGATAGGAGGAGGTGGAGTCATTATCACCTTCATCCTGAAAGGACATGGCGCATGAAAAGAAGTGGTCCACAGACCTAACCATAAAAAATTAGATTATCCACTCTGGTTTGTAGACCTAGAAAATTATGAGCCGTAAGATGAACATGTTGAGTTGGCTGAAATGTTGCTGGACTTGAAAGAGAATACGAAACTGAGAAGAGTTGACAACAAAGAAGATGTCTTTACTTACATATCAATAAATGACTCGCGCCTAAATATTTTTCAACATGTAGAAGCAAGCATCATTTCTTTCCCTACCACATGGATAGTGGAATCTGGATTTTCAGCTGTTGTTGATGTTTTCAGTAGAAAAAGAAATAAATTAAGATCTCAACAGCAGAGGAAATATAAGACTAAGAGAGAATGGCATCATCAAAACTGATTATGATATCTTGTGTCAGAAACACCAAGATCAAAGTAGTCACTAGCTGAATGGGCTAAGACTGACATCACCAAAAATTGATCTTTTTTGGGGGGTGGGGGGAACTTGTCTCTTCAGTTCCCAACACAATGGTCCAATTATATTGAAATCAGGACATAGTGCTTGCCAGTCGTCCAAAAGTTGAACATCTTCATTCGAAAGAAACCTTTCTGTTGCACATGTTGTCGGGCAAGGAGAACCATCCTGCTGAAAAACTTCATCCTTGCAGTCTAACAGAAGATTAACCCATAGTATACTAATATAGTATTTGCTGTTAAGGTTAATTCCATCAACTTGGGATTAATCTTCAGGGATTAATGCTACAAAAGAATAAATTAAAAAAAATGGAAACTATAGAATCTTAATAAAAAGTTTATTGTTCTTTTTTTTAATTTCTTTACTTAGCCTGTGCAACTGTTTGCACCAACAGCTCGTCATACACCAGGAAAACGTCCACCATCTCCTTCACATGATTCACAGCTAACACCTGTAGCCAAGAAGAAAGCTGTCGAACCAAAGGTAAATTGTATATATTTTCTGTTTTTGATTAGTAAGAAATAAATGATTGTCATAATTTTACATTTTACTTGTCATACAACTGTATAACATGGGGTGGAGGGTTGTACACTGGTTAGATCAGCACTTCTTAACCTTATTGGTGGAACTGAACCCTGAAAATTTCATCTGTGCATTTACCGAACCCTTTGTAATTGGAAAAATAAAATATGATTTCTTCAAAACATAGGTATATATTTTATGAACCAGTTTCACATGAAATCACTCTGTTCAAAGAACAAAACTGACAAAGCATGACTTCTATGCAAAAACATAACTCATTCTGCCGATCAAGAAAATACTTTACCCTTTTCACTTTCTGTTTTTAAAAGTGTCAGATTAGCCAATAATTGAAATTTTGCTGCCATATCTGGAATGAGGCAGCTAAAATCCTCACTTTCCAAACTTGACAGTAAGTCTTGTAGGCGATTATGTATTTCCCACTTTGCATCGTCTTTTCTCACAGGCACAAAGATGCAGAACTACCGCTACTATATCACTGTTTTTATGCAAAATGTTTAGATCAGCACTTCTTAACCTTGTTGTAGATAATGAACCCCACAATTTTCATCCAGGCATTCGCCAAACACTTTGTAATTGGAAAAATAAAATATAATTTCTTCAGAATGTAGGTATATATTTTATTAGTGCACAAATGAACCATGCATAAGCTGCACATGAAATCACGATGTGCAAAGAACGATAACCAACAAAACATGACTTTCAAACAAAAATAAAAACATAACTCAATGAATATTTATCGCAAGTCAATATAACTTTTATTGTTGCCCATCAGAGACAAGTTCAGAAATGCACTTCTTTACCTTGGCAAGTGCCGCTCTCGTCTTTTTGCAACAAAGTCTCTTCCTTTTCATGTCTACCATCCTCAAAAAGGATTGTTCATAAAGATACATTATAACAAATGATATGATTATCTCAAGGGCTTTCTTAGCAGTAAGAGGATACGCTACAATTTGGTGACCCCAAAATATTGAGAACATTGTTCTGAAGAGTTGCCGCTGAACCTGGCTCTGCTGAAGTTCATTGATTTCATAGAGGTATTCATTATTGACATGTCTTGACCTCTGCCGAACCCCTGAGAATGACTCACTGAATCCTTGGGGTTTGACCAAACCCAGTTTAAGAACCACCAGGTTAGAGGTTAAACAAAAATAAATATACCTCAATTCACTGATCATTTACGACTACAAGCAAAATGCAAGAAGGATCTGAGGACCTCAGGATGTGAATGTTCATTATTGTATAAAGTGGTTTGCTCTACAAATGCATTTTTTTGTTTTTCTTTGATACTACATTTGTTTCAGCACAAAGCTTGAGAGCCACTCAAGCTAGAATGATCATAATAGATTTGTTTTTTTACTGCTTATCAACCCTTTGTAAGTTATTTAAAGTCAGCAATTATTTTTAGATCATAAGGATTTTTTTTTTTTTTTAAGTAATAATAATTTAGTGATATAAGTCCTACTAATTTAACCCGTAGTTGGAGAAAGAAGAGGTAGCTTCATACCTTTTCTCATGGGTATGTTAATATAATGAACCCAACTGGAATTGGAACTCAGCTCTCCAATTATCAATTCCAAGCCATTATCCATTACCCCACCTGCACATTCAAGCTTAGACCACCTGTTATTCTCAAGTGGTCACACAACTTCTAGCTTAAAATGGTAGTGATGAATGAAGTGTTTGTGATATGAATGAAAGAGATGATAGGGAGTAAAGATTATGAGGATAAGGAGGATATATAGCGAATGTTCCTGAACTTGAAGAGGTCAAGATTGTCGCTTTCAAGAAAGCACCCACATGGGAGTGTGTTCCTCAAAGTAGCAGTTATATGGTGGGGGGGAAAAAGCTGTGCAAGTGGAACTTTCTTCTTGCAATTGGAATATAGAGGAATTTAATTTATCAATATTATTTTATCACTTTAAACATTATTTTTAGTGTCTACCCACATTTGAGTAGACGTTCTGTTTATTTTTTTTAAACTGTATTTTTATTTCATCTACTGAGCTTAACACTTGAGAAATCTTATTAAAGAAAATCTATTCTCTAACAAGATTTGCCCCTGAAATATATATAGGTTGATAGAAAAGTAACTCCCTATTTTATGTATGATGGACTCTTCTCTCTTGTAAAGATTATTGTTACACAGCAGAGTCCATCATACATAAAATATTGAGTTATTTTTCAATCACCCTGTGTGTGCGTGTGTGTGTGTGCGCGCAGTGTAACCCGGATATAAGAGAGTTGCCGGGACCGGTGAAGAAGTCTCTTATATCCGGGTTTCTCTTATATCCGGATTTGGTCTACATTTGTTTAGGTAAGTATGGCTCTAATTTGGGACCAGAGAAAATCTCTCTTATATCCAGGTCACACACTATATATATATATATATATATATATATATATATATATTATAAGTTAATAGACTTAAAATAGGGTTTTTTGCTACACAGTTCCAACCATGTTTCAAAAATGGAAGCTAAAAGCCCCGAATTTAATTTTGTACTTAAATTAAAGACATTAGTTCCATTTCATCCTCAAGCAAATTTTGGAGTAACTTTATATATATATATATATATATATATATATATATATATATAAAAGAAGTCATCACTTAGAGGCGACAGTCTGTTTCATGCTATATGTAATCGTCAGGCCACATATGCTGTTATTTTTCTCGGCTATTTATATATATACGGGTTAGTGGTGCATTGTGGGTATTCTATTATGGCGGTTATTTTACCGGAAGTCGTTTGTTTATTTATTTGGGTCAAATTATATTGCTTGTCTTTATTTTTTATTTTTTTGTTTCTTATTTATTTATTAACGTAGTAAAAATTTGTTTATATCACTTATTTAACAGTTTTGTTTTGGTTTGAGAATTTAATTAAAGCTATTTGTTCAATTTTGGGGTTGACTGTTGTAGTTCATTCTAAGTATTATTTTGGCGGGAACAGTTTTTAATTGATTATCTTTATTTGGGATTGATTTGTTTATTTATTTACTTGGATGAATTTAGGTCAATTTTTCTCTTTTCACTTTTCGATTTTTAAGTAATATAGTATTTATTTATGTTTTATTTCTATTTTTTTTTTTGTTATTTTGTTTATTAGTTTTTATTTTATTTTTTCTGTTTTTCCTTTTTTAGGTTACGTAGTAAAAATTTATTTTCATGTCTGCATTTTGAGATGAGCTCGGATATTTTGTTTAATAATTTATTTTGGTCGGGGAAAATAATGATAGCTATTTTTTCCTCCAAGCAAAGTTTGCAAGTTTTTGACTGGTTGTTGTAGGCTGATGATTTTTTCCTTATCTTCCAAGATATTTTTGGTGTGATGTGCATTTTGTTTTTAATTTCCCAGATATACTTAGAAAGCATTGTACTGTTCGCATATTTACTATTTGTGAAAGATGTTTTGTGTGTATAATTTCTTTGTTTCCAGGGTCCTTCAGTTACTCCTATGTATACTTTTTCTTCATTATCTGGTGATTTTATCGTGGCTTGGTATATTACGTTGTTTTGTAAACAATTTCCGTTTAAGGGACATTCGTTCTTTATTCTGCAGTTGCATGTGGGTTTAATTTGTTCATGTGGTTTGTTGATAATTTTCCTATTGTGCTTTTTTATTATTTGTGCCATGCTCTCGGTGCAGCTGTAGCTGATTTTTACTGTGTTTTTGTTGAATATCTTGTGTAAGGTGCTTGATTCTGGGAAGTGTTTGTGTAAGAGTTTGAAGAATATTTTTCCTACGTTTGTTTTTATGTTCTTGCTGTACGGTGGGTTGAACCATATGATATTTCTTCTCCTGTTGGCCTTTTTTGTATTCTGTGGTGAGTATGAGAGTATTGCTGGGAATCCGCTATCTTTTAGTGCCGTTTCATAGTCTTTCTTAGCTTTGTTAAATAGGGATTCATTGGAGGAATTTTCAGAGAGCCTGCGGTTAATCGATTTTGGTATCTGTTTGATTATAGAAGGTGTATGGTTGGAAGATGTGTTTATGTAGAGTGGTTTATCATCAGGTTTTCTATATGGTTTATATGTGCCTTCTCTTAGGTTGAAGGTAACATCTAGAAAATCTACTTCGTTTAGGTTAGTTTTTATATCTATGTCGAATCCGTTATTTTTAAAAATCTTTATTATTGCTTTTCTAGTTTTGTCTGTGTTTTGTTTGTTACAGTTTCTTAAGATTATGAGACCGTCGTCCCTGTAGAGTCCTGTGTCATTTCTATCTATTATTTTGCTCAGTTCGTGTAGTAAGTAAATGCCTATATACGTTTTTACCGAAAGTGTCTTTTTCAGGCGCAGGTAAATAAATATGTCCAAAACATAACATTCAAAAACCAGCTACAGACATGTTTATGTGTCGATATTGATTCTTTTTATGCCTTTCTGAGCTTGAAACAAATCCGTACGTCTGGTAGAGATGTTAGCCACTGCTCGGGTACTTCAAAGTGCCTCAGTTTCTTAGTTATCATATTAAAAAGAAATAAAAAAAATTTGCCTTAAAATGAAACGTTTTTCCCAAAATAATTGGTGGGCAAGGGATTATTAGGAAAAAATTAATCATGAATTTGAAAACGGAGGGGGGTAATAAAGAAGTCTCCTGAAATAAGCATTTATTTTTATCCCACATTTCCTGCTTAAGATTGGGATTCCGGTTCCTTCTAATGTTTTCTCATTCTTTTTCACTCCCAGTTATCCCATACATCTTTTTCACTCCCAGTTATCCCATACATCTTAGTGGCATTATCTCCTTACTTGGAGTGAATTGATTAAAATATTTAAGTATATTTGTGTGAAATCTGTGCTTGCTGTGTTTTTTTTTGTTTTTTTTTTTTTTTTTTTAATTTAAAAATGTTTAATAAATTACTCTTCTGTTAACTTGGGGTGCCACCCGCCTACCTTTCAGAGCACTTTAGTGTGCCCAGGTGCACCAGTTGAGAAACTCTGCCTCAGAGATTGGACTAATGAAAAAGACTTTGTCAATTAAAGTGTGGTAACTGTGAAAAGCAGTGTTAAGTCGAATGAGGTTGGTCTTTAGACCAACTTTGGTAAGATGAAAGATATTTTCTGCCTATCACAAAGATGAAAGTTTATATTTTAGTAAATTTACAAACAAAAACTGTTACTTCGATTTAAAATAAAAATAATTTTATTTCTGTTTTTTTTTTTTTTTTTTTTTTTTCTTTTCTTTTTAGATTAACATTATGGAAGGGCAGACAACGTTGTATGATCTCGTTGAAAGTCAGCCAGTCAAACGTCCTGAAACGTCATTTCTCATCTTCTCCAAGCAGATCAGACCAAAGAGTAAATAGACAAATTTTGTTTTCTTTTTTTACAATGATATTCACCCTATATAAGGCTCGAGAACCACTCAAACTAGAGGGCTACAGAGTAAGAAGCACGGTTTTTGTGGATATGTAGGGAAGATAACATTTGACCCTAGACTTGAACAGGTTAAGATTATAGAGATCGGGGAAGGCGGCATCTTGGGAGTAGGTTCCAAAAAGCAGCAGTTTGTGGGAAGAAGCTTTTTGAGTAAAAATTTGTGGTTTGTTAAAATATTTATGGCATGGCGGATCTTAGCTGTGAACGTTAGAACTGGTAGAAATAAGGAATATAATTTGTCTGAACACCTTCCAAGGAAATAGTGCAGTGAGTGGATTGTAATATTGTGTCTGAGGGACTGTATGCATCTTGGAAAATAATTTCTCACCGATAAGGAAGTGGAGACGTTTTTGGACTATGACAAGACTGGAAAGTGAAGACTGGGCAGCTCCTTCCCACACATGGCACAAGTACTTCGTTTTCAGTTTGATCTGTCTCTTGTAAAGGTTGAGAATAGCAGGGGGGGGGTCAGATACTTTCTGAAACGGTACAGGAAACCATCCATTTTTTTTAGCATCTTTGGGTGGAGTAGACTGTACTCATTCCTCTGTCTTTGTTTGGGGATTTCTCATGTAGTTCTTATTTTTAGTATTGTTCAGTTATTACTCACCCTGTACACACTGCCCAGACCAGAGATTGAACTCATAATTACTACATCACCAAATCCACAAAATGAACCAACACTTTAATCTACTAAGCTATTATAAGACTCTATCTTCCTGTACACATCTCTTAGGCCCCGTTGATCTAGTCTTGCTTTTTGTCGATGTGCAGTCACTCTCTTCAGACCCTACTTGTTCCGATATTTCTTTCTTTGCACAGCTATGGGATAAGAAGTTATACAGCTTCCAAACTAGTTTAGGGTTTGGTGCCAGTATAAATTATCGATCGTCCAGTCTTGTTTCTTCAAGTGTTGTGATTCTTTTTTTTGGTTCACCACTGCTGTGGCCTGGTATTGAACTCACAACTCTTTAGGTTCAGTCACTGGATCTAACTAACAATACCAGGCTACAGCAGTGGTGAACAAAAACTTGGAGAATTGAGATAAAGGGAAATAACTGAGGCACCCGGAAGAGGCGTGGCACATGGAACTAGAACAATCTACCCCAGTGGACGAAATAAAGGGTTTGGTTTGAAATTCCAATCATCTGAAGAAGGACGGGGCTTACAATGGTTGAAACATTGTGAATATGTGTTATAGTGGAACACACCTATTCTATTGTTAATAGACTCTCCCACCTATAATAAGTAGTAGTAGTAAGAGTAACAAGTCGGTCGGTAATGAGTTGGTCAGTCAGTCGATGTCAGACGACCGTTAGTCGGATATTAAAGTATCAGCCACCCCAACTAGATTACTGCCTATTATATCAAGTTCCTAACGTTTTGTACGTCGAACCTATTTTAGGACCGACTTAGTACAAATACAAGCCTCCACTAGGAAACCACTACATAACAATATGGCAATGAAGATGAGGATAACACTTTCCCTTTATTAATTTCTTCGTTTGATCGAAGTAATATTGGGAGTAATAATAATAATTACAATTATTTGTATTGAAAATACAAAGTAAAATATCTATAATTAATAACACAATTGATGATATTTTTACCTCATCATTTTCTAGGATGGACTGCTTTTTAAAGGAACGCAAACGGATTTATGATCAGTCTAGTTAGTATTATGTTTGTGTTTGGTCAAATCCTTGTGTCACTTGTTAGAAATCTACTGACGTATTCTCTCTCTGCATTACTTCTTTCTGTACGATAAACACTGTTGTTGATGTGTCCGCTGATCTTTTCAGTTGTCCTTTTGTGAATTATTTTTTTTTTTTTTTTTAAGTTATGGAAGAAAATCCTGATGCAGACTACAAGACCCTGTCTGAGCTCATTGTTAAAAAGTGGAAGTCCTTGACAGATGAGGAGAAAGCGGAGTTCAAGAATCTCTGCCAGAAAGATGTGAAAAGGTAATTGCTTTTCACTTACTGCACGTTTATCTGTGGGCATAATTTCTTAAGCTCAATAATTGGTATGTATTATCAAGCATATTGATAATGAAGATATGCAAATGGTGTAGGGAATAGCAGCCTGGAATGAGAAATTGGACAGCAGAGTTTGAATTTCATTTGGGTTAGTTATATTGATTTACATGTAAATACTCTTGGAAATGTATGAATCCATCTTCTCCCCACATTATGGATTAAATAGGGAATAGCAGCCTGGAATGAGAAATTGGACAGCAGAGTTTGAATTTCATTTGGGTTAGTTATATTGATTTACATGCAAATACCCTTGGAAATGTATGAATCCATCTTCTCCCCACATTATGGATTAAATAGGGAATAGCAGCCTGGAATGAGAAATTGGACAGCAGAGTATGAATTTCACTTGGGTTAGTTATATTGATTTACATGCAAATGCCCTTGGAAAAGTATGAATCCATCTTCTCCCCACATTATGGATTAAATAGTAGTTAATCTGGGAAAAAAATATTATTCCCAAAGAAATTGTTAAAGCAATATTTCCTTGCAAAAAAAACTAAAAATTCGTAAAAAATGAATTCATAAATAAATCCATAATGCTGAAAGGGAAAACTGAACTTTCATTTAAATAGTTTTTTGTTTTTTTTCTTTTTTTTTAAATTGGTATCACTCTATGCAAGGCAATAAAGTCACTAAGACACAAAGAGTTACAGGGTGTATAAGAATTAGGAACAGAAACATTACTAATAAGCAGGGAGAGAAAAATAATCAGGGGAACAGTAGATAGTGTTTGACATTGTATTTAAAGTTTTGTTGGCTAGAAAGCATGGAGCTGGAAGGGAGTTCCACAAGGAAGAAGTACAAGTAAAGAAACTATTAGCATAAAACTTACCACTACATCTATCCAGTTCAACTGTAAATTGATGAAATCTAAACACCAGTTTCGTACTGCATTTAAATTCAAAAAGTCTAGGTGCCATAGCAAAGAGCTCATCTGAACAAATTCAATGAAAGTATTTATAAAAAAAACACAAGTAAGTAATTTTATGGCAGTGGGAAAGTGACAGAAGCCAAGCTGCCTGGTCAGGACCAATAATATTGCTGATTCTTCTTTAGATTTAATCAAGGAGATCGGCATCGGACCATATTTGGCAGCAATATTCTAAGCATGGACGAATGGTACACTTATAGATATGTAAGATAGAGATTCTAGAAAGAAAATTTGTCTCGACTGACATTGTGAACTTTCTAAGCAGCTGACCTAGCAATGGATTCAATATAATCTTTCCACTTCATATCAGCAGAGGACGTGAGCCCAAGAAGCCACAACAAGTCAATTTCCTGGAGGATAGCATCAGCCATGCTGATCGAAGGCAGAGAGGGGTCTCTCAGATGATTAATGGAGAGAAGTTTAGTTTTGAAGGCATTAAAATTAACAAGCCATCTTTTGTCTCGGTTAACAGGGAGGTCGTTTTGGACATTGGCTGCCATTTTGATCTTGTCTGACTGATCGGCCTTACTATCGAAGCAGGAGTAAATGCTCGTGTCATCAGATACCAAGTTTAAAGCTGTTTTCATCAGGAAGTTAATTAATGAAAATTAAAAACAGGGTAGGACCAAGGATGAAGCCCTGGGGGACACCCACATTAGTATGAAAGGATAACCTTCATTTCACAATTCGGTAGGAAAAACTGGATCAGTTCAAAAATGTACCCGAAGACACTGAAACTTTTCAGTTTGTGGAGAAGACCTGTATGTCAACCCTGTCAAAGGCTTTCAAGATATCCAATCCAGGCTTCACCATTTGTATCCGGTGTATGATAGACTTTCTGCAAATATTGTCTGTATGTCAGCAGTTGACCTGGAGAAACAAAAACCATTGTGACGTCCACACCGGTGTCACTGTGCCAAATGTGACGTCTGCCTGGCTGCGTCCGTCGTACTATCCTGTCCTGTGACCACCAACTGGCTTGGTATTGGTCACGGCACCAAATGTGACGTTCTAACCTTTTGGTGATTCGGATGGGAATCTGGTTAGATTCGGTATCAGCCTTGTCATTCCCAGCTCGCCTCCGACGTCTGGTTACCAAAGTAACTGTTTTGATTTCCAGTCTAACCTACCCACGTTGTGATTTGATCTTAGGCAGACGAGATCAATCAGTCGCCGGGCCGTAATGCAAGCCGAGTTCGATCAAGGGCAAAACCGCACAAGTATATGTAAAAGAAAATAAAATAACTCAAAGAGTTCCAATGTGTTAAAAAAAGGATAACAATATTTTATATCTGGTTGCTGAATACAGGACTGCGTCTTTCTCCCAAACCCGCTATATGGATTCGTGACACTTTGTGTTTGTTAGGCGAGTCTTAACATCTTAAGTTGTTTGTTCTTTAAGAAACTGGTTCTTGGTGTATCTTCAGGCGATATTCGTAAAACTTGTTTTGGTGGTGTGAGTCTAAGTTGTTCTTCAAAAATAAATTGTTCTTGATTAGAAGTTGAATTCGGAATTGTGTTTAATCTTTCAAGTCAACTATCTGCGAGGTGGGTGCAACTCCAACTGCGAACTCCACTCAACTGCCTCTCAACTGGAACTCGAACTGGCACTGAACTGCTTTTCACTCGCTGCAACTCTGCTTATATGGATGCCGACCAAAACTGGGGTGGGCTTGTCGGGGTTTGAGGTTCCTTGATAATTCTAAATCCACAATCCACTTTGTTTTCGGTCAGGAAAATTTATTATTTTCCATTTTTGGAAGTCTTTCCTCTTCCCGCTTTCTTCTGTTCTCATATTGGTATCTCACCATACCCTCAGAGGGTGTCAACGGATTTCCCCTCTCTCTCACAGTGGCATCTCACACCTATCCCTTCAGGTGGGCGCAACAAGCCACCCCTCCTTGTTCACATGATTACCTCCGCCTAACGCTCACGCCACCATTCAGCCAATGGGTGCTTAGCGGCGTGGGTGTGGCCAGACTAGCCTCGGTTTAAAAAATCTTGCTCAAAGAAAAAAAATTATCTTCCTTTTTCTTTTTCTTTTCTTTCTCTTTCTTTCCTTCTGCCCGACAAAAAACCCTTGTACTCTTCTCTTAATCAAATGTCACTTGGACTTTATCACCCGGGGCCTTCGCCAAACAAGTGGGTGGTCAATTGGACGTATTTGCATTCTGTTGCTAATTAACTGTTCTGATAAAATAATTTTGCTATCATAGCCAGCCCTGACAATAACCAGATGCTCCTCTCAATGATATTCTGCATATAGACAAAGACTTAATCTTTCCTTCATGGTGGTCAGTGGACATTTTTGTTCTTCGGTCAGCGGATGACCTATTTAATTTTTATCTCTTTAGAATTCTGCGGGAGGTCGCTTGTCCAACTTGAAATGTTCATTATCATTGTCATGAATTAATTTAAATCCGACACATCCGCGACCCTACTTTCCTCGCTAATGAGAATAAAAACCTTTCGCACTTTTCTCTGTTAGAAAGAAGATAACATCAGTTAGTGTCCTTTTCATGATGGCTTCTTATCACCTAAATTTAATTCTCGCCTTTCTTTTTTTTTTCTTCTTTCTTTCTAGTGACGTAAATAGTGTCACACATATTGCTTGTCTGAAAAAAAAATAGGTGCTGCGAGGAGAGATAACAAACCAATTCAGCATTGATTAGGGCATTCAGGAGTTTCTCTAAAAATGGATGAATAGTTGGAAGGGTCAAACGGTTCTTAAAAACTGGAACAACGGATGATGACTTCCAGGAGGCAGCATGGCATTTATTATATCATTCAGAGAGAATAGGGGCACACTTCTTAATGATTATTACAGGTATACCATTGGGTCAACGTGCATTGTGGGGATCTAGGTTAAAGATGATAGCAGAAACCATGGAAGCGATTATAGGCAGACCACTCAGCAGAGACTCAGTTCTTAGTGGGAAGTTAGGCAAGGAAGAGGGGAGGAATAGAGACCTTACACTTTGACCAAAGGGGAATGGGAAGTAAATGAGTGGATGAGGGTTTTTGGAGATCAAGTGGCAACAAAACCGGAAATAGGGTATATCCGAGTGCTAGACTTTATTAACAGTCATGCATGGGATTGGAGGAGTTCTGGCCTGGTCTTAATGGAAGATGGACTTGTACATCATGTGGTTCCTTTGCCATCTATTCATATTGCCAGCAACTACATCGGGATGAGTAGATGGGCAAGGAAGAGCTGAGCTGTTAGACCAACCTAGAAGACATTCCAAGTATCACTTATCTATCCACCCAAATGAACAAGCAAAGTCCTAAATAAAACTTTGATATGGTAAACTGGGTTTGCGTTCTTATTTCTCAACGTGGCGTTTGTCTTTCATCTTCTTAGCTTATGAACAGCAACTGGGGGCACCCCGAGGCGGTGTAATGGTTAGCAAGCGTGTCTCGCTAGATCACTTATGACTGAGTAGTGAGTTCGATCCTCACTGGGTGCCCCCTACATTCAGCCTTGTGCCACATCTAAGCTAAGCTTGGAAAATGGATTTGGGCACCTCGAGGTGGTGTAATGGTTAGCAAGCGTGTCTCGTTAGACCAATTATGAATGAGTAGTGAGTTCAATCCTCACTGGGTGCCCCATACTTTCGGCCTTGTGCCCCATCTAAGCTATGCTTGGAAAATCACTATGAACAGCAACTGGCCCTTTCTCACCTTTCAGTGCACACTGGCAAGATCAAGAATTGAGATGGGAT
The DNA here is from genome assembly GCA_963932145.1 of Acanthosepion lycidas. Taxonomy (NCBI): domain Eukaryota; kingdom Metazoa; phylum Mollusca; class Cephalopoda; order Sepiida; family Sepiidae; genus Acanthosepion; species Acanthosepion lycidas. Next base: position 26,029,153 of record OZ010584.1, read on the forward strand.
AAACATATCCCAGTCGGTGGAAAGCTTGCTCGAAGGTCACGCTGTATGTTTACATCAGTAGGAGATCAGTGTTATAAAGTTGATGTGAGAGCTTAAGTTTTAAATTAAAACGAACAAATCACAGGATCCAGAAAGAAAATATCGGCCTAATGTCAAAAATCCCAATGTATGTAAAATGGCTAGAAATCAAATGCATTGTCCAACAGTCACACTAAAATTGCTTCGATCATATTTATAAAAAAATGTAGCGTCACACATGCATAGTGGGTGGTTGCAAATGGCTGCCCCTTGTGACTCACTCATGACAGTGTCGTTACCTTATGATGTCAGCCATATTGGATTTACACACCAAACAGGTACATATGCCTGGCATGGTAACTGTATTCTCTCACTACAATCTGGTTTTCTACCTGTTCTTAATGAACTGTCTCTTAAGCATTTATTTCTCTTATCCCATGACCCATAGGGTTGTAGAGGTACCATGTGTACTGCAACCTATTTCTTAGGCAAGATAGCCTAAAGCCTAACCCTCTCCAGGTCCATTTTGAATTCAAAGTTTTTCTTTCTCTTATTTTATTTTATGGAAGCATGGTGGAGTAAGGGATAGCGGCTCGGATTAAGGAATCAGAGCCGAGTTCAAATTCCAGTCAGATCCATTACATTCACTTACGGGCTAATACCCTTTGGAAAGGTATGAATTCTTCTCTTCTCCTCCCAATTATGGGTAAATAACAGAACAGACTGGGTTCTATAACCTTGGGTGGAAACCGATCTTTTAAGCTTTACTACTGGCTATAAACCTCCAGATACTTCAGTCTCAGATAAAATCATTCGCAGTTCTCTTTACTTCCCAAGTGTCCCACGTCATAGTTGCGTTCCATTGTGTCACGTCTGTTGTTTTCTCATTTTAGATACGAAGAACAAATGCAGTTGGCCAAGGAAAGAGCTGCTAACAAAATTCTGAATACCAAAGCCAAAGTTTCAGCAGTAAGTGGAAATAAAAATCTTATTTACTTTGCTTAGTTTGGCATAAGGCATGTTTTTATGGAGCCCTTTGGGCAATCAGGGATCTTTTTTTGCTCCTTGTAGCATCTGTTTTATTCAGAGAGATGGGCAGTGCCATGTACTCTTGACTTTGCAAAATGTTTTAAAAGACAGCTTTTTCCCCTAGAACTGCAACAGACTCCTCTGTTCAATTTTGACCTCTTCTCGAGGGTCAGTGGTCATCTTTCCTCTTTATAATCTTCACTTCATCAGCAATAAATTTTTGAAAAAATTTTGCCAGTATTAAATAGCCCATTGAGATTGATATGCTGTAAAACAAATCAAACCAAACTCTTTAATAATTGTTTTCTTGTTTTTTTTTCACTCTCAGTAACCGCTTGCATCATAGTGGATAATTATTGCCTTGCTTGGAGTGAAAGGATTAAAACAAAATTAAGATATGTTGTTCTGAACCATTTTTTTTTTCTTTCCTTTCTTTTGTATTTTATTTTTTTATTTTTTTTTTTTAACATTTTTGCCAGAAAGTAAAATCCGAGCATACGCCTGCCCGAGAAAAATTGCTGAAGACTTGCAAAGTGTCCATTCAGGCACCCAACAAGCAACGACCTGTCAAAGTACAAACAGTACCCTTCAGTATGTCTCAATTAAAGGAGAAACTATCTTGTGAATACAACTCAAGGTATGATTCTTTAATCATTTTTTTTTCTCTGTTGGATAATGTGTAATCTTTGCTTTTTTTCTTTTATCAAGCAAATATGTCAAAACTTTTGCTCCAGTGATTGCATATATAGTGACTGAACAAATCCATTAACCTTTACCATGCTAAATTCTTTCTAGAATTGTTCCCCCTACCACTGCATATTTTTTTTTTGTAGGGTGCAAAAACATGAACATCTACTGTTTTAAAATTGTTATAACTTTCTTTGTATTGTGCGTGTAGATTTTTGTACACCAATAAAAGAATGAATGAGTAATATTTTGATATAATGCATGTTTTGTATGCATGTTTTGATGTTGAAAACAAAAAAAATTGAGACATAAAATAAAAAATGCAAAATAAAAAAAACAAATAATAATGCAACATTCTTTAACTTTTATTTACTCCTTGTGGCATTCTGGGTGGGGGTGCAATAAGAAACAAAATCACTAAGAAAGGTTTCATTTTGTCAAAAAAGTGACGTGTCTCCTTGTGTTTACATACGAGGAGACACTAGCATTTGTTTGCTCTTTCTTTCACCTGACTCATATTTGTTTGTCTCATTGACAAATAAAGTTATTTTGTCATTTATAAACAGACAAAGTAATTCCCCTTCGGAAAGACCATCAGTTATACTGATGGTTGCGCAATAGCTTCCATAAAATTAAGCATGGATGATAGTAGCTGCTAGTGGCTATCATCACTTTCCTCCACATCACTAGCGTGGTTATCATCTTCGACCACTTCACCATCAATATCCACTCAAGTAAAGCCTTCAAAATCATCATCAGAGTCATAATCAAAGAAAAACTCCTGAATAAATGCTTTGTTGGATATTTATATGGCCATCTTTGTTTAAAAAACATCAAAAATGTTAATGTGAGTTTCATCAGTGTTACACCTTGTGTAGAGCCAAGAAGAATTCAAAATGGCATTAGAAAATGGAAGTTTAACCTTGTTCCAAAGCAGTAGTAGGTGATTTCCAGCTTGAAATACCGGAAATAACAGTTGACAAGTGTTCATTTGTAGCATTCATCTCAAGCCGACAGAATGCGCCTAGAGTAGCAAAGGGAAAAAATTCTATAGCAACTAATGTTGCTTGTAGTGTGGTAAAGGTTAATAAAGAAAGAGAATGACAGCAAAGCTTTAAAGGCAGCAGCAGCCACTGTATAAAATAGACACCTTGGTGAGTGCAGTTGAGCATGACAAACAACAGCACTCATCAGCAAGTGTGTTAGGTTTAACACTCCACGTTTTCCATCCATGATTGTCCCAATAGCCTAGTGGATGAGAGCATTGGTTTGAGAAATGGGTGACATAGTAATCGTAAATTTAATCCCTTTGGCCGAGGAGTGTGTACTTGGGAACAGGGCAAGTAGTAACTGAGCAGTACCAAATAAGAACAAGATGAGATATCCCTAGTCTTCTATAATGGAATGAGGACAATGTACAACCACACATTAAATAAATGGTTCAGTTTGAAATTCCCGGAAGTTTTCCATGTTCAGCAAGCACTTGACGAAGGCCGAAGTTAAAAATGTTGTGACAGTATCAACAAAAATAAGGACAGTAGTTCAAGTGTGAATAGTGTTAACTTCTTGTAACAGAAATTAATGTAGAATCCTTGAGTTAAGTGCATTGACAAAGAAAGGGATCATGTTGAAAAATAGTTTTGTTTGCCCCGTTTCCACTAAGTCTAAGTTTGCACTATCTGGCCCAGAGATTGAACTCACAATTACAGTGTTATTAAATTCACGAGCCAACACTAGGAGGTAAATAAATGTAATGGATTCGACTCTGAGACACTATCCACTACTGCACCATGCTTCCTATATGGGTAAATAGCAGGATAGATTGGGTTCTATAGCCTTTGATGGCAAATGGCCTAGGAGAAGGAAAACTCTGAATTCAAAACCTGCCGAGAGTCGTTTGGGGACCTTGTGGCACGTAGTGCACCAGGTCTCTGTATTTGGCCCTTCAAAAAGTGTGGATGGTCCTGCACAAATCCTTCACAACTATAATCAAATCATATGTGCTTGTGTCTGGCTATTGGTTCCTAGGAACTGAGCTGCTTGACCTTCATATGACAAGGGAGTTCACTGTGTGTGTATATATATATATATATATATATATATATATATATATATATATATATATATATATAATTTTTTTTTTTTTTTTTTTTTTTTTTTTTTCTCCCTAAAAGGTCAGCCAATCTAACAGTGATCTCGTCCCACAATCCTCACTCTTGCTCCAAATGCAGCCTCCTTTGTAAATCACTAGCTGGTCTTAAGTGCCACTTATTATCATACAAAATTTCATAAGTGAATCTATTAAGTTGTCAGATCCTCATATGTCGAAACCGACAGGAGAGTTCATTATTATTATATATATATATATATATATATATATATATATATATATATATATATATATACACTCACTTTTTGAAAACAGTTTAATTTTCAACCCAGAAAATTTCCAAGTAAAATTATTTAATGTTTTGTTTTTTTTTTTTGTTTTTTTTTATCAGCAGTCAGTGTAGTTGGACATCAGCTGACCGTCTTGTGCCAATTGGTTATCTGCCATCTCGTGATGCCTGGGTTTGCCACCAAGGAGTCAAACTTGCTCTGCTGAATTCCCACAGAGTTGACGAAGTCTTGATATATCAACACCTCATGGAATCCTTTCAAGTTCTTGCGGATCCTCTGGAGAACCCAATCCTTCTTAATGACAAGTACTGTTTAAATGTCTTTGATTAGACATCATATTACAATTTTCCTTATTCCTTACTGCATTAGCTTGTATGTTACATCCTGCCATTGCCTCAGATAAATAATGGACCATTCAATTTTGATTGTGAGGAAAAAAACAGAAGAAAAAGATATCTAAGACTCTGTCTGGTTTTAGTGAGCAAAAGAAGACAGAGGATGTGATAATGTTCTCATGTGTTTAACGTCTGTTTCAGTGCAATGGAAAAATTTGTTAATTTTGAATATTTTCATTTGTACCCTCTTATTTCTTTCAATAATCACCTAAATGTCATATCTAATAGGGTTATGTTAGTGGCCAGACATTTAATAGTTGTGTTAATGGGCAGACATTTAATAGGTTTGTGTTAATAGACAGACATTTAATAGGGTTGTGTTAATGGGCAGACATTTAATAGGGTTGTGTTAATGGGCGGACATTTAATGGGATTGTGTTAGTGGCCGGACATTTAATGGGTTTGTGTTAGTTGCCGGACATTTAATGGGTTTGTGTTAGTTGCCGGACATTTAATGGGTTTGTGTTAGTGGCCGGACATTTAATGGGGTTGTGTTAGTGGCCAGATATTTAATGATGCAATAGTTTCCATGCTTATTTTAAAGTGGTAGAACTTGCCTGGAGCTTATTGCGTCATTAACTTAAGAATTATGGTTCTTCCTAAGGGAGGTGGCCTTTATTTTTCATATGAGGTAATTAGTTGTCTTGTTTTTATTTTTGTATTTATTCACACATTTATTTATTTATTTTTTAGATTACCTGGAGGGGAAAGAATTTGGAAAACATTAATGTCTTTGAAACGTGAAAATCATGCAACATCTTCCCACCAGGTTGTGGCCGATGAACGTTTGCTGTCCAATGGTTTCCGTGTCGCAATTTATCATAGTCAGTGAATGCTTCTTTTATTATTTAATATTTGTCATCTACGTATTTTTACCCTAATATGATTTACATTTTAGCTTGCATAAGTAGATAGGTTTGCTTGGTGGCTGGGATTGTTGCCTATTTTCTCCAATCAATGATGTTATTGTTCTTGAGTCAAATTTGCTGAGAAATTAGAACATCATCACTTTTTATATTCAATCCTACAATATGAAACAACTTGAAGAAAAGTAACTTTATGTGAAGTTTAATTCAAGCTGAAATAAAATATAAACCTCGGTCAAGTTTTGCCTGACATATATTTATCTCCTCTCTCTATCCCCATCTATCCCCCCTCTCTCTCTCTTTCCTTCTTTTGTTCTCTCTCTCTCTCTCTTTTGTTCTCTCTCTCTCTCTCTCTTTTGTTCTCTCTCTCTTTTGTTCTCTCTCTCTTTTGTTCTCTCTCTCTTTTGTTCTCTCTCTCTTTTGTTCTCTCTCTCTCTTTTGTTCTCTCTCTCTCTTTTGTTCTCTCTCTCTCTTTTGTTCTCTCTCTCTCTCTCTTTTGTTCTCTCTCTCTTTCTTTCTAGCTGTGTATCTTTTCATGGCTACTTCCCATGACTTTCGCTTTGATCAGAGTTCACAGAGAGAGGGAAAGAAGGTGTTTGCTTTGTAGTTTGTCAGTGTGCTAGTTTTTTGTATGTGGGCATGAATGGAGTCATGACTTCTGCGCATCTCATGTCAATATTTTGTACACTGCCCCACAAAAAGAAAACTGTGTTTGTTTTTATATATATATATATATATATATAATGTTTCATTAAAGATGACAAACTAGGTACTATGATTAAGCTTTTTATTTAGTTTTTCTTGTGTTCAACCAAGTGTTATCTTTTCTGGACGCAGTGTATAGAAACTGTCCAAATTTATGATGGTCATTGAAGGCTTCTTTTATCATTAGTTTTTGCAGAAGAGTCTTTAATATTTGTCATCTATGTATTTTTACTCTAATATAAAAAACAAAACAAAATCATATTTAAAATTCTAAGCCTCCCCTCTCCTTCATGCACATATGTAATCACATCAATGTAAACGTCACTTTAGTCTGAAGTCCTAAAGTATAAAACTCATGAAGTGAAAACTTTCTATTTTGTCAAAATTGACAGCAGGAAGTAATGTATTATAAGTAATATAAGTAATTTTCATTTAATCCAAGTGCGTTTTTGTAATTTAAAATAGTTGTTAACATTAATAATTGGACAATGTACAATTTATAAACACCTCAGGAAAGATATCTGTATTTTATCCTCATGTGTGTGTTTGTGTGTAGCTTTTGTATGTGTACTTTTGTGACACACCTTGGGTGTTCTTGAGAATCAAATTTGCTGAGAAATTAAAACATCATTTTTTTGTGATATTTGATCCTATAATCAAAGACACCTTGAAAAAAAAAAAGTAACTTTATGTGAAGTTTAATTCAAGCTGAAATAAAATATAAACCTCGGCCAAGTTTTGTCTGACATATATTTATCTCCTCTCTCTATCCCTGTCTATTTCTCCCCTCTCTTTCTTTCTTTCATTCTTTTTTTCTTCCTAGTTGTGTATCTTTTTGTAGCTACTTTCCAGCACTTCATTCGCTTTGATCAGAGTACACAGAGAGAGGGAAAGAAGGGGGTTACTTTGTAGTTTGTTAGCCTATTTTTTGTGTGTGGACGTGAATGGAGTGATGAATTCTGCGCATCTAATTTTGTACACTGCCACACAAAAGAAAACTTGTATATACACGCACACATACATGTCTCATTAAAAATGACAGACAAGGTACTAAGTTTAAGCTTTTTATTTAATTTTTCTTGTATTTGAACAAGTGTTTTCTTTTCTGGACACAGTGTGTAGAAACTGTCCAAATGTTCTGTAATTCTGAATGCTTTTGGCTATACTTTTAGCCATTATCAAAGATGATTTTATTTTTGCTTTTTAATTGGGTGTATGGATTGTGTGTATGTTTCTAGAGTTATAGAGATGTTTTATTTTCTGAACACAGTCAGCACTTTGTGGCCGTGTTTGGAATTAGAGAACATTTGGACACTTTCTACACAGAAAAATAAAGCGCCTAGTCATAGTGCTTTGTCTGTGGTTTTTAATGAAACATGTATGAATGAAAGATTGCTGCTTAAATAAACGAGATATATATATATATATATATATATAATATAAGGTTGGTGCAAAAATAATGTCGTTTTCTCACATAAAGTTGAACGTCAAAAAACTACATTATTTTTGCACCAACCTAATAATAATAAAAAGAAAGAACAGTAAGATATATAATCCGGTGTTCTTATTGATAATTTTATTTTTACAAAACAGTGCTCAATGTAAATTTACAGAGCATAAATATTTTAAATTAACTGATTTAAAATATGGCTTCTTCGCTTCACAGGAATTACCCTGTTTCAAAAACCGAAGCTAAAAACTTCAAATTTAATTATATAACTAAATTAAAAGCATTAGTTCTGTTTCATCTTCAAGCAAATTTTGGAATAACTTATTTTTAAATCTACTGAGTTTTAAACGCGCATACAATTCATAATTTTTTGTTTCCAAGGCTACAGAGAAATCCAATCATTTAGCCAGGGGTGGTAACATGTTCATTTTTTCTAACTATTATTGTATCAATTATGAGTAATGTTCGAAAAAGAGAGGGTGGGTAGGGGTCCATTTTTCAATGAATTTTGACATCCATTCAACGCATGTCGTCTGTTTTTTTTATCAACAACAAAAAGTTTTTCGGCATTATTTTCCGTTAAATATATGGCTATTATATTTGAGCACATGCCTTCATTCCAACTTGTTTCATTCAATAATGTAGACATATTGTGTCTATTTAAATTTATTCTGATCCCTTCCAGCTGTCTAATCAGTTTCTTGACATTAAGATGAATTTCCTAAACGGAAGGTGCTATATTTTTTTTTTTTTTTAACTCAAGTACTTTTGATATTTTCAAAGATCATCTTCAGTGGCAAATTACAATGATTGCAACTCTGATAAAATCTGCATTCCATTGAGATGGCGATTTTTAAAAAACCTGCATGAACACCGTGTCGTGAACAGTCCCGTAGAAGCAAGCGAGCTAGAGTGGCTTGCATCTGGTGCATAGGAAAATAAGGGTCTTACCTCAACGTGTGGCACATGGCATCGGCAAGTTTGCTCCTTGGAAATGGCATTACTCTGCCGTCTAGCGATTCCAGCAGTATGTCCGGTAACAAGGGTTTTTGTACAGTTTGGCATGCTTCTACCAATAACAAGTCGTGTGCTGATTGGTTGAACTGGAGGAGGCTATTTACCTGGTTAACTGAGAATAAAAGCAAAGAACGCCGATTGATTGGTGGACCGCGGTGTTGGCCTGATAAAAGAGAGTTAAAGCAGTGAGGAGGAGGGACGGATTTGACATTTTGAAGTGTTCGGAAAGCAAGAACGGCGGATTGAACTAGCGATATCGTGAATCGTACAAGTGACATCTTAATAATAGAGACTCTTTTAAGCAACAATTACAGTAGTTTTAGAATTTTAAATTTGTCTGTTGTAGTTATGGAATTTAATTCATAAAAATGTCTATAACAGAGCATGTGTAACCCTGGGAACAATTGCAATTAAGAGGTGGTTTCATGCTTTTCAATACCTCTTAATCAGAGGCCTTATTGCCAAATGTAGTTTATTGTCACACCCAGGAATATTCAAGGCAAAGACAATTGGTAGATTTGCCTAGTAAATCTAATGCTGACTTTACCATGGTAATTGCAAATAGACAGTAACAATATGTGGAAAGCTAAGGTGTCAAGAGGCATAAAAGCTCATCTAAACAATGTCTACTGGTAAAAAAAAATAATTCTTTTTGTCTCACCATTTCCATCTTTGTTGCAGATAAATCCAACTTGTCGGAAGCGTCTCAGGTCGAGGTAACTGGCCTCACTTCCTGCGTTCCGATGTATGGGATCAAAGACCTCCATGAAGTCCTAGAGAATATTGCTACAATAGGAGCATCCACGTCTTTGATGCAGTGTCGCCCACTGAAGATTGTCAATTACTTAAAGGTCAGTATCTCTAGGGATGTGCGGGTGGTGTAATGGTCTCAAGCCTTGGAAAGAGAGATCGGTAAGCTGTTCAATTTCTGTTGAGTTTGCTACATTCACTTTCCTTTAAATACCCTTGGTAAAGTGATGAATCTCTTCACTAGCCAAGCTCTGGATTAAATAGCAAAGCAGACTGAGCTGTCTTGCCTTGATGCTGTAGTAACCTGTCTAGAAAAAGTACATGCTGTGACCCTACAATCTAAATGTGTTATGGGACATACAAATGTCTTACTTGAAGCTGTCTAATCATGTATTTGTTATTGGCATGGAACATAGCTTTTCTGAATTAATAGATTGTGATCTCTATAAAAGGCAGGATGTGTATGTGTGTGACGATTGCACGGCCACAATTTTCAACGGATTTGCACCAAAATTTACATGCACATGCTCCAAGTTAGCAGGAAGGCCAAGACCAACTTTGCATTCCCCAACTCCTATCGATAGTAGAAATAATCGATTTTTTTTCATGCTTCTACGGCAGTTTTCATGTAGTTTGCAGCCATTTTGTACTGGCCAGTGTGAGAGCCTATAGCTGGCTGCCACGAATAGGCAGGAAGATTCTATTGGCCAGCGTGAGAGCCAACAGCTGACTGACATGAATGTTAACTGCATGGCACTTTATTCCAATTGGCTCATTCGTTTACTTAAACTCAACGTTGATTCTGATTCGGCAGAAATGGGTTGGATGTGAAAAAGTATTTGTTAACATTCTTTTTTCATTCAGTTTTTCCAGTTACGAGTCCTTTTTTAAAGCTGATCGTTTTGTGTTCATTTTGTTTAGTTCTTTTTTCGTGACAGATTTAATGTTTAGTATAGAGCTTAGAAAAAATTTGCAGTGTGAGATAGGCAAGAAGTAAGGCATGAAGCAACATCAGCACGGCAAAGGGTACTCCTTTAAAGGCAAGGAAAAGGACAAAAATATTTTAAGTCAAGTGATAGCGATTGCTGTATGAGTCATAGGATTTTTGAATCAAGCCCGGGCAACGCCGGGTCATGCTGCTAGTAGCTATTAAGAGATGCGATTAAATATACTTTAATGTTTAAAAAAATTTATTCAGTATTGTTTAGGTAATAAACTTTATAACCTAGTGTGATACTATTTGTTGTTGCCGCAGCAAATCAGAAGAAATTTTGTTAAAACATAAAGCGTTATGTGCTGTGAGACATTGAAACGAGAAGAGTTAATACCAAAAACCTGTGGGAAGAATTGAGGATTTATTTCACACATAAACGACTTGAATTGTATGTTGAGCAGTTTGAACACACAGCTGCAAATGCAGGCTGAAAAGTGAAAAACTAAATTTTGTAAACTGAATTTGGGACCGAGTTTTCCTGGATGGAAGGTGGTCAAGGTAGCAGGCACAGATAAGACAAGGGTGGAGGAACCACCCATGTTCCCTGAAGAGGTCAGTGAGAGATGATAATAAAATAGGATATGAGAGGAAATTCCCCAAAGTTATGACGTAAGCTGGAGGGGATTCACCGAAATGCTCCTACCTTGCCATACACCCCCATGCCAGGTTGGGTGAATGTCTATAAAGACAAGTTGTGGACGAGATGGTAGAGAGCTCGTCCCAGCCACTGGTTGTGATACATCCCATGTGATTGCCTGCTTAAGAGAACCTCCCGATTTCAGCCTTGTGCCAAACTTTACCAAGAACAGCAAACCAGATTTTGCCAGGTCAACAATAATATCACTTTCGATTTAGGCGCGGGTTGGGCTGATAATTAATTACATATGAACTCTGATATAAACCAGTTATTGTACGGAGGACTGATATAAAAACAGTGTTTATTTTTGTTCAATTTATTTAAATGTTTTTTTTTTTCTGCATACATCTTCGCCCTGCTTGGACCCACCCAACACAAATATATCTGCGACGATTTGATCTTGGCTGCCTTATGATCAATCTTAAATCATAATGGGGGATAAAGTTAGCTCAAGATTGAAGCGGTCACTTCACTGACCAGTCATGGTGTTGGAAGTCTTGGACGACCGGGGAGGGTGTTGTGTGATTAAAATTAGCACGAATAGCTATATTGCGGAAAAATAAGTGAAATTACCTGAAAATACAATTTATGCATCAAGTTCAGGGATTTATTTGCTAGATTAAAAGGAGGACTTGAAAATACATTTAGTAAAACAATTAACCATTGTAGGCAAAAAAAATTTATAAAATGGTTAATTTATATTATGAGGACATAAAAAAACGAAGATGTATCTGAAGATATCTGATTTAGATCTCTCTACAAATAGTAATACTGACTCTTCTGATTTTTAATTTTTTTTTTTTTTTTTAGGATTTTAGTAATATGAGTTACTTTTATTTTCTATTATTAATTTAATTCCCATTTTGTAAAATACATCTATTGGATGCTTTGGTACACATCATCAGTGATGTTTCTAGCCGAGGTTCATTAGGGGTTTCAGGTCTTTCAACATCATACAGCCTCTCCATGGTGACACAGCCAATACTGATCAATAATTTATTTATATATATATATATATATATATATATATAGGCTCTACTTTTATATCGAGCACTGTTTTTTAAAAATAATAGCAAAAATACTAAAGAACTTTGGATTATTTACCTAACCAGTTCTTTCCTATTTTCTATATATTTTCACACACACACACACACATATATATATATATATATATATAGGGTTTTTGGGTCATTAGGTGTATGATGTTCATAAACATCATACCCCTTCCCATGCTGACCCAGCTGATAGTGATCAGGTATCGACTTGTGTACCTTTCGTTAGCTACAGTTTTTCCCATCTTTATAAGTACCCACTGCAACTCCCCTTAGCCATTTATAGCCCACTCCCAGATAAACTCCGGTTCGCCAGCAATGTCCACCGTTCCATAAAAAAAGGAAGCAAACGCATCATACAATTTCTATATGGTCAGAAACATGGCACCATACTCGGCTTGAAGTGGTAAGTAACAAATTATACATTAATTACCAATTTTTTTTAAAATTATTAACTATTTGTGTTCAATTGCTGGTATTAATAGCTATCTGCTGATGTTAAAATTTGGGAATAATGCAATAATAAAAATTTAAATTTCATCTCTCTGATAGATGTTGCGATCTGTAAGTTAAAATTCTCAGGGACTGTTATCTACAATGTGACGGTACACACTTAGACAATCATGTATCTTTTGATACATGACTGACGAGAAAGATTTTTTTTCCTGCAGTAGGTTGCCATTTCTTTCTGCAGTAGATTAGTTGCCATCCAAGGCTATAAAACCCAGTTTGTCTTGCTATTTACCCATATCTGGTGGGGGGGGAGAAGAATAGGATTCATACCTTTCCCAAGGGTATTAACACATAAGTGAATATCAGTCACTTATGTGCCATGCATGATACACGCTTAGGCGATCTTTTGATACATGACTGATAAGACAGATTTTTTCTGCAGTAGATTAGTTGCCATCCAAGGCTATAGAACCCAGCCTGTCTTGATATTTATTCATGGATTGGGGGAGAAGAGGAGGATTCATACCTTTCCCAAGGGTTTTAGCATGTAAGTGAATGTAATGGATTTGACTGGAATTCAAACTCTGCTCTCTGATTTTTCGATCTGAGATATTATCAATTACTCCACCATGCCTCCCCACTCACAGAGACTATATTTTCTTAATGCACATATCTTTAGGAAGAGTATACAACAAATTCTGTTCCAAAAAAGGCTACATTATCTTCAACAAGAGCACCACTCTATTTGCCACCTACATACCATAGCTGCCCTCTGCCTTTTCTAAAAATCCTAAGTTACAATGTTATTTGGTCCTGACCTGGCATCTCAGCTTCAGTCACTTTTTTCTGCCATAATGTACCTTCCCTGTGCCTTTTCTACAATTACTTTCATGATAATTATTCTGATGAACTTACCTCTATGGTACCTTGACTTTATGAATTGAAGTTCGGTACTAGATTGGCAGTTAGGTCTCATTATTTTACAGTTGGAATAGCTAGATGTAACCGTAAGTTCTGTGCTAACAGTTTCTTTACTCATATTTCTCACGCTGGTAACTCTCCTCCGACTTCTTCCTTTCCAGTCAACTTTGATCTTCGAAAATTTAAATCCTACGTTCTTACTTTCCATTCTTATATTGTTATCTATCCTTAATGTTTCTCTTTTTCTTATATTCTTTGAAACGTTGTACCCATTTGTGGCTTTGTTGTCATAGTTGGGGTGAGATGACTAAAAATTGTATTATTTTTCTACCAATCGATGGCCTTTTTTTATTTCCCAAACTATGTCAAAATCCATTTGTAAAAATGTTCTGCTCCCCTGCCTATCTTAGTTCAATGAGTTATAATTAAAAACGTCAGTGTGTTGCTGAATATACTGACAGAACTAATTTAAATCTCTTGCAGACTAGGATTGATCAGGACATAAGAACTAAAATCCATTGAGGGCAAAAAAAAGATAAATTGGATGTATTTTGGTGCATGTTTAATTATAAGTCTTATATGCAAGTCATTTTTTTTTTTTTTTTTTTTTTTTTAGTCTGAGGCTGTTCGCATGGCACGAAGCTCGCCCTCTTTCTCATCCAGGGACGACATAATGGATCTCCTCGACCGAGTTGGTAAAGCACGGAAATGGAAATGCCTTCATGATCGGCCATTTTTTCATGATATTTACAACCTCAGTGACCTGCCTTTCTCACAGGAGAGCGTGATGGAGAGTCAACAATCAATAGGTTGATAATTAAGTATCTGGAAGGAAGAAAAAAGAGTCTCGCGCATGTTTGGTCAACTGAGCAGGCGGCTTCACCATTAATATTCAGTCTTAGGTTTTAATTCCAGAAGAAAAGAGATTCACTTCTGTGAAGCTTTTTCATTTTTGATCATAGTTATTTCTTTTTGAATAAATTATTTTTCACAGAAATTTTATGATTTTTTTCCCGTCTTTCTTTCTCTCTGCTCGTTCCCGTGTCTTTCTCTCTCTCTCTGCTCCTTCCCGTGTCTTTCTCTCTCTCTCTCTCTGCTCCTTCCCGTGTCTTTCTCTCTCTCTCTCTCTGATCCTTCCCGTGTCTTTCTCTCTCTCTCTCTCTCTCTCTCTGCTCCTTCCCGTGTCTTTCTCTCTCTCTCTCTCTGCTCCTTCCCGTGTCTTTCTCTCTCTCTCTCTCTCTCTGCTCCTTCCCGTGTCTTTCTCTCTCTCTCTCTCTGCTCGTTCCCGTGTCTTTCTCTCTCTCTCTCTCTCTGCTCGTTCCCGTGTCTTTCTCTCTCTCTCTCTCTCTGCTCGTTCCCGTGTCTTTCTCTCTCTCTCTCTGCTCGTTCCCGTGTCTTTCTCTCTCTCTCTGCTCGTTCCCGTGTCTTTCTCTCTCTCTCTCTGCTCGTTCCCGTGTCTTTCTCTCTCTCTCTGCTCGTTCCCGTGTCTTTCTCTCTCTCTCTCTGCTCGTTCCCGTGTCTTTCTCTCTCTCTCTCTCTGCTCGTTCCCGTGTCTTTCTCTCTCTCTCTCTCTGCTCGTTCCCGTGTCTTTCTCTCTCTCTCTCTCTGCTCGTTCCCGTGTCTTTCTCTCTCTCTCTCTCTGCTCGTTCCCGTGTCTTTCTCTCTCTCTCTCTCTGCTCGTTCCCGTGTCTTTCTCTCTCTCTCTCTCTGCTCGTTCCCGTGTCTTTCTCTCTCTCTCTCTCTGCTCGTTCCCGTGTCTTTCTCTCTCTCTCTCTGCTCGTTCCCGTGTCTTTCTCTCTCTCTCTCTGCTCGTTCCCGTGTCTTTCTCTCTCTCTCTCTGCTCGTTCCCGTGTCTTTCTCTCTCTCTCTCTGCTCGTTCCCGTGTCTTTCTCTCTCTCTCTCTGCTCGTTCCCGTGTCTTTCTCTCTCTCTCTCTGCTCGTTCCCGTGTCTTTCTCTCTCTCTCTCTGCTCGTTCCCGTGTCTTTCTCTCTCTCTCTCTGCTCGTTCCCGTGTCTTTCTCTCTCTCTCTCTGCTCGTTCCCGTGTCTTTCTCTCTCTCTCTCTGCTCGTTCCCGTGTCTTTCTCTCTCTCTCTCTGCTCGTTCCCGTGTCTTTCTCTCTCTCTCTCTGCTCGTTCCCGTGTCTTTCTCTCTCTCTCTCTGCTCGTTCCCGTGTCTTTCTCTCTCTCTCTCTGCTCGTTCCCGTGTCTTTCTCTCTCTCTCTCTGCTCGTTCCCGTGTCTTTCTCTCTCTCTCTCTGCTCGTTCCCGTGTCTTTCTCTCTCTCTCTCTGCTCGTTCCCGTGTCTTTCTCTCTCTCTCTCTGCTCGTTCCCGTGTCTTTCTCTCTCTCTCTCTGCTCGTTCCCGTGTCTTTCTCTCTCTCTCTCTGCTCGTTCCCGTGTCTTTCTCTCTCTCTCTCTGCTCGTTCCCGTGTCTTTCTCTCTCTCTCTCTGCTCGTTCCCGTGTCTTTCTCTCTCTCTCTCTGCTCGTTCCCGTGTCTTTCTCTCTCTCTCTCTGCTCGTTCCCGTGTCTTTCTCTCTCTCTCTCTGCTCGTTCCCGTGTCTTTCTCTCTCTCTCTCTGCTCGTTCCCGTGTCTTTCTCTCTCTCTCTCTGCTCGTTCCCGTGTCTTTCTCTCTCTCTCTCTGCTCGTTCCCGTGTCTTTCTCTCTCTCTCTCTGCTCGTTCCCGTGTCTTTCTCTCTCTCTCTCTGCTCGTTCCCGTGTCTTTCTCTCTCTCTCTCTGCTCGTTCCCGTGTCTTTCTCTCTCTCTCTCTGCTCGTTCCCGTGTCTTTCTCTCTCTCTCTCTGCTCGTTCCCGTGTCTTTCTCTCTCTCTCTCTGCTCGTTCCCGTGTCTTTCTCTCTCTCTCTCTGCTCGTTCCCGTGTCTTTCTCTCTCTCTCTCTGCTCGTTCCCGTGTCTTTCTCTCTCTCTCTCTGCTCGTTCCCGTGTCTTTCTCTCTCTCTCTCTGCTCGTTCCCGTGTCTTTCTCTCTCTCTCTCTGCTCGTTCCCGTGTCTTTCTCTCTCTCTCTCTGCTCGTTCCCGTGTCTTTCTCTCTCTCTCTCTCTGCTCGTTCCCGTGTCTTTCTCTCTCTCTCTCTCTGCTCGTTCCCGTGTCTTTCTCTCTCTCTCTCTGCTCGTTCCCGTGTCTTTCTCTCTCTCTCTCTCTGCTCGTTCCCGTGTCTTTCTCTCTCTCTCTCTCTGCTCGTTCCCGTGTCTTTCTCTCTCTCTCTCTCTGCTCGTTCCCGTGTCTTTCTCTCTCTCTCTCTCTGCTCGTTCCCGTGTCTTTCTCTCTCTCTCTCTCTGCTCGTTCCCGTGTCTTTCTCTCTCTCTCTCTCTGCTCGTTCCCGTGTCTTTCTCTCTCTCTCTCTCTGCTCGTTCCCGTGTCTTTCTCTCTCTCTCTCTCTGCTCGTTCCCGTGTCTTTCTCTCTCTCTCTCTCTGCTCGTTCCCGTGTCTTTCTCTCTCTCTCTCTCTGCTCGTTCCCGTGTCTTTCTCTCTCTCTCTCTCTGCTCGTTCCCGTGTCTTTCTCTCTCTCTCTCTCTGCTCGTTCCCGTGTCTTTCTCTCTCTCTCTCTCTGCTCGTTCCCGTGTCTTTCTCTCTCTCTCTCTCTGCTCGTTCCCGTGTCTTTCTCTCTCTCTCTCTCTGCTCGTTCCCGTGTCTTTCTCTCTCTCTCTCTCTGCTCGTTCCCGTGTCTTTCTCTCTCTCTCTCTCTGCTCGTTCCCGTGTCTTTCTCTCTCTCTCTCTCTGCTCGTTCCCGTGTCTTTCTCTCTCTCTCTCTCTGCTCGTTCCCGTGTCTTTCTCTCTCTCTCTCTCTGCTCGTTCCCGTGTCTTTCTCTCTCTCTCTCTCTGCTCGTTCCCGTGTCTTTCTCTCTCTCTCTCTCTGCTCGTTCCCGTGTCTTTCTCTCTCTCTCTCTCTGCTCGTTCCCGTGTCTTTCTCTCTCTCTCTCTCTGCTCGTTCCCGTGTCTTTCTCTCTCTCTCTCTCTGCTCGTTCCCGTGTCTTTCTCTCTCTCTCTCTCTGCTCGTTCCCGTGTCTTTCTCTCTCTCTCTCTCTGCTCGTTCCCGTGTCTTTCTCTCTCTCTCTCTCTGCTCGTTCCCGTGTCTTTCTCTCTCTCTCTCTCTGCTCGTTCCCGTGTCTTTCTCTCTCTCTCTCTCTGCTCGTTCCCGTGTCTTTCTCTCTCTCTCTCTCTGCTCGTTCCCGTGTCTTTCTCTCTCTCTCTCTCTGCTCGTTCCCGTGTCTTTCTCTCTCTCTCTCTCTGCTCGTTCCCGTGTCTTTCTCTCTCTCTCTCTCTCTGCTCGTTCCCGTGTCTTTCTCTCTCTCTCTCTCTCTGCTCGTTCCCGTGTCTTTCTCTCTCTCTCTCTCTCTGCTCGTTCCCGTGTCTTTCTCTCTCTCTCTCTGCTCGTTCCCGTGTCTTTCTCTCTCTCTCTCTCTCTCTCTCTCTCTCGGCTCGTTCCCGTCTCTCTCTCTTTCTGCTCGTTCCCGTCTCTCTCTCTGTCTCTCTCTGCCCGTTCTCGTCTCTTTTTTTCTCTCTACCCCCATTTCCTTATTCTCCATCTCTTTGCTGCTTTCCTTACTCTCCAAACCTCCCTGTCTTAAAATTTATTAACCCCTTATTGATTAATTTTCAGACCATGAGCCATCAATTTGGTCAGCCATCACAAGATTCATCCCAGTGTACTTATGATCAACTTTGTATTGACAGCTCGTTTTGCCATGATGGAACATATCTGTACAAACAGCTCTTACAGATAATTCAGTTTCCTCTCAAAATCCATTGTAAACTGATCCCCCTACACACGCTCCGCACCAATTAAAAAAAAAAAAAACAACTGCTCATACTTTGTCATAAATTATTCTTTACCTCTTTCTTGTGACGTATAAAAATAACGCTTACGTACAAAATCTATATTAATAAAGCGCAGTGTACGTGTGTCCGTCCGTTTTTTGATCTCGGCGTATCATAAACAACCTGAAGTAACAGATAGGAACTATTGTAGTTACAGGCGATTAAAAATTAAATTAACAACTCATTTAAATTTAAATATCGAAAAGTTTTAAAAAGCAATTCTTTATTAAAGGTTTAACTTTGCGTTTCGTCGCAATTGCAATTGATATCCGTCTAATTAAAAATTAAGTGGCGTACGGTACGTTGCTCATGTTTTTTTTTTGTTTTTTGTTTTTTTTTTTTCGGTGTGGGGTGGGGTCCTAGTTCGCGTACTATGATGGATTCAAAATATTACAGAGTTCTGGTCCCCTAATATCTTTTAAGAGTGACTTTCTGTGAAAGGATCATCAAGAATGGTGGTTTTTAAAAGAAAATAGAAATTGCGTGAAAAATAAATGTATACAAATTATGGAGATTGGTTGTGTACAGTGGGCTATGATACGTTTTTTAGCGACCCTAATTACAGTAATTTTGGCTTGTGTAATAACGTTTATTTTTTTTTTTTTGGAGGGGGGTTCAGACAATACCGTGTTAGTATCAAGCTACTCTAATCTATGAACGATAGTTGACTTATATTTTGCAATGAAAGTTCCCGGGAGTAAGGAAATTAGTGAATTTCAACGCGGGCAAATAATAGGACGGCATTAGTGTGGCAAGTCAAATAGAGAAATTGCTAGGTTTTTCCAGGTTAATCATCAAACGGTTAATAATATTGTCAAGAAATTTAATGAAGAAGGCCATTGTCGTGTGAAACAACGTTCAGGAAGACCAAGCATCGTGTCTGAGCGAACGAAAAGGGCACTGAATAAGGAAGTCATCAGAAACCGTGGTCAGAGCGTCAATGATGTCGCCAACAGCATGGAAATGCCGCCATATGCAGCGAGAATGACTTTGAAAGAGCTAGGCTATCAAAGAAGAGTTACAAGAAAGAAGCCCTTGATTTCAGAGGTTAACATGAACCTTCGTATTGACTGGGCGAGAGAATTCGAGAGCAAAGTTTATGAATTTTGGCAGTCTGTAATTTGGTCAGATGAAAGTAAATTCTGCTAGTATTCGAATTCTTGACAGGTTTATATTTGGAGAAATCAGAATGAGACTTGAAATACTGAATGTCAGCAGGTGACCGTGAAACATGGCGGGACTGGAGTAATGGTGTAGGGCGCTGTCTGGTTTGGAGGGAAATCTGAGATGAGTCTTGTTGAACGGTTGAATAATCCCAAATACTGTCAAATATTAAAGAAATGACTACTCTCACTATTTGAAAGCAATCAGATTGACAAGACTGTCTACCTTATTCAAGAAGATGGAGCACCATGTCATACTTGCAAAGTAGCAAAGGCCTAGAAGGAATCACAAGGAATCAAGTCACAACGGTGGGTAGCCCAAAATCCTGACATGGACCCAATAGAACACGTTTGGGAGCACCTTCACCGAAAACTTCGAGAGCGTGCAACCAAAATCACGTCAGTTGCAACTCTTAAAGAAACATTGCTAAAGGATTTCAAAATATGGATCAAACGATTGTTGATAATTTGATCAAATCTATGAAAAATCGAATACAAGCACTGAAACTAGCAAATAGAGGACCTACACTATACTAGTTCTAAATACTGTTTATGTTGAATAGGGATAACGTAATTAAATTTTGAAATTGGATGTAGTTTAATTCTCCTGGCTAAAATCTTTTCTTTGGCCACTGTATAGGAAGAAAGATTATGCCGAATTAAGGTGTCGAATAAAGATAAAGTAATTTTATTATTTCTAAATAACTTTTACCGACATAGCACGCTGAAGGTAAAATGCCGAAAACGCGAACTCCCTCCAGAGGAGCTATCCTAAAATCCGCCCCAAGGGCGGTTTATGGGCTACTTTAAAATAATTTCAAAAACAACATGTAATATGTATTTAATGTATAATCTTACTTGCTTTTCCCTTTATTATTACTGTTATTTCCTTCGTCATCACTTTTGGAGCTGACTGAGTGTGGGGCAATTTACAATGAATTCACATTGCAAACTGAACACACTTTTAAAATTTGGAATATTAAAAAAATAGATAAATAAATGAAGTCAATGATGTGGAATTCTTAAGCGATAACAATATGGGAAAAAATTGTTAAAAAAAAAGGAAGAAATTATTTCTTTGAGAGGTTCTGTAGAAAAGCTCAGTCATCTGCCTCGTCGCATTGATTTTGTCTGTTGGATTTTTTTTTTTTTTTTTTTTTTTTTTTTTTTACATTTGAATGTCAGTTTAAGTTTTGTGGAAATCTTTCCATTGCGGGGTCTGGATGATGGGATTTTATTTTATTTTCTTAAGAAAAATAATCTGGATGCTGTCTGGAAAATCTGTTCATGGAATCTTCAGATCTGTGTGTATTTTTGCTTCTGATTCCGACATGTTACCTCTTTCATTACAGCCCGCAAGTTTTCGCTATCTTCAAGCGTTCTGATTGTTGAAAGTCTTTCATAATGTGGACTGCTTTCAACAAATTCTCACCTGTAGTAAAATTTTTCTTTTCCTTTTTATTTTTATAAGTATTTTACAACAGATTCAAGATTTCAATAAAAATGACCAATAAGAAATAATCCTAACAAAATAATAATTTAAAAAAAAAAAAAAAAGCCAATGAGTTTTTTTTTTCCCTCTTTTCGTCTCTATGGCGATACCAGTATATTCTTTTTTCTTTTCTAATGAACTACTTACTTGTGGCAAAATCAATCGCTACTGGTCATCAATGGAAAATTTATTACTACCAACAAAAAAAATATACTAACACCGACAAATTTTCAAGTATTAAAAAAGTTATCTGGTCTGGAGTTTGCTCATTGCCAGCAATCATAATCATTTGAAGATATTTGCGGACAAATGTTGCAGTATCAAGTAAACATTGTTCGCTTTATTCATTTATTTATTTATTTTTTTTACGTCTTTCAAATTTTTTATTTTTATTTTTATTTATTTATTTTTTTTCCGTGACTTCTCTATCCAATGCTAGCCAAACTGAGGCAAGATCGATAACTCCTGCCATAATTATACTAAGTTATCTCCCTTGAAATATCAAACTAAATAATTTTTCTCCTGATTTATCTTCCTTTACATGTTAAACTGACCAAGAAGAGAAATGTCGCCAAGTTAGAAGAAGGAAGGACGCTGAGAAGAAATTAGAAACAATTGAAAATAAAACATTAACTCTTCGGTGTTATTTCAGTCGCATATATGTATCTTTCTTGTTTGCAATGTGTATCCAAAATTGTGGACGAAGAAGAAGAGACTCATGTTATTACGAGGAAATTATGTCATGAGTGGAAAAAAAAAATTAATTGTTTTGAAAAAAAAGAAGAAAATCCAATTAATTTTAGTCCAGAAAAATAAAATAAAATTAAAAAAAAAAACTAAATAAAAGGAAAAAGAGAGCTAACTACAAAATTATTATTATTATTATTTTATTTTTGTTTTAAGGTGCTGAAAATTCCTGTTCCCAAAATCTAACCAAACATCGGATTTTTTCTCTCAGTAGGTTTGAGCAATTTTCAGCACCCGTTTTTTTAGTCAAGAACGTAAATCAAATTCACAGCCTGGGATGCAAATTCGTCAAGTCTGCTAAAGATTTACTGGACCAAAGTATCTTTCAGCAGATGGTTGACTCAAAAAAGGACATATCCACCTTCGAACAACTGAAGGAATACTTATTAGCAGCCCACGGAAGCCAGATGACTAACTTCCAACACCTCAGTCGAGCCTGGGATCTGGAACGGCGAGACGGCGAAAAATTAATAGACTTCGCGGGTCGACTCGAAAACACCCTTAGAGATAGGCAGCCATCCACATAAAAAACAAATACAAAAAAGACAAAAATACAGGCTTAACAGTCGACGGACTTATTTCCATCATCGGCGCTATGCTAATGAGCGAAAAGGTGAAAAGTTGGAACTCAAATCTTTACCCACATCTCGTCAAGACAATGGACAACCACTATTCAGTCATTGGCATAGCCTCCGAAGCTCAAATATACCTTGATCGCTGTGTAAAATCCAACAACACGACTTCGCACAACACTGTGTATTTCACATAGAAACCACAGCGGTCAAACCAAAAGAAACGCGCCACCCCGACACAGCAGCCAACCAAACCCACAGCAGACGGGCCTCACCAACCCTCCCGAACATAGCCACCATCCGACACGCAAAAAGCATCAGCACACACCACGAATCAGCGTGTGCAAGAACTACCTCAGAGGTCGCCCCCGCCTCCATGGACGCAACTGCCTATATCGCCACCCACCTCGCACTCGGGCACAGACCCATATCGCCGCAACGAATGATGATATACAAGCCATAGATGATGTGGAACAGGATTTTCGCTTCGGGCAGGACGAGATGTGATGCCTCGTTCGCCATGCCCCTACGTCAGCCATCACACCTTCAATTTTCAAGGACTCGCTCACCATTCACCACTCGTCCAGTCCACCTTCAACTTCAGGGACATCACCTTCTCTGGCGTCGCAATGCTAGACTCTGGATGCTCCACCTGCATCGTACCAATATCTCAGTTATCCAGAGAAGCCAAGAAACTCATGACCCGCTCCGACGTCGTAGTAAAAGGAATCAACGGCAGCACCACCGCCCTCGGCGAACTGACTTGCGACATCACCATCGGCAGTCGAGACTCACCCACATTCAAAAAGGTTAACCTGCTGGTAACTACCCAAACCACACCGATCCTGATCGGCCAAAATATCCTACGTCACAACACACTCGATTCCTATCTAATTGACAACCAAAATGCGACTATAGAATTCAGACGCACACTTTCCTCAGGATGCACAACACACACAGCCGCAATCATATCACCGTCATCGTCAACCAACGATCCAGCATATGGCGCCCAAGCGGACACCATCCAAAACCAGCCTACTATGGAATTACAGCCCAACATCCAGACACTGGATCAAAAGCTAACCTGGCTAAAGCATAACACGCGGTTATCGCTACCAAACCACCCGAATCGAGACGAACTAGAAGCCACTGCAAACTTACTCATTCGCTACGCTGACATTATCGACACAGAAAGCAGCAGCAAAGGCACATTCATCCGACCCATCCGCATACCAACCAACGGACAGTCTCGCAGCCAGAAACAACACCCGATCGCCCAGGCTTTGGAAGCAGACGTAGATACCGAAATTAAGCGTATGGCTGATGAAGGTATCATTGAAAACTGCAGTGACCCCAAAGGCTTCAATAGCCCTGTATTTGCCGTACGCAAGAAAAACGGATTGATTCGCGTCGTTGCTAACTTTAAAAGAACTCTCAACAAGGTCTTAGTCGATCTTGACCCTTACCCAATGCCAAGGATCGACCACTTGTTCAACAAAATCGGCAAAGGCAACAGATATTTTACTACCCTCGATCTACGCAGTGGCTACTGGCAAATTGAAGTCGACAAGCAAGACCGATACAAAACAGCATTTACATGGAAGGACCAATGCTATCAATACACGCGCCTGGCCTTCGGCCTTACATCTGCCGGACAAATCTTCTCCCGTTGCATAGCAGAAGCCCTAGCCACGGTCACATCCCGTGACAACATTTCCTCCTATATCGACGACAACCTGGTCCACGCTAGGGCATTTAGGGAGTACATACTCTCCCTCTAAAATTCGGACTCAAGCTGAATCCCGATAAATGTTCCTTCCTCGCACCAGAGGCAAAATTCCTCGGACGCATAGTAAACAGCGAAGGATTCAAGGCTGATCCAGAATACGTTCGTGCCATCAGAGAAATGAAACCTCCAACATCAAAAAAGGAATTACAAAGCCTTATCGGCCGTTTAGTGTGGATCAGACAATTCCTAGACATGTCTTCACGAACAAATCAGATCAGATATGTTTTCAAAACTTATGGGTCCCATACACGAACTCGACAAGGTTAATAAACCGTTTGTCTGGACGCAAAATGCCGACAGGGCCTTCAAATAAATCAAGGACCGTCTCTCTTCGCCACCCGTCATCTCATTTCCAGATTTCTCCAAACTTTTTACACTCACCACCGACCCCAGTGACGTCGCATGCGGAGCAATCCTAATGCAAGAAGCCGACAATAGAAAAAAGATAACATAGCGGTCGCTTCCCATAAATTCAACTCAACGGAACAGAACTGGTCCACGACGGAACGAGAGGCATATGCAATAAAGTGGGCAATATTGAAATTTGATTATTTCCTTCGCAACCGCCCCTTCGTCATCTTCACCGACCACAGATCACCGACATATCTGGACCAACGAGAGTTCAATAATGCCAAAATACGACGATGGCAAGAAGAAATTTCATGTTATAAATTCGTTTTGGAATATGTTGAAGGCGAATCAAATGTATGGGCTGACATGCTCAGCAGCGGTTGCGGACATAAGAAAACGAAAGCCCCGAACGGCCCTACACCGGCAAGCAGGACATTCGAGGTAAGCGGTTCAGACCTCCGCGTATACATCCCATCTTGGTGCCTCGGCGAGTTTAACGGTTTACAGCTCATTCCCAAAACTCACACACCACAAAACGCCCGCACCCACAAGCGCGTCACCAACGCATTCTTCGCCTATCACTCCACCACCACCATCCCTACTGAGAGAATCTGTAACCACCTCGGCATCGCAGATGAACAACAGAAGGACGACGCCCTGGCAAAGATCATCAGCGCCCTCCAGTCACCCACTCCAAGCGAACCTCATATCGATCCTGACGACCACCGAGCTACACTTTTCAAAAAACATTTGCACCAATTTTTTCTAGAACCAGGCACCTCTGTTTTGATGATAAGAGACAGTAAACACTCTCCGAGATTGGTTGTACCATACAAACTACGACCCAGATACCTCTACCAGGCACACGAGTGCGACAAACACTCAGGTGTTACCCGCATGCGAGAACTCCTTTCCAGCTACTGGTGGGAATTCAAAAACCGCGACATCAAAGCCTATGTCGATTCTTGCGACACGTGTGCTAAGTGCAAGGGAAACTACGGTAGACATACCAACTGGCCCATTGGCCACCGCAAACGAGGAAAGAGACCATTCGATCTCGTCTTTATAGACTTTGTCACAATGCCCAACTCAAAGGGAAAACGCTACATCCTAACCATCTTGGATAGCTTCAGCCGACACTTTACCGCCATACCATGCGCGAGAGACCGTGCTATCGACGCCGCCCGCAGATTGTACCAGTTCTTCCTTCGACACAGAGATTCCACGCATAGTATCCTCTGATCGAGGCACACACTTCACTAGAGAAGTCTATCGACAATCTGTAACCAGATGTCAATCACGCAAGAACTTCATCTTGGCGCCCGCAAAGCTCAGGAAATATCGAGAGACAATATCGCACGATGAAGAACGCACTTTATATGTTATGCGAAGACAGGAACTGTGAATAGACAGACGTTCTAGAATCTGTCGTCTCGTCCATGAATGCCACGACCAACAGCGCCACCGGTGTCTCCCCGCACTATGCCATTACCGGCCGTCACCCCAACATCGGCCTACCTACACTACACAGAAAAGAAATTACAAGTGACGATCCTGGAGCATATGGAATGCAAATTAATGCCCTGTTAAAGCAGGTTCGCCACCACGTCACCCTGGCCAACGACGAAGCTGACCACAAACTTGAGACTAACTTAAATCGCCTCACATACAAGGACCCAATACAAGTAGGCGACAAGGTTTTACTTCATCGGCCACACTCAACTGTTGCCCAATCCTCTCATCTGCCCTGGATAGGAAATTACACCATTATAAAAACGTACAATATGATGTGTCAGGTGCAAAACGATGATGGTGATACAATCTGGATTCACCATGCACATATCCGACGACTGGCTCCACGCCCATCACATCTTTCTAATACAATCCCTCTGCCTCCACCGTGTAACAGTCACCAGGATCATTCTCCTCCACATCCTTCGGGGACACATAATTCTGCAAATAATTCCATATCAAAACAAATGCCAATAAGAAGAACACGAGGACAACTTCCCACACGTTTCCGAGACTTTATCATGAATTAATCAGCCAAATATACACGAATAACACTCACTGTAAATCAGACCGAGATCTGGGGGAGCCTTGTTATAAAATTATAAAATAAAATAAGACATATCTCGGCTTATTCACAGGCAAATACTCAAGAGCGAGAACAGGATGTGAACGGGACAAAGCCCCGTCACAAAATGAACATTATCTTCGTTTACAAATGTTCCTGACACTCGAGTTCCGGTCGAAAAATAAAATAATATTTAAAGTGCTCTATTTTTCGTCCAATAAAAATGCTTCCCTCCTAATTATCCTCGCTTCGTTTTTCGAGCCTGTTAAGCCATAAAAAACGCTATAAAAGGGGTCACACGGAAGTTCAACAGGCAGTCAACAGGTGGCCACCGAAGAGACCTGTTCACAGCAGGGGAGTGCCAGCATCAACATGTGTGAACTACTATGAGAGATCGACCTAGATCCGAAGCCGGCTTATGAACTTTACCCCAAGGGAGCTGTCCCTAACCCTCACGTTCCTGTTGAAATAAACCACGTAAATCTATTTCTGCTGTTGTCGTATTTCTTTCTTGCAACCATACGCTTATCTATAACAATTTCCATTTACTGGTAAACACCAAGACAAAATAAATGTAGTGTAGACCGAAAGATATTTTTTAAAAAAATATGCTATTTATTGACAGTTATATTATTTTGGAACGTGATATGTCGCAACGCTGGAGTTCTTGTTTAAAAGATTCAAGTGAGAATTTTGTTTGAATTTAGTAATGTGATGAATCCACGAATTTTTTGTTGTTTTTTGTTTCCACAGAATTTTAGATTCTGAATGTACTGCAGATCTAAATTTCCGTAAATATATTAAATTGTGCAGTATATATATTATAAGATGACAATTTGAAATTGTCGAAAGTACTCAGCGCAGAATCATTACTTCCATCTGTCAACATTTCAAAGATAAGGTTCGCATTATTCAACGAATTGCTATTAAGTTAATGCTTCATTATGTCTTGTTAGTGGAGTGATTTCGCCATTAATCACATTAACATTCCTAATTAATTCTTTGTAAAATTACTTCTTTACGATATATATATATATATATATATATATATATATAAATTCAGTCGCGCTAGCACGGACATTCATGAGTCTCTCGCTCCAAGCATCATTAGGGTGGCATTTTGTGTCATAACATATGTAGTCAATTCAGGTAGTTGCTTGGCGATCAACCCGTCTTGCACCATGGCTAGGTGTCCTGTGCAAGAGATCCTTCTAGAGTTCTTTGTATTGCTCGCTAGAAGTGTCCTGCAAAGCGCGTTCTGTGTTCGCGTAAGATTGTACATATATTAGGGATGGGCTGATAGTCCTGTGATTTAACTGGATGTTGTCTCCAAGAGATGCTGAGTACGTTTCTTACCATCCGAGTGTCGGTTCCATCAAGCTTAGATTTTAGGATTTTAGTTAATGTCCAAGCAGCGTCACCATGCATTAAAACCGTCTCTACACCGCTTGAGATTATTTGGTAGATCTCCAGATTACATTCATTATGGTCAATGCGGCGCATGCTTTAGCTATGCGAATTTGCACATCTTTTTCAGTAGAATTTATCTCGTTTCTTAGATATGGAAAAGAGTCGGCAGATTTTATTGATTCTCCTGAGACAGTTTGCTGGTTGCTGCCTATGAATACAGTTTTAGAAGCATTGAGTTCGACATCGTTGACAGTATTTTCTAGATGATGTAGGAGAACGGTAGTATCAGTAATGATGTCTGCAGTGATAGGTTATCTGCATAGTCAATATCTGTCAACGTTTTTTGCAGGATATCGACTTGAGAGCCTTGGTGATAAGTGTCTGTTATGTCTGATCATGAGCCATTCTAATGTTCGTATGTTTGCTTTAATTTCTGGGGAAAATAAAGACAAAAATTGTCCAACATTTGGATATTTTTTTATTAAGTTGTTCCTAAGCTTTCAGCTCACATGGGCCATCCTTGAAATGTAATTTTGTTGAATAAAGATTGCTTCGTTTTAATGTAGATAGCCTTCAATATATATATATATATGAGATAGACATCATCAAGGTTTTACTTTATCACGCTGAAGGATTTAGATTTCTTTACTGGTTCACAGGTGATAATTGGGTTTTTATTCTCGCTTTTCAGTTTCCGAAAAAAAAAAAAAAAATAGAGAGCACAACTATGAACTTTCACCAGCGTCTAGTCTGTTTAAAATTTCCACTTTTTGCGATAACTCCAAAGTTGTTCTTTTCCTCTTATTCCCATCATCTTTTGCGCCAATTCAAGCCATTTAGGGTGAAATAAGCATAAACAATTATCCAAAGTAAATTTCTTGAAAAACGGAAATTTCAAATCAGTTACATATCACCAAAATACTTATAATATACACATCAAAATCATCTCCGGATATGCGGGATTCCGGATATGAAGAACTACGGATATGAGGGATTCCGGATATGAGGCAAAGCACTCCGGATATGAGGGATTTTACGGAGCACCTCGACGTGGTGTAATGGTTAGAAAGCTTGTCTTGCTAGATCAGTTACGACTGAGTTGTGAGTTCGTTTCTCACTGGGTGCCTCATATTTTCGTCCTTATGCCACATCTAAGCTACGCTTAGAAAATCATTTTTGGGCACCTCGACGTGGTATAATGGTTACAAATCTTGTCTTGCTAGATCAATTACGACTGATTAGTGAGTTCAGTCCTCACTGGGTGCCCCATACTTTCAGCCTTGTGCCACATCTAAGCCGGGCTTAGAAAATCACTATAAGGGATTTTACTATTTTTTTTTTTTTTTTTTTTTTTTTTTTTTTTTTGCTACCTTTACTATAAAACTATTGTCGATATCAGACTAACGCATTTTACTTTTTTGCTAATTCATTATTTCCATTATCTTATACTATTTTTTTAATTATTATTGTTTTATCGTTTTGCTTTTTTCTCCTCCATTTTATCTTATTTATTTATTTGCTTTATTTATTTGCCCTGTTTATTTGCATATTTATATGTTTCTTTTTCATTATATCTTATTTGATATTATTTTGTTTTCAGTGATATGTATTATTTTTATTAGTACTTTAATTTTATCAAGGCGTACTTTATTATTACTAATATCACTAACATTTAGTTTATTAATATTAGTATTATTAATAATATCCTTAACCCTAGAACACTAAACATCAATTAAAGGTAAGCCACTACTAACCATGGTTATATCATACCCGATTTTGAAATATTTTACATGCAGGCACTTCAAACTTTGTACTTTGAGTTAACATTAATAGGAACTGAAAGACATATTATTTAGGTAAGACAATCAGGTACTGAAAATTGTAATTAAAAATAAGAAAATTTGCGCTGGGTACTATATACTCATGGTTAGTGTTCTCGGATTAATTACTTTCTTGATTTTAATGGAAAACGTTTTTTTTTCTTTCGTTTACTGGTGTAAAACTAGAATTTTTAATTCTTATTTTCAACCTTATTTTCAATCTTAAATGCTAATCTGGGCCTAAATTCAAACTACAATTAAACTACAATTCATTTCGATATTCTAACAACTATAATAATCAAACCTCTACAATAAAATACCTCGCGATATGCAAAAATATAGTTAATATCATTAACTCCAAAAATTGCACCTGAAGAATACAGAACGTATGAAACTCCCTGTTGTGCAATCAATGTAAGATATTATGCATGTATATATATATATATATATATATATATATATATATATATATATATATCCAAGTATAGGATTGGTGTATACAAATGCTATTCTTAAAAGAGTGCTCAATACAGAGTAGAGCAAATATAATTACTTATTCGAAAATTATAACATATTTAATATTAATATATTATTCACTACAAAAATAGCCATTTTGTTTCAACACTTCTGGTGTCTATCAAGTGATGGTGTTGGATGTAGAATAAAGCTATATGTTATAATTTTCGAATAAATAATTATATATCTATATGTGTGTGTGTGTGTGTATCAAAAATATTTTGGGTCCGGTTCCTCACGCCAAAACAAGAACAAATGTCCAGAAAGACATATGTCCGCAAATCCTTCGTTTTTGAGTTATTAAGTTTAAAAAAAGTTTATGGTAGATAACACTGTGTTGACATGTAGGCAAGGTTACATTTGTCATTCGTATACATTTGTGGCTAGTGTGTCTTCAGCATGTGTAGAAGAGAATTGTTTCAGTTTAACAATGCCAAGATATTCATATAGTGATCAGGCAGATATGATTTTTACATACGGTCGTGCGAAGGGTAATGGACACCAGGCTGCACGGCCGTATCAGACTGTGTTTTCAGACCGAAGGCAGCCGAGTCATCCAAACTTTGCTGCTGTTTATCATCGCGTTGCTGAGATAAGATCCGTGGCCCCACTCTGGATTGAGGAAGACCAAGCTCCGCTCGTACGCCTGGCCACGAAGAACATATTTTACAGTCTGTCGGGTACGATCAAGTTATCAGCACGCGTCAAGTGGCCCTAGTATGTCGATCCAACATGTCGTACATCTCAAAGTACCACATGGAGGGTACTTCAAGAGCAGCTCCTGTAGCCGTATCATTTGCAACGTGTGCAGGGTCTATCGTCCTCTGCTCATTCAGCACGGGAAAACTTTTGCCGAAGGTTTATTGCACAAACTGGAGATTCGTTGTTCATCTCTTCAGTCTTGTTTACGGATAAGGCAACATTTGGAAGAGATGGAATAACAAATTTAAACAACCAACATTTGTCGGTGGATCGGAATCCTCGTGGTACAATACACGCTAGACACCAGCATCAGTTTACGATTAATGCGTGAGCTGGAATTGTAGGTGAATAACTGGTAGGTTCATATGTTCTTCCAGTACGTCTTACAGGACTGTCTACAGTGACTTTATTTCGAACACACTCCCAGACTTGTTAGAGGATGTATCCCTGCTAATACAATGACACATGTGGTTTATGCATGATGGGGCTTCAGCACATTTTAGTCGGTTCTAGATACATCCGTCGTAAATATTTTTGCTGTAGGAAAACTCGCCTCAGGAATTTTCGCCGTCGAAAACTTTGTCATATAGGATTTTTGCCGTAAGGCAATTTTCCCTCATTTTTTTATATGTGAAGTACATTGTTATCAAATATATCTGGCTCACACTATTGTTACTTCGATTAAAACATTTTAATAAGCGAAATTATACTAACATGCAACTAAATTTGTGGAAGCTAATTGCGTATCTGAAAAAGGAAGAGACATTAGCAAAAAAGAAAAAGTGTGATTTAGATCGAGGAGATACAATACAAACGAAGAAAATATATACAGTGTAACCTCGGTTCTCGAACGTCTCACATGGCGAAGAAATCGGTCTTCAGACAGAAAATTCGAGATAAAAATGCTTCGGTTCTCGTACAAAATTTCGGTTTACGAACAACATAGCGGAACCGAGTTAATACGAACGGAATTATTTCTGAGTCGACCGCCATTTTGTATACATTTGTGTGTTGTGCTGTGCTTTTCTTTTCCAATTTTAATGTACTGTGACTTTTTTTCTCTACATTGATTCCTATTGGAAAAATAGTTTCCCTTTACGAATATTTCGGGTTACGAATGGCCTTCAGGAACGAATTAAATTCGTAAATCAAGGTTCCACTGTATTGATATCAAAGCAAGGCTTCACCGGAAAATGCTTCATTACAGTCTAATACAAAGAATACATTATTTACGAAGCATTGCTTAGAATTTACACACATTTCAAATTATTTCTTTTCTATTAGGTTGGTGCAAAAATAATGACGTAATAATGTCGTTTTTTGACGTTATTACGTCATTATTTTTGCACCAACCTAATAATTTGATATATTTTTAGTCTTTTATTTTTTTAAATAAACGTTTACTTTTTAATTTCTTTTCTGATGTTTGACCCTGTAAAAAAGACAATCGATTTATACTTGATAAAAAGGTACTTTGCATATTAAATTGAAATTTACTCTAAAAGGGACGTTCAAGATAAGGGGATCGAATTTGGAGTGCGTAAGACCTTACTTTCCATACAAACAATTATTCTTATTTCATGAGTGACTTTCGGTGGTTTTCGCAATTAATTTCGATTGTACCCAAATATATTTCCAAGTTATATAAATTGCAATAATGAAAACGAGTAAAAGTGCTCAATATCAGAGTTTATTTTAGTATAAAAATAGACACTAAACGACACCAGTCTGTTTCATGCACAACATTTAAAAATTCATTCCTGTCCCCATTCACAATACTGGAAAATACTGGTTGACTACACCAAGAAAATAAAAAACAAAAACCTTTCGAGGTCGTCTATATCAAAATCAACCAACCAATACTCAACAAAATTTATTATGGATATAGCAACAGCATATTAGAGTGCATATAACATTTAATGCAATTTTGTGTACCTCTGGGTGGTGTAATGGTTAGCAAGCTTGTCTCGCTAGAACAATTACGACTAAGTAGTGAGTTTGATCCTCACTGGGTACCCCATACTTTCGGCCTTGTGCTACATCTGAGGTACGCTTGGAAATTCACTATAACATTTAATGCCATTTTACATTTCTAACAACTTCTTTTCAGCTCCTTTATATTGAAAGGCTTGTTTTGCAAAAAGTTCCATACCTACAACGGATAAATGTTAAATTTTTAAATAACTATAACAAGCGCGTCCGCACGTTTGTAAAAATCACAACGGAATATATTAGGTTGGTGCAAAAATAATGACGTAATAATGTCGTTTTTTGACGTATTTTTTAACGTCAAAAAACGACATTATTATGTCATTATTTTTGCACCAACCTAATAGATTTTACTGCAGTGACAATAAGTTTGTCTTTATAATTTACCTTTGAAGATTATCTTTGAAAAGATCGAAAGTAATTGGGTTAGCAAAAAACTACGGCAGTAACAATAATTTCGTTTTTGTAATTTACCCTTGAAGATGATCTTAGAAATGATCGAATGTACTTGAGTTAGAAAAAACTACGATACCTTCCTTGATGAATTTCATCTTAACATCAAGATATTCATTAGACAGCTAGAAAGAATCAGTATAAAAAGAAGCTGACACAATATGTCAAGATTATTCAATGAAACACACACACACATACATGTGTGTGTGTGATAGAAATTATTAGGAGGATTTGAGATAATTATAATTAAGTAATTCATCGAGTCTAGAAGAAAACTCAACAGAAGGCCCTGGTCGGCCGTTTCATCCTATTTTTGGGACTCGTCAGCAGGGCTCATCCACTACCGAGAATTGAACCTGGACCGTGACGTCATGACGCAAGCGTCATAACCAACGGGCCTCGGTGACGAAAAGGTAACGAATTAGACTCGATATAGCGCCGCTTTTCACAAATTCCGTGGTGTAACTCATCCGAGTTTCCCTTACCCATAGGTCCCGCCGGCCACGTCTTCTAACCTCAAGCCGCTCCAGCCAGAGCATTTAGAAGCCGGTTCAAGCAAAGGTAAGCAAGTGATATAAATTATAAGGAGGATATTGAGATAATCATAATTCATTTAGTCTCTCTCTCTATATATATATAATAAGTAAAAGTTTGTCACTTAGCTGATTGATGTTACCTTCAGCATCCCGATTCGAGAGCTTCGCAGGCAGACCTGTCCGTCCAATTTTCAGCAGGTATCAGCAATATATACGTATCAATCTTGAGAACATGTTTTTCCGTTCAACAGTAACGAATTATTTCACTTTGAACTGCTTCCAATTACAATTCCAGCAATCTAAAAACGCCAGAATTTAGTAAAAAAAAAAAAATGAACCCCGAACTTGCTTACCATACTGAGAGCTCCCATTTTTTGACAAAGACTGTAATAGTTCAAATTACTTCAACATAAAAAAGTATGTTGGACAATTTATTCATAACGTCAAAAGCATTTTCTATTCTACATTCAACACCATCTCTTGATAAGACACCGGAAGTGTTGAAGCAAAATGGTTATTTTTGTAGTGATTTCATAATATATTTAGTTTATAATTTTCGAATAAATTATATTTGCTCTACTCTGTATTGAGCACTCTTTTAAGAATAGTATATTTTGGTTACTGGGATTTATTCCGTATACACCAATCCTATACTTAGGTATATATATATATATATATGTGTGCGTGTGTGTGTGTGTGTGTGTGTGTGTGTGTGACGTCACACTTCACGAAATGGATAAAATCCGACAATTATTTTAAGACATTTTTATGTTTATACATTATTTTTATAGATACAAGTATTTAAGTAAATGCTCTGTTTTATAATAAACAGTATTAAACAACATTTACCGGCCTGAATGTCCGAGGAATTTTCATAGAAAATATTCGTCCTGCGAATGTATAAACATAAAGATGTCTTAATATATATATATATATATATATATATATATATATATATATATATATATAAATATATATATATATATATATATATCAAAATGATTTTCCGGTTGCCTCTACCTAGGACTCAAACCCGACTGAATTGGCATCAGTCGGGGATTCTACCACTAAGCACGGCAGGGATGAAGGTGAATTTAAGCGTATTTATTTTTAGATAAACACACAGTAACTGAGAGAACTCAATTCGATTTACCGAAGAGTCTTGCATTATTAGCCGTAATAATCACTGTTTACAAACCCACACTTCCACCCAGAGAGCTCAACTGAAATAAATATTTCAGGAGCATATATATATATATATATATATATATATATATATATATATACTTGTCACTTAAGTTCACATTTTTTCAAGCATGTGCAGTCGTCAGGATTCTTATGTGTGATTTTGGCTAAACTTATGTAAACATTTGGCGACATCCACCTCAACTAAAAGTGTCAAAATAAAGAAAACGTTAATATAATGCAAAGACGAACCGAATGTCTGCCTGTCCAGTAGGTGCCAGACGATTTGAGTACCGGATGTCATAAAGGCGCACGCGTGTACACTCACCCATTCAAATCGTCCGCATTTGTACAAATAGTCAGAGAGCTAATTGTATTTGCACAATATTACACTTACATGTATATATACATAACATTAGACATAATAAAAGTTCAGAACTATGTATAGAAATCACTATATATATATATATATATATATATATCAGTCAGTTATGCGTCATGCGTGATACACGCTTAGGCGATCATGTATCTTTCGATAAATGACTGACGAAGCAGATTTTTCTTTATCGCAGTAGGTTGCCATTTCTTTTGTTCAACTTGGGGAGTAATTATAGATTCTTATTAATAAAAGTAGAGTCCAACAGTGTTATACAATCCTCGGAGACTTCCAGTAAAATATCTTTAATCATTTCTAAGATACAACGGTTCAGGACTTAGTCTAACAATTGGACAATTTTGCTGTTACACCCGGTAGATAAGTTTCATGAAGACGACTGGTAAGGTACTGGTATTAAGCATTTTATTCAATTTCATTCTTGTGTTCCTATGAGTTTTTTCTTTTCTGAATATAAAGTGTGTAAAAACTGTCCGGAAGTTCAACCTCTTTCGGCTATTCTGTTAGCCATTATCAAGTATGTTTTTTTTTTCATTTTTATTTTTAACTGAATGTGTTGATAAAAATGTACACATTCATATGCACGCACGGATATATAGAATATTCAGACAGTTTTTACACACATTATGTCCCCAAAATAAAAACAAAAACAAAACAAAAAACAGATACGAACGCAATAAAAATGGAATAAAAGGCTTAATCGAAGTACCTTTCCAGCTGTCTTAAATAAAACGTATATATATATATATATATATATATATATATATATATATATATATATAAAGAAAGAACAGTAATATATATAATCCGGTGTTCTTATAGATATTTTTATTTTTACAAAATAGTGCTCAATGTAAATTTACAGAGCATTAATATTATAAATTAATTCATTTAAAATATGGCGGAAAAACCATATTTTAAATCAATTAATTTATAATATATATATATATATATATATATATATATATATATATATATTACAATGAATCGTTCATACAAAAAATTAGTTATGTTAATGATATAAAATGGCGAAATCCCTTCGCTAACAAAATTTTAAAGATGCATTAAACTACCAATCACTTGATGAATGTTATGATCCTTGTTTTTTAAAATTATAAACTGTATAAGGTCTTCCTTAAATACGTAAGAACTTTCGACGCTTCGTCCAGTTATCATCGGGGATGGGAGGGAAATTATTTTGCTTTTCGTAAAATTCAATTAGCATCCGAGGCGAAAAAATATTATGCGAATCGAAATGTTTTTTTGCTTTTTTTTAAAATGTGTTGTTGATAACGAATACAAACTTTTGGGGCGTGCAGTCGCAACGCTAAGATTGAATTTTTTTTTGAAAATTTAAGTGAGTGCGTTTTTTGACTAATATGGCAATTTGAGAAATTTTTTTTGTTGTAGGAGTTTATCAGTCAATGTTGCATGAACTAAATAGTTCAATAAATAGAGGAATGTTTTAGCTGTTATCTCGAAATTTTGCACGTCGGATCATTGTAATATAAATTGAACTGGACCACATATTTGCTATATATATATATATATGTGTGTGTGTGTGTGTGTGTGATATATGTGTGATATACATACATACATATATATATATATATATATATATATATATAGCATAATGAGAAGCCACGTATACTTTCTTAATATGTATATATAGAAAAAGTTGCAAATTAAAAAAATTATGTTTTATTTTATGAAAGTATTTATTTATTTATATATATATTTGCTATTTCAAATTGTCTTCAATCTTTCATCAGAAATAACTGTTTGTTACAAATAAATTAAAATTACTGTTTGTTAGCAAGTAGAGTCCTTCGCGAGACGCGGACGTCACGTGATATGGAACGTCACTGTTCTGATATTCCTAACTTAAATCTAACTAAGGCATTTGGTTTTATTTGCATTATATTAACGTTTTCTTGTCAGTCCTCTCTAATGAAACGAAGGCGATGGCTGCTCAAATACACACACACACACACACACAATATATATATATATATATATATATATATATATATATATATATATATATATATAGCACTCTCAAGACGTCTTACACTCCATTTGTCGGATACAAATTCTATCACACATTATTTAATGACACATTCCTGCCCACTTTCACAATACAGGAAAATACTTGGTGACAATACCATCATATTTGTTGTATACCGTACCTATGAATACCAATGCGTATGTCCCAATCCTTAAAAATACGTTGAACATTGTTTTAAGTGGCGGTAATATGCTGTTTAAGTAGTCCACAATTAGCAGTGGTTTACCTACTTCACGCCGCTGGCGAGTATTGTATTTTGTTGATGTTATGAAGATAACCATTTCATTTCCAACCTCCGTTTTGGTTATTCCTCATTCAGTAACCCTTCCTAGGTTACAACAGATAGATAGATAGATAGATAGATAGATAGATAGATAGATAGATAGATAGATACGAATAAACTGATATAGATAAATAGATAAATAGAAACAGAACGAGATAGATGTGAACAGACTGAGATAGTGTTATATACGGTACATATGAATGGGCATGTCCCAATCTTCATTAATACGTTAGCACTATTGTAAGTGGTGGTAATATGCTGTTTAAGTAGTCCACTACTAGCAGTGGTTTACCTACTTCACGCCGCTGGCGAGTATTGTAATTTGTTGATGTTATAAAAATTCCCATTTCATTTCCGACCTCCGTTTTGGTTATTCCGCATTCAGCAACCTTTTCTAGGCTACGACAATGCTACACCATGAAAATAAAAGACAAATACTTGAAATTTTCGAGGACTTCTATATCAGAAGCAACCAACCAACGCTGAACAATATTTATTATAAGCATAGTAGATTGTTCGCGTATTTGCAAACTCTCTATCAAAATGATTGTAGTTACATTAAGTTTGTGTTTACAATTCACCCCTGAGGATGATCTCGGAGGTGATCGAAAGTACTTAGGTTACCAAAGAATATGGCGCTTTCCTTGATGAATTTCAAGGAAATAATTAGAGAACTAGAAAGGATTGTTGTAAAATTATGTTTATATTATTTAATTATACAAGGTAAAATGAAGATATGCTGCTTAAATACACACACACACACACACACACACATATATATATACATTGTTCAAATCGTGTGACAGTAAAATTGTCCAATGTCTTTCGCTCTAAGTTGAAATGATGACCCCTCTTGCTGTTGTGACAACCTGTTTCAGTTTTCCTCTTTACTGTTCCCGCTTTTTTAAACTTGTTCACCGTTCTCTTGATAGCTCTTGCATGAACTTGGAAGACGGAAGCCAGAATATGAATGCTGAAGACCTGCATGATCTTTTTCCTCTCACCATTGCTCAGGTGAGAAGACAGTGGGTCTGACGCAAAATGATTTTAAGATGGAAGCCAGATAATGAATGTTAGTACTATTACTGAAGGCCTGAATGATCTTTTTCCTCTCTCCATTCCTCAATTGGCAAGACAAAGTGCGGCTTATCCAAAATGCTTCTAATTGAATAACTCAAAGGTTTTACAGTGCTTCTTATGACAAATGATATCAAGATGGATAACCATCTTATGTGAAAATCTGGCAAAAAGAAACATAATTAGTTAAGTTATTTTTAGATATTAAACATTTTGTGGGATGGACATTTATCCCATGCTGTAACAGGATTTCGGCAAGTTTGATGTTACACCTGGTATCTATCTATCTATCTATCTATCTATCTATCTATCTATCTATCAGTCTTTTCATATCTATCTATCTATCTATCTATCTATCTATCTATCTATCTATCTATCTATCTATCAGTCTTTTCATATCTATCTATCTATGTATCTATCTATCTATCTATCTATCTATCTATCTATCTATTAGTCTTTTCATATCTATCTATCTATCTATCTATCTATCTATCTATCTATGTGTGTTCATAATGATTCGAAATATAGAAAACTAAATAAACCTTTAACAAAGATCTTCTGTTGGACTTTAACCGATTTTGTGTATATGAAAACATGCTATCTCACTACACACAATTTCTTTCTTTCTTTCGATCTATCTATCTATCTATCTATCTATCTATTAGCCTCTTCATGTCTATCTATCTATCTATCTATCTATCTATCTATCTATCTATCTATCTATCTATTAGCCTCTTCATATCTATCTATCTATCTATCTATCTATCTATCTATCTATCTATCTATCTATCTATTAGCCTCTTCATATCTATCTATCTATCTATCTATCTATTAGCCTCTTCATATCTATCTATCTATCTATCTATTAGCCTCTTCATATCTATCTATCTATTTATCTATCTATCTATCTATCTATCTATTAGCCTCTTCATATCTATCTATCTATCTATCTATCTATTAGCCTCTTCATATCTATCTATCTATCTATCTATCTATCTATTAACCGCTTCATATCTATCTATCTATCTATCTATCTATCTATCTATCTATCTATCTATCTATCTATATATATATATATATATATATATATATATATATAATTCCCAAAACGTGTCTGTATGTATGTGTGTCTGTGTAATCCGATATTGTTTATGCGTTTCCACAGTTTTCATCCGATTTCGATTATTTTTTTTTTGTTTGATAGATAATTCTTCAGTGCCGGTTTTCAGCCCAAATTCTCAGGAAAAAATTACAACCTTGAAGCTGAAAAATCGAAAAAAAATGATGTTTTACACTTTGCGCAAAAGTCAAAGGCAAAATTTAATGTCTGTAAAAAAAACAGCGTACAATCAATTTAGAGAGTTGAAATCTACCGCAAAAGATTATTAGAATTGTAAAAAAAATACAGTATAAATAAAAATTATCGTACATTATTATTATGACGGTCGATGGAAGAGGTTCCTTTCTTGCAAGATTGAGAACGTAAAAAACGGCCCTTTTTCAGCCGGCCCCCTTCAAAATGTTAACCCCCCCCCATTTGGGGATGTACACTCAATTGTTGCTACTAATATTGATTTTCGGGTGGTCTGACTTAAAACTTAAATTGCTCCATCGGCAAAAATTGCCAATAATGAAAGACCCGGTCAAATACAGGTTATACTGCTAGTATATATATATATATATATATATATATATATATTGATCGATTTTCCAAGCGCTGCTTAGATGTGGCACGACCGAAAGTAGGGGACACCCAGTGAAGATCGAACTCACTATTCAGTAGTAAATGTTCTAGCGAGACAAGCTTGCTAACCATTACACTGTCTCAAGGTACCCTTAAATGATTTTCTAAGCATAGCTTAGATGTGGCACAAGGCCGAAGGTATGGGGCACTCAGTGAGAATCGAACTCACTATTTAGTCGTAACTGTTTTAGAAAGGCAATCTTGCTAACCATTACAGCACAGCGAGACACCCTCGTTAGAATATATATATATATATATATATATATATATATATATATATATATATATATATATATATATATATATATATATATATATATATATATATATATATATATATATATATATATATATATATTAGGTCTGCTCTACTTTTGTATTGAGCACTTTCAGTTAGTTGATTACTCATATCGGTTTTTTTTTCTTTGGGCTTTGGACCAGCATGCTGTAGGATTATTTTCGACAGACTTTCATGTTTCTAGCGCTTTCTTTTTTTAAAACCTTTTTGTCCTTCGAGATTGATTTGACCATTTGCAAATCAAGAAATCCAAGGTTTTCCGAGACGAGTGTAGTTACCTATATATATATATATATATATATATATATATATATATATATATATATATATATATATATATATATATATATATATGATTTTATCGGACAAGAAAAGCATCCCCAGAACATTATACTGAACGGATGCTTGACAGTACTTACTGCTAAATTCAAAGAACTTTCAAAGCTTCTTCTTCGGATTTTAGATCGCTTATCCTTTGAATTTAGCTCAACTTTCGTTTCATCGGAGAAGAGAACATAGTAAAAAAAATCACGCGAGTCACTTTTATTGAACAGCACTGTATATATATATATATATATATATATATATATATTGACCACTAATATTATCAATATCTATCTATCTATCTGTATATATATATATATATATATATATATATATATATTGTCCACTAATTTTATCAATATCTATCTATCTATCTATCTATCTGTATATATATATATATATATATATATATATATATATATATATATATATATATATATATATATATATATATATATTATAAAAGAATCATGCGTACTTCTAGATAGTATCTCCTGTAGTGAGTGATATCTTATTTAATGCGTGCTGTTTATTATGTGCGCATATATATAAATAAATGACATTACTTCTGTGAAGCCTCACACCCAATAGCTGTTATATATATATATATATATATATATATATATATATATATATATATATATATACCCACACACACACACATACACACATACATATATATATATATATATATATATATATTTCTGTTTCGGTAGTAGGTTTTTTCATTGCTTAGATTACAAACGGCAAACAAGGACTTTTTTGTTTGAACTTTCTTGTTTACTTACAAGAGAGTGCATGTTTGTTTCAAATCAATGTAAATATTGTCCGAATGGATGTGATCGAGCGCTTTCAATCATGCATTCAATCATTTTCAAGATCCGGGTTTCTGAAGACGTGACGTCTTTTACATATACATGTATTCATGAAAGAATGAAAAAAGAAAGACAGAAAGAAAGTAAAAGAAAAGAAAAAAATAAATGGAAAAAATGAAAAAGTACTAAAATGAGAAAGAAGGAAAGAAAATATAGAGAAAGAAAGAAAAAACGAAGAAAGAGAGAACTAAACAGGAAAGAAAGTATAAAAAAAGAAAGAAAGAAAGAAAGTAAAAGAAGCATAAATGTAAAAAAAAAGATAGAAGGAAAAAGAGAAAGATAGAAAGTAAAAGTGGTAAAAACAGAGAAAAGAAAGGAAAATATAAAAGAAAGAAAGAAAATAAAAGAAGTAGAAATGGAGAAAAGAAAGAAAGAAAGAAAGAAAGAAAGAAAAAAGAAAGAAAGAAAAAGAAGCTGAAATGTAAAAAAGAAAGAAAGAAAGGAAGAAAGAAAGTAAAAGTAGTTAAAATGGAGAAAGGAAAGAAAGGAAGTAAAATAATCAAAAATGGAGAAAAAAAGAAAGAAAGAAATTAAAAGAAGTCGAAATTGAGAAAAGAAGAATAAAAATAAAAGCAATAAAAATAGAGAAAAGAAAGAAAGAAAAAAGAAAGAAAGAAATAAAGACAGTAGTAGAAATAGAGAAAAGAAAGAAAGAAAAAAGAAAGAAAGAAATAAAGAAAGTCGTAGAAATAGAGAAAAGAAAGAAAGAAAAAAGAAAGAAATAAATAAATAAAGAAAGTAGTAGAAATAGAGAAAAGAAAGAAAAAAAAGAAAGAAAGCAAGAAAGTAGTAGAAATAGAGAAAAGAAAGAAAGAAAAAAGAAAGAAAGAAAGAAAGTAGTAGAAATAGAGAAAAGAAAAAAAAGAAAGAAATAAAGAAAGTAGTAGAAATAGAGAAAAGAAAGAAAGAAGAAAGAAAGAAAGTAGTAGAAATAGAGAAAAGAAAGAAAGAAAAGAGAAAGTAATAAAGTAGTAGAAATAGAGAAAAGAAAGAAAGAAAAAGAAAGAAAGAAATAAAGAAAGTAGTAGAAATAGAGAAAAGAAAAAAGAAAGAAAGAAATAAAGAAAGAAAGTAGTAGAAATAGAGAAAAGAAAGAAAGAAAAAGAAAGAAAGAAATAAAGAAAGAAAGTAGTAGAAATAGAGAAAAGAAAGAAAGAAAAAGAAAGAAAGAAAAAGAAAGAAAGAAATAAAGAAAGTAGTAGAAATAGAGAAAAGAAAGAAAGAAAGAAAGCAAGAAAGTAGTAGAAATAGAGAAAAGAATGAAAGAAAAAAGAAAGCAAGAAAGTAGTAGAAATAGAGAAAAGAATGAAAGAAAAAAGAAAGCAAGAAAGTAGTAGAAATAGAGAAAAGAATGAAAGAAAAAAGAAAGCAAGAAAGTAGTAGAAATAGAGAAAAGAATGAAAGAAAAAAGAAAGAAAGAAAGTAGTAGAAATAGAGAAAAGAAAGAAAGAAAAAGAAAGAAATAAATAAAGAAAGTAGTAGAAATAGAGAAAAGAAAGAAAGAAATAAAGAAAGAAAGAAAGAAAGAAAGAAAGTAGTAGAAATGGAGAAAAGAAAGAAAGAAAAAGAAAGAAAGAAAAAGAAAGAAAGAAATAAAGAAAGTAGTAGAAATAGAGAAAAGAAAGAAAGAAATAAAGCAAGAAAGTAGTAGAAATAGAGAAAAGAATGAAAGAAAAAAGAAAGCAAGAAAGTAGTAGAAATAGAGAAAAGAAAGAAAGAAAAAAGAAAGAAAGAAAGTAGTAGAAATAGAGAAAAGAAAGAAAGAAAAAGAAATAAATAAATAAAGAAAGTAGTAGAAATAGAGAAAAGAAAGAAAGAAATAAAGA
Organism: Acanthosepion lycidas; assembly: GCA_963932145.1. Taxonomy (NCBI): domain Eukaryota; kingdom Metazoa; phylum Mollusca; class Cephalopoda; order Sepiida; family Sepiidae; genus Acanthosepion; species Acanthosepion lycidas. The sequence goes on from OZ010584.1 coordinate 26,073,052, forward strand.
AAGAAAGAAAGAAAGTAGTAGAAATGGAGAAAAGAAAGAAAGAGAAAAGAAAGAAAGAAAGAAAGTAGTAGAAATATTGAAAAGAAAGAAAGAAAAAAGAAAGAAAGAAAGTAGTAGAAATAGAGAAAAGAAAGAAAGAAAAAAGAAAGAAAGAAAGAAAGTAGTAGAAATAGAGAAAAGAAAGAAAGAAAAAAGAAAGAAAGCAAGAAAGTAGTAGAAATAGAGAAAAGAAAGAAAGAAAAAAGAAAGAAAGCAAGAAAGTAGTAGAAATAGAGAAAAGAAAGAAAGAAAAAAGAAAGAAAGCAAGAAAGTAGTAGAAATAGAGAAAAGAAAGAAAGAAAAAAGAAAGAAAGAAAGAAAGTAGTAGAAATGGAGAAAAGAAAGAAAGAAAAAAGAAAGAAAGAAAGAAAGAAAGTAGTAGAAATAGAGAAAAGAAAGAAAGAAAAAAGAAAGAAAGCAAGAAAGTAGTAAAAATAGAGAAAAGAAAGAAAGAAAAAAGAAAGAAAGAAAGAAAGTAGTAGAAATGGAGAAAAGAAAGAAAGAAAAAAGAAAGAAAGAAAGAAAGAAAGTAGTAGAAATGGAGAAAAGAAAGAAAGTAAATGAAGTCAAAATTGATAAAATAATGAAAGAAAACCCGGCGCTGACCGTCACACATTTTTGACAGGTCATCGGCACATGACTGGCAAACGGGAATCTTTATTGGCTAAAATGTAACGTCTGTTGTTGAATATATTTGTAACAACAGTTCCCTTTTGAAGATTTTACGCTTTCGGTAATTTAAATTTATGGTTAGTTGATTTGGAATTGGAATGAAAGCGACGATGACACATTACCTGATCCAGTCATAGCATAAATCAGATTTTCTTTTTGAAAGCCTACTCTACTAAACTAAAAGGGAATGTAGATAACAAAACGATACAGAACAAAATTAAAGATACGACAGGTTGAAATTTTATGAAACATTTATTCTATAAAATAGGTTTAAAAAATAACAAAAGTTTGGCTGTGGAAAATGGTAAACCTTTTGTTAACAACAGAGTCGAAGAATCTACGCTTGTAAACAAAGAAAAATAGGCAAAGATGACTAGACGTGTCAGCAATAGGACGTAGCGTCAAAAGGACGGTTTTTCCCATGACACCGCTTTTAACTACCTTCACTCCTCGAAATGTTTATTGTTTTAAAAACCCATGATTAGAATTGAAATAAAACCCAAGTATATGACAGTGAATTTATACATTTTCTTTCTTCTTGAGAATTGACAACAAAAATAATAAACACTATTTATTAGATTGTTTATTTACAGCATTTATTACCGTAATTCTCCATGTATAATACGCCTTCATCCATAATACGAACCCATAAAATTGTGCTGAAACTGTGGGAAAATGCTTCCGAATATGGTTAGCAACGAACTTACGGAACGATTACGGAAATTAAAAACATCCCTACCACACACTAATACATACGCAGAACGCACTCACTCAATTAAGCTAAAAATCGAATTATCCTTGATAATGGCTAAAGGTATAGCCGAAAGCGCTTAGAAATATAAAACATTTGGACAGTTCTTACACACCCCTTGTCCAGAAAAGAAAGCTCTTGTTCGAACACAAGAAAAATTAAATAAAAAGCTTAACCGTAGTACCTTGTCTGTTGTTTTTAATGAAACATTATATATATATATATATATATATATATATATATATATATATATATATATATATATATATATATATATAACGTCATCCACAGACAGACTGTTTCGCTGTCTCACAGCTCATCAGTGTAGCTAGACATCCGGTTTGCATCTAGCTCGGATCGAAGCCCGACTGAATTGGTATCAGCCGGATATTCTACCACTAAGCCGTCGGCGCAGGTGGTAGGTGGATTTTTAGCGTATTTATTTTTAGAAACACGCCCAGTGACTGACAGTGACTCGATTCGCTATGCGAAGAGTCTCGCTATATATAAGCTATAATAGTCACTGTTTACAAACCCAAACCTACTCCCTAGAGAGCTCAACTGAAATTATATATATATATATTAAGCATTATGCCCCAAGCAAGGCGTGAAGCCACTAGGATGCAGGGGGTTGCAGAAGATTTGGAGCGAGTGCAGATAGGAGTGATAGAAGAAAGGATGAGAAGGATAGTGGATAGATCAAGGTAACTGGAGATGTCGATTGACATTACATTTGAATAGTTGGAGATAATAGCTCTCAGGGAAACAGTAATTGGGAAGGGTGTTCCACAGGCGAGACGTGCGAGGTATGAAGCTATTGGAGTAGAAGTGACGGCTATATTTAAAAGTTTCTACAGTGTAAGGGTGAGAGCAGGATGCCAGCCTCGTAGGGCGCTTGAATTCATGGAGTCTGGGAACCAGTGAAAGCAGCTCAGCGGAGCAATTACCATGAAAGTATTTGTAAAAAAGACAGAGAGAGGCGACGGCGCGTCTGTGAGAGAGTGACGAGATGCCAGATCAGGGCCAATTATATTACATATCCGTCTCTGGATTTTGTCAAGAACCCTGAGGCAAACAAAAGGTGCCCCAGACCATATATGGCAGCAATACTCCATGCAAGGGCGAATGGTTGATTTGTATATTTGAAGTACCGATTCCGGGGAGAAAAATTTCCTGGCGCGGCATAGATGCATGTTATATTAAAAACTACAGACAAGTTACTACGGTTAAGCTTTTTATTAAATTTTTCATGTGTTTGAACAAGAGCTTTCATTTTTGGTCACAGTGTTTGTAGAAACTGTCCAAATGTTCTATAGTTCCAAGGGCTTTCGGCTATACTTTTAGCCATTATCAAGGATGATGTTATTTTTTCAGTTCAAGACTTATTAATAAAAACGACGGGAAAAAGGGTGGGGGTGAAATATACGAGGAAAAAAGCTAATGTAAATGGTGCCAGGTGAGTATAACATGGAAATTTTTTTACTCACATCCCCACTAAAAGATAGAGCGAACAAAAATGCTCTTTCTGTCTGAGACGGTCGATGTAACTTAATACAGACCGCTTCTAATAGACGCAAATTAGGTTCTCACACATGAAATGACGCATTCTTTGGTTGGTTGTTGATCCGGTTGTGTAACAAAGTAACCTCCTTAGTATATAAGAAAATCTTGACTTATTCTTGACTCTTTTTCTTTCAATATATTGTTATTCATAAGCCCAGTGAAAATGGTTACAATAAAACAATGTCGAGTAATCTTACTGAATGAGTACAAACGATGAGAAATGGATAATCTTTAACAACAGCAAGAGAGTATACCAGCGGTTAGATTCAAGTGAATCACTAAAACGATACCCAAAACATCCACTGCACCCTAAAAGTTAATGATTACTTTATGGTGATCTTTCAAAGGGGTTATTTATTATTCATTCTTGTCTCAAGGGAAAAGAAAAACAGCAACCTCGTATTGTGGAGAAATTGAGTGTATGCATGAAAAATTGAAAAGGAAAAATCTTAGATTTGTGAATAGAGATGGCCCAAATTTGATGCACGACAACAAAGGCTGCACGCTTCTCAATCAACTGTCCAAAAAATGCATAGCCTGAATTATGGAATTTTGCCATATCCTCCATATTCACCCGATATCTCTACTACTAATTAACACTTATTTAAGCATTTTGAGATGTGAATACGCAATAAAACATTCTCCAATACGGTACGAAGAGGTAATCAAAGCACTTGAACTATTTATTACATCAAACGATGGGAATTCTTTTAAAGATGGGGTCAAGAATTTAGGGGTGCGTTGGGGAACAGTCATTCATCAACATGGTGCCTATTCCAACTAAATAAAATAGAATTCATTTCCTATAAAGTGTGTCATTTTGAGTGTGACAACTTAATATATATATATATATATATATATATATATATATATATATATATATATATATATATATATATATATTATGAAATGGATTAAGTCCGACAATTATTTTAATATATTTATTGTTTATACGTTATTTTTATGAGTAAATGCTCTGTTTATAATGGACTGTATTAAATAAACTGAACGTCAGAAATTTAATAGAAATTATGTTCTCCGACTGGAATCGAACCCGTATCCTACACGGAAACGTGATATAGCCCGACGTGCTATACCATTTAACTAGATAGGAAGCGTCTGGTTAGTCCATTTCATAATTTTCGTCATTTGCTTAGCTTAAGATACGCTTCGAGCCGATATGAGCGTTCTAGAGAAATCATGGGAAATTTGTAGTTTAAAAGCAGTAATTCAACTTTGCGAACTAGACGCTCACTCTGTATAAAAAACGCATTAACATATAACCATGTTGAAATTTATTTCTTTTTTTTCATCTCTACTGACAACGACGACTCGTCATCAGGGCCAGCTCGTACTACCCCCGAATAGATATAAAGAAAGAAATACAATGAAATCGATAGATAGAAAGAAAGAAATAGAATGAGATAGAAAGATAGATAGATAAATAGATACATATGAACAGAATAAGAAAGATGCATCGCTAACATACGGTGAGTAGCGGCCGCCGAATGCCGTAGTGCGTAACCTCACACCTGCGTAAGGTATTACAAATTGCAAAATTTAATTTTTGGGGGAGCATCGGGAATTTAAAAAAAAAAATGTAATAGATAGAATGAATTAGATAGGCAGACAGATATTTAGAAAGAAAGAAATAGATAGACAAATAGAGATGAACCAAATGAGTTTTATAGGCAGCTAGTTATATAATGAATAGACTGATATATATATATATATATATATATATATATATTGTCATCCACAGACAGAATGTTTCGCTGTATCACAGCTCATCAGTGTAGCTAGACATCCGGTTGCCTCTAGCTAGGATCGAAACCCGACTGAATTAGCGTCAGTCGGGAATTCTGCCACTAAGACGTTGGCGCACGGCAGGGATGGAAGTGAATTTTAGCTTATTTATTTTTACATAAACAGACAGTGACTGAGTAAACTCAATTCGATTTACTGAAGATTCTTGCATTATTAGCTGTAATAGTCACTGTTTACAAAATCACACTTCATCTCCAGAGAACTCAACCGAAATAAATTTTTCATAGAGGAGAAAGAAAGACAGACGCAAGAATATGATTGATAGATAGATAGATAGATAGATAGATAGATAGATAAAAAGAAAGCAAGAAAGAAGAATATGGTAATCAGATAGAGGAGAAAGAAAGAAAGAAAGAAAAACACAAGAATATGATAGATAGATAGATAGATAGATAGATAGATAGATAGATAGATAGATAAAAAGAAAGCAAGAAAGACAGAAAGAAAGAAGAATATGGTAACCAGATAGAGGAGAAAGACGCAAGAACATGATAGATAGATAGATAGATAGATAGATAGATAGATAGATAGATATATTACTGGTCATTTTTATCTTCCTCTTCCCATATTGTATTGCTGGTAATTTTATTTTTGTTTTTACTATCAAAATGTATTGCTGGTAATTTTACAACAAAAACGCATTTTTATATTTTTATAATATTTTGAGCCCATTTTGAGGGTTCATTATTTGCCCAGGGTGGAGCTACGAACAACATCAATTAAGAGGTGGTTCCAACCTCTTCAAGACCTTGTTGCCGGATGTAGTTTATCATCATCCCCAGGACGTACTTATGGTCTGGGCTGAATTCGAGTCCCAACAGGCGATCAATGCAACTCCCACCCCGAGAGAACATAATGAAAATGGCGAAGTAAATTATTTTGAAGCAGACACTGTTTTCTTTACGAAGGGCTGTCACCAGACAGTCCCAAGTAGGCTCGGCTTCCCCTCCTTGTTAGTTATTTGACGCCTTTCCCGAGATTAGAAAAAACTTTGAAGTCTTTTAAGACGCACGCCCATGTAGACCCACACCCCGGCAAACAATTGTTCGGCTCGGACCGAAAGAAGTTTATTATTGAGTTGTGCTGGTTTGAGGTAAGATCTGGTTTTGGGTACACTTTATTCATCTGTTTATCACTTAATTATATGAATTCGGGGATCTGAAAAGCAGAGATAGAAGATAGTTTCTGTAAATGGATATCTATCTATCTATCTATCTATCTATCTATCTATCTATCTATCTATCTATCTATCTGATTCTATTTCTTTCTTTATCTATCCATCTCATTCTATTTCTTTCTTTCTTTCTTTCTTTCTTTCTAACTGATTCTATTTCTTCGTTGTTTTTTTTTAAATCTATCTATCCATCTTTCTAATTCTATTCTTTCTTTCTGTCTTTCTGTCTTTCTCAGTCTATCTCTAGCTCATTCTGTTACTATCTCATTATATTTCTTTCTTTCTATCTATCTATCTATCTATCTATCTATCTATCTATTTAATTCTATTTCTTTTTTTCTTTATCTACCCATCTAATTCTATTCTATTCTATCTTTCTTTCTGAGTTTAATTCTAGCGCATTCTGTTAATATCTATCTCATTATATTTCTTTCTTTCTTGCTTTCTTTCTTTCTTTCTTTCTTTTTTCTTTCTTTCTTTCTTTCTTTCTATCTCATTCTCTTTCTTTCTTTCTTTCTTTCTTTCTTTCTATCTCATTCTCTTTCTTTCTTTCTTCTATCCGATTCTATTTCTTTTTCTTTATCTATCTATCCATCTCTCTAATTCTATTCTTTCTTTCTTTCTTTCTTTCTTTCTTTCTTTCTTTCTTTCTATCTCATGCTCTATCTATCTATCTATCTATCTATCTATCTATCTATCTATCTATCTATCTATCTATCTATCTCATTCTATTTCTTTCTTTCTTTCTTTCTTTCTTTCTTTCTTTCTTTCTTTCTAACTGATTCTATTTCTTCGTTGTTTTTTTTTAAATCTATCTATCCATCTTTCTAATTCTATTCTTTCTTTCTGTCTTTCTCAGTCTATCTCTAGCTCATTCTGTTACTATCTCATTATATTTCTTTCTTTCTTTCTTTCTTTCTATCTATCTATCTATTTAATTCTATTTCTTTTTTTCTTTATCTACCCATCTAATTCTATTCTATTCTATTCTATTCTATCTTTCTTTCTTAGTTTAATTCTAGCGTATTCTGTTAATATCTATCTCATTATATTTCTTTCTTTCTTGCTTTCTTTCTTTCTTTTTTCTTTCTTTCTTTCTTTCTTTCTTTCTCATTCTCTTTCTTTCTTTCTTTCTTTCTATCTCATTCTCTTTCTTTCTTTCTTTCTTTCTTTCTTTCTTCTATCCGATTCTATTTCTTTTTCTTTATCTATCTATCCATCTCTCTAATTCTATTCTATTCTTTCTTTCTTTCTTTCTTTCTTTCTTTCTTTCTTTCTTTCTTTCTATCTCATGCTCTATCTATCTATCTATCTATCTATCTATCTATCTATCTAATTCTATTTCTTTCTTTATCTATCCATCTATCTCATTCTATTTCTTTCTTTCTTTCTTTCTTTCTTTCTTTCTTTCTTTCTTTCTTTCTTTCTTTCTAACTGATTCTATTTCTTCGTTGTTTTTTTTTTTTAAATCTATCTATCCATCTATCTAATTCTATTGTTTCTTTCTGTCTTCCTTAGTCTATCTCTAGTTCATTCTGTTACTATCTCATTATATTTCTTTCTTTCTTTCATGCTTTCTATTATATTAAAATGTATAGCTCGTTTGGCTTTGTTTTACGGTATATCAACCTCGATAGGTTATTTAATGCCGACAAGAATTTTATTGCTGCTAATTTTTTTTTATTTTTTCAAAAATGTATTGCCGATAATTTATTTTTTTCAAAAATGTATTCCTGTTAAAATTAAAAAAAAAAGTGTTTCTGGTATTACAATCTACTTTTACATTTTCATAGTGTTTTGACCCCAGTTTGGGAGTTAACTACTTACGCTTAGCTGGGACCCTAACAGGTGCTACCACCCCGGGTCAGGGAGGACCTGGGAGCACAAGCAATTAAGAGGTGGTTCCATGCACCTCAAAACCTCCTAATCTTGCTGTTGGATGTAGTGTATCGTCTTACCCTTATCCAAGACGCGCATGTAGTTTATCGTTATACCCAGGACGCATATATATATATATATATATATATATATATATATATATATATATATATATGTATGTGTGGGCAGCAACTTTTCTTTTAAAGATGTTTGGATGAATATGGCAGAAAAGGAAAATTTAATTATGCTTTATATGGTTTTCGCAGTATTCCGGGGCACAGAAAAATGTAAGAGTGATGGAAAAACTGAATAAAAGATTACTTAAATTTTCGTTAGATCCGACGTGCTTTGCCGACTCGTCTACGAAGAACCTTTGCCGACTATATGAAAGCAGTTCTGTTTTGGAGGCGTTAAAATTTACAAGCCATTTCTTGCCGCAATTAACCACTGATTGGAGATCCTTTCTGAGAGCAGTTGCCGGTTTACTTTGTCGAGTCTACCGGACTTGCAACTAAGGAGCAAATAGTTGTGTCATCTGCTCAAATGCCTAGTTGGAACTGATGTCATTGATGAACATCAGAAACACCGTAAGTCTAAAAATAGAAGCCTGGGAATGGGGAGGGCACCTCGTTAGTATGAAATGACCTGGAAGCATGCCCGTTACATTACACGATTTGTTAGAAAGGACAGGATTAAGGCAAATATTTGTTCCGTGATACTGTAGTATATTTAGCTACCCCCCCCCACGAGGGTTGCCTGTGGCACAAGGCCGGTTTAACGTTGGTTCACCGAGCTCGTAGGCTCGGCCAAAAATATTTCCTTTTGAACCCGTACAAAACGGGTTCAGGGGCAGTCTACCTCCCCGAACGAGACTGTCCTTCGGCGGAGCCTCGTCCGAGTTCCTCTCTGCTCAGAGGCAGAGAGTTCTACTGATTAGCTGGAACAGGTCGCAGCTAGCCTCTAATCTGTAGACTTTGAGCTTGGGGAGAAGGCCAGCATGCCAAACACTATCAATAGCTTTTGAGCAACAGTCCTACCCCATTCTTATCTAACGCCTGATAGACAAATTCAGTGACGACAGTTAACATGTCAACAATACATCTGACAAGACGGCAGCCATATTGTTAATGCAAATGGAGTCGTTTCAAAGGTTGTTCCAGTGCGAATTTAGGTTGGAATCATATGAAGAAACTATTGGTTAAATGGCAAAAGCCGATTTTGGATCTAGTTTGTCGCAGATTTCGTACACTTAACTGAAATAATCTAAACCAAACATTCACGCATGACAATTTGTGTGTAATATCTAATTTACATGACAAATTTAGAAAACATCAAATGGATAATCAGTTATGGCCGAAAACGGGCTTTTTTAACAGTTTTTCTTGGATTTTCGTTATACGCGGGGAAGCGAGCAGGTTTGGTTTGGTTTGATTTGTGTTGTGGTAGGATCCACCTAATTTGCATAGTGGAGTACCGACCATATAAATATGGTTGGTACCGGGAAGAGAGGGTAGGAATCGGAGAGATCCATCCAGAGACTCTGCCCGACTGCGACTCAGTCAACACACATTCCAGGAACGGTCTTCCCAGGAATATACAAAAGACTATATGTAAATATTGTGTACACTTTCCTGTTTCAATACATTTTGTTCTAAGTACATTTTGTGTTGCATTATTATTCCATGCATTAGTCAAGTTTCAACAATTTGTTTTACGGCATATCAACCTCAATGGGTTATTTAATGCCACCAAGATTTTTATTGCTGGTAATATTTTTTTTCAAAAAGTATTTCTGGTAATATTTTTTTCCAAAAATGTGCTGTTGGTAATATTTTTTTTCAAAAACATATTGCTGGTAATTATTTTTCTTCGAAAAATTTATAGCTGATAATAATTTTTTATTAAAAATGTATTGATTGTATTAAAACCTATTTTTACACTTTCACAGTGTTTTAACCCCAGTTTGGGCGTTAACTATTTGCCCATAGTTGGGACCCTAACAGGTGCTACCACTCCGGGTCAGAGTGGACTTGAGAACACCAGCAATTAAGAGGTGGTTCCACGCGCCTCAAAACCTCCTGATCAGAGGCCTTGCTGTTGGACGTAGTTTATCGTCTTACCCAGAACGCGGATGTAGTTTATCGTCTTACCTAGCACACGGATGTAGTTTATCGTCTTACCCAGCAGGCGGATGTAGTTTATCGTCTTACCCAGAACGCGAAGCGAGCAGGACTAAGACCACACTATCTCATTTCTTGCATGATGGTGAATTTTTTGCGATATGTTTGAGGAAAATCGGATAAAAATGAGGAAGCTATTCAGGTTTTTATTTTAAGTACTATGAAACAACCGATTTTTTCACAGTTTTTTGCAACTTTTTGTGTGAAGCCAATGTCGCAGGGAAACGATCAAACACTCTGCATAAACCTCGTAACATGAGCTGATGTTTTGCATTAAGTGCAAAGAACATCAACTCATCCGATAAAAATTTTGTTCACGTGTAACTTTGCCTTAGTTTTTGCAAAAAGTTGTACTCACCTTCAGTGTACAATTTCATCCAAATCGCTCGAGAAAGGCGGACGTGCATAAATAGTATACGCACACATCCGACATTTCTTATTAATATAACCCTTATTTCCAGGAGGGGGACACGTGTTTGAGTTGCTATCCGTGTTTTTTGTTTTTAATTTTATTTTATAAAACCATGAAATTAATCACAACTGATCTAGATTGAAAAATCTTACAAAAGAAGAATTGCCCCCCCCTCCAAAATTAAATATTTGTGAAGTGTTCTAATAGAGGACGTAAAGTGCAACACTGAGATCCAAGAGACGTATTGAAATGCCCAAAGATGCATTCCAAAAGCTAAACAGAGTAATAAGAGGCAGAAAATCTTCGTTAGAAACAAAGAAAAGAGTACTGAACTGTTACGTGATATCAGTCCTCCTATATGGCAGTGAATGCTTGACAATCTCCTCACAGATGGAGAAGAGACTTGAAGCAACAGAAATGTGGTTCTACAGAAGAATGCTGACGATACCATGGAGCTAACATGTGAGCAAAGGTTTGAAGAAAATGGAAACAAAAAGGAAACTTATACTTAACATCAAGAAGAAATTTCTGGGGCACATAATGAGGAAAGAGGGATTGGAAAATCTGTTACTCACAGGGAAAGAGTGTATTGAACTGTTACATGATATCTGTCCTCCTATATGGCAGCGAATGCTGGACAATCTGCTCACAGATGGAGAAGAGACTTGAATTAACAGAAATGTGATTCTACAGAAAAATGCTGATGATACCATGGACGGAACATATGAAGAACGGTGAGGTTTTCGAGAAAATATTAACAAAAAGGAAAATTATACTTAACATCAAGAAGAGGCAGTTGAAATTTCTGGGGCACATTATGAGGAAAGAGGGTTTGGAAAATCTGTTACTCACAGGACAGATTGAGGAAGAAAGCGACAGAGGAAAGCAACGCTTAAAATACTTAATGAGCTTGAGTGTATTGGACTGCGACGTGATATCTGTCCTTCTATATGGCAGCGAATGCTGGACAATCTCCCCACAGATGAAGAAGAGACTTGAAGCAGCGGAAATGTTATTTTCAGGGGGCAATGGTGTTTGCATTGCTGTTCCTGTTTTTTTTTAAATTCATCAGTGAAATTTTAACAAACTCGTGTACCCACTAAAAAATAACATTTGTAGTAATAATATATACATATATAAAATTTAAGAAACAACAGATATTTTTATATGTAGTGCTCAATATTAAAAATATTAAAGTAATATAAAAATAGAGCGTTAGTATTATATAAAAAATAACTTAACTTTTCATTTATTTTTTTTTTTTTTTGCCCGGTTTCCAAATTCATGACTACACGCAAATAGAAAACCGAATCAAAAAGCATATTAAAAAAGACGCGGAACAAATTGAAAAAAATTGGAAATATCATTTAAAATCGAACCCCCTGAAGAACGGAAATTTTACCAAGAAACTTCGAAGTCGGGGAAAAATTGATATTTAAAAGTTAAGTAATCTTTATATATATATATATATATATATATATATATATATATATATATATATATATATATTGTTCTGATTATCATCATTTCTGCATACCTCTCTGCCTTCATATTTGTCTAGTAATACAATCTCGATGCAACCTGCTGAAAGGGTGTTCGAATAACTTGCACAGATGTGAATTAAGTTGAAGCATCTAATGATTTTTTTCTTTTACTTTCAGATTTGGCGGACATTTAAGCGATATTATTTTTCACACATAATTGCCATGACTTAAATAACATGATCCAATAGAGAAATAAATAAATTTTCACCAATAACACTGATTTATTTACTGCTGAATTTGATTCGTCTTAATGAAACCCCCTTATAGATAATCCGTCTTAATAAAATATCCTTTATATTTAGGCATTCTTAATAAAATCCAACGAAAAATCAGCAATATTATTTGTCGTGACCTGGCATCTCAATCACTTTCCCGCCACCTTAATGTACCTTCTCTATGACTTTCCTATAAATACTTTCATGATAATTGTTCGGATGAATCTCATCGCTATGGTACCTAGACTATGCGCATTTAATTGCAGTACTAGATTGGTAACATGGTATCACCAATTTACAGTTGAATTGGCTAGGTGCAACCGTAAGTTCTATGGTAATAGTTTCTTCTATCGGACTTATCGCTTGTGAATCTCTTTTCCAGCTCCATGCTTTCTAGCCAACTTTGATTATCAAAAATTTAAATGCAATGCCAAACATTATCTACTGTCTTCTTAGTTTCTGTTCTTTTAGTGTTCTCGATGCTTGATAATGCTTCTCTTATTTTCACAATCAATAACCCCTTGTGTCTTAGTGGCTTTAATTCCTTGCTTGAGGTGAAATAATAAAAAAACCCAACATAATGCTCTCTTTTCGTATTCATAAGTCCTTAAATATTTTGCGATTAAAATAGAAAGAAATAACTGATTGTTTCGTTCTTTCGAAGCCCTCACTGCGATAACATTATGATACGCAAGCGTTGCTCTCTTTGGACCTATCAGATAATGACCCTGCCACATAATGGCTAGAGATGATCCGATCGGCCGATAACAGATTTCTGATTGTTGACTCACCAATGTCACATCATTTACCTCCCTTTGTTCGTGGGAAACTTAGGTCCTAACAGCTGGTTTCAGACTAGCGGACGATCCTGTATTATTTTGAATCATTGACATTATTTAACGTAGTCCGGCTTATTACAGATGCATTCAGATAATTATTGTAATTTAAAAAATAAAGTGTCATGTTCTTTTAGGATATAGGTTGATCATGATCCTCCATACCTTCCTCTTCTTTGTTTTTTGTAAATTGCAGTGACTTCTGTCACCTTTTGTACTATTGTACAAATAAATATTGCTCTTCGTTATAGTATAGTGATTCATTGGGGTTATATTTTTAAATTGTTGTTTTATCCCCACTACCCCACAGACAATGAATTGTACATATGAGGACTAGTTAGGATTTTCATAGAGACAATGAGGTATTATGGTGAATGTAGTAAGAAAGTTATGTAAGAATGCATTGTCTTGGTGTGAGGAATATTGTTGTATGTTTGGGTCAGTGTTTGTGGCTAGCTAAGTTTAACGTTAAGACAGAACAAGACCGTCCTTTTCCCCATTCCCCATTTTGGCCTTGTGCCACATTTTGTATTTTTACAAATAGATATCGGTCTTCCCTATAATACCGAGACTTTTTCAATTTAATCACAGTACTATTCTGGCGTCAAGATGTCATCAATTTACAGTTGGGCTGGATAGATTTGACCGTAAATTCTATGCTAACAATTTCTTTTCTAGCATTTCTCGCTTGTGGAAATTCCTTCCGACTCCATGCTTTGATCTCCAGAAATTTAAATGCAATGTCAGTCGCTATCTATTGCTCTCCTGATTACTCTTCTTTTTGTTCTCGTTCATTAGTAGTGTTTCTCTTTCCTAATTCTTCCTTCTGCCTTACTTCCTTGCTTGGGGTGAAATCGATTAAAAGAAATAACCATACAGCCGATCAAACCGTAAGTATCAATTCGTAGACAAAATCTAATCAGTTCAATATCGATTGGAAGGACAATTAAATGTAACGAATTGAATTTATTATCATGCATTGATGTTTGAATAAAATTATTAAGTCTAACTTGCTTTAGTATCTGATGTTAGCCGCTGCATATGAACTCAATTACTGTACGTAATAAAAAATCTAAACCCAATGAATCACTATACCATAACAAAGAGCAATATTTATTTGTACAATAGTACAAAAGGTGGCAGAAGAAATCACTGCAATTTACAAAAAATAAAGAAGAGGATAGTATGGAGGATCATTATCAACCTATATCCTAAAAGAACATGACATTTTTTTTAAATTACAATAATTATCTAAATGCATCTGTAATAAGACGGACTACGTTAAATAACTAAAATACGTATTTAGCGAAGAAAACGGACGGCCTTCATTAACTTCATTGACGCTTGAAAAACATTATTACGAGCACCCAGATTTAGTGTTCTATGTGAACCGCTACATATGAACCAGCCATTTTACGCATCCCGTGAACATAATGATCTGAATTTATTACCTTTTAGTGACTTTTGAAGAATGTACTGCTGGTACCCAACTGCAGTACCATTGGCGAGAGACTGGGAACAAAAACCAATCGAGTAAAAATAACGGACGGCCTTCATTACCTTTCCCTGGTAACTAATTTGACGTGTGCACTTAATTGACTGCTTGCGAATCAAATCAGTCTCGCTGTCAGGTGACGATAACGAATGTCCTCGATTAAATTCCTGCAAAAACGGATTTTCTAATTCATCTTTATATTTTGATTCTCGTTTGGCCTCATAGCAGAGTTCGGACTTTTGCATCGACGAAATAACACACGTAATTTTTTTTTTTTTTACCTACACTCTAAAATGTTACTAAATACAGACTAAATGAGATCGACATAGATGTATCCATAATTACCAAGTTTGTTCACGTTGGCGGAATATATATATATATATATATATATTTTTTTTTTGTGTATATATATATATATATATATATATATATATATATATATATATAT
>OZ010584.1:26095585-26123085 GCA_963932145.1 Acanthosepion lycidas
CAAGGTTTCTTTTCATATTTCATTAAACCTCAATGCAGGCCAGGCCGATATTCTTTCTTTTCTCCTTTATCTTCTCTTTTGAAGACGTGTCATCACGTCTCTCTATCTGGGGATGGTAGGGGTGGCGGGTAGCGCTTTTATCCTAAACCCTGAGCTTTACACCCAACCGTTAAGATGAACTTTATTTAACACGACGATATCGGTCTTTTCGCGCTGGTATCCCGACACACTTTTCGACGGCTTTTCCTGATGGCTCAGTGGTAGTGTGCTGGACAGCAGCGGGTGGGGGGATTACAAAAACTCCCAAAATCATTGATGCATCTATAATCCCGTTTAAAAAAAAAAAAGAGAAAAAAAACGAAAGAAAAAGAAAGCAAAAATGACTGTAATTGTCATTTAGTTGAAAACATTTTGTGTCAGTTTGGTACAAAATGAGGTAATATATTTTTACAGATCCTACCCCCAACACACACACACGCACACACAAACACACACACATACACAAACACATACACACATATACATATATAAATACATAGTTTTGACTTCAATGTTCACTTTACATACATACATACATATATATATATATATATATATATATATATATATATATATATATATATATATATATATATAAAAGTGAACACTGAAGTCCACACTTAGAGGCGACAGGCTGTTTCATGATAAACACAATGTTCACTTTTATATTTACATTTACATACGCTCTATCTCTAATATAGAGCACTTTATTTCAGAACTATAGCATACCTTAAAACTATATTTCTTCATATATATATATATATATATATATATATATATATATATTAGGTTGGTGCATAATGTCGGTTTTGACGTTAAAAAATACGTCAAAAGCCGACATTATTTTTGCACCAACCTAATAGATATGTTCTGAACAATAAAAATATTTTACATACACTGAGTTGTATTTTAATATTTTTTTTGTTTTATTATTTCAATTAGGGTCCTCGGCTAGTTTCAGCCATCATAGCCATCATCAGGAGAAAAAGTCCATCCAGCGAACTACAGGAGCGAATGACTGTTTCATATATATATATATATATATATATATATATATATATATATATATATATATATATATACAATTAGAATTAATACAAAAATGTTTTTTTCAATTGACTGAGCAATATTTTCATCATGCTGATTTTGGAGTTTGTCTGGATAAATTTAAACCATTTTGTAATTTCGGTCTGATGAAGCAGATATTAAAAACTGACCTGCCGAAATAAATTTATTATTGTATTTTTCGTGATGTATTAAGATTTTTCCTTTGATATATATATATATATATATATATATATATAGATAGATAGATAGATAGATAGATGCTTCGGAAGACAATATTCGTAAATCATGAATTTAAGGTTGGCATTTACTGTCGAAACAGTCAAATGTAACTACCTCTTCTACTCCAACAGCTTCTTCTCTCGTACTTTCCGACAGTAGAACTCCCTTACTTTTACATGCTTCCATGAGAACTATAATCTTCAAGAATTTAGATGTAATGTCAATCGACATCTTCTGATGTCTTGATATTGATCCCCGTCCTTCTCTTAATACTTTCCACCCCTTTTTTCCCTTAATTTCACTCTCTGTACCTCCTTGTGTGCTAGTGGCACTCCTGCTTACTTGGGCTGAAATGCTTAATATATATATATATATATATATATATATATATATATATATATATATGGTGTATAAAAAATCCTTTTGCAAAATTTGGAGAAGAATTCCTCAGACCAAAACAAGGACAAAATCCATATAAACATATGTCTGCAAATCCTTCATTTTTGAGTTATTACGTTTAAAGAATGTTTATGGCAGATGACACCATGTTGCCGTGAAGACTGGGGTACATTTGTCATTCGTGTACATTTTTGGCTAGTCTGTCTTCAACGTGTGTAGTAATAAGTTAACTGAGAATTGTTTCGTTTAGCAATGGCAGGATATTCATATCGTGAGCAGGCAGATATGAATTTTGCATGCGGCCGTGCGAATGGTAATGGACGCGAGGCTGCACGGCTGTATCAGACTGCGTTTCTGGACCTAAGGCAGCCGAGTCATCCAACTTTGCTGCTGTTTATCCTCGCGTTGCTGAGAAAGGATCTGTGCTACCACAAACTATGGATTGAGGAAAACCGAGATCCGCTTGTACGCCTGACCATGAAGAACACATTCTACAAGCTGTCGGTGGCAATACAAGTTTCAGCACGCGTCGAGTGGCATGTCGTACATCTCATAGTACCACATTCAGGGTACTTCAAGAGCAGCTTCTGTATCCGTATCATTTGCAACGTTTGCAAGGCCTTTCGCCCTCTGATCACTCGCCACGAAATAACACCTGCTGACGGTTTGTTGCAAAAATTCCCGACGTTTATATGGACTTTCGTCCTTGTTTTGATGTGAGTAGCCCTCCCACAAAATTTGCAAACGTATTATTGATACACCATATATATATATATATATATATATATATATATATATATATTGATGACGACATTGTACTAATGTCGAAAGTACCCGGATTAAATGAATGTGCATCAACGTGGTAATTTTCTTTCTTCCTTTAATAAGGATAATAAGAAACATGTTCGTAATTACGAGAGGATCCTATTAAAAATAAGTAGACAAAACTTGTCTAAATTATATAATGAGACATGTCTTTATATATATATATATATATATATATATATATATATATATATATATATATATATATATATTCATGAATCATTCATACAAAAAACAAATATAGCGGTTAATGATTTAAATGGCGAGAATACATCGTCGCAAACAATCTAAATAAGATACACCAACCCCGAACCTGTATATGAATGATATGATCCCCGTTTATAAATTCCAGTTGCATAAAGTCTTTTTAATTTTTTACAAGCTTTCGTCTGTTCCTACAGACGTCATCAGGTATGGAAGTAGATTTTGTTCTTGTTTTATATATATATATATATATATATATATATATATATATATATATATATATATATATATATTTACGAATATAAAAAATGAAAATAGACCCTGTTTTATTTATTATTTGTAATTACCCAATTCGTCTCTCACGTGGCTTAGCACAAGCAAAACTTGGAAGATTGTGTTGCGTTAATATTTCAAGTGGAGAAGCACTAGCTGTCGTGAAAGACAATAAAAAAGAAAGAAAGAAAAAAAGAAAGAATGAACGAAAAAGCAAAGACAGCAAAAAGGGATGTGTCGAAGAAAGGGAATGAGAACATATAGAGGCAAGAAAGAAAGAAAGAAAGAAGTTAGATATAAAAGAAAGAAAGGAGAAAGTAAAGTAGAACGAAAGAAAGAACTTAAGTAAGTAAAGAAAGAAAGAAAGAAAAAAGAAAGACAGAAAGTAAGTAAAACGGGATGTGTAGAAGAAAGAGAATAAAGAAGAAAGAAAAGAGACAGGCATAAAAGAAAGAACACAGAGAAAGAAAAAATAGAAATAAGTAAGAATTTATAGAAGAGAGAAAAAAAGAAAGAAAGAAAGAAAGGAAGAAAGAAAGAAGAAAACAAAAAAGGGAGGAAGAAAGGAGGGAAGAAAGTAAGAAAGAAGGAGAGGGAGTATAGGAAGAAAATATGTAAGAATGTATAGAAGAAAGAAAGAACGAAAGAAAGAAAGGAAGAAAGAAAGTAACAAAGAAAGAGAGGAAGTATAGAATAAAATAAGTAAGAATGTATAGAAGAAAGAAAGAAAGAACGAACGAAAGAAAGAAAGGAAGAAAGGAAAGAAGGAAGAAAGAAAGAAAGAGAGGGGGTATAGAAGAAAATAAGCAAGAATGTGTAAAAGAAAGAAAGAACGAAGGAAAGAAAGGAAGGGAGGAAGAAAGTAAGAAAGAAAGTAAGAAAGAAAGCGAGGGGGTATAGAAGAAAATAAGTAAGAATGTATAAAAGAAAAAAAGAACGAAGGAAAGAAAGGAAGAGGCGAAGAAAGTAAGGAAGAAAGTAAGAAAGAAAGAACGAAGGAAAGAAAGAGAGGAAGGGAGGAAGAAAGGAAGGAAGAAAGTAAGAAAGAAAGCGAGGAGGTATAGAAGAAAATAAGTAAGAATGTATAAAAGAAAGAAAGAACGAAGGAAAGAAAGGAAGAGAGGAAGAAAGGAAGGAAGAAAGTAAGAAAGAAAGCGAGGAGGTATAGAAGAAAATAAGTAAGAATGTATAGAAGAAAGAAAGAAAGAAAGAGAGAACGAACGAAAGAAAGAAAGGAAGGAAGGAAGAAAGAAAGAAAGAAAGAAAGTGAGGGGGTATAGAGGAAAATAAGTAAGAATGTATAAAAGAAAGAAAGAACAAAGAACGAACGACAAAAATGAAGGAAGGAAGAAAGAATGTAAGCAAGAAAGAAAGAAAGAAAGAAAGGGAGGAAGGAAGGAAGGAAGGAAGAATGTAAGCAAGAAAGAAAGAAAGAAAGAAAGAAAGAAAGAAAGGAAGAAAGAAAGAAAGAAAGAAAGAAAGGAAGGAAGAAAGAATGTAAGCAAGAAAGAAAGAAAGAAAGAAAGGGAGGAAGGAAGGAAGCAAGAATGTAAGCAAGAAAGAAAGAAAGAAAGAAAGAAAGAAAGAAAGGAAGAAAGGAAGAAAGAATGTAAGCAAGAAAGAAAGAAAGAAAGAAAGAAAGAAAGAAAGGAAGAAAGGAAGAAAGAATGTAAGCAAGAAAGAAAGAAAGAAAGAAAGAAGGAAGGAAGGAAGGAAGAAAGAATGTAAGCAAGAAAGAAAGAAAGAAAGAAAGAAAGAAAGAAAGAAAGAAAGGAAGAAAGAAAGAAAGAAAGAAAGAAAGAAAGGAAGGAAGGAAGGAAGAAAGAATGTAAGCAAGAAAGAAAGAAAGAAAGAAAGAAAGAAAGAAAGGAAGAAAGAATGTAAGCAAGAAAGAAAGAAAGAAAGGAAGAAAGAATGTAAGCAAGAAAGAAAGAAAGAAAGAAAGAAAGAAAGAAAGAAAGAAAGAAAGGAAGAAAGGAAGAAAGAATGTAAGCAAGAAAGAAAGAAAGAAAGAAAGGAAGGAAGGAAGAAAGAATGTAAGCAAGAAAGAATGAAAGAAAGAAAGAAAGAAAGAAAGGAAGAAAGGAAGAAAGAATGTAAGCAAGAAAGAAAGAAAGAAAGAAAGAAAGGAAGGAAGGAAGAAAGAATGTAAGCAAGAAAGAAAGAAAGAAAGGGAGGAAGGAAGGAAGGAAGGAAGAAAGAATGTAAGCAAGAAAGAATGTCTGAAGGGAAATAAAATATGGAAAACAAATAAGCACAGCCATTTATTAATGACGTCATTTATATAATTTTATATCAATACAGAAATGTGGATTCGAATTTGGAGAAATTTTGTAATCGGGTAAACTTTACTTGCTAAAAATCTTACTCTATAATGCACCAAAAGCTTTTTTTTATCGTCTCTCTAACTTATTTTTTTTAAATGATCTCCCTTGCACTTGCAACGTCAGGGGTCAATGTTTTTCTTTAGTCAAATGTTTCTTGTGCGTATACTTGTAAAATATATGAAATTCTGTGACCGAGAAACATACATATTTTTTTTTTCTGATACTTTTTAAGCGCAGGTACAAGAAAGAAAAAGAAAAGCGAGAAAAAAAGTATCCAGCGAGTGAGTCTAAGTGGATGGGTTGATTAGAGTAAAATATAATAATATATTAGGTTGGTGCAAAAATAATGACGTAATAATGTCGTTTTTTGACGTATTTTTTAACGTCAAAAAACGACATTACTACGTCATTATTTTTGCACCAACCTAATATATATAATGCGTAATGTAAATTACATCTCAATTACTTAATGAGGGTGCGACTAAAAAAATAGATGTCTTTTGGCATGGAAATAAGGGTGAGACATAAACACGCACACACAGACACAAACACAGGGACACAACACAAACACGTGTAAGCAATTACGCTCCGAATATATATATATATATATATATATATATATATATATATATATATATATATATATATATATATATATATGGCAAAATGGAAAGGTTTTTGGTCGTTATGGTTTTATCGGATATATATATATATATATATATATATATATATATATATATATATATATATATGAATGATATAACGATATATAATTTTATATATCAACAAAGAGTATTAAGAAAAATATGACAAAATGCAAAGTTTTTTTTGGTGACACGTTTCATCCGATAAAACCATAACAACAAAAAACCTTTCCATTTTGCCATATATATATATATATATATATATATATATATATATATATATATATATATATATATTTAAAAAGAACCATCTAGGCACTCACAGATTTTTTTGCTATATATATATATATATATATATATATGTTTTGCTATAGGAGATTAAAAAAAGAACTATCTAGGTACTCACAGATTTTTTTGCCATATATATATATATATATGACAAAAAATCTGTGAGTGCCTAGATGGTTCTTTTTTTAATCTCCTATAGCAAAACGATCTTCGTCTGATGTCCGGACACATTTGGTTTTATTTCCAAAATAAATAATTTTTCAGAACGTCAGTATGATTTCCATGATTGATTTTTGGCCACTATAGATATCTCTTTATTCTAACGTTGTTCACAATATACGGATTGAGGCATTTTGACGCTTTTGGCAAACGCATAAACAAAACCACTGTGCCAAACTTATACTCAGACAAACTTTCTCCGAAGATTTATACTCTGTCAAACTTTCTCTGTAGACTGATAGATTTCGTCTTCGAAAGCAACACGATGAAGTTTGTAAAACAATTTTTCCACCAAATCAACGGATATGTAATGCGGCCGTTAATGTCTTTATGAGAAATTACGAAGAAAAAATTACTTGAAGCTTTCAAATCACAGCAAAACCAAAAACTTTAACTGCGAATTAGTGATGATATTTTCTTCATCAGGGGATTTACGTAGGAAAAGCTTGCTTAAGTTTTTACAATTTTGTGATACTTTTTTTTTATAAAAGAATAATTTTCAGTCACAAATGAAATTTACATCTAGCATCTCCAAAGCTAGTGTTCAATTTATAGACACTCGAGTAAAGTTCTCAAGGAATCGTCTAGTGACTGAATTATTTGCAAACATACGACATCCCACATTTACCTGTACTGCCGTTCTGATCATCCTTATCATACGATAAAATCAAACCCAATGTGCTAATTTTTACGCATAAGACGAATTTGCACGAAGATAAAAGATTATTGGAAGTATTATAAAATAAAATAAGACATATCTTGGCTGATTTGCAGGCAAATAAACTAACATACTTAAGAGCGAGAGCCGGGTGTGAACGGGACAAGGCCCCGTCACAAAATGGCCATTATCGTCGTCTACGCATAAGCCCGACGCACAAGTTCCGGTCGAAAAATAAAATAATATTTTAAAGTGTTTCTATTTTTCGACCAATAAAAATGCTTCCCTCCTAATTATACTCGCGTCGTTTTTCGAGCCTGTTAAGCCATAAAAAGGCCATAAACGGGGTCACACGGGGAAGTACAACAGCAGTCAACAGGGGGCCAGGGAAGAGACCTGTCACGGTCAGTCAGCAGCAGTCAACAGGAGGCCAGGGAAGAGACCTGTCACGGTTAGACTGAGCGGTCGGCAGGAGTCTGCAGCAGTCAGCAGGAGGAGCGCCACGCCAACCAGTGTGAACTACTATGAAAGCCGGCTTATGAACTATACCACAAGGTAGCTGTCCCAAAGCCACACGTTCCTATTGAAATAAATCACGTAAATCTATTTCTGCTGTTGTCGTATTTTCTTCTTGCAACCATACGCTTGTCTATAACAGAAGCATGTTTACTAACTTTCCTGCTTGGGTGAATGAACAGTATGACAGAAGAGTTCAGTATCATCATCATCATCTTCATCATCATCATCATCCTACTCTTCCTCATACTCCTCCTCCTATTATACTTCTGCTTGCTCCTCCCTTTGTTAGTTCGCATGACTTTTGTAAGTAATAGACTATTCCGTTTTGATCGCATGGAATTATGGGAAAACACATTATTTGGTGTCAGTGAAAAAGAAGAAAGAAAGAAAGAAAGAAGGGAAGATAGAAGTGTTTAACGTCTGCTGATACCTCAGAAATAATGGATTATTCTGTTTTGATCACGTGGACAGAAGGGAAAAGACTCATTGAGAAAATGAATGAAAGAAAGAATTGGGGGAAAGAAGAGAAGATAGAAGTGTTTATGTTTTAGGGAAAAGAATTTTCAATATCCAATCTTTATTTGTACCCCCTTACTTCTTTAAATAACAACCAGCATTCATATTTCTGATTGTTATTGCAATATTTTGTTAAAGTTGTTGATGTGATAGGGGAATTTCTAAGGATATTTTATTGTCGTAGAACTCGGCATGACCTTCTTCAAACATTAACTGAAGTATTAAGATTCATCAGAAAATTCAAAAATGAAAAATGTGAATTTTTCGCATATATTTCTAGTTATTATTATTATTATTATTATTATTATTATTATTATTATTATTATTATTATAAGCATTTATTTTTAGTGGGTAAACGTGTTTGGTTTGTTATTAAAAACAAACGAAAAACTAAAAATCGTACAGTCCGAGAGTTTTTCTTCGCTAGGTTTTCTTGATCTGGGACGGTTAACTTCACTCGTTAAAAAAATGATAATAAAAACATGGACAGCAACTCGAAAACGTATACCCACAAAAAATAAACGTTTCTAAATAAACGTATATATATATATATATATATATATATATATATATATATATATATATATATATATGTATAACACCGACCGTTAATAATTGAAGTATATAATTCAAGACTTCAATGAATAAAATAAAACAGTATTTAATTACAACCGCAAATAAATACTTAACAAGTACAAAAAAGGAAGTCAACGAAAGATAATTAACCATTTCAGTAAATATCTTGTTAGTAACGCGGCGCAGCGTAACTTAATTTTCTCAATGAGTCTTTTCCCTTCTGTCCACATGATCAAAACAGAATAGTCCATTATTTCTGAGGTATCAGCAGACGTTAAACACTTCTTTCTGACCTTCTTTCGTTCTTTCCGGTATATCTTAAATCAAAACCCAAACTCATCGACGCACAATAATTCACACTAATTCGACTGGATAGTTCCACTCAATAATCACACCAATCAGTAGCCTGACACCGCTATTTATACACTTGGCGGAAAACATATTGCTGGTGTTAAGTATTAGTTTCCTTTTTGTTTCTAGTTTCTCCAAACCTTCGTTACTCATATATTCGGTCTACGGTATCCTCAACATCGTTACATTAAGTTAAAAAAACACTTTGATGATGACTAAGAGAATAGCCGAAATCACTTCGATGTGTAAAACTTTTAAGCATTTTCTACACACTTTATATCGGGAAAAGAAAATAGTTATAGGTACACAAATTGTATTAAGGCTTAATCACAGTACCTTGTCGGTCGTTTTTAATGACATATATATATATATATATATATATATATATATGTCTGTGTGTGTGTGTGTGTGTGTGTGTGTGTGTTCTGAACAATAAAAAATATTTAGAAATTAAGTCATACTGGATTGTATATTAATATTTTTTGTTTTATTATTTCAATTAGGTTCCTCGTCTAGTTTCGGTCAGCATTGCTATCATTAAGAGAAAAAATTTCTACTTATTAGTAGCAGTGAATTACAGAAGGTTAAAAATCCGTTGTTATGTAATATATATATGACAATTGTGTGTGTACATACCCACGAATAACCTTCCGTGTATTGATGTTAAAGAATGAAAGAAATGTACTATAGCTGTTTAAATTTATTTTATTTTCATTTTCCTCATTTAAAGAAATTTAAACAGATATAGCATATTTTTTCACCCATTAACATCAATACACGGAAGCTTATTCGTGAGTATGAACGGATTTTGTTAAAAATTAGCAGACATAATGTCTAATTTATTTAATCAGACATGCCTGAAAGATAATTTGCTGCTTAAATAAGCTCACACACACATAAACACACACACATGCACACACACATACACACATATATATATATATATATATATATATATATATATATATATATATATATAATGGACTCTCCCGTCGGTTTCGACGTATGACAGCTTAATTGATTCGGTTATGAAATTTTGTGCGATAATCTTAAGTGGCACTTAAGACCCGCTAGTGATTTACAAAGGAGGCCACATATGAAGCAAGAGGGAGATTTGTGAGATGAAATCACTGTTAGATTGGCTGACCTTTTAGATCTTGCTCTCGCTTCTTGAAAATGATGCAGACAAGCAGATTTCAATCTGCTGATTTCACTGAAACACAGTGATCTCCATTCTACCTGCTCCAAGGCTAAGCGCTCAATATATATATATATATATATATATATATATATATATATATGTGTGTGTGTGACAGTTGTGTATTTGGTCAGCAATTAATCTTTTATACCAGTTCCGTTAAAAACAACAGACAAGGTACTGCGATTAAGCTTTTTATCTAAATTTTCTTGTGTTCATACAAGTGTTTTCTATTCTGGACACAAAGTGTGTAAAAACTATTCAAATGTTCTGTATGTCCGAACGCTTTCGGATATTCTTTTAGTCATTATCAAGGACGATTTTTTTTTTATTTTAACTGAGTGTGTATGTGTTTTTTTTATGCATATCTGGAGTTATAGGAATATTTTATTTTCCAAACACGGTCAGCACATTGTGTCCGTGTTCATAGTTAATGTTAATGAGTGTTTTCTTATGATTTTTTATTTTTAGTGCTTTCATTATTTTCATCTTTTTTTTACATATGTAAGAAGCTATTATACTTGTATTTTCTACTAGGATGTTGCGGATGGAGTTTGGTAGGTTTCTGTGTGTGTTTAAATGAGTCCTAATTGATCTATGCTCGGATAGGTGTAACGTGAGTCGTCTAGGTAGGAATGTAGTGGTATGACCAATATAATTATTTATGAGTTTGCTTTGATCAGAAACAATGTTTCTTAAGGGAAATTTGAACTCATAAATAAAATTGGTTCTCTGTAATTTTGAATTTGCAGTTGTGTTTGGAACAGTTTTTACACGTTTTGTGCCCAGAAAAGAAACCTCTTGTACGAACACAAGAAAAATTAAATAAAAAGCTTGATCGTAGTACTTCGTCTTTAACGAAGCTTACATATAGACTATTTACATTGTTTGGACTATCATCCTCACCTTTGTTGCCATATTTATCACATCTGTTCAGCCGTTGTACGCTCCGGCCTTCTTCAGGTGGTTAGAATGTAGAACTGAACTCTTTATCTCGCTCGCTGGAGTAGACTGTTCTAGTTCCACGTGCCATATTTAATGGATGTCAGTTATCAGTTATCTTATGTTAATTCCCCTCTCCAAGTTCTCCACCGCCTTGAACTCACATTCTTTGGGTCCTGTCACTGGATCAAACTAGCGCTTTTATCCACTGTGCCATATTGATCCCTGATGATTGCGTCTAGCATGAAACAGCCTGTCGCCTCTGAGTGTTGACTTCAATGTTCACTTTTACATTTATATTTACATATGCTCTATCTCTGATATTGAGCACTCTATCCCATAAATATAGCACACCTTAAAACTATATATATATATATATATATATATTCATGCACGTTTCATTAAATAATATAAACAAGTGTTGTCTATTTATTTTATGTAAACTTTTTTCGTAACGTCTGATAAGTTTAATAACATTATCGTTGAACGAAGAAAGAAATTCACAATAGCGATCCATATTTTTTTAATACAATCTAAAAAATTACGAAAAAAATTTACTTAAAATAGACAACACTTGTCTATATTATTTAATGAAACGTGCATGAATGAAAAGATGCTGCCTAAATACACACCATATATATATATATATATATATATATATATATGCGTGTGAGTTTGTGTATGTGTCTGAGTTTTCATTCTTGCCCAAAGAAAGAATGACAGTTATTTCGAAGGATCAAGAGTTGATCTTTCTTTTCTTCAACAAAGCCAAATTCTCAGGTGCGAAAGGTCGGATAATCTTCGGAACATGACAGCAGTCATAAAAATAATGGCAGGCAATGAGCTTGTTTATTTTGTGGATTTTGGTTTTGTGAGTGCAAATATTCACGCCCGGCAGCATCGCGATTTGTACAATCGTAGTCGAGAACTATGTTCTCCGATTTATAGCTTGAAAAGAAATAAAGTTACTTGAACACATACACTCTCAAATAGAGCGAGGCATTCTGGTATTCACCGATTGAGGTGGCTGCAAGATAAACCTTTCTGAGCATTTTGACCGCTTAATATACCCATCGTAGCTAGTTCGTTTAGCACAGCCTTTCGCTATTATGATTTCCATACACATTGCAGCCTCCGTTAATATGGACCTTGTGCCACACTTAGCAAATCTTAGTAAATAGCTATGACTTCAAAATATGTCTTCCCGTTTTTTTTATTAATGTTCATCCTATACAAGGCCTAAGAGGCACTGAAGATAGAACGTTACTCAAGGCCGTTGTTGTGCGAGCGGTAAGAGTAAGGGACGCAGTTTATGAGGATATGTGGGAAAGACAACGGTTTACTCTAGACTAGACGTGGTTAAGATTGCAGCGGTCGGGAAAGCACCCTCCCTTGCGATACTGTACCACAAAGGAGGCTGTTATGTGAACGATAAGGGGAAGAGGTAAGAGGTGATGTTTATAAGACTGATATTATCAAGTCAGCTCTTTTTTTTTCTTGCAGTAAGGTTCCCCCTGTACAAGGCCCCGGGGCAACTCAAGGTAGAGGATTACAGAGTAAAAGAGGATAGAAGAGGAAAATAACAGTTAATTCTAAATTTGAACAGGTTAAGATTATAGCGATCTGGGAAGCATCCCCTTGGGAGTCGATTCCACGAAGTAGCGGTTTTGGGGAAGACGCTATCCGGGTGGAAATTACTAAAAAACAAAAAAAAAAAAGAAACAAAAATAAAAAAAAACGAAGAGAATAAGGGCGTTTCGTTTTAAATGCTAGCGACGTGGTGTGTTAGTGTTTTATCATACCTACGGACGATAAGGGGTATATCGCCATTCACATAAATACATTAGTAAATACTGCATGTTGGTCTGGAGTCGGAGATTCGTCTCCAGCTGTGCTGGTCAGACTCTCTGCCTCCGGGTAGAGAGGATCCCCAGACGATGCTATATAGAACGGCAGAGTCTCGTCTCGGGAACCAGGTACTCGACCCCTTTTTATACGGGGTCTACGGTGAATTTTTAGCCAAGCCTACAGGCTCGGATATCCCACATTAAATTCGGCCTTGTGCCACATCTGACCGCGTGGGGTAGTTGGTAGATATTCTGCAGTTGGAGATTCGTCACCAGCTGTGCTGGTCAAACCAGACGAAGCTATGTCGAAGGGCAGGGTCTTGTCTCGAGAAACACCTACCCGATCCCTAGAAGATGCTATGTAGAACGGCAGAGTTTCGTTTCGGGAAACAGGTACTCGACCTCGTTTTATACGAGGTCTTCGGGTATTTTTTGGCAGAGCCCACGGACTCGGATACCCCACATAAAATTCGGCCTTGTGCCACATCTGACTGCGTGGGGCCGTTGGTAGATATCCTATAGTTGGAGATTCATTACGGAATTCACTTGACTCACTTCTAGCAGTTGACTACTTCTACGCGCCGCTAGCGAATCTTATATGTGTTGCTCTTGTTCTACGTATTATTGTTCATTACCAACCTTCGTGTGATTATTAAATTCAGTAACCTTTCCTAGGTTACAGCAGTTAGGGTTGGGAGAATTAAGGAATGTAGTTCGTCTGAAAATTTTCCACGGAAATAGCGATAGAGTAGCGAGACGCTTGCAATGTTTCGTCTGTGAGGAAAGGGGTTGTAGGGTGGAAACTAATTCATTGCTCACAAGCCGCGTAGACCGTATCTTTTCGAGAATGGTCATATTTAAATCTGAGTAGTTACTTTTGGCTTTGAACTTATTACAGAAACGTTAAATTCCGTGGCAATATAGCATTAGGGGGCCTTTTCAGACATTTCGTGTTTCACTCTCCATTATTTCTTTGTCTTCCGAAAAGCTTGGATATTTTGACACGTGCCCCCCCGCCGCTACAATAAAAAACATATGTGTGGGTAGGGCAGGTTGAGTTTTCGCTTCTCTTAAGAAAATCAACATTGCACTCGATGTGAAAGCTGGCTGTTGATATGATAATTACTGACACCAAAATCCAGATTCATAGCTTTTAACAACTTTTGAGCATTTAGGTATAAATATTATCTGCAAAATTATACAGAAATGTCCGATTTCTGCGGGTTTTTGCTTACAAATTAGCTCATAATTTTACCATTCCAACAATAAATCAAAATAAAGTCGACATTTAGTATTAGATAGATTGAATGGAAAATATATTAAAACCTGAATTCTTATTATGAATCACCACAAGGAAAATATATATTTTTTACTTGATAAGTAATAACTGTATAAAAAATGTAAATCATTACAAACATCTTCGAAATGAATAAGATTTGTTAGATGATTTATTACATAAAAAATTAATAAAAACAAAAAATATATCAAAGCCCATTTCCTTTGACCTGTAACAATCTACTCTTGAAAGACCCTTTCCCACTGGGGAGGGGGATGCACAAGCCCAATCGAACACGTATAGCTAGCTTGGCGCCCAAACAGCAACTACACAAATATATAACTCACTCCCACGTTCGGCTCAGCCAATCAAAATCGACTTCCCTATTTTGTCTACTATTTGACCTCAAAAGTCAGCCTCAGACGGTCTGAGCCAAAATACGCTGATACTAAAAAATAATAATTTGAAATTATTATTTAACACTCCTTACCCAACCATAAAAATAATTTATGAATTTTATTTCAACTATATTATATTTAACATCTTTACGATTTTAAAAAATATATTACAAAAGCCAATTGATGATTATTTTAATCAGATTTGTTCTATGTAGTCAGTAGCTATCAAAGATTTAATCACATTGCATTTGTATATTTAAAGTATCCTGTTAATGAAAGCGGTACTGTTAAATGAAGCTCTAACATTTCCAGACCGGTGGATTGGAAGGAATGGCCCAAATTTCCTGGCCACATCGTTCACCAGATATCACTCCACTGGACTTATTTATATGGGGTTATGTTAAAGATATCGTGTATCGAACAAGGATAGGATACATCACTGATCTAAAGCAAAAGATCACTGATGCCATTGCCACCATTGATGAGGCTATGCTACAGCGAACATGGTAAGAAATCGTGTACCGTCTTCATGTGTTCTGTGCAACTAATGGTACCCAGATAGAAGTGTATTAACTTAGTAATAAAAAAATTCAATATCTAATCCTCATTTTATAACAATTTCCACATATTTGTCTGTTCATTTGCCTTTTTAATAATGTTTTTAAATTGCAAAGAGACTTTATGTTGCACACACACACACACACACACACTCTCTCTCTCTCTCTCTCTATCTATCTATCTATCTATCTATCTATCTATATATATATATATATATATAAGTATGAAATTCAAAGTATGCTGAGATAAGTGCATAACGTCTTAAGGAGATTACTGTAAAGAGGACTAAAGAGTCAGTCTTCTTGATTTACGATTTTTCCATAATATGATATACAGGCTGTCCATAAAGTCTCTTAATCAGATTTGTTCCATTTACTCAGTAATTATCAAAGTTTTTAATCACATGGCATTTGCGTATTTTAGGAATCCTGTCGATGAAAAAGGTACTGTTAAATAAACCCCTAAAAATGGCTACTCCTCAAGAAAAGGCACAATGTGTGTCATGGTTTACTGAAACAGAATTGGATACGCAGACTCAGCGAAACTACAGAACCAAGTCCCGGAGAGATCCACCGTCACGTCCGTCAATTTGTGCATGATAAAAGAAATTTCTGCAGATAGGGACAATGTTGGATAAAGTGGGGAGCGGATGACCAAGAATATGTGAGGAAAACATCGATCGTATAAATCGAGTTCCGTCTTGGAGTGCTTCGGGCAACTAACGGTAGCCATATAGAGGTTTATTAATTAATTAAAAAAAAAACTTCAATATCTAATCCTCATTCTATATCAATTTCCACATATCTGTCTGTTCATTTACTTTTGTAATAAATATTTTAAATTGTATAGAGACTTTATTGACGCCCTGTATAAGAGGTCGAAGTCTTTCTTATAGTAACCAATGATTTTCCAACAATATACGCGTATAATAAAATTTAGAATATAAAATTAAATAAAAATTAATGAAAAAGGCATTAGACTATTAATCGTTATTTCTCGCGGAACACCTAGCGACCTCTTGTGGAGACAAAAAATTCCGGGAACCTCATTTAAATCATCTGCAAACTATTTGTGTGCGTATATCGAAAATAGCGTCTCTCAACCTTTTTATCCTTGTCGAAGCCTTGTCTCAGGGAACCTCTACATAAAAATTATTATATATGATTATTAATATCTATTTCTCTATCTATAAAAGGCAGGTTGTGTGTGTGTGTGTGTGTAACGAATGCACGGCCGCAATTTTCGACGGATTTGCACCAAGAGTTACATGTACATGCTCCAAGTTAGTGGGAAGGCCAACACCGACTTTGCATTTCCCAACTCCCATCGATAGTGGAAATAATCGATTTTTTCATGCTTCTACGGCAGTTTTTATGTAGTTTGCGGCCATTTTGTACTGGCCAGAGTGAGAGCCTATAGCTGGCTGCCACGAATAGGCAGGAAGATTCTATTGGCCAGCGTGAGAGCCAACAGCTGAATGACAGGAATGTTAACTCGCATTTCTAGCATGCAAAAAAAAAAAAATCGATATCTGCATTCGTCACAAGTGGGAAAAATTTAAACCTGCATGGCACTTTACTCCAATTGGCCCATTCACTTGCTTAAACTCAACGTTGATTCCGATTCCGTAGAACAGGGTTGGGTGTGAAAAAGTATTTGTTGTTAACATTCTTTTTTCATTTGGTTTTTCCAGTTACGAGTCCTTTTTTTAAAGCTGATCGTTTTGTGTTCATTTTGTTTAGTTCTTTTTTCGTAACAGATTTAATGTTTAGTATAGAGCTTAGAAAAAATTCGCAGTGTGAGATAGGCAAGAAGTAAGGCATGTAGCAACATCAGCTCGGCAAAGTGCACTCCTTTAAAGGCAAGGAAGAACAAAAATATTTTAAGTCAAGTGATAGCGATTGCTGTATGAGTCGTACGATTTTTGAATCAATCACGGGCAACGCCGGGCCATGCTGCTAGTCTTTTATATTTTTATCGTAGTTCACGTGGTAAATATAATATATGGACACTCGTCCTGTACTCGACTGAAACACGAATCCGCCACGTGCATGACATGTCCGCTAATCAGTGAAAACAGTTTCATACTGACGCCATATAGACATCGCCAAATACATTCTCAAGGATGATTATAATTTTAAATAAAGTATAAGGTTGAAGCCTTTAATATATTGGATTGGTGCATAATAATCAGGCGTTTTTGCAGGCGAGTTATTCGTTTATAAAAAATTTCTGTTTTGTTTACTTTTTTCAATAAAAATATTTTATTTTCAGGTTATAAAAATGCGTTTTAATAATCATAGGCTCCGGAATAATCATTTAAAAATATTATTGTTGAAATCTTATGTTTCTTTTTTTCATAATAAATATTGTTTAAAAATGTCTGATAATTATGCACCAAAACAATATATATATATATATATATATATATATATATATATATATATATATATATATATGAAGAAATATAGTCTTAAGGTGTGCTATATTTATGGTATAAAGTGCTCAATATCAAAGATAGAGCGTGTGTAAATATAAAAGTGAACATT
Organism: Acanthosepion lycidas; assembly: GCA_963932145.1. Classification (NCBI taxonomy): domain Eukaryota; kingdom Metazoa; phylum Mollusca; class Cephalopoda; order Sepiida; family Sepiidae; genus Acanthosepion; species Acanthosepion lycidas. Next base: position 26,113,479 of record OZ010584.1, read on the forward strand.
GAAGTCAACACTTAGAGGCGACATATATATATATATATATATATATATATATATATATATATAATCTTTATCTAAGTATCTATCTATGAAAGTTCTCAGAATATATCTGTAGAAATTCAAATTAAATAAAGATTTATTCATATATATATATATATATATATATATATATATATATATATATATATATATATATATTAAGAAGTATACATAATGCGTTATATTGATTGTAGAACTCAGAGTTTCATCCATTGTATACGATCGCTCGCACGTACATCTACCTATATTTACCCATTTGATTATATATATATATATATATATATATATATATATATATATATATATGGGTTGGTGCATAATTATCAGGCGTTTTTGTAGTAACTCAGTTAATTTAAAAATAAGTTATTCCAAAATTCGCTTGAAGATGAAACAGAACTAATGCTTTTAATTTAATTATATAATTAGATTTGAAGTTTTTAGCTTCGATATTTTAAACATGGTAATTCCTGTGTAGCGAAGAAACAATATTTTAAATCAGTTAAATTATAATATATATATATATATATATATATATACACATACATACATATATATATATATATACACATACATACATACATACATATATATATATATATATATATATATATATATATATATATATATATATATATATATATATATATATATATAAAAAGGCTTAAACTCTAATATTCCATGGTCATAATTTATTCCATTGGAATCGTAAATACGATCCAATTCATCAGACCTACAAATTCAAAAAGAAAACAGAAAAAAACCTACTCCGGAAATAAAATTATATTTACCACTAATATTATATATATATATATATATATATAATAAAAAGGCTTAAACACTAATATTCCATATAAACTAACATTCGTCCCACACTCTCATAATTACTCTCTCTCTAAATTCTATTTTTATTTCCGGAGTGGGTTTTTTTCTGTTTTCTTTTTGAATTTGTAGGTCTGATGAATTGGATCGTATTTACGATTCCAATGGAATAAATTATGACCATGGAATATTAGTGTTTAAGCCTTTTTATTATATCCTTACTCTGTCCTGGACATTGAGTTCTACCTGGATTTTATCCTCTCGGAATTTTTTATTCTAAATATACATGTGTATATATGCACCTGTGGATTTTGCATATATATGTATATTTACCACTAATATTATCTATATATATATATATATATATATATATATATATATATATATATATATATATATATATATATATATATATATATATATACTTTCGGAACGTGTATATTTTACACTCTGACATAGACTGAGAAGTTCTGAAATTCCTTGTGCGAGCAGCAGTGGGACGATATTTGTGGATTCCAACGTCTTAGTATGCTGACTCTAGCATTATGGCCGCCAAACCCGTTCAGCACGCCTGTTTATTGTATTTCTATACAAACTGATGCGTCTGTTATTGATTTTTATGGCACACTTTGATAATCTTAGTAAACAGTCATAAAATAGCGCTATCGATCGCAAGTTAAAAAAATTCTCCATCGTAGTGGATTCAAAGTTGACTCAGTCGCCCACTGCTTTCGTCAAGTGCGTCACAATGCGGATCATGTGATAAATAGTGCTTACGATAGCACAGTGGTTTTCGATCTTGTCTCGTAGAATAACACGCTTTATACTTTACACGGTGACAACCTCCTCCTCTTTCCACTATATATATATATATATATATATATATATATATATATATATATATATATATATATATATAAACAACTAAAAAGTTGCAAATTAAAAAATAATGTTTTTTATTATAATAATTTTATTTTTATTAACGTAAATTTAGCTGTAATAATATTTTAGATGTTGTTTTAAAAAAAAAATTTAAACTATATCTAAAAACATTTAACTATTGAAAGATTTATAAATATTTATAAAGGTCTAAAATACCCAAGTATATATATATATATATATATATATATATATATATATATATATATATATATGCTATTTACGTTATTCAGAATATTGTCCTCATCTTTGTTGGTTTATTTATCAGGTTTCGACCGTTGTACGCTCCAGCCTTCTTCAGGTGGTTGGAATGTCGAACTGAACCGTTTATTTCGCTCGCTGGGGTAGACTGTTCTAGTTCCACGTGCCATGTCTAATGGATGTCAGTCATCAGTTACCTCCTGCTTAATTCCCTCTTCAAGTTCTCCACCAGGTATCGAACTCCCAACTCTTTGGCCGGAGCGTACAACGGCCGAAATGTTGTGATAAAAATGGCAACAAAGATGAGAACTATAGTCCGAATAATGTAAATAGTGTATATAATACCTCCTCTCAGTATATATATATATATATATATATATATATATATATATATATATATATATATATATATATATATATAATTATTTATTATTAAAGAAAAAACAATTTATAACATAAATATGTTATAAAATCACTACAAAAATAGCCATTTTGTTTTAACACCCTCTGTGTCTTATCAAGTGATGACGTTGAATGTAAAAAAAAAATCTATATATATATTTTTTTTTTTTTTTACATTCAACGTCATCACTTGATAAGACAAAGAGGGTGTTAAAACAAAATGGCTATTTTTGTAGTGATTTTATAACATATTTATGTTATAAATTGTTTTTCTTTAATAATAAATAATTATATCTGCTCTACTTTGTATTGAGCACTCTTTTAAGAATGGTAATTGTTGGTTATTGGAATTCATTCCATATACACCAATCATATACTTGGATATATATATATATATATATATATATATATATATATATATATATATATATATATATATATATATATATATGTTTAGGCAGCATTTTTTCATTCATACATGTTTCATTAAATAATATAGCCAAATGTTTTCTATTTTATATAAATTATTTTCATAATGTTGTTATGAAAAGAATTTACATAAAATAAATAGACAACACTTGTCTATATTATTTAATGAAACATGTATGAATGAAAAAATGCTGCCTAAATACACACACAATATATATATATATAAATATATATATATATATATATATATATATATATATATATATATAATTGTCTGTGTGTGTGTCCAAATGAGAGAAAGAATAGACAGTTTAAAAGTCCAATGTGCGTAACATTTACTTTTAAAGAAGTGCTCGATACAAAGTAGAAAAATATAATATTATATTTTTATTATAACAGATTATAATAAAAAGACATTTTTGAAATCGCTATACGAAATATTTCATGCTCCAATACTATTGTATTACATAGATGATAGTATGTAACTGGCGATTAAACCATTGAGACATTAAAGCTTTTGTGTAGCGATTCCAAAATTTTTTTTATTATAATCTCTTATAATAAAAATATAATAATAATATTTTGCTCTATTTTGTATTGAGCACATCTTAAAAAGTAAATTCTATGAACTGTAGATTTTTACTCTGTTTTTCTCTCTCATATATATATATATATATATATATATATATATATATATATATTAATGCATGTTTCATTAAATTATATTGACAAGTTTTGTCTAATTTAAATAAGTTCCTTTCATATTGTCTGATAAACTTAATCACATTATCGTTGAAAGACGAAAGGAAAACGCCATACTGATAAATGTTTAAATCCAATCTACGCTTTCGGCTTACATAAGCCATTATCAAAGATGACACACAGACGAAACTACAAAAATAGTCCGCCTTTGCTGCTTGAATAAGCTCAAAGTAACGACAAATTCGTATTTACGACTCGAGGAAGCGAAAATCGCGTCGCATCTCGTGACCTTACACATGACCACGCGAGAGTGAAAAACGAGAAGTATTAAGTATGGGATGCCGTTGGTATAAAACAATGGCTTCTGTTATCAATTATAGGCATTTAAGAATGTTTGTGAAGATTTCATAGTTTATTTTGTTCAAGTGAGGTTTCAGCTGTTTTATGTATATAGCTTCAAGAATTTTTAGTTTTTTATTGTTTTTATGTTTAAGTATAGTTGTGTTGTCAACAAGGATCTTCCGGAATTGAGTACACGGGCAGGCATGTTGTTTTAAATGTCTAAAAATGTTGGAGTTATCATTTATATATATATATATATATATATATATATATATATATATATATATATATATATATATATAGTTAAATTCCCAGATCAATTCTGTGGACAGGACAGATTGGTATAAATAAAATGACAATTGGAAAAAAGATCTTAGATTTTGCCGACGCGTTTCGTCTTCCGACTTTTTCAAGGCAAAAATGAAATCGAAATGTTCTTGTTGTTATAGTTGCATTAAAAAATCCAAATTTAAAAAGATAGACGCTTTTGTCTAAGCTTTTTTTTTTTTTTTTTTTGTTAAAGTAAATTGATCTGGAAATTTAACTATATTGTTGACATGGAAAAAAAAAAGCTCTTACTATAAAGGTAATTTACATTAACCAGGAAAAAAAAGGCTTAGACAGAAGCGTCTATCTTTTTAAATTTGGATTTTTTAATGCAACTATAACAACAAGAACATTTCGATTTCATTTTTGCCTTGAAAAAGTCGGAAGACAAAATGCGTCGGCAAAATCTAAGATCTTTTTTCCAATTGTCATTTTACACACACACACACACACACACACACACACATATATATATATATATATATATATATATATATATATATATATATATATATATTCAAATAGATTGATCGCTAGATGTCATCAGTAGGGAATCGATAAAGAGATCGATGTAAATAGATAGGTAAGTTTGAAGTATGTTAGATAAATATGCAGGCATGTGTGCTTGTGTATAATGCGTATATAGATAAATCAATACATACTATCGACGAACAAATAGATGCATCTAATATGAATAGATAGATATGAGCAGACTGTGACAAATAGATAAATAGACAGATAGATATGAACAGACTGAGACAGATAGATATGAGTAGATTGATATATATATATATATATATATATATATATATATATGAAGAAATATAGTCTTAAGGTGTGCTATATTTATGGAATAAAGTGCTCAATATCAGAGATAGAGCGTGTGTAAATATAAAAGTGAACATAGAAATCAACACTTAGAGGCGACAGTCTGTTTCATGCTATATGCAATCGTCATGCCACATATGCTGTTATTTTTCTCGGCTATTTATATACATACGGGTTAGTGGTGCATTGTGGGTATTCTATTACGGCGGTTATTTTACCGGAAGTCGCTTCTAAGTGTTGACTTCTATGTTCACTTATATATATATATATATATATATATATATATATATATATATATATATATTATAAGTGATTATAATAAAAACCTTAGGGTTACTAACGATCGTCTGAAGAAGTACAATCACGGTATTGAAACATGAAACCGTTTGTGTAGCGATTCCAAAATGTTTTTATTATAATCTCTTGACGGGGGTTGGGCGGTGTACATACTATTTTTGTTCGGGTTGGGTAATTTGTTCCGTGCAAGCTTTTTCGTCATTTGTGAAAAGCATCATAGCTCGAGGATCTGTTTAAGTGAAAGTTAATATGTGAGGTTAAATCTGTTGGAATGTTTGGGTAGACTAATGTACTAGTGAGCCAGTCAAAATGAGCTGACTCATTTTATAGTCCTCCAAGAGAAGTGTTAACCATTCAGAAAGCTCAAAATATTCAATCCGACGTGTATAAGGCAGCCATTTTGTTTTTTCTCCCAAAATATCTTCACATGTCAACCTCTGATATCGAAGACTTAAAGAATTACTTAACAGCTGCTACTTTCTCCGAATCTTCACTGCCAACTTCTGATATTGAACACATTACGGACTTCACTGGATTCTATATTCAGAGACTACGGCAAATATGGTTAACAAAATGAAAAAAAAACAGAATGCACGCAAGCAAAGAAAAAATGACTCAATGAGAACTGATAAACTACAGAACACAGATGTAGCAGGAATTCATGAAAAGGTAAAAACGAGTCAGGAAACAGGCTCAGTGTGATAGAGAGTGTGTGACTTGGTTGAACAGCCATATTGTTGCTGCACACTGAGGAATCTTCAGCATGCGCTACCAAGCTATGCCTACTCCTGGAAACAAGAAAGCGTCCATAACATAGACATATAGATTTTATTCTAGACCCAGGAGTCTTATTCGTTAATATTCTGGAGTCTACACCGCCGTGCCGCTGTTAATTGTTAAGTCCATCATCATTTTTTTTCCAATGGCTTTGTAGCATGACCCTTAACCGGTTTTGAATTTAGATTTTTCTTCTCGTAGACTGGCTCTGCCAACAAGGTTAAAGAGTCCAGTCTGTCCTGTCACTTAAGTCCTAACTGGGAGAAGAAGCGATGGATACATACATTTGCCAAGGTTATTCGTGTGTGAGTGAATGCAGTAAACTCGACCCGAATTCGAACTCGGTCGTCGATGGTCGAAAGTAGTCGAAACACAGCATAACATTTTTCAGAGCCGCTGTTACCCTACCACACATCCGGTCAGTCTTTAAATGACTGGACTGTTCAACAGGGGCGTTAAAGTGTTAATATATTACCAAGCCAGTGAAACCAACCCCTATATACTAAAGAAGTAAAGAAAAAAAAAGAAGTTGTTGACTAGTAAAATTCTCGAGCAGATGGAACAGAGATAGTAAATAGCGCCGAGTTATAGCGTAGAATACACGAAGTTAAATTTAAAAAACAAAACAAAAAATAAAAACAGAATACGTTCAAGCAAGCAAAGAAGAAATGGATCAATAAGAAATGCGCTAAGATTGATTAAAAAAAACCCACAGAAAACAGACGTAGCAGAAATGCATAAAAAGATATAAGCAATAGCGAGACAGAAAACGTGCTCTTCAGAAAGATCTATAAAATGTAGAGGGAAGAATCATAACGGACAAAGGAAATCCATCAGTAAGTTGGAATGAAAGAATTGGGGAACTCTTTCATGATAACAGATAAGAAAAATCTATAACGCATAAAAAGTATCTTAGAACCTCCAATATTAAAATCATTTAGGCCAGAAAGGGAATAATAAATTTACTGAAGTTATAAACGAAATATACGACAGTGGTGAAATACCGGAAGACCTAAGTAGCCCAATCTTTCAAAGAATGAAATTAGCTTGATAATCCTATGGCAAAATTCATAATTAGGATTTTAATAAATAGATTAAGTTAAGTCATTTGATAATGTTCTGCACGAAGAACTTGAAATGTTAGGAAAGTTACTAGATTGGCTATTAGGTCTCATTTATTTACAGTTGAATTAGTTACAAGTAATCCCAAGTATTATTCGATTAGTTCCTTTTCTCGGCCCTGGAACACTTTTCCGGTTTCTTGCTACCCTGCCACCTACAATCTTCAAAAAAATTTAATTGCAACTTTAATCGACGTCTTCCATCTTCCAGAAACCTGTTCTTTTATTGTTCATACTCCACGCCATTGTCGTCCACTCCCAGTACCTCCATGCATTTTCCGAATCCTTCCACCCCCAGTAACCCCTTGCATCTTGTGAACACGTTCACTGGCAGTAAACCCTTGCATCTTGTGGCATTATCGCCTCGCTTGGGGTGAAATGATAAAAAAAAACATGAAATTTACGGAAATGATATTCAGATAATCCATAATTTGTACTAGGAATGAACAGTGTGGTTAGAGAAACAATTTAGTGAATATATAAATATAGAATGAGGAGTGCTCTTTCACATTGGATGTATTCAAACTAAACAGAGCGACCACCCTAAGATAACTACAAAAAGAAGACCTATCCGAAGGTTCATGGGATCAGTAAAAGATGCCTTCCATTAACTCAGCCAAGTATTAAGAGATAAGAAACTTTCGTTAGAAACAATGAAAAGAATGTTAAACTGCTATGTAATAACCAATCACCTATATGGCAGTGAATGTCGGTCAATCTCTTAGTGTCTTTCATTAAATAAGCAAAGTATTAATAGATAGGAAAATGTTGTTAGAATCAATGAAAAGCGTGCTAAACTACCGTATAATATCTAATCTCCTATATGGCAGTGAATTCTGGACAATCTCATCATGCCTTCCAGAAACTAAACTAAGTATTAAGAAATAAGAAAAATGTTATTAGAAACAAAAAAGGACATTTATTTAATTTAAAAGGTTCAGTGTTGGAGTGTATGTTAGGTGTGAGCGTGTTCATATGTAAGCAATAGAAAACGTAGAATCACACAAAACTTGGGATTCAGCAATGGAGCTTTTATTATTTTTTATGGTGACTGTAGGGAAACAAAGTTCTCAGTGTCTCTTGGGTATGTCCTTTTTCTGTTGTACCTCAGAAGTAAGTTAGGTTAAGGATAACAATGGTTAAGATTATCGAGTTCAAGTCAGCTTTGCGCTGAGTTGGAACAACCAAATTACATAATGTGTAGCCCTGAAACTGCATATCCGAACGATAGTTTAGTTTAGCTTAGTTTTTTCCTTCGGCTTGTGCTGTTAGACGTCGCGGGGAGACTCAGCCGTCCGTCAGCGGTAAGGCGAGTGGTCTGGAAAAGAGGTATCTCGTAGGCTCTGAGAGTATCTGCCACCGACTCGCTCCAGCGTTTTCTTGGTCTGCCTCTCGCTATCGAGCCAGAGTACTTGAGGGTGTATGCTCGCAGGGCTGGTTGGTTGATAGGCATACGAGGGAGTTGTTCGAACCACTTGATCCTCTGTCGTTCGATATGTTGTATGATTGGTATTTGCTCCTACCGTATCTCTTACTGTCTTATTCCTGATTTTGTCTCGCTTGGTCTTGTTCACTGCCTTCCACAGGCATTTCATGTGATCAGTTTCCACTCAAGGGTTTTTGTTAGGGGCCATATCTGGCACTGGTATGTCAGCGTTGGTAGGAAAATGGAACCGATGAGATTTGTCTTGGTACTCATAGAAAATATCCGAACGATGTCGTTGGAAAGTGGAAAGAGAAAGATCCTGTCCTTTCCGCAAGTTAATCTGTAGACGACCAAAATCCCTTTCCGGTTCCTTTAATACTTGCATCATGGGAAAAAGATTTTTTTTTTTTTTTGTTTCGATCATTGGCAGCAGAACATTCAAAAACAACGTTTTGCCAAAACCCATATTTCGTAAAACATGTTATTGTCCCTTCTCCCTGGGCTGCAGTCATGAAAATTGAAGGCAATGACATTTTTAATAAATAAATAACCTAGGCCGTCACAACAAACGTCTGTGCTAAAAATACAGATAAAGAGTGTAACCGAAAAAAAAAAAAAATACTCACTGGTCTGAAATTGCTGGTGTAGAGTTCCGCCTTTAGAAAGAATTTCAAATCATTCATATTGTTTAGGGTTGTACTCATTCCTGTAGTCTGGCAAGGGTCTGAAAAATAACTTGTAACGACATTTGCATCATGGGAAAATTAATTTATTTAAAAAAAATTCTTTATTATTATTTTATTTATTGATATTATTTCATTTTCCCACAATGCATCAGCGCTCAGAAGCTTGATCTGCAAACGTATTACATTCTGAACTGTTATTTTATTACTCGGACAATTACCCAGAGACTTGAAGAGACAGACATGTGGTTCTATAAGAAAAATGTGAATGTTTTGAA
>OZ010584.1:26128085-26170585 GCA_963932145.1 Acanthosepion lycidas
GACAACTTTGGAGTTACCGCAAAAGGTGGAAATTTTAAACAGACTAGACGCTAGTGAAAATTCATTGTAATTAATGTTTGAGTTCAACATAGGAAATTCAACATTGTATGATATAAAATCTTCCAAAGAAACTATTCTCCAGCGTTCACATTGTCACAATGAACAAAGAAAAAAAAAACAAAAAAAAAAAAACATGATTGTGATGAAACCTGGACTGGAACTGACAAAGCTATTGAAAAGGTTGTCAGTTTTATGGAAAGAAAGCCAGCATTCAGCTATGACGATTGCAATAACGCACGCAGATTTAAAAAGTGTATTTCGTTTAAAAACAAAAGCAAAACGAAATACGGAAAAAGTTGAGAATGACATTAGAAGAGAAAGAATCATCATGGAACAGCCATTAAAAAAATCCTCGTTACATTATTTGTTTTGCATATGTGGCAGACTTAATTTAATGAATTTCATTAACATTACATAATTTCTTTTATCTTAAAATCAATTCCGTTATATTTCACTCACCATTAGCTTATTTTGTTTACAATAAAACACTGAAAATAAATGTTAAACCTGATTTCAATTCTTTTATTTTAATCTAAATATAACCCCTCATATCCGGACTTTGTAACCAATTCCTCATATCCGGAATCCCTCATATCTGGACTTTGTAACCAATTCCTCATATCCGGAATCCCTCATATCCGGACTTTGTAACCAATTCCTCATATCTGGAATCCCTCATATCCGAACTTTGTAACCAATTCCTCATATCCGGAATCCCTCATATCCGGACTTTGTAACCAATTCCTCATATCCGGAATTTATAACCAATTCCTCATAACCGAAAGTCCTTCTTAGTCCGGTTGCCAGGGATTCTACTGTCATTAAATTATCATCATAATAAGAATAATATTAAAATATATAAAAGCGATCTAGTTTGATGCACAAGTCCCCTGATGACAGAATGAAATATATATAATTCTAAACAATTAAATTATTGCTACAAATCAAATAATTTTAACATATTTAAAAAAAATTCCTGTTTGATTCATATGTCCTCTGATGACTCCAAAATGAAGTACATAGGATTATAAATGATTCTATTTTAATTATATATATATATATATATATATATACATATATATATTAATTGATTCATCGAGTCTGATAGAAACCTCAGGAAGCACTGGACGGCCGTTTCGTCCTATATTTGGGACTCATCAGTAGTGCGCATCCACTACCGAGGGAATCGAAACCCCGACAGTTAGGTTGGCAAGCGAACACTATACCAACAGCTCCGCCGGGCCTCGGTGACGAAGATATTGTAAATCAGACTCTAAGAAGCGTCGCTCACTCTCACATTCCGTGGTGGAACTCAACTGAGATTCTCTCTGACCATAGGACTGAGCCTCCTGGAGCCACGACTACTCTCACCGAGCCGCTCCAACTGGAGCATTAGAAGCTGGTTCAAGCGATGATAAACACACATAGTATATATATATATATATATATATATATATATATATATATATATATATATATATATATATATATATAATAGGATTTTTCATTCATTCGTCCTCTGATGACTCCAGAATTAAATACATGTTTTTACAAGGGTTGTTCAAAAAGTGCAAAGCCACGCTCAGAAAGAAGAGCCATAGCTGAACATTTTTGTTGTGGCAATACACGCCTTTTCTTTTTATGTGCCATGTCCTTTCAGGACGTAAGCGATCATGGCTCTCCACCTCCCTATATCCCTTGCAGCTCTCAACAAGCTCCTTCCCTCTCCTTCCTCCGCCACACCACGTTCTGTCATTCACCTGCTCAAGATCGTCAGGTATATCACGCGCTGCTTTCCCTTCTCTCTTTCCCTCTATTTGACCCGTGAGTATCAGATTCTCCAGGTCCTCCTCTCTCATTATGTGTCCCAGAAAACTTCAGCTGCCTCAAAACTAAAAGAACTAATTTGGATTTCTGTCTTTAATTTCTGAGCAGGTGAGACCCATACAAAGGTGAGGGGTGTGCGACAAATCTAAACATTGATAAACCAAAGGCCTGAGCATTCATAAAGTACCTGTAAAAGATAGGTATGGCACTCAAGGAAATCCATGAGGACATAGAGCAGACACTTGCTGAGGGTTCCCCTTCCTGTGCAAGTGAACTGCGGAATTCAATCGAGGCAGGGACTGCATGCAATGTGACCATCGACCAAGTCGTCCAAAAATATCAACCACTGATGAACAAATTGATGACATTCTCGGTATAGTTTTGAATGACAGACGTCTTGCTATCCAGCAGAGAGCTAATTCCCTGGCCATTAGTTCTGGTTTGGTTCAGACTGTTTTATCTTGAGGATGAGCAAGCTGTCTGCAAGAAGAGTCCCAAGAATGCTGACCCCAGAGCAGAAGCTAAAAAGGGTTGACCTTTCCAGAGCACTTTTGACTCGCTTCCAGGCTGACCCTGATTATTTCGACCGCACATTCGTAACTCAAGATAAAATCTGACTTCACCACTTCGAACTTGAATCAAAGATTCAAAGCAAACAGTAAAAACACTCTGGTTCTCCATCCGAGAAGAAGTTCAAGCAAGCGGCATCTGCTGGCAAAGGTTATCGCTTCAGTTTTTTATTTATTCTGAAGGCCGAATCATTATAGACTAACTGGAAAAGGGAACTATTAATGGACAGTACTATGGATCAGGATTGACAACTGAAGGGAGCAATCAAGTCGAAACGTAGAGGGAAGCTGAGAGTTCTTGCTCTAAGATAACGCACCCGTTCACACTGCTCAGGTTGCAGTAGATGTGGCTTCGAATTGCAACCTCATCCGCCTTACTCACCAGACTTAGCTCAATCTGACTTCTTCCTGTTTCCTAAATTCAAATCCCAACATTTTGAAAACAGCATATCTGCTGTGGCGGAGTTTTTGGAGGACGAGGACGTAAAGGGTTTGAAATGCTTAAGCGTCTTTGGACGAAGTGCGTTAATGTCTAGGGCGGGTGGGGGTACTGTATTGAAAAATAGAGAAAAACTTTCTTGTTTCTCTAACTCCTTCTGTGTGAAACTTAGAACTTTTTTGAACGGCCCCTGTTTTGGTAGTTAAATTATGATTAGAAATCAAAATAATGTTGAATCCTTTTAAAAATTCTCTTTCACATACTTAGTCCCCGGATGACCTGAGAATTTGAATATTTTTAATGATAAACGATTCCATTTTGATAGCAAGTCAAAATCATGTTAAAATATGTATTAAAAAATCTGTTTGGTACATTAGTCCCCTGATGACCCCCAAAAATGTACATTTAGAAATAATTTATGATTATAAATCAAATCATTTTGAAATATTTAAAAAAAACTACTGTTTGATACACACGAACTCTGATAACCCCAAAATTAAATACATACGAGTAGAAATGATGAAATTATGATTGCAAATGAAAATATTATTAATATATATATATATTTATATATATATATATATATATATATATATATATATATATAAACTCCTTTTTGTTACATTTGCACCCGTTGACGCCGTAATGGAATTTATGCTGTTATAAATAATTAAAATATGATTGCATCCAGTATATTACATGACGTTCGTGTAAGGTGAAGTTCCTGTGGAAAGCATTGTCATATGAGCGATTTATCTTCATCGTTTCTTGTTTCGCTCACGATCGTTTAAGCCGGTACATTCTCCGACCGTTTTCGTGAAATGTCATATGGACTAAATCTTCGTCTTTAATAGTTCGTCTTTGACTATTCCGGGTACTTACCACGTGTATTCCCATCAGTAGTCTCCAGTCAAGTTAAGCTACACTACATTTCAAAAGTTTGAAACCACATCCATAATTGGCAGAAGAGTAAAACTTTTCCATCGCAAAAATGAAAGAGCTCTTAGAGTCATTGGAAAAAGAATGGAATCAATTATCAAACTTATACTTTGAGAAACTTTTGTACTGCATTAATTAAGTATAAAGGAGGATATTTTGACGAGAGCGAAATTTAATCATAAAATGCATTTTTTCTTTTTGTTATATTAGGTTGGTGCAAAAATAATGACGGTTTTTGACGTATTTTTTAACGTCAAAACCGTCATTATTTTTGCACCAACATAATAATAAAATTTCTAATAAAAAATCATGTCTCACTTTTTTTAATCACGTATAACTTTCTCTTATTTATAGTACAAGACAACTACTTTTGGGGGCCAATTTAAAAAAAGGGTCGCCTCAAACTTTTGAAGTCTAGTGTAGGTATAATCATTACTTGACTCTCTTTAAGGTTTGACACACTAGTTTGTTATCTCACGCGTGCTAGACATGAGTGTTCAAACTGATATAAAAACCAGATTTGTGAATGCTGATTTTCGAGGCAAGCAAGCTTCCCTTATTTAAATCGTTCATGTAATGCAATGATCGAACCGAATTTATAGCCCTATTTGGTCTTATCAAGTACTTTTTTTATATAATAAATTTCACCCAATAAATGGCTTGAGAGTCACTCAAGGTAGAGTTGTTTTTTGTTTTTGCTAATGCGAGTAATTAATCCAAGAATAGTGACGAGTCACAAATACAATTTTGATATCGAAACAATTTATTTAGAAATTACTTCCTGAGATATATGTGCCCACGTGAGCCTGGTCGTTACTTATCATGGCAACAAAGTTTCAGCCCCTACACTTTATAACCGAATGTAAACAGAAAGAAAATAATATATAAATTCTAACGTTCACAGCATTAATTCAAAAGAGGGCTCGATACCGATAGTAGAATAATAATTATTTATAATTTTATCATATAGACAAAAACAGTTTACTCACTACAAAGATGCAACTTCGTTTCGGTGCATTTTAATTGCACCTCGACTGGTGAGAACCAAAAATGGTTATGAATTAAATGTTTTTGACTATATGATAGAATTAATATATATATATATATATATATATATATATATATATATATATATATGTGTGTGTGTGTGTGTGTGTGTGTGTGTGTGTGTGCGCGTGTGTGTGTGTGTGTTGTGCGTGTGTGTCCAATGCAATGAGAACGAAAATAATATATAAATTCTAACGTTCACAGCATTAATTCAAAAGAGGGCTCGATACCGATAGTAGAATAATAATTATTTATTATAATTTTTACATATAGGCAAAAACAATTTACGATTTACAAAAAAAAATTATAATTTACAAAAACAAATTATAATATATATATATATATATATATATATATATATATATATATATATATATATATATATATATGTGTGTATATACTTGTTTACTGCGCCGCCAAAAAGGTTATTATATTTAAGAAATTTTGCATTTTTTAAAAACTAAAGGTCTCCGTTCACAAGTGTCACTCAAGGTAGCAGGAAATTGTTGTGCGATTGATAAGAGTAACAGGTGGTGTTTATGAGGATATGCAAGGGAGACAACGGTAAATCCTAAACTAGAACAGATTAAGATTGTAGTGGTTTGGAATGCACCCCCCTGGGAGTCAATTTTCCAAAGTAGCAGTTCATGGGCAAAATACGACAAAAATTTAAATAGTAATGGAATTATTCGTTTTGTTTCAATTAATTTGCACAAGGTTGTATGCTGCATGCTCAGGAGTAAGAAATCAAGGGCTTGGAATGGTTTCTTTATAACCTGATGAGAAAAACTTTAGTCAACCGAAAAATGACCGATGGTTATGCAGGGACCCTAATGACGTTCCTACGGTCATAAAGACATAGATTCCAGCGATCGATACAAATGATATATGATTTGGAGAGGCCACTTCATGTTAGCAAAGTCAAATGATAATTGTCTGATCTATGCACAGGGTGTATATGGTAATACTGAAAAGGGTGAGCGATATGAACGGAAAAGAAAATAAGATGACGACTGACCCTTGACTTGAAGAGGTCAAGATTGAAGTGTTCAGGGAAGCACAAAATCGGTTGTCAGTCCCACGGGGTGGTAGCTATTGGGAAATACTTTGTACCGTAAATTGCAGCGTACAAGTCGACCTCAAGATTTTTAGATCAAAATTCCGAGTTAGGCCAATACCCACCGTATAGGTTGACCTCCAGCCAGAAGGTAGGCTACCAGTGGCCCAAAACGTAGGCCTACCGGTGGGTAGGATCAAAGTGTAGTATCTGTGCTTTGTGAGCTGCCGGGTCGGGTGTCTGTCGAACTCTCTAATGCAGAGAGGAACTCGGACGAAGCTTTGCCGAAGGGCAAGGTTGAGTTCGGGGAGGTAGACAGGACCTGAACCCGTCTAGGCGGGTTCAAAGGTCATATTTTTGGCCGAGCCTACGGGCTCGCGGGCTACCCACATTAAACCGGCCTTGTGCCACATTTAATCCTCGTGGGTGGATTAATAAATACCTACCTGTAAATGAAGTGAGGCTACAGTATACGATGACCTATGCCAAAACTACATAAGGTCACACCACTTACACTTTATATTGAGACAGTAACCGGGTTTTATCGGTATAACTTAGCAATTTAACTTTAAGCAATTTCTGTGTTAACATACAAACTATGTTCACCAAACAAGTTTTAGTGAGATAATGGGAGTGTTGGTTGAAAAATGGTTGGGAAACACTGGTGAAGGTCAGCCTCCATACATACGGTAGGCTACCAGTGGCCCAAAACTTAGACTTACCAGCAAATGAAGTTAGGCTACAGTATACGATAACCTGTGCCAAAACTACACAATGTCACACCACTTACACTGTATATTGAGACACTAACCGTAATATCTTTCTATATGTGTTGTATAGAAAACAATCTTCAACACACACCATTAGGTACCGTATATTTTATCAGTATGACTTAGCGAACATTTGAAATTCGTCAAGTCTAATGATAAACACCTTAAAATCAACTGCTATAAAATATTAATAGCGTAGATTATACATCATACCAGGTAGTTTTTGGATAGGACTGCTACGTATCGTATGTTATTGTAAAATACAGTATCTCTCATCTACCATTTGCATCAGCAAACTGTGCTGCGGTTAATGTTTTCACTTAGTGTATCAGCTGTTAGACCTGATGTGAGCAATGCTTAAAAAACACCCAGTATAAAATAACCTGTGACAAAATTATATAAGATCACAAAACATACATTTATATTGAAAAACTAGCCGTAATATCTTTCTATATGTACAGCAAACAACCTACAACACACACCGTTAGGTACCGGATATTGTATCGGCGTAATCATAAACACCTTAACAACAACTGCTATAAAATATTAATACAGTGTAATCCGGATATAAGAGAGTTGTCGGGACCGGAGAAGAAGTCTCTTATATCCGGGTTTCTCTCATATCCGGGTTTGGTCTATTTTGTTTAGGTAAGTATGGCTCTAATTTGGGACCATCCGTGTTTCTCTTATATCCAGGTCTCTTATATCCGGGTTACACTGTACCATAGAAGAGGATAATATGCGGATAATAGGATATCACAATAGGGTAAACTGGACTCCGTAGCTGTGCTTGCACTGAAGTGCGGTGACGACATGATTTTACTCCTACATATGTTATTGCATAACAGTTAAACATCGCTTCGGTCAGCGTTTACACACAGTGTATCAGCTGTTGGACACGATTTTACTGTAGCATTAATAGAATACTGAATTTGTATTATTATTCTATATTAATTCCTATATAGTTAAATTCCCAGATGAATTTTGCGGACAAGACAGATTAGTATCAAATGACAATTGGAAAAAAAATTTAGATTTTGCCGACGCGTTTTGTCTTCCGACTTTTTCAAGGCAAAAATGAAATCGAAATGTTCTTGTTGTTATAGCTACATTAAAAAATCCAAATTCAAAAAGATAGACGCTTCTGTCTAAGCCTTTTTTTCTGGTTAATGTAAATTTCCTTTATAGTAAGGGATTATTATTAATTCCTCTGTTCATATGCCAATTAGGTTCATCAAACACAAATTTTAGTGAGATATATTTGTGTCAGCCTGTTGGAGTTACGGTAAGTGATGTACAGTAATTGCTAGGATACTATCCCGCATGATTAGAAGTCAAGACTTGGACCAATGGATGAAAGCGTTGGTTTCATCCAGTGACATTGGCTCAAAGAGCTGTGAGTTCAATACCTGGAAACTACAGAGGTGAACAAAAACGTGGAGAGTTGAGTTAAAGGGAGATAACTGAGACATCAGGACGAGGCGTGAAACTAGTACAAAATAAAGGGTTCAGTTCGAAATTCCAAATCCCCTGAAGAAGGATGGAGTGTACGATGGCTAAAACGTCATTGCAAAAAAGAAGATGAGGACAACAGGCCAAACAATGTAAATAGTGTAAATAATTACAATACCTCGTCACAGAAATATAGACTGTGAATATGACAATAAAGATGAGGATAACAGTCCAAACAATGTAAATAGTGTAAATAGTTACAAGACCCCATCTCAGAAATATAGACATATATCAGTGTTAATTGTTTGCATTTTATACCCGACATATAAGTCTAGCCCCAGTTTTAGAAATCTTTTTGGGGGCATGAAAATTCGGCTTTTGTACGCCACAATTTGCGGTAACTGGGACATGTACAGAGTGAACTTCATTCTAAACAAAAAAAAATAATCTTGGTGATTTAAGGTGATTCAACACAGAATCAAAAGAACATTTAATCGAATGCTTCTGTTTTCGACAGAGAACGCTTCTGATCTCTTTAAAGTTTTTTTCGTGGATAGCAAAATCAAATAAGTACAGAAATTTAAATACATGGGAAGTGCTTTAACAGCGGACAGAAAGTGTGACACCGAAATCCGAAGGCGCATTTGGACAGCGAAAGATGCCTTCCAAAAGCTAAGCAAAGTATTAAGAAACAGGGAAATTTAAATATCTGGGAAGTGTTTTAACAGCGGACGGAAAGTGTGACATTGTAATCCGAAGTCGCATTTGGACAGCGAAAGATGCCTTCCAAAAGCTAAGCAAAGTATTAAGAAACAGGGAAATTTAAATATCTGGGAAGTGTTTTAACAGCGGACGGTAAGTGTGACATTGAAATCCGAAGTCGCATTTGGACAGCGAAAGATGCCTTCCAAAAGCTAAGCAAAGTATTAAGAAACAGGGAAATTTAAATATCTGGGAAGTGTTTTAACAAAGGACGGAAAGTGTGACATTGAAATCCGAAGTCGCATTTGGACAGCGAAAGATGCCTTCCAAAAGCTAAGCAAAGTATTAAGAAACAGGGAAATTTAAATATCTGGGAAGTGTTTTAACAGCGGACGGAAAGTGTGACATTGAAATCCGAAGTCGCATTTGGACAGCGAATGATGCCTTCCAAAAGCTAAGCAAAGTATTAAGAAACAGGGAAATTTAAATATCTGGGAAGTGTTTTAACATAGGACGGTAAGTGTGACATTGAAATCCGAAGTCGCATTTGGACAGCGAAAGATGCCTTCCAAAAGCTAAGCAAAGTATTAAGAAACAGGGAAATTTAAATATCTGGGAAGTGTTTTAACAAAGGACGGTAAGTGTGACATTGAAATCCGAAGTCGCATTTGGACAGCGAAAGATGCCTTCCAAAAGCTAAGCAAAGTATTAAGAAACAGGGAAATTTAAATATCTGGGAAGTGTTTTAACAGCGGACGGAAAGTGTGACATTGAAATCCGAAGTCGCATTTGGACAGCGAAAGATGCCTTCCAAAAGCTAAGCAAAGTATTAAGAAACAGGGAAATTTAAATATCTGGGAAGTGTTTTAACAAAGGACGGAAAGTGTGACATTGAAATCCGAAGGCGAATTGGGATAGCGAAAGATGCCTTCCAAAATCTAAGCAGAGTACTTAGAAATAGAAAAACTTTCTTAGAAACAATAAAACGTGTATTAAACTGTTACGTGATATCTGTTACCCTTGCATGGCAGTGAATAATGGACAATCTACTCAAAGATGAAGAAAAGACTTGAAGCAACAGAATTGTGGTTCTACAGAAGGATGCTGAGTATATCATAGAGCAAACATGTGAGCAACGACGAAGTTTTAGAAAAAGTGAAAACAAAAAGGAAACTTGCACTTTTTTTAAGCATTTCACTCCAAGCAAGGCGAGGGTGCCACTAGCACGCAAGGGGTTACAGCAAGTGAGAGCAAGAATAAAGTGGCGTGCTTGAGGAAAGGATATAGGACGGGGATTAGGATCAAGGCAACAGAAGATGTCGATTGACATTATATTTGAATATTTGAAGATTATAGCTATGAGGAAAGCAAGTAGGAAGAAGGGATTTCCACTGGCGAGCAGTGCGAGAGAAGAAGCTGCTTGCATAGAAGAGGCGGTTGCATTTAACTTAACACCAGGAAGAGGCACTTGAGGTTACTTAGGCAGATCATGAGGAAAGACGGCTTGGAAAATCTGATACTCACAGGTCAGATTGAAGACAAAAGAGACAGAGGAAAATAACATATACATAGCTTGAAATGGATGGCTGAACAGCGTTTAGGAGAAAGAGAACGACAACATTTATTAAGCGCTACATGGGATGGGAAGTTGTGGCGAGCCATGATCCGTTTATTCAAAATCCTCTCCATTTTTTTTTTGTTTCCTGGTAAACTTCCACACATCTTTTCTTTCCCTGCTTTCCTGGTTTTCATTCTTTTTATACGCTCCCCTAAGTCGATAGATTAAACAGGAAAAGAAGAAAAAGATCTTGCTATCCAATAAATTGTTTCCAAGGGAAGACATGTGTTGCTATTATAATAAATATATTTCGAGGCACCACATTCAGCCAACCGGTGTGACGATCACAACCTCGACTGATTCAACGACCGACCTGTCCCTCCAGCCTCAGGCGACCCCACCCCTTCTAGCAGATGCCAGGGTCAGGCAGGCACACTCGTTAGAAAGTCGCCAACGTTAGAGCGTGGGAAAATCTTACCTACATGAGGTGGCACACAGCAGTGAGCCGGTGTCGAGCGGCCGATGCGAAAGCAAAGGCCGCCTACCGCTGCTTACCAATGTTGTTGTCATTTTGTGGTGAAGGCGTGGGCTGAATGCGTGTTTTGATTGTTGTGAAAGAGGACGGGAGGCCAAGAAGGGAGTGGTGCGTTACGAATTCGCGCGCTCTTCGACAATTGGTCCATTCTGGGATTTAAGGTTAGAAACACGGCGAAAGTGATTGGATCCGAAAAGACACATACATACTAAAAAGACCTACAAGCAAATCTATCTCCCCCTGCACACACACACACACACACACACACACACACACACACACACACACACACACACACATATATATATGTACGTAATTTTTATATATATATTATTTATATTTTATATATGCGCGGTACTTATTGGAAAACGCTCAATATGAGTGATAGAGCTAACAATCAGTCGGATTGATATCACAAGAGCGTGAAACGCAGAGTCACAAATTGATATCAGTCCAACTAAGTATTCACAAAAAAGAGTTTTAAAAGAATGATTTTATAAATTTCAACAGTAAAAAGTACTGGCTGCTCGCTCAACGAATTACAAATATTTCTTTATAGGGAAATGTCTACACACACACACACACACACACACACACACACACACACACACACACACACACACACATACATACATACATACATACACACATATATATATATATTTAGGTATCAATCCTTCGTTTATGCATGTTTCATTAAAAACGACAGACAAGGTACTACGGTTAAGCTTTTTATTTAATTATTCTTGTGTTCGAACAAGAGCTTTCTTTTCTGGACAAAGGGTGTGTAAGAACTGTCCAAATGTTTTATATTTCCGAGCGCTTTCGGCTATACTTTTAGCCATTATCAAGGATGATTCGATTTTTCAGCTTAATTGACTGTGTGCATTAAGTGTATGTTTTAGTGTGTTATATAGATGTTTTTAATTTCTGAATACGGTTAGCACATTGTGGCCTTGTTCGTAGTTAATATTGTTAAGAGTTGGTTTTTTATTTTTTATTTTTAAAGCTTCCATTATTTTTAGTTTTTTTTTTACAGGTGGATGCAGTTAATATATTTGTGTTTTCTACTAGTATGTTTCTAATGGAGTCGGGTAAATTTGTGTGTGTGTTTATATGAACACCGGAAGAACATCAGATTATATATCATACTGTTCTTTCTTTATATATATATATATATATATATATATATATATATATATATATATATATATATATATATATATATTATAATTATATTTTTTTTTAAATAATTCCATTTAGGCTCTACTATTTTGGAATTTGTAGGTCTGATGAATTGGATCGTGATTACGATTCCAATGTAATAAATTATAAGCATGGAATATTAGGGTTTGAGCCTTTTTATATTATATTATATTATATATATATATATATATATATATATATATATATATATATATATATATATATATATATATATATATATGTATATATATATATGAAATATGATTAATATAAGCTTGAATTAAAGAATAAAATTTAGCGAAAATGAGTCGCAAATTTTCTTGTCTTCATTAAGCCTACGGCCGTATCATGTTGAAACACCAGTTCCCGTACGATCACCGAAGTTAAGCAACGTTGAGCCAGTACCGATATCGGTGAACCTGGTCAGTACCTATATTGGTGAACGCTTGGGAGTATCAGGTGCTGTGATCTTGGATGTGAATCGGGGTAATGGATAACGGCTTGGAATTGGAAATTGGAGAGTAGAGTTTCAATTCCAGTTGGGTTCGTTATATTCATTTACGCACAAATACGCTTGGGAAAGGCATGAATCCAACTCTTCTCTCCCCACCAACTATGGGTTGATTAGTATGACTTTTATCAGTAAATTAGTAGAATGTTTATCAGTAAATTATTATTATCTTCCCACCCACGAGACAAAAAAAAGTTATTGCAACCTAAAAATATTTTCTGGCTTTAAATGACCTGTAAAATCAATAAATCAACCAATTCGTGTTGTTTTATGTGCCTGTAAGAAAATCTCCTTAATACCGAGCGGGTTATATAGCAGAGATCAGTCTTGATTTAAGGAGCCAAATTAAGATACTTTCGCTATGATTTTTTTTATTTTTTATGAGCGTGTATATATATATATATATATATATATATATATATATATATATATATATATATATATATATATATAATTTAAAAAAAAATTAAATCGACATCTTCTATCGTCTTGACTCCTTTCTTCCTTTCTTCAATCCCAAGAAAAAAAACAAGGCTATAAAGACACTATGACTCAGGGGGGTGGGGTGTTACTGAGTGATAAAAATAATAGAAAAAGAAAACTTTAGTAAGGAGCGAGAACAATGAAAGGACAGAAAACAAGAAGACAGAAGATAACGATTGACGTTTCATTTAAATTTTTGAAGGTCAAAGTTAACTAGAAAGAATGAAGCCGGAAGAGTTCCACAAGCGAGAAGTGCGAGAGAACAAACTGTTAGTATAAAACTTACGGTTACATCTAGGCATTTCAACTGTAAAATGATGGGACCTTGCCGCCAATCCAGTACTGCGCTTAAATTCATAGATTCTAGGTACGATAGAGGAGAGTTCTTCAGAACAATTAACCTGAAAGGCTTTATAAAAAATGAGCCCTGAGAAAAAAAGAGTGAAGCTGAGATACCAGATGCCAATGACATTACAGATTCTTCTTTGGATTTTATCAAGGATCTCTAAATATATAGCAGGAGCAGCAGACCAGATGTGGCAGCAAGATTCAAAGCATGGAATAATGGTAAACTAATAAATATGTCAAATACAATATGGCTAGAAAACCTGTCAAGCACGACACGGGGAGCTTACTTAGCGGCAAACCTAGCAATTGGCGCAATACGATCTTTTCCCTTCATGTCAGAGGAAAACGCTATGCTGGTTCTATTATTAAAATAGCGAATATGCTAAATGCCTGTCGACTAGGGCGGCTAGCTAATCCTTGTTGCAGACGCATGCTCTGGCACATTTGGGGCATACACTACAACTATGCAACCGTTGTACGGATTTCAGGCCCTTTTCAAAGACGCCGCACGCTGGGATCATTTCTCCAGACCGATAACATCAAGAAGTCACCTTCCTGACAAATCAATCATAGAGACTTGGGTATTACATATATATATATATATATATATATATATCAAATGACGTATTTTTTCATCTTACATAACAATCGCTCGGTTAACCATCTCCGAGTCATTGAGGCTATTTATATTAAGTTTAATCAACCGAGCTTAAGTAAAAAACAACCATTTTATTCGTTCTTAACGTTTGTTTGAGGGACTTTTTTTTTCCATTTTATACTCTTTTTTGGAACTTCACAATTTTTTTAATCGTTAATTTATCCAATTTTCCCTCCTCATTCCTTATTTATTAATGTGTCTTCGTTTGTTTCCTGTTTCGTCTACGATTACCTTTTGACAAAGTGTTGGCCAAAAATAAATTTAAAATTAAATTTAAATAAAATGGACGTCATTATTTTGCTTTTAAGGCAAAATAATGACGTTCATTTTATTTAAATCTTTTTCTTTTTTTGTGGTTACTATTCTTTATATATATATAAAGAATTGTAAAGAATATATATATATATATATATATATATATATATATATATATATATATATATATATATATATATATATATATATATATATATATATATATATATATATATATATATATATATATATATATATATATATATATATATCAACAGCTTAGGGGAAGATTCTCCGATTGACGCCAATTCAGCCTGGTTTCGATCCTAGCTAGAGGCAAGCGGACGTCTACCCACACTGGTGAGCTGTGATACAGCGAAACATTCTACCTGTGGAGGACTATATATATATATATATATATAAGACTTTCGGACCATCCTGTATGTATATATAATGGCTAGCCATTCGCATCCGTGAATGTATGTCTGCTAAGGCGGCTAGCTGTTCCCTGATGCAGATTGCTGCTCAGGCACATTTGCTTTTTTCAACGCTTACACTGTCCATCTGTAGTCTATTTTGCAACTATGCTGAGCTGACCTTAGTTACATGTTTTGGGAGAGAAGGCATTATGTGGCCTGATCAACAGTCTATTGAGCAAGGCCAGCGCGCTCAAACTCTCGGTCACGATGACTTGTGACTTCGTGCTAGAATAATCATCGATGGCTCCCTAAATTATTCCGTCTGGCCAATTTCCGCAACAAGGCTTGGATTAAACCGTTGGATGGCTTCAGGCACTTTCCAAGGGTGCCGCATACTGGGGTCGTCTCCCCCAGAACGATAACATCAAGAACTCACCTTCCTGAAAAATCGACCAAGGTCAGACTCGTACTTGGGTCGCATGGTCAGAAAGCGAATGTTCTAACAACTCGGTCACGTGCCTAAATTAATCGTTAGTGTTTATCGAAATAGGATGTTGTATAGCTGGCCACTGTATATAGACTATATTTCTTAGTCACAGTTTCTGGGAGAGAGCGTGTTATCTAGCTTGATCAACAATTTGAATAAGGCCAGCACGCTCAAGCCCTCAGCTATGATGACTTGTGACTCAGGTGATTGTAAATTACTCGGTGTAATTTACAATCACATGATGAGATGCATTTGATAGGGATCGATACAAGACTGCAATTGTGTAACGATTTTAACATATATATATATATATATATATATATATATATATATATATATATATATATGAAGAAAAATATACGGAAAAAAAACATATAGTATTTTGAATGAAAAATGAAAGGAATTTTATTTTAATCTAAAACTTATATGTACTATATTTTAGGAATACGTTTTCACAACATCGCCGACGTGACGCCGACGTGATCATATTGAAACGGAACGCTGATCTTGAAAAATTTCAGTCGTCTGTTTTGATTAGTCTTACTCTTATGTCCATCGTCTTTTCATGTTGAATTAAATATAGTCTAATGTTTATTATGTTTTATGAATATGTCCTGAAGATGACCTACTAGACCGAAACGTCTGACGTTGACATTATATTAAAACAGCGTAATTAGGATTTTTGTTTGTTTTTCCGTATATTTTTCTTCATACTGTCGGATCTATATCCTTATATTTGCTTACATATATATATATATATATATATATATATATATATATATATATATATATATATATATATATCAATAATAACAAAGAAGTTAATAGTAGAATTATACCGACAGTATTATAAAGTGCTAAATACACATATAAAACGATAAAAAATTAACATGTATAAGAATAAAAAATTAGAAATCGTAAATATATGATATATATATATATATATATATATATATATATATATATATATATATATATATATATATATATATATATAATACAGGTAATAGATCCGTTGGTATATAATCCAGGTGGAACCTAGTAATATTAGATATTAAAACTGATCTACAGCGAGAGTTCAATATATTCATTATAACAGAGCATATATTTTCTACAACAAAATATATAAAATTACCTAATATACCTACATGAGGTAATTTTGGAGTTTTGCTGTATAATATATATATATATATGTATATGTGTGTGTGTGTGTGTGTGTGTGGGTGGGTGAACATTAAAGTCAACACTCAGAGGCGACAGGCTGTTTCATGCTAGACGTAATCGTCAGGCCGCCCTGTTCACTTGAATGTTCATTTCTATATTTCTATTTACTTACGCTGTATCTTTGATATTGATCACTTTATCCCATAAATATATCACTCTTTAATACTATATTTCTATATATATATATATATATATATATATATATATATATATATATATATATATATATATATATACCTCGATCTATCTAAGTATCTATCTATCTCGCTGTCATATATCTATCTAGCTATCTGTGTATTACACTGTTTTTTCTATCTATGTGTTCTTATCTATCTCTCATCCTATCCTGTTTATTATCTATCTATCTATCTATCTATCTATCTATCTATCTATCTATCTATCTATCTATCTATCTATCCCAGCCTCTTCATATCTCTCTATCTATCTATCTATCTATCTATCTATCTATCTATCTATCTATCTATCTATCCCAGCCTCTTCATATCTATCTATCTATCTATCTATCTATCTATCTATCTATCTATCTATCTATCTATCTATCTATCTATCAAACCCCCAGTCACCTGGAAGCTTAACACCTGCCTCAACTTAAGAAGAAAAAATCTTGAATAGAAGGTCGCACCTCTCTAAATCCCTTGAGGTAAAAAGCCCCCCTTCTCTTAAAAAGAACAGGTAAGAAAAAAAGAAAGAATGAAAGAAGGCAAAGAAAGGAAAGAATTTGCAATGAATAGTTTAAATGTGAAAGGATGTGAGCGCCGGGGCGAAGTCCAGATGAGCGCCGAGAATGAATGCGAAGTGGACGAAGGAGATGCGATTAGGGGAAGAACAAAATACGAGAAGCTGTAAAGAAGGGTTTTATTGAAACGAGCAGAATGGAATTGCTTTGAAAGTGGGGAAGAAGACGAAACAAAACTGGAAGGATGGGAAGAGCCAGCACATTGAAAAGCAACGGTGAACGGCTATTTAAATAAATAACTAAATAAATAATTTAACAAGAGATGTAAAAACGTTTAATTGGTAAATTATACAGGTGATCGTTTCGCACATCCATTATGTGTGTTTGCAGGTGGGTCTTTTACGCCCTCTCACTCTGTCAGTGTCTGCGTGTGCACAAGCATGTGTGTTATAATTTAAGATATCTATCTATCTATCTATCTATCTATCTATCTATGCTTTTCTGTTTACACCTTGCTATCTGTCTATTTATCCTGTTCTTTTTACATCTATCTATCTATCTATCTATCTATCTATGTATCTATCTATCTATCTATCTATCTATCTATCTATCTATCTATCTATCTATGCTTTTCTGTTTACACCTTGCTATCTGTCTATTTATCCTGTTCTGTTTACATCTATCTATCTATCTATCTATCTATCTATCTATCTATCTATCTATCTATCCTATTTTTTTACAGCTATCTATCTATCTAAACCATTTTGTTTACATCTATCTGTCTGTTCATATATATATATATATATATATATATATATATATATATATATATATATATATATATATATACATACATACATACATACATACATGCATATATACAAGTATAGAATTGTTGTATACGGAATAAATTCCAATAACCAACAATTACTATTCTTAAAAGAGTGTTCAGTACAGTGAACATCACTTGATAAGACACCGGGCGTGTTGAAACAAAATCGCTATTTTCGTAGTGATTTTATAACATATCTATGTTTTAATTTTTAAATAAATAATTATATATATATATCTATATCTATATCAATCTATCTATCTATCTATCTATCTATCTATCTATCTATCTATATATATATATATATATATATATATATATATATATATATATATATATGTATGTATATATATAATTATTATTATTATTTAGAGTTTATTTAGAAAAGAAACCTTTCTGCTACCGCGGTTTCTATCAGTTAAACATCGTTAGGCAGTAAATATTACCTCCAGTCTATACCCAATTGGCAGAAGTTGCGGTAACAGGAAGGTTGTTTTTTAAATATATTAGGTTGGAGCAAAAATAATGACGTAATAATATCGTTTTTTGACGTATTTTTTAAGGTCAAAAAACGACATTATTACGTCATTATTTTTGCAACAACCTAATATTATTGCTTAAATTGATCTGGAAAATTGTATTGAACGATTTTTCATTATTTTAAATGTTTTTCGACAAATATTGTTTTTATCAAATTTGAATTTTTTCAACAATATATATATATATATATATATATATATATATATATATATATATGTACGAAGGTAAGTAAAAAATTATCCGCTCTTTTGCCATAACATATATTTAGACAAGAGTGTAGATATTTTTAACTTTCTCTCGTATATAAATATAATTTAATCTCTTATCTATCTGTCTATTTACCTATCTTTAGTAAAATTCCCCAAACTATTCTGTGGATATTACAAACTGGCATAAGAATGAAATGATAGTTTTTGCCGACACGTTTCGTCTTCCGAATTTATCAAGGAAAACAATGAAAGCAAAATACTTTTATTTTTTAGATTTATTGTATATAAAATACAAGTGTGGCACAAGGCTGAAAATGGGGTAAGGATGGTCTGAGGCTTCTCATCACTTACTATCTTATACCTAGCTAATCAGATTCACGGCCTATTCACTGATTACAATTTGTGCATCCACCAAAAGAACTTATCCGTCATCATTCAATCGTCCATATATCACAATACCGCATACCCTCAGGAGACTTACAAAAACATCCCATGACATAAAAATTAACGATCATAAAATTCTATGTATAAAAATCTGTCGATGATAATCATGGCGCGGGGTGGGGGGTGAACCCCAACACAAACTAAAATATGAAAACAAATGCGCAAAATCAAAGGATAACTGATGTTAGTTGGAGCCGTCAAATCCTCAGAAGAATTCAGAGCGTCCGCTGTATTCTGACTTTAGACAAAATCAAGAGACTCTCTCACTAAAGGAGAGGGAAAGGATAAAATAAATAAGGCCATGGGGAAAGAAGAAAGCTGACCCAGTCGAGATGAAAAAAGGGACTAAAAACAAATTGGGGAGGTTTGGAATTTCCCAGAATAATTTTACCATATTGTCGACATGGAAAACAAAAAAATAAAACAAACGAACTTTTAGTATAAAGAAAGTTACCATTATCCAGAAAGAGGCTGACGCAGGAGCGTCTCTCATTTTTAAATTAGGAATTTAATGTAAATATGACAACAAAAGTATTTCGCTTTCATTGTTTGCCTTGATAAAGTTGGAAGACGAAACGAGTCGGCAAAAAACTAAGATTTTTTCCAATTGTCATTCTTATCTATCTATCTATCTATCTATCTATCTATCTATCTATCTATCTATCTGTCTGTCTGTCTGTCTATCTATTGCTGTCTGTTCATTATCTATCTATCTATCTATCTATCTGTCTGTCTATCTATTCATTATCTATCTATCTATCTATCTATCTATCTATCTATCTATCTATCTATTGCTGTCTGTTCATTATCTATCTATCTATCTATCTATTTATCTATTTATCTATCTATCTATCTATCTATCTATCTATCTATCTATCTATTGCTGTATATGTTGTCTTTTTTAATCATTTAAAAAATTAGCGAGGATTGAGGAATGGACAGAAGATGGAGGAGATTCAAGAAGACAGAAGATGGCTTTGCATTTAAATTCTTGAAGTTTGTAGTTATTAGGGAAGCAAGGTAATCTTGCTGAACTTTTAATTTTATAACTCACTTATATTATTTTACATTTTTATGTAGATATCATTGTCATTTTTACTGGTCTATCCTAAATTAAGGTTCTAAATTGATTTGTACATGTATACTACTAGTAATAATATTAAATAAAAATACTTTTATACCTGTATTATATTACTAATCATATAGTTTGGTAATAGGCTTTAATTTTTAAAAACATATATTAGTATTCTATACTTTATATGTCCTTTTATTCATATATTAAATTTTGAATTTAAATTTTCAATGTAATATTTTTAGTTTGCATGTCTAATATTTTTACTTCTTAAAAGGGTCTTTTATTTACATACGACGTTTAATTCTATTAAATATGTCGGATTCTTTACATAGTGTTAAGTTTTGATCGTTGCACAGTTTTAAGAGTTGTTCAATATAGCAGGAATTTCCGGTTGAATTTTAAATCTTTAGGGATAATTTTTTTTATCTTAATGTTAACGTTCTTTCATTGGTTGAATTGTTATCAACAACTCAAATTGTCTTCTTATCTTCTTTCTTTCTTTTTTTCTGTCTTTTTTCTTTCTTTTTTCTTTCTCCTTTTTTCCCGCTTTTTCGTATTCATGTAGAATCTTTCTCCTATTCGTTTTTCTCTTCTCTTCTCTTCTCTTCTCTCCTTTTTTCATCTTTATCTTTGGAGTTAATGACATGTTGTCTATAAATTTTTCTTAACTCTTCTATTACTCTTTCTTCTTTCCCCTTTTTTTTTCCTTTTATTGTATTCTTATCCTCTTCTCTTTGCTTTTACCTCTTCTTCTTCTTCTTCTTCTTCTTCTTCTTCTTCTTCTCATTATTTTGTCTTTTCCTTTTACGGAATCTCTTTATATATTTCTTTTCTATTGATGTTGCTTCTCGTTAGGACGTTAAAAAAATTGAATAATGAAAAAAAAAAGAAGTAATTTTTCATAAGTAGCATTTTTAAATAGAATCGTTTATAACCATCTCTGTTTCTCTCCTGTCGAGATGCGTTTGCATCGAAACAAAATACATCTTTGTCGTGAGTTTGCCCGTATGTAATATCTTTATAATAAATAAATAACTAATGCTCTACGCTTGGTATTGAGCCATCTATTAAATTAATGCTATGAACGTTTAAATTTATATTCTTTTCCTTCTCATTACATTTTGATACATATATATACACACACACACACACACACACACATATATATATATATATATATATATATATATATATATATATATATATGCTCTCTCACATCTAACTCTGCGTCAGTCTTTGCTCAAATTCTTTCGATCGTTTTAGTCAATATGAAGAACCTTGTGCTGTTAGTGTTGTAAGCAAGATTCCGTTGGTTACATCCTGATATTTTACAGACAGAAACAATTCAAAATGATGTCATGTGTAACAGTTAACAAGAGCGAAACCACACCAGAAATTATGTATCAAATATAATGTGGGCTGTTTATTTTGCATAATGATGGCTTCTAGTATGTTGCGTCTTTCCTTGCAGTGAGTGCTGTATAATATTTTGCTATTATGCACATGGTTATAGCGTTTTCATTCTGACCATGAGACACGGGTTCGAATCTCACCGTGGTCGATTTGTCAGAAAAGTGACTTCTTCTTGTTATCAGTCTGGAGAGGTCGATCCCAGCGTGCGGCACCTTTGGAAAGTGCCTGAAAACCATACCACGGGTTGAGCCAAGCGTTGTGAGTGAAATTGGGTAGACGAAACCCTTTGGGGGCCGTCGGTAGCTGTGCTAGTACGAAGGCAGACGTCATCGTGGCCGAGAGCTTGAGCGTGCTGGCCTCGTTAAAATTGTTCATCACGATAGATAACACGCTCTTTCCCAGAAAATGTAACAAAGGTCTACTCAGTATAGTTGCTGTATAAACCACAGGTGGGCTCTGGGTGTTGAATAAACACAAATACGCCTGAGCAAGCGTCTACAATAGGGATTGGCTAGCCGCTCTAGTAAGCGGATATCCTCGAATACGAGTGAGCAGCTATATATATACATTATGCGCCAATATTTGCTTTATGTTAATATTAAGCTGGTGCAAAAATAATGACGTAATAATGTCGTTTTTTGACGTATTTATTAACGTCAAAAAACGACATTATTACGTCATTATTTTTGCACCAGCCTAATAGTTGTTTTTTGGTCATGTCTGTTGCGCTGATGACCCTTTTATGATATTCTCATCATCCTTCTGTAGAAACATATTTCTGTTGATTCCAGTTTCCTCTGCGAGGAAATTATCCAGCATTTACAGTTTAGAATTATTTTATTTTTAACGAGCATTTCCTGTTTTTTAAAGCCTATTACTAGATATTACTAGATTGATCTAATCGTTTTGCCGTTGAAATAGCTAGATGTAACCGTATATTCTATTCTAATAGTTTCTTTTCTCGCACTTCTCGCCTGTGGAGCTTAATTCCAGTTTCTTGCTTCCTCGGCACATATGTTTTTTTTGTTTGTTTTAATTTGATTGATTCGTTTTCTACGGCTCAGGAACCCTTTGAAGATTATTGAAAGCCAAAAATTATTTTTAAGATTGTAAGAGCTTTTTCTTGAGATAATAATGATTATTGATACAAATTTTACTAGTTAACCTATAGCTGGAGGGAGAAGAAGTGGATTTATACCTTTCTCCGGAGTAGTTACGCGTCAGTGAGTATAACAAGCCAGAATGAAATTGGAACTCGGCTGTCCGATTAACAATTCTGAGCCCTAATCCATTACACCAGCCACACATCCAAGCTTACAGTACCTGGCATGATCAAAAAGTCACCCATCTAAGTACTGACTAGGCGCATTGTTGTTTAACTCCAAAGATCGTACGGGAACCGGTCTTTCAACGTGATCTGGCTGTAAACTCATTTCCATTTTTAAACGCAACGTCAGTCGTCATCTCTTCCTGAAACCTGTTCTTTTATTATCCTTTCCCTGTCTTCTACCTCTCTGCTCTCACACCCAATAACTCCTTCCGTCTTAGTGGCATTATTGCCTTGCTTGGAGTGAACTGATTAAAAGAAAATATAGGGACACGTTTCTTAATACTTTGCTTAGCTTTTGGAAGGCATTTTACCTACATAAATACCAAATGAGACATACTATCTAGATACATAAATTTCCACTTCCACACTCGCTCGACTTTTACGTTTCTTGGGTACTTTAGGGAGTTGCGAAAGGTTGATAAACCGTAAAAAACAAGTAGTATTGCTTTCTCAGACCAAACTAAATTTTGTCCTTGAGCGATGGTTGTGACCCGACTGCCAATCCATTGATAGTGATTTCGATTTTCAGTTGGTTCCCTCCTTTGTGGCATACTCGGTTAAACTTAAGAAACAGTCATACTGGTGCTCCTAAGAGAACTGGAAGTCTTTTCAGGATTTATTATCAGCGGTCACACTCTCAACAACACAAGATATGTAGATGGCGTAGAGTCGACCTTACAATTCGAT
Organism: Acanthosepion lycidas; assembly: GCA_963932145.1. Lineage (NCBI taxonomy): Eukaryota > Metazoa > Mollusca > Cephalopoda > Sepiida > Sepiidae > Acanthosepion > Acanthosepion lycidas. Next base: position 26,151,859 of record OZ010584.1, read on the forward strand.
CTCTTCAGGTCAAGAGTTAATCGTTATCTCTCCACATATATACATATATCTACATAATCCATACTTCCTACTTTTGAATCCTTAACACGCACCCTCTACCGTAAGTGGCTCTTGAGCCTTGTATTAATAGTCCTTCCAAATATGGTGACAATAATTATGTTGAAAATTAACATTAGAAATTTTTTTCAAGAAATGGCCCCGACGACTACAGACTCTAATAAGAATATTAGAACTCCAAGGTGCGATGAGTAAATTGTCGCCATTATATATTTTTAATTTCGCGCATGCGCGTTGTCTGTTTTTTTTTTTTTTTTGTTTATACAGGGTAGTAGATTCAGTTGGGCAACCGGCCGTGAGAAAGAGAGCACCATGGTGCAATTAACTTCACTAGAAGTTTGGAAACGACATGCTCTACTGCTTGGCATTCGCGTCGGAAGCTGCAATACGAACATTTCAGAGTTTAGATGAGTCTAATGGTGATTACGATGCTGTTTGGCGTGATCATTCGTGATGGCGACGTTATGCCTACATTCATTTTCCTAAACGGCTTCAGACTCAACAGGTCTGCATCAAGTGCCTTGAGGGAGTATTCCTGCCCTGCGTCAAGAGGATGACTGCTAGAAGACCCTAGGTCTGGCAACAGGACTCTGCACCATCGCACACAATGAGAAAAAACCAGTCATGGCTGTCAGACAATTTCTGCAACCACATCATTCCATACATCTGGCTACTTAACTCTACAGACTGCAACCACCTTGGTTATTATATGTGGGACACAGCTGAGGGAGAGAGAGAGAGAAAGAGAGAGAGAAAGAGAGAGAGAAAGAGAGAGAAAGAGAGAGAGAGAGAAAGAGAGAGAGAGAGAGAGCAAGAAAACTCATTGTAACACCAAAGCTGAATTGAAGGCCAAGATTATGGCAGCTTTCACCAACTTAAACGACAAGACCGCCCAGAAGTGAGGCAGGAGATTCTGGACGTCTGGATGCCGTGGTTCAAGTCAATGGCGATTTTATTGAATAAATTTACTCTTTAGTATTTCAAGATATTTTTTTTGTGTAATTTTTGTAAATATATCTGTTAACATGAGATGTCAGTGTTATTTTCATTTTTCCGTCATTTTAAAAGACAATTTATCCATCGCACTCTGCATTTCTGTTAAAATGAGATGCCAGTGTTATTTTCATTTCTGCGTCATTTTAGAAGACAATTTATCCATCGCACCCTGTATTTCTGTTAAAATGAGATGCCATTGTTATTTTCATTTCTGCGTCATTTTAGAAGACAATTTATCCATCGCACCCTGTATTTCTGTTAAAATGAGATGCCAGTGTTATTTTCATTTCTGCGTCATTTTAGAAGACAATTTATCCATCGCACCCTGTATTTCTGTTAAAATGAGATGCCAGTGTTATTTTCATTTCTGCGTCATTTCAGAAGACAATTTATCCATCGCACCCTGTATTTCTGCCAGGATTGTGGGCATAGAAAACCTGTTATGTCGATTTTCCAATCGGGCAAGCTTTTACCTCGATTGAAAATCCGCGTTCCGAAGTCTTCGCTCGAAAACCGACCGCTGACAAGCGGCTTCATTCTAAATTTACCGATTAAGAGATTATAATTGTTTAATCCCAGCTGCGTTTATACTTACATTCAAACCTTATCTACAAAAATTATTTCTTGCCTTTAGCAGGTACACTGTGTATTTTCGGGGGCAGAATGTTACGTGGATAGGCGGCAAATTGAAGAAACAGGGCGACGGCACTGATATTAGTTTTGAAATAAACAGTGTGTCGACTCTGCTACGGCATATTACGAAGACTATGCAACGAACTGGTAGACCCAAGCCATCCCAACTGTAATCTTCACCTCACAATAAAAAGAAAACTCTTAAAATTAGATACATATATATATATATATATATATATATATATATATATATATATATGTAAACACGCATAAACGTTAAATTAGAGAAAAAGCAGAACACACGTCAGGGTAAGGGGCTGAGGTTACCGTTTCTTCTAACAACGAGGAAACGGTTCCCACGATAGACTTTTCGAGTGGGGTAGGGTTCCTGCCCTTTCCTCCCCCTTCTCCTCCTCACCTCACCCGTGTCATCCCCGCATTTTCACTCCCTATTCAACAAAGACCTCCTCAGTCTCTATCCGTACGCTGGAACCAGACAAAACTTGGTCGGTTTTTAATTTCGTATTACCTTTTCTTTCACAGTTACTTCACTTAGTCTCCCAGTGTTGAACTTAGCAGAATCTTTTTTTTTTTTTTTTCGTTCTTGTTGTTTACTGTGTTTCAAATAAGCAAGGCACAAGGATACACTTTTAGGAGATCCCAGCTACAATCAAAGGCTATTTTATAATAAAACATTTTTTATTTATTTATTTATTTATTTTTGGAATTACGTACACTACATTCAAAACTTTGAAGTTACCCCCTAGAATTTCCATGGGATGAACTTGACAAAAAAAAAAAAAAAAATGACAAAAAGCTCTTAGAGTCATTGAAAAAAAGAATAGTATCAATTATTAAACATATATTTTGAGAAACTTTTCTAACGAATGCCAAAAGCGAAAAGGAGGATATTTTGATGAGAGTAAAATTTAATCATAAAATGCTTTTTTTCTTTTTGTCATAATAAAATTTCTAATAAAAATCATGTTTCACTTTTTTTTTAAATGTATAAGAATTTTCCCTTATTCCCGTACAAAACAATTACTTTGTGGGCCAAGTGATACAATTATTAGGTGTTTCATCAAACTTTTGAACTGTAGCGTATTCCAGGGTTTAAATTACACAGATTTTATTAGATAAAACCCCATTTCAGCAAGTATATACAGGCAAAAAATATTGTATCATATTTAAGCATGTCATGTCTAAAAAAGCTCTTGATATAGAATAAAATATTATGAAAGCACTTTATTACAGAAAACATTACTGTACAGAAGTCTACGAAACCTTTTGGTCACCTTCGTAAATTAATAACTATTGTTAATTTTACACTCAAAATCAAGAGGGATTAACAGTATATTTTTTCTCGGTACATTTTTTTAATTTTTGAGGGCCAGAAAACAAGTTACTGTATTTCCATTAATGCTGTGTAGTGAACACTAGAGCATCATAACCATCTTTTTTTATGCGCTGTGTCCATTCAGGACGTAAGCGATCATAGCCTTCCACATCTTTCTGTCACTTGCAGCTCTGAATAAGTTTTGTTTTTTTGTTATTTATCTCAGACCCTCCTCTGACATCCATTTAATCAAGTTTCATAAAGTAAGTTTTGCGTTGCTTTCCTCATTCCTTCTTTCCTTCAATCTGTCCTGTTAGGATTAAGTTCGAAAAGGTCATGGAAAAAAAATGGAGCTCCAGAGAAAATTTAGCCTTTCAACTTTATGCTTAGGTTTAAAATTATTTTTTTTCTTTTTAAATAATCTTTATAATTACAGAATAGTTAAAAAAAAATAATCTTTATCATACCAGAATCGTTAAAAATAATCCTTATCATTCCAGAATAATTAAAAACACCCTTTATAATTACAGAATAATTAAAAATAATCTTTATCACTCCAGAATAGTTAAAAAATAATCTTTATCATTCCAGAATCGTTAAAAATAATCTTTATAATTACAGAATAATTACAAATAACCTTTATCACTCCAGAATCGTTACAAATAATCTTTACAATTCCAGGATAGTTAAAAATCATCTTTATAATTACAGAAGAGTTAAAATAATCTTTAGCATTCTAGAATCGTTACAAATAATCTTGATCATTCCAGAATCGTTAAAAATAATCTTTATAATTACAGAATAGTTAAAAATAATCTTTATGAATCCAGAATCGTTAAAAATAATCTTGATCATTTCAGAATCTTTAAAAATAATCTTTATAATTACGGAATAATTACAAATAACCGTTATCATTCCAGAATCGTTATAAATAATCTTTATAATTACAGAATATTTAAAAAATAATCTTTATAATTACAGAATTGTTAAATATAATCTTTATCATTCTAGAATCGTTAAAAATAATCTTTACCAATCGGAAATCATTAAAAATAATGTTTATCACTCCAGAATCGTTACAAATAATCTTTATCATTCCAGAATCATTAAAAATAATATAATAATAATATTATAATAATATAATCTTTATCTTTCTAAAATCGTTACATATAATCTTGATCATTCCGGAATCGTTAAAATAATCTTTATAATTACAGAATCGTTAAATATAATCTTTATCATTCTAGAATCGTTACAAATAATCTTGATCATTCCAGAATCGTTAAAAATAATCTTTATAATTACAGAATAGTTAAAAATATTCTTTATCATTCTAGAATCGTTAAAAATAATCTTATCAATCCAGAATCATAAAAAATAATCTTTATCATTCCAGAATAGTTAAAAATAATCTTTATCATTCCAGAATAGTTAAAAATAATCTTTATAATTACAGAATAATTACAAATAACCTTTATCACTCCAGAATCGTTACAAATAATCTTTATCATTCCAGAATAGTTAAAAATAATCTTTATAATTACAGAATAATTACAAATAACCTTTAACATTCCAGAATCGTGACAAATAATCTTGATCATTCCAGAATATTTAAAAAATAATCTTTATCATTCTAGAATCGTTAAAAATAATCTTTATCATTCCAGAATCGTTAAAAAATAATCTTTATAATTACAGAATAATTTCAAACGAACTTTATCATTCCAGATTCGTTAAAAATAATCTTTACCAATCCGGAATCATTAAAAATAATGTTTATCACTCCAGAATCGTTAAAAATAATCTTTATCATTCCAGAATCGTTAAAAATAATCTTTGTAATTACAGAATAGTTAAATATAATCTTTATCTTTCTAAAATCGTTACAAATAATCTTGATCATTCCGGAATCGTTAAAATAATCTTTATAATTACAGAATAGTTAAAAATATTCTTTATCCTTCTAGAATCGTTAAAAATAATCTTATCAATCCAGAATCATAAAAAATAATCTCTATCATTCCAGAATAGATAAAAATAATCTTTATCATTCCAGAATGGTAAAAAATAATCTTTATAATTACAGAATAATTACAAATAACCTTTATCACCCCAGAATCGTTACAAATAATCTTTATCATTCCAGAATAGTTAAAAATCATCTTTATAATTACAGAAGAGTTAAAATAATCTTTAGCATTCTAGAATCGTTACAAATAATCTTGATCATTCCGGAATCGTTAAAAATAATCTTTATAATTACAGAATAATTACAAATAAACTTTATCATTCCAGAATCGTTACAAATGATATGATCATTCCAGAATCGTTAAAATAATCTTTATAATTACAGAATCGTTAAAAATAATCTTTATCATTCCAGATTCGTTAAAAATAATATTTATCATTCCAGAATTGTTAAAAATATTCTTTATCATTCCAGAATTGTTAAAAATAATCTTTATAATTACAGAATAAATACAAATAATCTTTATCATTCCAGAATCGTTACAAATAATCTTGATCATTCCAGAATCGTTGAAAATAATCTTTATAATTACAGATTAGTTAAATATAATCTTTATCATTCTAGAATCGTTTAAAACAAACTTTACCAATCCAGAATCGTTAAAAATAATCTTTATCACTCTAGAATCGTTAAAAATAATCTTTATCATTCCAGAATCGTTAAAAATAATCTTTGTAATTACAGAATAGTTAAATATAATCTTTATCTTTCTAAAATCGTTACAATAATCTTGATCATTCCGGAATCGTTAAAAATAATCTTTATAATTACAGAATAGTTAAAAATAATCTTTATCATTCAAGAAAATTCATAAAAATAATCTTTATCATTCCAGAATTGTTAAAAATATTCTTTATCATTCCAGAATCGTTACAAATAATCTTTATAATTAGAGAATAGTTAAATATAATCTTTATCATTCTAGAATCGTTACAAATAATCTTGATCATTCCAGAATCGTTAAAAATAATCTTTATAATTACAGAATAGTTGAAAATAATCATTATCATTCCAGAATAGATAAAAATAATGTTTATCATTCCAGAATCGTTACAAATAATCTTTATAATTACAGAATAATTACAAATAACGTTTATCATTCCAGAATCGTTACAAATAATCTTTATCATTCCAGAATAGTTAAAAATCATCTTTATAATTACAGAAGATTTAAAATAATATTTATTATTCTAGAATCGTTAAAAATAAACTTGATCATTCCAGAATCGTTAAAAATAATCTTTATAATTACAGAATAGTTAAAAATAATCTTTGTCAATCCAGAATCGTTAAAAATAATCTTGATCATTCCAGAATCTTTAGAAATAATCTTTATAATTACAGAATAATTACAATTAACCGTTATCATGCCAGAATCGTTATAAATAATCTTTATCATTCCAGAATAGTTAAAAATAATCTTTATCTTTCCAGAATCGTTAAAAATAATCTTTGTAATTACAGAATAATTACAAATAACCTTTATCACTCCAGAATCGTTACAAATAATCTCTATCATTCCAGAATATTTAAAAATCATCTTTATAATTACAGAAGTGTTAAAATAATCTTTATCATTCCAGAATCGTTATAAATAATCTTTATAATTCCAGAATAGTTAAATATAATCTTTATCATACTAGAATCGTTGCAAATAACCTTGATCATTCCAGAATCGTTAAAAATAATCTTTATAATTACAGAATAATTACAAATAAACTTTATCATTCCAGAATCGTTACAAATAATCTTGATCATTCCAGAATCGTTAAAAATAATCTTTATAATTCCAGAATCGTTACAAATAATCTTTATAATTACAGAATAGTTAAATATAATGTTTATCATTCTAGAATCGTTACAAATAATCTTGATCATTCCAGAATCATTAAAAGTAATCTTTATAATTACAGAATAGTTAAAAATAATCTTTATCATTCTAGAATCGTTAAAAATAATCTTATCAATCCAGAATCATAAAAAATAATCATTATCATTCCAGAATAGTTAAAAAATAATCTTTATCATTCCAGAATCGTTAAAAATAATCTTTATAGTTACAGAATAATTACAAATAACCTTTATCACTCCAGAATCGTTACAAATAATCTTTATCATTCCAGAATATTTAAAAATCATCTTTATAATTACAGAAGTGTTAAAATAATCTTTATCATTCTAGAATCGTTACAAATAATCTTGATCATTCCAGAATCGTTAAAAATAATCTTTATAATTACAGAATAGTTAAAAATAATCTTTATCATTCCAGAATCGTTACAAATAATCTTTATCATTCCAGAATAGTTAAAAATCATCTTTATAATTACAGAATAATTCTAAATTACCGTTATCATTCCAGAATCGTTATAAATAATCTTTATCATTCCAGAATAGTTATAAATAATCTTTATAATTACAGAATAGCAAAAAATTATCTTTATCATTCTAGAATCGTTAAAAATAATCTTTATCATTCCAGAATCGTTAAAAATAATCTTTATAATTACAGAATAATTACAAACGAACTTTATCATTCCAGAATCGTTACAAATATTCTTGATCATTCCAGAATCGTTAAAAATAATCTTTATAATTACAGAATAGTTAAATATAATCTTTATCATTCTAGAATCGTTAAAAATAATCTTTACCAATCCAGAATCATTATAAATAATCTGTATCACTCCAGAATCGTTAAAAATAATCCTGATCATTCCAGAATCATTAAAAATATTCTTTATCATTCCAGAATTATTAAAAAATATTCTTTATCATTCCAGAATCGTTAAAAATAATCTTTATAATTACAGAATAATTACAAATAATCTTTATCATTCCAGTATCGTTACAAATAATCTTTATCATTCCAGAATAGTTAAAAATAATCTTTATAAATACAGAATAGTTAAAAATAACCTTTATCATTCCAGAATCGTTAAAAATAATCTTTATAATTCCAGAATAATTACAAATAACCTTTATTATTCTAGAATCGTTACAAATAATCTTGATTTTTCCAGAATCGTTAAATATAATCTTTATAATTACAGAATAGTTAAATATAATCTTTATCAATCCAGAATCATTAAAAATAATCTTTATTATTCCAGAATAGTTAAAAAATAATCCTTATCATCCCAAAATCTTTAACAATAATCTTTATAATAATAGAATAGTGAAAAAAATAATCTTCATTACAGAAACGTTAAAAATATTCATTATCATTACAGAATGTTGAAAAATAATTTTTATATTTATAGAATAGTTTAAAACAATCTTTATTATTACGGATTGGTTAAAATAATCTTCTTCATTACAGAATGCTTAATAATTTTAATTATTACAGAATAGTTAAAAATAATCTTTATCATTAGGGATTCGTTAAACAAATAATCTTTACAACAGACTAATGAAAAAAATATTTATCGTTACAAAATCGTTAAAAATTATCTTTATTATTACACAATCTTTAAAAATAAACTTTATCAATTCAGAATGTTTAAAAATAATCTTTATAATTACAGCATCTTTAAAAATAAACTATATCATTATAGAATTTTAAAAAATAATCATTATCATTACAGGTAGAACAAAACCTTAAAGGATCGAGTTAGTAATTGGTGATGCTGACTTTGGATAGAATAATTGCCTCAGTTTATGTTGTAACCATTTTGTTAATGTCTCCTTTCACATAGCTGCAAGTTAGGTACAATCCTTCATATATGTGCCAAGACATCATCAGTAGATGACACTTCACATCTTTCCACATTTATAGTCCCTTTGTGTCCCACTTCTGCTATCCGTTCGCACAAACTCGTTAAGTAGCTTATTCGCAGTTTCACCTGCTTACCTGCCTTCAATATCTCATGTGAATGTTAAATTCACATGAGCGCCTTTCCTAATTATGTGTCGCTTATGGTAACATCACTTTAAAACACCGGTACCCGTACTATCACCACAGTTAAGCAACGTCGAAACTGGTTAGTACCTAAATGGATGACCTCTAGGGGACATCAGGAGCTGTAAGCTTCGATGTGCGAGTGGTATGACTTACAACTATGTCACGTGCGATACACCGGTTCCCGTACGATCAGCGAAGCAAGGTCGAGCCTGGTGAGTATCTAGATGGATGAGCATTTAGATAGGCGGGTTGTATAATGTATAACGGTTCGGAATTGTTAATCAGAGAACCGTTTTCGAAATCCATTTGGGTTCGTTATATTCACTTACGTGCAAATACCCTTATGAAAGCATGAATCCAGCTACTCTCCTCCAACTATGGGTTAATTAGTAAGACGTATTACTAAAAACATTAACTAAAAAAATGCGTACAAAATATTTTGATTTCGGCATTAAATTACTAAGAGATTGATATATCATGTTGAGTTGCATCTTAGACCAGACACCAGGTTCTTTGACAGTGTGCAGCTTCTTCCGGTCAAATGCTTGTGGCTTAACTATTACCCTTCGGTCAGATCGTTACCCACGTGTAAAAAGACGAAACAATTTCTATCAGTAAACCAGATTTTATTTTTGGGTTGTAACGTACTTCTATAAAAGAGCGGAGCAGAGATGAGTAGCGTACAGTCTAACGGCTGTCTTTCTTGTCCGTTCTCCGAGGCCCGCTTCGTCCCTCTGTGTGGCTTTTCGCGGGATGACCAATTTTATATATAACAATTTTCTTAATCTTGTCATCTTCGTCTATAAAAGTAATTTATCTTCATTCCGTGATTTTCTCCCAGTCTGAGCCTCTTGCTCTGTACTTTGAAGTTGACTTCACTTACTGATAAACATCGGTTGAAAGTAAATGTTCCTTATCCATTTTTATGCGACAGGTCCAGCCGTTTTCACTTTAACAAGACTTCATGTTGTTACACACGCTAAGCAAAAACAACTAACCAAGAATTAATTTAAAATGACATTGAATAGAACATGGTCCAGATTCTCCCATTTTTTCGCATTCTTCTTTGTGGTAATCTCAAACCTTTAGGAAATTGCGTGGTTCTTATTGGAACACTTGTTTCTTCAATTCCCATCACAATGGTTCGATTATATTATGCTGGCTAGTTTCCGAAAAGTTGAACATGCTCATCAACAAGAAACTTTTTTGTTGCACATGATGTCTGGCAAGGAACACTATCATGGTGAAGAAATTTCTTCCAGGTCATAGTCTGGCAGAAGGTCAGACATTAGCAAAATAATACAGTTTTGGCTGTTTCGGCTTCCAGCAACTTCTAACAATTTTCTTCTACAGTCGCCGACAATTCAACCTCGCGCCATGATGTGTCCACCACCAAATTTTAACGTCTTTACTGTGTGTCTTGTACTGTATCTGTTTTCTTCTGGTCTTCTTGCGCTAGAACGCAACTCTATTTGGTATTCTAGTCCTGGGTATGACGATAAAATACATCTGGCGGCAAGGCCTTCAATCGGGAAATTGCAGGTTTTGAGGTGCGTGGAACAACCTCTTAACTGGTATTGTTCCCAGGTCCAACCTAATCCGAGGTGATAGCACCTGTTAGGGTCTCGGCTCTGGCTAAATAGCGAACCCCCAAACAAAAAGAAACACTATGAAAGTATAAAAATACATTTTTATAGTATTAATACGAGCAACACACACACGCACAAACACACATACACACACATACATATATATATATATAATTATTAATGGTCAATATATACGTATATATTTCCAAGAGAATAAAAACCGGACAAAGCTTAATGTACAGTACAATATGAAAGGCTCCGATCAAACCCCATTCTCTTCCACCAGCGCATCGAGGGACGCATACTGAAGCTGGATCTAGATGCGTAAGTAAGGTCCGAAACAGTCGTCGGAAAGGACAGCCTCCAGAAATAGATTGTCAATCCTATCGAATGCTTTGGACTTATCTAAATTAATTAGCGCGGCTTCACTGTAGACTTACTCGATGATCAAGTGTACCAAATAATACTGCTAATCTAACTAGATTTATTCGCAGACTATAGTCAGCAGCAAACGACCTAATAGGGGACTTAAAATTATCCCATTGCTGAATAGTCCTGCCCTTCACAACCTGTCTATTTGGAGCGAGTCAGACTAGACTGGAAAGCCTGCAAACGGCTGACTAAAATCTTGTCTAAAATCTTCAACTCTGTATTTACCATCGACTAAAACCGAAAGTTACTTATCCCACCCACCGTTTTTGTTCTTACGTAGTAACTTGATCACACCCTTTGTGAAGTGTTGAGATATAGACTCCTGCTTCATCCCGCTGTTATAAATCAGTTTCAGCAGAGGAACAAGAACGGGTGACTGCCTTATTTTGTAAGGAAGATCATCTAATCCCGGATTGTCACGGCTAACCAGCTTCGACGTTTCCCAGATTTCTGATTTTGTGATGGTACCTATGCACCGAAACGCTTCAGTCACTTCCAGGCGAAGAAATTCGGCCAAATAGGCATCGAACTGTGTAGTCCTCAGACCGGGCTCCATGGTGAACAGATCCTGAAAGTAGTCACGGAAAACCTCACATATGCCCGCGTTTGTTATCACGATCTACTTATCCGGCAATGTGACGCACGCAGTATGTCTATTGAATGTGTTTCTAATTTACTCTGCACTCAATTCAGCTGCCATGTTCATGGCCTTGAAAGACATTCTTTTTAACTTAACTCTAACTACCAGAGCTTGATCTTTGTTGATAAGCAAAGACGCCAACTCTGCCCTAGCTAAGGTTATTTCTCCACTATCACGGGATTTGATCGCCCAATCGACTTTTGCCCAACATGCCGTTGCACTGCTAATCTAACAAGATTTAGTCGCCAACTATAGTCAGCAGCAAACGAACTAATAGTAGAATTTAAATTATCTCACCACTTATTTCCAACCACATCCCCCGTCCTGCTGTAGCATTACTAGCAGCTGTTCCTAGAAAATTTCCAGTAATCAGCCTTCCTAATCTTAGACTTATATAAGTTTACACGAATCCTGACAAGCCTAGGGTTGATCATCTGAATTGAACATAACCAGGCCAAAGACACCGACGTCCTGTCGCATTGAGATTTGATTGTACTATCAGCACCAATGTCCCATGGGAAAGTGAGTTTTAAAACTCTACATTGTGAGGGTGGAAAAATGGGAGCCTCCCAGGACAATATTGATTTAGACGTTTAACACTTTCTTCATCGAAGAAAGCCAGAGTTCGATAAATGTCAAAGATGGCATTCGTTTCTTCTATCATCGACCATATTTTTGGGCACCCTGTCCTGATCTCCCACTGTTAGAATCCTCTTTACCTTGGGAAAGTTTTTTTTTATTTTCCACATCCATATTATTCACTACTTTGACGCTTAAGGTAAATTTTAAGTTATTTATTTTCCGGGATTGCATTAAAGATTTATCAGCCTGTTTTTTGAATACCCGGCACACATCTCCCTCTGAGTTGAAAATGAATTTAGATTTGATTTTTTGTTTCTCTAATGAGAGTTCTGTTGAACCTGATAAGGGGCTTAGCTGCCTTTTTTGATGTATAGCTTTTTTTTTGTTTTTGTATGGGGAACTGATGAGGGTCGGTGCAGAAGATGGATTGGGTGTTATATTAAGTTGGTGCAAAATAATATGTTACTATGTGGGAAAACGACATTATTTTTGCACCAACCTAATAGTTGGTGTAGATAATTTGGATGAAGATTTGGGAATTAGGTGACTTTTTGAAGGTGATCATTTTGGCAGGGGTAGGATTTAATGATGTAATTAGAGGAGGAGCTATTGATCGTTTTTTTAGCTGATAAGGAAGACGGTGATGAGAATGAAGGGCCAACTCTACGAGTAGATAATGTTTGTCCTTCTTTTCTCTTTCAGAGCTTCGCTAACTTTTTCGAGCTTTGAAGTTAGGCTCGTATTTCATTCTCTGCTCTCTGATTTTCCCGTGTAGAGGGAGTGGAACTATTTGTTACTTTACGCGTGTGTGATTTTCTCCCCGGTGTCGCTGCGGCATATGTGACGTCTGCTTAGCCGCGTCCGTCGTGCTATCCTGTCCTGTGACGACCAACTGGCTTGGTATTGGTCGCGGCACCAAATGTGACGTTATAACCTTTTGGTGATTCGGATGGGAATCTGGTTAGATTCGGTATCAGCCTTGTCGTTCCCAGCTCGCCTCCAACGTCTGGTTACCGAAGTAACTGTTTTGATTTCCAGTCTAACATACCCACGTTGTAAATTGATCTTAGGCAGACGAAATCAATCAGTCGCCGGGCCGTAATGCAAGCCGAGTTCGATCAAGGATAACACCGCACAAGTATATGTAAAATAAAATAAAATAATAACTCGAAAAGTTCAAATGTGTTAAAAAAAGGGATAACAATATTTTATATCTGGTTTCTAAATACAGGACTGCGTCTTCTTCCCAACCCGCTATATAGATTTGTGACACTTTGTGTTTGTTAGGCGAGTCTTAACATCTTAAGTTGTTTGTTCTTTAAGAAACTGGTTCTTGGTGTATCTTCAGGCGATATTCGTAAAACTTGTTTTGGTGGTATGAGTCTAAGTCGTTCTTCAAAAATAAATTGTTCTTGGTTAGAAATTGAGTCGTGATTTGCGTGGAATCTTTTGGCCAGGTTTCCGCGGGGCGGGTGCAACTCCAACTGCGAACTTGAACTCGAACTGGTTTTCACTCGCTGCGACTCTGCTTATATGGACGCCGACCAAAACCCGGATGGGCTTGTCGGGGTTTGAGGTTCCTTGATAATTCTAAACCCACAACCCACTTCTTTGTTTTCGGCCAGGAAAATTTATTATTTTCCACTTTTAGAAGTCTTTCGTCTTCCCACCTTCTTCTGTTCTCATATTGGTATCTCACCATGCCCTCAGAGGGTGTCAACGGGTTTCCCCTCTCTCTCACAGTGGCATCTCACACGTATCCCTTCAGGGGGGCGCAACAGGCCTCTCCTCCTTCTTTACATGATTACCTCCGCCTAACGCTCATGCCACCATTCAGCCAATGGACTCTCAGCAGCGTGGGTGTGGCCAGACTAGCCTCGGTTTAAAAAATCTTGCTCAAAGAAAAAAAAAATTATCTTCCTTTTTCTTTTTTTTTTTCTTTTTCTTTTTCTTTCTCTTTCTTTCCTTCTGCCCTACAACAAACCCTTGGACTTTTATCTTAGCCAAATGTCACTTGGACTTTATCACCCGGGGCCTTCGCCAAACAAGTGGGTGATCAATTGGACGTATTTGCATTCTTGGTGCCAATTACTGATCCGATAAAATAGTTTCGCTATCATAGCCAGCCCTGATAATAACCAGATGCTCCTCTCAATGATATTCTGCATATGGACAAAGGCTTAATCTTTCCTTCATGGTGGTCAGCGGACATTTTTGTTTTTCTCGGACAGTGCGTGCTTAATTAATTTTTATTTTTATCTCTTTAGAATTCTGCGGGAGGTCTCTTGTCCAACTTGAAAAAATCTTTTTTTATCATTGCCATGGGCAGATTGGATATATCTTACTCGCCGCCCCGTAACATAAATCAGATTAAATTCTGTGTTTTACCTTCTCGACAATGGAAATAAAAATCTTACCACTTTTCCTTGTCAGAAAAATAACAGCGCTTAGTGTCCTTTTCGTGATGGATTCTTATCACCTAAATTTAATTCTCGCCTTTCTTTTTTCTTCTTTCTTTCTGCAATCGCACAAGCAACGGGAAAATGCTTTTTGTAGAATGATAGTTGCGAAATGGACCCAACCGGGCGTTTTAACGCACCGGTTCTGGTCGCTGGCATACCCATTACAGGTGAAACGGAAATAAAAGTATCAAATAAAGGAGAATTTGGGTCGGTGAGGGCCAGAGCTCCAGAGGCCTTCTTCTCTGGGCAGAAGGAGGAGAGGTAACTAGTGTCACCAAACTTCCAGTAAGTTGGTTTTCTGCCGGTCACATTGACCGGCATTTTCTGGTCAACTGCATACAGTTAGCAACTGAGCTGAAGGATTTATAGTCCAACATAATTTCCATTCAGGTTGTCGGAGGTAGCAATGAGTATCTGACAAGATTGATTCAGATACACCACCAAGTGCTCCCCTAAGATCTGACGAGGGTCCTCGAATATAGCGATGTGATCCGACTCCTGCCCTCATACTTGGTTCTTATTATGATGTCATTTGTAATAAGATAATGACTAGAAGCTTCTACGCAGTCGACAGGCTTGTGTAGCAATATGTCTCACGTGAAACATAACCCCCAAAACTCTTGTACTTTCTCATTCTTTGGTGCTTAATCCCCAGAGGCGTCAACGTGGAGAGACAACCACGAATTTACCATCTTTGGATATTTGATACTCTAGGTATTATTTTTTTTCACAATCAAACTCGCATTTATCATGATTAATTATCAAACACGCGCTTTATTAATTCTCTCAAGACTTACTCCTCTTTACTGCCCGCACCAATGCCAATGCCATCCCGATATACAATTGTATTTTTGATTCTCTCTAAAACTATTTCGGTGGCTTTTTGAAAAATGCGACTTGAAGGTTTTACTTCAAACGGCAGACGAGTCTATCTTATTAAACCAATAGGAGAGTTCATTGTGGTGACTTTTTGAAACTTGCTATTTTTATCTTGTTCAGCTTAGCAACCACCAAGGGTAGCATGTGAACAGGACTTGAAAATACATGCGTTGACTGCTTTCTTTAAGTTGAATACTCGGCGCGTATCCCCTTAATAATCCAACATCCGGTTCTACAGACTTCATAGAATTTCTAAGCTTCCATGTAGCCACTCTTAACGTGTCAATATAATAGAGATATCATAGCACAACCATAGTCTCTGAGAAAAGAAATAATTAAAGAGCTTCGAGATGATATATATGGAGATATATTGCGTATGGAAATAAATTTAAAGTTGGTTATTCGAGAGGCGTTAAAGAGTACGTTACAAATGGCCAAAGTGTGCAAAAACAAAGACATTTAGGTAAACTAAAATTCACTCCTGACCAAAGGAAATGGAGCCGTGTACACGAGTACATATGGATCATGCCTACATTAAACGTATAGGACTATTTCTGATATTAGTTGACTCATATTCAGATTGACCTGAAGTTATTAAATTCGCGGATAGAAAACCCACTACTGTAAAGCAGTGTTGAGGATAGTTTTTTCGAGAAATGGAGTCCAAAAAAACTTGGTCACCTGAGCTTTAGGAATAAAGTTCATGAGGATGGTTAAAACCTATTGGCTGTATTCCATGTGAAGTACCACCTTACCACCCACTGAAATTGTGGAGAGAAGCGGTAAAATGGGATTAAAAGCATTCTCTCCAGTGGATTGTGATATAGAGGGTTATCTACCCAAACTACTCCTAAGTTACATTGCTATCCCGGATGCAGGCAGAAGACAACGTCCATTCACATCGATGGGAAGACAAATAAAAGCTCCGATTAGCATATCATTTGCAACGAATGAAAGTCTGTGTAACAGAAAGGACAAGGGTTCAAGTTCTGAAAAGGCGAAATTTATGTTGCAAAGGGATTAAACACAGCTGTGTTCACAACGAATAGACAGGGCACACTGGCTCACGAAGACCAATTTAGAACCACAAGAGAGCATGAAGTTATGGAAAGGGAGGAGGAAGAGGAAGAGAAAGAGGAAGAACAGACGACGCAAGAAAGAATGAATGAATCCAATATTGAGATTGATCAGGATGACCACTAGAGATATGAAAGTGAAGAACAGGAAAGGGAGAATGAGTGAATGAGAGAATTAGATCAACTAAAGGTATAAAGCCCCTTAGGTTCAAGAAGGTGTAGTGATATGTAAATTAAGTACTGTACAAAAGGCAGTATTGCCATACCTGTCAGAGAGTATCATAACAATGTTTACTGTGCAAACAAACAATGGACAAAGCATACTGGCTCATGAAAACCAATTTAGAACCACAGGAGAAGTAAGAGAAAGTAGAACAGACAATGCAAGAAAGGATGAATGAATCCAATATTGAGATTGATCAGGATGACCACAAGAGATATGAAAGTGAAGAACAGAAGAGGGAAGAGAGAATGAGGGTATTCAGTAGTAGTGAGAATCAAACTGAAGAGGAGAGTAACCGGAGATATCATGATGATTCAAATGAGGAGACTCTGTTAAGACCTAGATCTTCCATAAAAAGAAATAAAGAGACTCACTCTGAGAGACTGATTATGTCCCCGAGGGTTGTTCGGAGAAGTCAAAGATCAACTAAGTATAGGTTCAGGGAGTTGTAGTGATATGTAAATGACGTACTGTATAAAAGGCTGTATCGCTATACCCACGAGAGAGTTATCTTCACTTGACGAGACTACATCTCTCAGGAGGAATATCTATCATAAACCAAATTGACAATTCAAATGAAAAAGAAAAAAAATCAGCTGAAAAGCCGAGTAGGGGGAAAATAAAATAAAAAAAAAAAAAAAACTGAAAACAAAATTAGAACAAAGCAATAAATTCCAAACTTAATCAAAAAAAGGTAATAACAAAGTCAATGACTTAAAATTTTTAACAAGACCTTCGTATTATTCAAAAAATTAGTTCCAAGAGCGGACAAAAAACAGTAAGGGATTCGGCTAGGGTTAGGCTTAAATTTAGGGGTAGTACTAAGGTTAGGGTTACGGTTATTGTTAAGGGTTTGGTTGAATATGGGGTCAGAATTGTTCTTATGTATTCTTTGGATATATTCTTAAATCATTTTCTTTCATTACCAATGTCATTAACAATATTTCCATTTACAGTTTGGGAAACGGGTACGTCATGGGATATGGATAGGATTAGGGGCATGGGTAGGTGTAGCGCTAGTGTTAGGGTTATAGGTAGGGTTGGTAGTGGAGTTAGAATTATTTTTATGTATTCCTTGGATATATTCTTTAAAGGTTTTATTCTATCATTATATTTTCATTTATGGCTTGGGAAACGGGTACGGTAAGGTTAGGGTTAGGGCTAGGGGAAGGGGTGGTGCTAAGGTTAGCGGAACATCAATATATCGGTCACAAAATGAACCCAATTATCTACCAGTTCATAAAATTATTCAGTTGTGCAAGCTAATTACTAACAACTGTTTTTTTCTCCTTCCACAAAAAAATCCACGTGCAAAATATCTGTTTACCGATGCGGTCCCGAACAGGTACTGTTCTTACTTGTCTCTTCTTAGAATTATTAGTTTGGCGCATTAAAATACACCCCACCTATAAACTCCATTTATCTCAGATACATTGATGACATCCTTCTATACTGACAATGAAAATCTGCTAGACATCATAGAGAAACAACCATAGAATTCACTCATGTACACTGATGTAAATTCACAGCAAATCTCACCAACATAATTGCTTCCGTCACAGATATTGCATACAATCAATTAGACTATGTTCGAGCTGTTACCTTTTAGGTGATGGGGTGTAATTTGACTTCTCTACTTGGAGGAATGAAAGTTAAATAGCTGACAATAGGCTTACATGTCTGTCATCGGCGTTTAATGTGGACAATTATCTTGGAGAGCATTTCATCAATTAATTTCGTCCATCAAGTTTGGAAGATGTGAGAAGTGATATTAAAATAGGCGGTCACTGTCTTGATAGAAGGGGAGGTTCGATGAATGAGTGATTAATTAGGGGATCTTCTTTAACCTTTCGGAAATCACTTTTGCTGCAATGAGACAATTTCTTTAT
>OZ010584.1:26175585-26198085 GCA_963932145.1 Acanthosepion lycidas
TGTACGCATTATTGTTCAGAAAAGCATACACATATATAAACAATGCGAGACCATGCGCAGATATATATATCCATTCGTTCGAGCGCACATACATACGAAATTTTAATCCTATTTCGGTGTTCAGACTGTCTGTAGTGAAGTTCTTTGAACAAGGGGTAAGCAAAGGTGTTCTTGGCGATATTCGGATCGGCCGTCTGTGTCGTCAAATGGAATAACACTTCACACGCTCATACACTCATGCATACGTGTGAACATATATTTCTGTCTGGGCCCTACAACATATGCTAGCTCTATCACTGATATTGAGCGCTTTCCGATAAGTACCGCGCATATTATAATATATAAAGTAATTGTGTTATATATATATATATATATATATATATATATAGTGAGAGAGAGAGAGAGAGAGAGAGAGAGAGAACAAAAACCTGTGTTTTTTATGTGTAACAAATTTATGTCTAATATTCAAAACTTTGTCCGATATAAAAAGCTATATATGTTCAAAGTTAATGACGTCTTACAATAAAAATTTTTATTGGTCATACTTGATAAACAATTGGCAGGCAATACGCACACACATTATATATATATATATATATATATATATATATATATATATATATATATATATATATATATATGTAAAACAATGTGTACATTGAATTATTCAGCATTCGTTTTAGTGACATTCCCATAAAAATATATAAACAAATGTCGGCTCTGGTTCAAGGCTTTGAGTTGTTTGTCTGTTCGACGATTAATTGGCCTCCGTGAGGCGAAATATTTCACAGGTCTTTCATTGTTTATTTTAGATGTGATTTCAATTTGCTTTTTACATCTCTTTATTTGTTTCTCGTTCTGAAGACCTTGCGTCAAAATCTGAACCGTTGCAGTTGAACCCGGGGAAGACATTGCGAGGAAGTGAACGGGAAATTGAAAGTGGCCGTGAAAAAAGAAAAACAAACTATGGGGAATAACGAATTAAAAGGAAAAAAATAAAGTAAAATTTAAAATAAGAAAGAAAAATAATAATGAAAGAATAATGAAAAATAAGAATGAAAAAAAAGAATAAAAAATAAGAATAAAAAATAAGAATAAAAAATAAGAATAAAAAAAAGAATGAAAAATAAGAATGAAAAAAGAATGAAAAATAAGAATGAAAAATAAGAATAAAAAATAAGAATGAAAAAAAGAATAAAAAATAAGAATAAAAAATAAGAATAAAAAAAAGAATGAAAAATAAGAATGAAAAAAGAATGAAAAATAAGAATGAAAAATAAGAATGAAAAATAAGAATAAAAAATAAGAATGAAAAAAAGAATAAAAAATAAGAATAAAAAATAAGAATAAAAAAAAGAATGAAAAATAAGAATGAAAAAAGAATGAAAAATAAGAATGAAAAAAAGAGTAAAAAATAAGAATGAAAAAAGAATAAAAAATAAGAATGAAAAATAAGAATGAAAAAAGAAAAAATAAGAATGAAAAAAGAATAAAAAATAAGAATGAAAAATAAGAATGACAAAAAGAATGAAAAAAAGAATGAAAAATAAGAATGAAAAAAGAATAAAAAATAAGAATGAAAAATAAGAATGAAAAAAGAAAAAATAAGAATGAAAAAAGAATAAAAAATAAGAATGAAAAATAAGAATGACAAAAAGAATGAAAAAAAGAATGAAAAATAAGAATGAAAAAAGAATAAAAAATAAGAATGAAAAAAGAATGAAAAATAAGAATGAAAAAAGAATGAAAAATAAGAATGAAAAAGTATGAAAAAAAAGAAAAATAGGAATGAAAAAAGTATAAAAAATAAGAATGAAAAAAGAATGAAAAATAAGAATGAAAAAAGAATAAAAAATAAGAATGAAAAAAGAATGAAAAAAAGAATGAAAAATAAGAAAGAAAAAAAGAATAAAAAATAAGAATGAAAAAGTATAAAAAATAAGAATGAAAAAAGAAAGAAAAATAAGAATGAAAAAAGAATGAAAAATAAGAATGAAAAAAGTATGAAAAAAAAGAAAAATAAGAATGAAAAAAGTATAAAAAATAAGAATGAAAAAAGAATGAAAAAAGAATAAAAAATGAGAATGAAAAAAGAATGAAAAATACGAATGAAAAAAAATGAAAAATAAGAATGAAAAAAAGAATAAAAAATAAGAATGGAAAAGAATGAAAAATAAGAATGAAAAAAAATGAAAAATAAGAATGAAAAAAGAATGAAAAATACGAATGAAAAAATTAATGAAAAATAAGAATGAAAAAAGAATGAAAAAATAATGAAAAATAAGAATGAAAAAAGAATAAAAAAGAAGAATGAAAAAGAATGAAAAATAAGAATGAAAAAAATGAAAAATAAGAATGAAAAAAGAATGAAAAATACGAATGAAAAAAAGAATGAAAAATAAGAATGAAAAAAGAATAAAAAATAAGAATGAAAAAATGAAAAATAAAAAGGAAAAATGTGAAAAATAATGAAATAAAAATAAGAAATAAGAATGAAAAAAGAATGAAAAATAAGAATGAAAAAAAATAAGAATGAAATAACGATACAAATACGGAAAGAAGAAAAACGGACCAAATGAATTACAAAATGAAATGTGGAATGAATTAAAATGAAATGAAAATAATTGATTGAAAAATAAACTAATAAAAGAATAAAACCAAGGAAAAAAGAATGAATTTAAAGAAACGATGAAAGAAGAACTCATGTTTGGTGTAAAGATCAAAAGAAGGAAATAAAAAAAGAAAAGCAAGACGGAAATGATATATTATTCCAATTATTGTCTTAAACATCCTCTTCATTAGTACAACCTTTCACTGTTATCTGAAGTTCTCAGATAAAAACTATTCATTATTCCATAAATTATTCCGACGATTGCCTTCTCGTCATTAACGCAAACTTACACTGTTTTCTGAAGTTCTGAGATGAAGTCTTTTCATTATTCCATAAATTATTCCGACGATTGCCTTCTCGTCATTAACGCAAACTTACACTTCTTTCTGAAGTTCTGAGATGAAGTCTTTTCATTATTCCATATATTATTTCGATAGTTTCTTCACCTTTCTTGCTATGAATCTTTCACTGGGACCTTAACAGATACTACCATCTCGAGTCAGAGTGAACCTGTGAACAGCAGCAATTAAGAGGTGGTTCCATGCTCCTCACAACCTCCTGGTCAGATGCCTTGCTGCCGGATGTAGTTTATCGTCTTACCCAGGACGACAAGAACCAGTTGTAATGGCGAACATAATCATACGTAGCAGTTAAGAATACATTTGGAGTGCACTAACATATTACAGTGTTTAACGCAAAAGATAGTGAATTGACAAGGATACATCTTCACCACCAACCCCGAACTCCATGGAAAAAAAATTGTGTGCTAGCGGTCCGCCAGTTGTAACATTGCCAAAACGAACAAGCTGGCCACTAGTTGTAAACAGTAGCGGCTTGCTTGTAGGGTAGTAGGACTTGTATCAGCAAAACATCATTATCCACAACGCCTACCCCACCGAAAAAAAATTCTTACGAAGTAAAAATATTCTCTGGCTTTAAATAAGCTGCAAAAATTTGATAAACCGTAAATCACAAATCAAAACACAAACTTGTGTGTGTGTGTGTGGGCAGCATATTTTCATTCAATTCATGTTTGATTGAATAATCTGAACATCTCTATTTATTTGAACCCTGAAAGTTTGAAAGTACTTGGGAAAATAAAAAGAATGAAAATAACTAAGGCTTCTTCCTTAATGAGTTTAATAACAATATTAAGAAATTGATCCATGAACTTAAGAGGATTATGGCTGGACATATGCGAGGATACCCGTCTACGACGGCGAAGAGCTAATACTTATTAACAAACGATTGCACAGTCACAGTTTGTGTTTGTTCAACACCCAGAGAGCACACCTGTGGTTTATACTGCGACTATGCTGAGCAGACCTTAGTTACAGTTTCTGAGAGAGAACGTATTATCTGGCGTGATCAACAATTTGAATAAGGCCAGCACGCTCAAACCCTCGGTCACGATGTCTTTTGACTACGTGCTAGCACAGCCATCGACGGTTCCCAAGGGTTCCGTCTACCCAATTTCGATGACAAGGCTTGGGTCAACCCGTGGTATCGTTTACAGGCACTTTTCAAAAGTGCCGCACGCTGGGATCGTACCCTCCAGACCGATTAACAAATCGAGACCCGGGTCTCCTGGTCAGAAAGCGAACGTTCTAACCAATCCGCCACCTGCCCATTTGAGAGGCTTAAAATAAAAATAGACATATGTCCAGATTATTCAAACAAATATATATATATATATATATATATATATATATATATATATATATATATATATATATATATGTAACCAAGTATATAATTGGTGTATACGGAATGAATCCCAATAACCAACAATTACTATTCTTAAAAGAGTGCTCAATACAAAGTAGAGCTGATATAATTATTTATTTAGAAAATTTATAACATAAATATGTTATAAAATCACTACAAAAATTGACATTTTGTTTCAACACTCCCGGTGTCTTATCAAGTGATGATGTTGAATGTAAAATAAATGGAAAAAAACATTTGTTTTGCATTCAACATCATCACTTGACAAGACACCGGGAGTGTTGAAACAAAATGTCAATTTTTGTAGTGATTTTATAACATATTTATTTTATAAATTTTCTAAATAAATAATTATATATATATATTAATTTTGTTTAATTTTATTCTATGTAATAATTTAATTTTATTTTTTCAATAATTATTTTATTCTGTTATTATTTTATATATTATATTAAATGTATTATTATTTGTATATTATATATTGTTTTAATGTAATTTTTAATTTTAGATGTTAACTTTTTACATACCCTTTCTTAAAAAAATTATTTTAAAAATCTTTTAAGTAATTTTCCTGTATAAACAAGATGTTGATATTTTAAATATACCTCAAGGTTACTGTAACTATCTTCTTGACTTAGACCAGACACTCCCACCTCTACTCTCATAATATTGGGAGTTTATTTAAATTCTCATCTGCTACTCCCTTTTTACTGTTCTTCATTTCTTTTTTCCCTTTTTCTTTTTCCTTTTTTCTCTCTTTCTCTTTTCTTCTTCTTTTATTCTTTAAACGTTTCAATTTTTAAGTTCTTCTTTCTTCATATCTCTAAGTTGACAAGGCCTACAAGGATGTCTTGTGAGTCGAAATAGCTATTCGAATGAGGTAACTTTGGATTTTTCTCTCTCTCTCTCTTTTTCTCTCTCTCTCTCTCTCTCTATATATATATATATATATATATATATATATATATATATATATATATGATAAAATAAAGAACAAGAAATAAATCATAATTTCAGTTTATCCGTTGGGATAATCCATTAAATGTCTTCGGACCAAAGTAAACCAGAATTTCGATTTAAAAATGCTGCCGTTAATTAAATAAAAAAAATGAACAAAACTTATTACGGAGAATAGGAGGAATATTTATATATAAGTATATAGCAGGGATACTAGCAGAAATACTTATATATAACCAGCAGGCAATAAACATATTTTTCTCTTTATATCACTTATATTCGAAAAAGTACTCAAAAAAAATACACAATATCTAAACATTTGCCACTGATATAACTTAATATTACAATTTCACTTCCAACAGTCGAGATATTATAGAGAATTTTAATACATTCTTAAGCAAATCTCACATTTCAAAAAATAATCACGTACCGTGAAATATACATATGATGTCCACGCAAACAAACGGCTGGGAATGGAGAATCGGAGATCCGAGTTCGAATTCGAATCCGTTCTTTAGATTTCCTTAAATACCATTGCTATGTGTTAAATAGTAAGTCTTGTAAAAGTGTGTCTAAATGAGTTCCTGATCAAAGCAAATTCATGAATAATTATATTGGATATACCACAACATGCCTATCAAGAGGACTCACGTTACATCTCTATTTCTTAGTCATTGCCGACGCGTTTCGTCAATCTGACTTTATCAAGGCAAGTTTAAAAGCGAAATGTTTTGTAGTTATTCAAAATATTAAAAAGGGAACGCCCTGTGTAAGCCTCCTTCTTGATAAAGTCGGATTGACGAAACGCGTCGGCAATGACTAAGAAATACAGAGATATAATGTGAATCCTCTTGATAGGCATGTAGTGGTATATCCAATATAATTATTCATGAATTTACTTTGATCAGGAACTCATTTAGACACACTCTTACAAGATTTACTATTTAACACATAGCAATGTTATTTAAGGGAATCTAAAGAACGGATTCGAATTCGGTAATGACGAAGAAATATATTTTCCAATTATCTTTTTTTATCCAATTTTGTCTTCTCTTCAGAATTATTCTGAGAAATTTAACCATTTAACCATAGAAAACTAAAACAATTTCTTAGTAAAAAAAGGCACTTATATATATATATATATATATATATATATATATATATATATATAGTGATTTTCCAAGCGTAGTTCAGATGTGGAACAAGGCCGAATTTATGGAGCACCCAGTGAGGATCGAACTCACTACTTAGTCGTAATTATTCTAATCATTCCACCATCTCGAGGTGCCCAATATATATATATATATATATATATATATATATATATATATGTGTGTGTGTGTGTGTGTGTGTGTGTGTGTGTGTGTCTGTGTGTATATATATATATATATATATATATATATATTGAACAATAGAAAATATTAAAAAATTAAACTCTTCAGACACACTGGGTTGTATATTAATATTCTTTCGTTTTTATTATTATTTCATTTAGATTCCGCGACTAGTTTCGGCCAACATGGCCATCATCAGGAGAAAAAAAAATCAGTTTGCTGGTAGCCGTGAACTACAGAAATGAATGTCTTAATGGAGAAAATCAACTTTTGTCTGTGGTTTCGATTTGTTTTTTTATTTTTTTTTTAACATGAATTTGGTCATTCCTTGTGTTGTTCAAACAGTCTCTTTTAAGTTGTTATTTGAGATAAGAGCTGGATGAATTCATTAGGGGTGTGTGTTATCATTTGGCTCATATATATATATATATATATATATATATATATATGTTTTGTTTGGGAGATATAAAGACGCCTTGCTATTTGTTTCTTTTCATGAAAGAAAATAGCCCATATTAAGAGATATCTTCGAAGAATAACAATGCGCTAACCGCAGTCCCTGTTCCATCAATCAGTCAAGCAAGAGGTAGAACCACATACAAACCGACCCTTTTTTCAAAATGTTACACCACATGGGATGGGGGTTCATTAAAACGCCTTTAAGAGCTGAATGCAAACGGTGTTTTACAAGTGCGAAACACCAGGAAGTTGTTTCATGTGCCGCATTTAAACGCCTGCAGATATGCATATATGATAGCCGCCTTCTTGTTTGCGAGAATAGTCATCGACCAACATCCCGAAAGATTCACCGGTGCCACGCACGAACATAACTCTTAAGCCGGGCCAATGATTTGCATTGGTTTCCATAGAGCTATGCGCACCGCCCAGTAAGATCCCTTTTAGAAATCGGACAGTGCATGATATTTTGAAAGAGTGAAGAAAGACTATATACAGGGTCAATCCCACGATCTGAGCAACACAAGGAATGGTGCGAAAAGAAGACATTAATGTCAACGGTTGCTAATGAGGCGCTGTTGTTATCACGGAGTTTTCCTTGTCGCAGGGAGACGTCCTAACAAAGATTAAGGGTTCTCTCTCCCTACCAGTAGTTCTTATTGGTGGTGTCGGGGTGTAGGAGATATAGTGAAGAGCCATATTTATTCCATAATAAATACAAAAGTGTGGCACAAGGCTCAAAGTAGGGAATGGGGAAAGGAATTTCTTCTGTCGCATAATTAAACTTAGCTAGCCACAATTATTGACTCAAACATACCACAATATTCCTTACACCAAAACAACACATTCTTACATACCATTCTTACTACATTCACCATAATACCTCAGAGTCTCTATGGAGTCCCAGCTGGTTCTCGTATGTACATTTCTTGTTAGTGAGGGGCGATAAACAACAACCATAGCGATGAACCCGTCCGAACGATGAGCAAGAAAGTATTTATAGAAAAGGCACAAGGAAGCAACTTATGGATGATGGCAAAGTGGCTGAAGCTGAGATGCCAAGTAAGAGCCAATAATATTGCTGATTCTTCTTTGCCTTTTATCAAGAACCTTTAAATATATAGAAGGAGCACTGGACCGTAAGTAGTCCAATCTCCCGATCAGAGGATATCGTCATAGCCAGGACCCATTCGCACGACACACACACACATACACACACACACACACACACACACACACATATATATATATGTATTAACAAAAGAATAACTTGTCTTTACCAAAGCGTTTCGTTCCCAGGTAGATTTTATCAACCAAATTAAATGATTTTAGTTGGAAACATGTATTTAGAAACAGAAGTAGAAATATATTTACATTTAAAAAATTATAAATTCATAAATTTAAGGAGACTCGTGGATATTTTTCTGGCTAAATGTGGAATTAATTGTAAATTATAGGGTATGCTAAGTAACGTAATTTAATGTCAAGATAAACTATGGAGGATGATAAGAAATGTAATTTAAAATCCAGATAAACTATGGTGGATGCTAAGTGATGTAATTTAAAGTCAAGATGAAATATGGAGGATACTAAGTGATGTAATTTAATGTCAAGAAAAGTAATGGAGGATGCGAAATGATGTAATTTAATGTCAAGAAAAACTATGGATGATGCTAAGTGATGTAATTTAAAGTCA
This sequence comes from Acanthosepion lycidas, assembly GCA_963932145.1. Taxonomy (NCBI): domain Eukaryota; kingdom Metazoa; phylum Mollusca; class Cephalopoda; order Sepiida; family Sepiidae; genus Acanthosepion; species Acanthosepion lycidas. The sequence goes on from OZ010584.1 coordinate 26,184,368, forward strand.
AGATGAACTATGTGTTAGACATTTTCATGACGGTCGTCTTCGAGTATAGAATCCAGAGGTTGGCAGTGAATATTTCGGTGACAGTAGGAAAGCGTAGTTCAGGTTCGCAGTGGATATCTTGGCAGAGTGTAGTTCTTCCTTCTGTCATCTTCGCCTGTCAAGTTAGCACTGGTCCTTCCGGTAGGGTAAATAAAGATGGCCGCCTTTATACACGACGAATACAATGTTCTGCGGCTTCTGATTGGTTAAGCTTCTATTGGTAGACTATAAAGGAAGTGAGTCATTTGGATTGTCTCACTAGTTATATAATATATACAAAAAACCGTAACACTATGGAGGATGAAAAGTAATGTAATTTAAAATCAAGATAAACAATGGAAGACGCTAAGTAATGTAATTTAAAGTCAAGGTAAACTATGGAGGATGCTAAGTGATGTAATTTAATGTCAAGAAAAACTATGGAGGATGCTAAGTGATGTAATTTAAAGTCAAGATAAACTATGGAGGATGCTAAGTGATGTAATTTAATGTCAAGAAAAATTATGGAGGATGCTAAGTGATGTAATTTAAAGTCAAGATAAACTATGGAGGATGATAACTGATGTAATATAATGTCAAGAAAAATTATGGAGGATGCTAAGTTATGTAATTTAAATTCAAGACAAACTATGGAGGATGATAAGTAATGTAATTTAAAGTTAAGATAAACTATGGAAAACGATAAAGTGATGTTATTTAATGTCAAGAAAAACTATGGAGGATGCTAAGTGATGTAATTTAATGCCAAGAAAAAACTGGGGAGGATGCTAATTAATGTAATTTTAAGTCAATGATAGACTATGGAGTATGATAAGTAATGTAATTTAAAGCCAAGATAAACTCTGGAAGACGATAAGTCAATACTTTCAAGTCAAGAAAAACTATGGAGAATGATAAGTAATGTAAATTAAAGTCGAGATAAACAATGGAGGATGCTAAGTAATGTAATTTAGAGTCAAGATAAACTATGGAGGACGCTAAGTTATGTAATTTAATGTCAAGAAATGTAATGGAGAATGCTAAGTGATGGAATTTAATGTCAAGATTAACTATGGAGGATGAAAAGTAATGTAATTTGAAGTCAAGGTAAACTATGGAGGATGCTAAGTGATGTAATTTAAAATCAAGATAAAGAATGGAAGACGCTAAGTGATGTAATTTAAAATGAAAGATGAAAAGTAAGGTAATTTAAAGTTAAGGTAAACTATGGAGGATGCTAAGTGATGTAATTTAAAATCAAGAAAAACTATGGAGGATGCTAAGTTATGAAAATTAAAATCAAGTAAAACTATTGAGGATGATAAGTAATGTAATTTAATGTCAAGAAAAATTATGGAGGATGCTAAGTGATGTAATTTAACGTCAAGAAGAACTATGGAGGATGCTAAATGAGGTAATTTAAAGTCGAGATAAACTATGGGCGAATCTAAATGAATAATTTAAAGATAAGAGAATCTATGCAGGATGCTAAGTAATGTAATTTTAAGTCAAGAAAAATTATGGAGGATGCTAAGTGATGTAATTTAAATTAAAAGATAAACTATGGAGGATGATAAGTAATGTAATTTAAAGTCAAGATAAACTATAGAAAACGATAAGTGATGTAATTTAATGTCAAGAAAAAACTATGGAGGATGCTAAGTGATGTAATTTAATGCCAAGGAAAACTATGGAGGATGCTAATTAATGTAATTTTCAGTCAAGATAGACAATGGAGTATGATAAGTGAATAATTTAAAGTCAAGATAAACTATGGAGGATGCTAAGTGATGTAATTGAAAAACAAGATAAACTATGGGAGACGCTAAGTGAATAATTTAATGCTAAGAAAAACTATGTATGATGTTAAGTAATGTCAAGAAATAATTATAATTAAAGTCAAGAATAACTATGGAGAACGGTAAGTAATGTAATTTAAAGTCAGCATAAGAAATAGAGGATGCTAAGTGATGGAATTTAAAGTCAAGATGAACAATGGAAGACGCTAAGTGATGTAATTTAAAATCAAGATAAACAATGGAAGACGCTAAGTGATGTAATTTAAAGTCAAGATAAACCATGGAGGATGCTAAGTGATGGAATTTAATGTCAAGATTAACTATGGAGGATGAAAAGTAATGTAATTTGAAGTCAAGGTAAACTATGGAGGATGCTAAGTGATGTAATTTAAAATCAAGATAAAGAATGGAAGACGCTAAGTGATGTAATTTAAAATGAAAGATGAAAAGTAAGGTAATTTAAAGTTAAGGTAAACTATGGAGGATGCTAAGTGATGTAATTTAAAATCAAGAAAAACTATGGAGGATGCTAAGTTATGAAAATTAAAATCAAGTAAAACTATTGAGGATGATAAGTAATGTAATTTAATGTCAAGAAAAATTATGGAGGATGCTAAGTGATGTAATTTAACGTCAAGAAGAACTATGGAGGATGCTAAATGAGGTAATTTAAAGTCGAGATAAACTATGGGCGAATCTAAATGAATAATTTAAAGATAAGAGAATCTATGCAGGATGCTAAGTAATGTAATTTTAAGTCAAGAAAAATTATGGAGGATGCTAAGTGATGTAATTTAAATTAAAAGATAAACTATGGAGGATGATAAGTAATGTAATTTAAAGTCAAGATAAACTATAGAAAACGATAAGTGATGTAATTTAATGTCAAGAAAAAACTATGGAGGATGCTAAGTGATGTAATTTAATGCCAAGGAAAACTATGGAGGATGCTAATTAATGTAATTTTCAGTCAAGATAGACAATGGAGTATGATAAGTGAATAATTTAAAGTCAAGATAAACTATGGAGGATGCTAAGTGATGTAATTGAAAAACAAGATAAACTATGGGAGACGCTAAGTGAATAATTTAATGCTAAGAAAAACTATGTATGATGTTAAGTAATGTCAAGAAATAATTATAATTAAAGTCAAGAATAACTATGGAGAACGGTAAGTAATGTAATTTAAAGTCAGCATAAGAAATAGAGGATGCTAAGTGATGGAATTTAAAGTCAAGATGAACAATGGAAGACGCTAAGTGATGTAATTTAAAATCAAGATAAACAATGGAAGACGCTAAGTGATGTAATTTAAAGTCAAGATAAACCATGGAGGATGCTAAGTGATGTAATATAATGTCAAGAAAAACTATGGTGGATGCTAAGTAATGAAAATTAATGTCAAGATAAATTATGGAGGATGCTAAGTAATGTAATTTAAAGTCAAGATAAACTATGGAGGATGCTAAGTGATGTAATTTATTGTCAAGAAAATCTATGGAGGATGCTAAGTGATGGAATTTAGAGTCAAGATAAACTATGGAGGACGCTAAGTGATGTAATTTAATATCAAGATAAACTATGGAGTATGCTCAGTGAATAATTTAAACTCAAGAAGAATATGGCGGATGCTAAGTGATGTAATTTAAAGTGAAGATAAAATATGGAAGAAGCTAAGTGTATGTAACTCAAAGTTAAGATGAACTATGGAGTGCGGTAAGCGATGCAATTTAATGTCAAGAAAAATACTGAAGATGCTAAGTAATGTAATCTGATGTCAAGAATAACTATGGAGCATGCTAAGTGACGTAACTTATTGTCAAGAAAAACTATGGCTGATGTTAAATGATGTGTTTAAAATCAATTTTAAACTATGGAAGATGATCAGTTATGTAATTTAAATCAAGATAAACTATGGAAGACGCCAAGTAAAGTAATTTAATGTCAAGTTAAACAATGAAGGATGCTAAGTGAATAATTTAAAGTCAAGAAAAACTATGGAGGGTGATATGTAAAGTTAATTAAATCAAGAATAACTATGGAGAATAGTAAGTAATGTAAATTAATCAGCATAAACTATGGAGAATGCTAAGTTATGTAATTTAAAATCAAGATGAACTATGGATGACGTGACCTAATGTAATTTACGGTCAAGATAATCTATGGAGCAGGCTAACTAAGGCAATTTGCATTTCAAGAAAAACTATGGATGATGCTAAGTGATGTAATTTAAAATCAAAATAAACTATGGAATACGCTAAGTGATGTAATATAAAGTTAATATAAACTATGGAGGATGCGATGTAATGGAATTTAAAGTCAAGATAAACTATGGAGGATGCTAAGTGAATAATTTTAAGTAAAAAAAACTTTTGAGTCTAAGTAATGTAAATTAATGTCAAGAATAACTATGGAGAATGGTAAGTAATGTAATTTAAATCAGCATAAACTATGGAGGATTCTAAGTGATGTAATTTGAAGTTAAGTTAAACTATAGAGGCTGCTAAGTGAATTAATTTGAAGTCAAGATAAACTATGGAGGACGCGACCTAATGTAATTTACAGTCAAGATAATCTATGGAGGATTCTAACTGAGGTAATTTAAAGATAAACTATGGAAGATACTAAGTGATGTAATTTAAAGTCAAGATAAGGTATGCAGGACGCTAAGTAATGTAATTTAAAATCAAGATAAACCATGGAGTAGGCTAATTGATGTAATTTAAAGTCAAGATAAACTATGGAGAATGCTAACTTTAACTATGACATTTCAATTCTTGAAATTTTATTTTTCAAACCCATTCTTTTGAGGATTTGCTTTGATGCTTCAGATCATTGTCCTGTTGGAATATCGAAACCCGACCTTCGCCCTGGGTATGACGATAAACTGCAAGGCCTCTGTTCAGGAGGTTTTGACGAGCGTGAAACAATCTCTTAATTGCTGGTGTTCCCAGGCCCACTCTGTTAGAGTCTCAGCTATGGGCAAATAGTTGACCCTCAACCTGGGGTCAAAACAATATGAAAGTGTAAAAATACGTTTCATACCAGCTATACATTTTTGTAAAAGGTTATTACAAGTAATACATTTTTGAAGAAAAAACATTACCAGATATAGATCTTTTGAAGAAGAAAATATTAACAGAAAAAGTTGTTTTGAAGAAAAGATATTTCTAAATTTACATTTTTGAAGAAAGAATATTAACAGAAATAGACTTTTTTTAAGAAAAAAACATTACCAGCAATATACTTTTGAAGAAGAACATATTACCAGAAGTAGATTTTTGAAGAAGGAAATATTACCAGAAGTAGATTTTTGAAAAAAAAAATATTACCAGAAATAGATTTTTTGAAGAAGAAAATATTACTAGAAATAAATTTTTTGAAGAAAAAATATTACCAGAAGTAGATTTTTGAAGAAGGAAATATTACCAGAAGTAGATTTTTGAAGAAAATTTATTACCAGAAATAGATTTTTTGAAGAAAAAAATATTACTAGAAATAGATTTTTTGAAGAAAAAATATTACCAGAAGTAGATTTTTGAAGAAGGAAATATTACCAGAAGTAGATTTTTGAAGAAAATTTATTACCAGAAATAGATTTTTTGAAGAAAAAAATATTACCAGAAATAGATTTAAAAAAAAAGATATTACCAGCAATAACAATTTTGTCGACATCAAATAACCTATTGAGGTTGATATGCCGTAAACCAAACCAAACCAAACCAAACCGAACCCGACCTAAATACAACTTTCGAACCGAGGGCAAAACACTTTCGTTGAAAATTGGTTGTTGTTTTTCAGTTTTCATTGTGCCAACAAAGCGTACTATTTTATCTCTTCCAGCTGCAGCAAAGCACCCCCAAATGATAATGCAGCCGCCGCCAAGTTTAACTGTTGGCATCAAATTCTTCTCTTCAAAAAGCTATATTAGGAGCTCGCCACGTATACTAACTATCGTTTCTCCCTAAAAAGCTCTAGTTTGGTCTCATCTAACCATAAAACCTTTTGCCATAACATTTCTAGATGACTAATATGTGTCTGGCATAGCTGAGCCGAGCTTGTTTGTGCCTTTTCATGAGTAGTTGCCTTTTTTTCTAGGCATTTTACCAGGAAGACCTTCATCGTTCAGAATTCGTCGCACTGTAGACGTATGCACATTGATTTCGATATTGGTCAAGGAGCCTTGGAAATCTGCAGAGGTCAGAGCAGGATTCGCCTGAACTTGCCGAACTAGATGTCTAATTGCTCTTGCAGTTATTTCTGGCGTACGACCACTACTTAATTACGATGCCACCATATCAAAGGCCTTCTATTATTTAAGGTTTTCACCCCAAGCAAGGCGGGAGTACCAGTAGCACGCAAGGGGTTACTGAGAGTGGGAGCAAGAGGAAAAAGGTGTGAAAGAGGTAACGATGAAGAAACAGACAGGGAAAAGGCATCTGGAGATCTCGATTGACATTGCATTTGAATAGTTGGAGATTATAGCTATTAGGGAAGCAAGTAAGAGGAAGGGAGTTCCACAGAAAGGAAGTGCGAGTCATGAAGCTATTGAAGTAGAAGAGACGGCCACATTTAACCATTTTGACAGTGAAAGGGTGGGACCGAAATGCCAACCTAGTAGCACGTTTAAATTCCTGCACTTTGGGAACAAGCGAAAGTAGCTAGTCGGAGCAGTTACCGTGAAAGTATTTGTAGAAAAGACTGTGAGGTAGCGACTGTAAATGAGATGCCAGATCAGGGCCAATTGCATATCAGTCTCTGGATTCTGTCGAGGACCTTAAGACGAACAGCGGGAGCACCAGACCATATATGGCAGCAATATTCCATACAAGGGCGAATGGTTGATTTATAGATTTGTAGGATGGACTCGGCAAAAAAGAAACAAAAAACTTTCTGGCTCGACACAGAGAACTTACTTTCCTTGCCGTAGATGAAGCTATTGATTCAATGTATTTGTCCCATCTCAGGTCAGCAGACTGTGTGAGACGAAGCAGTCGCAGAGAAGTGCTCTCGCGGCGTTGAGCATCAGACATTCTAATGGAAGGCAGGGTATGTGCTCTGTGGTGGGTAAAAGAGAGCAGTTTTGTTTTCGAGGCATTAAAGTTAACCAGCCATTTCTTGCCCCAGTTAACAACAGATTGAAGGTCCTTTTCGAGACCAAAGGCCATGTTAGTTTTGTCAGTGATACCAGGCAGGAGTAGATACTAGTGTTGTCTGCATAGATGCTTATTAGTTTATAAATAATTTGTCTCACGGTTCGAGGCTTGCAATCTAAATCGTTTTGGTAGCTTTTTGTAGCCTTCTCCGTCATATAGGCTTCAAATACGCCATTTTTTAAAGCTTTATGATTTTTTTTTTATCTTGGTTTATTTTTTTCATTTAGTCTCAAACACCATATTTTTGCATACACAATGAATTATATTGGTTGACGGTATTATATAAAGCTTACTAAACAATTGAATACGTATCAGATTGATTTTTACATGTGCACAAAAATGATTTGCAATGGCAACCATAAAACAAAAATGCAGAGTGCAAATTTAAGGGTTCATATACTTTTGCCGATCTTAATTTTGAATTTTTAATCAATATTTTTATTCCAGTTTGCTGAAGATTTTGGAAAGTCGTTGTAATTCGTTTAATAACGGCTCTTCTTCATAAATATATAGTTTAATTCAGATCTGTTGATTAGCTGGAAAAAAGAAGCACTTTTTTTAATATTATCTCAAAGGTGAACTCACCTTTGCGCGGTATATATATATATATATATATATATATATATATAAACAGGTCGCTGTTGCCACATCAGGATAAGATAATCTTGAGGATATGGATCATGATTTAATATTAAAATAAGATACAAAATATCACACGTTTAAAATTTAAGGTGCCTTTCGGCTGACTGTTCTTCAGAAATATAATCGTCGCTAAAACGGTGGAATAATGGATATCGGCTCGGATTGAGGAATCGGAGAGCTGAGATCGAATTCCAGTCGAATCCATTAATATTCACTTACGTGCAAATACCCTTGGGAAAGATATGAATCCTCTTCTACCCATAGCTATGGGTAGATAGAAATAGAGACCTGGTTATATAGCCTTGGATGGCTACTTGTCTACCACAGAAAGAAATGGCAACCTACTGCAGGAAAAAATCTGCCTCGTCAGTCATGTATCGAAAGATACCTGATTGCCTATGCGTGTATCACGCGTGGCACACAACTGACTGATAAGAAAATTTTTTTACGAAGAACTGATATTAAGATGCCAATTACCGAACTAGAGGAGGGAATAGGAAAATTAATTTTCTTCCCAATTAAGAATATATATATATATATATATATATATATATATATATATATATATATATATAATGTGTGCGTATAACAGACACTCCCGCCGTTTTCGATGGTCCATCTGTGAAGAAGCTGCTTACTTTCACCGCTGCAGAAAGTATTTAACTCTCCCTGTCATGATCTATCTTTACAAGAAGCAGATCAGACCAAAAATCGAGTCAACCAGTCGTATCTCGGCTGGGGCTGTTTAGTCCTCACTTTCCAGCCTTCGTCTGGCTGATGAACTATTTCCTACCGAACAGCTCTTTCCCTACAGACACAACCATGCAAACCTCTTGCTGCTTTAACGCTATTTACATGCCAAATGTTCTGTCGACCTACATTCATTATTTCCACCAGTTCAGACATGTCCAACTCAGACCCACTAATGCCAAGTATACTGGGACAAATCATCCTTATTCCCTTCCATTAGTAAGAAGAAGTTTCATTCGGACAGCCTCTTTTCAACGACCGCTACGTTGTGGAACAAACTCCGGAGAGGATGCTTTCAACTAGTACATTCTTAATCTCTTTACGTCTAGGGTCAACCGTTATCATTCCTACATAACTTTAAAATGTGAACATCGATCCACCTATCACGTTCAAACGACAATCTCATTCAGTTACCCTCTGCTTTGAGTGGCTCTTCGGCTTTAAATTATACTATATGGACATTTATTCTTTCATATTCTTTAGCATTTATTGCTATTATTATTTCTCGTTACGCGTTTTTCTGTACTTTTCGTACTATGCATATCCGTTTCCGCCGCCATATTTTCAGTAACGTCTGCTTTCTTCAATTTTCCCGGGAAATATTTTTGCTGCCAGCAGCCATTGCCTCCCTTGATTCTTATTACTTTTTCTCGGTCAGCCATTATGAAAGAACACAACAGATGGATGCCGCCGTACAACTTATTGCTTCTTTAACTTCACGTTATTTTATGGTCAAATGCAGAAATCTTTTATATCTATCGTCATGTCGCTTTGAATTATCCAACCGTTGAAATACAGACGTTCATACAAAACTTATATATATATATATATATATATATATATATAGAGAGAGAGAGAGAGAGAAAGAGATAGATAGATAGATAGATAGATAGATAGATAGATAGATAGAGTGAGAGAAAGAGAGAGGCAGTGGAAGAGAAAGATTTATAGATATAAAGAGTGACTGATATATATATATAAGTAGATAAAGAACAGACTAAGACAAAAACATATAAACAGTGTTAGATAGATAGACATGACCAAACGGAGACAGACAGATGTCATTATATATATATATATATATATATATATATATTCTTAAAGTATGAATTGAGTTCTCCGAGCCGCTGGCGTATTTCGTATAGAATAAAAAAAACGTTAAAATTCTCTTCCTTTCTACCGTGCGAGTATGAGCTAGGGGTAAGATATCGGACGGATATCCGATCAGTCGGGTTTCGATCCCGGCTTGAAGCAATCGGACGTCTAGCTATACTGAGGATCTTTGATACAGTCAAAGTCTGTCAGTGGATGACTATATATGCACATATTTTCAGGATGTGTTAAAAATACTTTTACAAATATTGGGGCGGGTTCCTCATACAAAAACAAGGACAAAAGTACATATAAATATATGGCTGCAAATCCTTCGTTTTTGAGTTATTAAGTTTAAAGAAAGTTTGCGGTAGACAGTGCTGCGTTGCCATGTAGACTAGGTTACATTTGACATTCGTGTACTTTTGTAGTTAGTCTGTCTTCAACGTTTAACGTGTGTAGTAGTGAGTTAGCTGAGAAGTGTTTCGTTTAACAATGGCAGGATATTCTTATCGTGAACAGTCAGATAGAATTTTTACGTTATTATTAGTGGATGCTCATATCTGAGTAGACGCTCCGTTTATTTAATTTCGCCCACCAGCCTGAATATTCGAGAAATCTTATTAAAGAAAAATGCGCCCTACTGCAAGATTCGAACTCGCATTATATTTTTAATTAATGTTTTTTTTTTCTTAATTCCTGATTTTTTATTGTTCTCTCTTCTTAATAATGTTTCGATTTTTCTCATATCCTTTCATCTTCAGTAATCCCTTGCGCCTTAGCGGATTTATTGCCTCGGTTGGAGTTAAATGAATATATAATCTTATTTAAAAAAATAGTGATATTCAAAAATAAAATTAAACAGAAATTATTATCAATTAATCATAATATATAATAAACCTTAAAATACACACCGTGATTAGTATTAAGAATTAATCTGAATCTACCTGTTTAAGTTGATATTTGTTTTTATGCCTACATGTAACCATCAGTTCATTTCTCTTGTTTAATACTCCCGGGTTATTTAAGTGTTTTAAGATAATCATTTGTTCAATCATATATATATACTAGACTCACTAGAAAATGCTTCCTGGATCATTACAATCTTAATCTGTTCAGGTCCAAAGTTAGCAGTTATCTTTCCCACATATCCACATAAATTGTGACCCCTACTCTGTAAACACCTACCTTAAGTTGGTCTTTGAGACTTGTACAAGGTAAACAGCATTGTAACAATAATAATTACACATCTTTTCACACCAGTAGCAAAGGTCTGAGATTCATGTAAAACGCAATTAATCTAAAGATTTCATTGTTCATGAATTGAGCTACCAGTGAGAAAAAATCAATATTTATCTGTTATCTTACACACAGCACTATATATATATATATATATATATATATATATATATATATATATATATATATATATATATATATATATATATAATAGTTTTAAGGTGTGCTATATTTATGGGATAAAGTGCTTAATATTAGAGATAGAGCGTATGTAAATATAAATATAAAAGTGAACATTGAAGTCAACACTCAGAGGCGACAGGCTGATTCATGCTGGACGCAATCGTCAGACCGCCTGACGATTGTGTCCAGTATGAAACACCCTGTGGACTTCAATGTTCACTTATATATATATATATATATATCTATATCTATATCTATCTATCTATATATATAAACAGAACAATCATTGAAAACTAAGCAACATTCGAAAGTACCCGGATATATATATATATATATATATATATATATATATATATATATATATATATATATATTTACAGATAACGTAAAACAATAACCGTGGATACTCGTGTACCATGTGACCTTTGGATACCTAATTTTAAAGCTAATTTGACTACAGTAAATAGATATATAGTTTGGTCAACGGCGTAGCCAGGGCCAAGAGTACATATGCTGATTATGGTGTTACGAACATAAAATTAGCTGCAAGTTTAAGTCTTCAAAAGTCGTATAATACAGTAGTATACACCGTAATTCGGATTTTTTTTAAATTAATAAAAAAAAATTATAGACAGAACCTGCCGATATTATTTGACCAAACATGTTTAAAAAGAATTATCGTTGCCGTAATGTCACTTACATATATATATGTATCATTCGCAGAGAGTACTGCTTTGCAGCTCCTCAGTGCAACGAGACATCCGAACACTTCAAGCTAGGATCGAATCCCGACCAATTCGGTATCAGGCAGAGTTTCTACCACTGAGCTATCATCATTAAGCAGTGCTAAGTAGCTAATTCTAGCGTATTGCTTTTACAAATGTAAACAAACGCCAATCTGTCTGAGGGCTCTAATTCATTTTACTGAAGAGCTTTGCATTAGAACAGGTGGCTGTTGTTTAGAGAATCAGCTTATCTCTCTATAGTGCTTAATTGAAATATATTTTTCAAGAGATGAAAAAATATAGTTTCATGGCGTACTATATTTATGGGATAAAGTGCTCAATATCAGAGATAGAGCGTATGTAATATAAAAGTGAATATTGAATCAACACTCAAATGCTAGGCAGGCCACATATATACATACATGCATACATATATATATATATTAGGTTGGTGCAAAAATAATGTTTATTATTTGTCATTATTTTTGCACCAACCTAATATATATATATATATATATATATATATATATATATATATATATATATATATATATATATATATATATATATATAGCTTAATTTGTATGCTACGTTTATCACTCAAGACATTGTGAGAACATCAGAGTGGAATACAAGAAAGAGAGAGAGTGTGTGTGTGTGTGCATGTATGTGATATATATATATATATATATATATATATATATACATATATATATATATATATATATATATATATATATGAGAAGGAGATGGCTGACTTAATGCAGGGAAGTTAGAGGGCGGGGTGTGTTCTTATCGAAAACGCGTTTATCACTCAAGGACCAGAAGAAAAAATTGTTTAATTGGAGATATGAGTAAATAATCCCAGAATGGTGATGGGTTCCAACTACACTTATGATATCGAAGCCATAGATTTAGAACTTACTTCCTGAGATAACACGCGTCCCACATGACCCTGATCGGTGTCCAATTGTTTATCCTGATAAGAAAGTGTCAAACCCAAACATTACAGAACATGTGTAAATATATGTATTGAATAATTCGTACCATCAAAAAAGATGACTGTATTAAAAAAAAATTGCAATGTTTGTTTTATCAAAGGTCACCCTATATAAAGCCCAAGGATCACTCAAGATAGTGGGTTTTTTGAGACGTTTGTTTTGTGAGCGTTAAGTGTAAGGGACCCGGTTTATGTGGATATGTGTGAAAGAAAACGGTTCACTCGAGACTATGTTAAGATTGTGGTAGTTAGGAAAACATCCGCTTGGGAGTCGGTTCCCCAAAGCAGCAATTCTTAGGAAGAATCTATCCAATGAAATTGGATTCTTAGTAATGGAATACGAAAGGAATTAGGGTGTTCCACCCCCAAAATTACGCAGCATGGCAGGTCTTAGCTGGGTGGGTTAGAACTGGAATAGATCGTCTGGACATTTTCCATGGAAATAGCGATAGAGTAGTGAAAGGCTTGCAACGTTTCGTCTTTGGGAAAAGGGGGTTTAAGGTGAAAGTTATTTCATCATTCACAAGGCTACGTAGACGTTTTGGTCTCTAACAACCCTGGGTATATTTATCTATAAGGTCTTTTAGGTCAATTATTAAAAAAAATTCACAAAGTTACAAGAAGACATATAACTAGTTTACTTTTAAAAAATGGCAGTTGCATACAAAAGCTCAAAAGTCCGAGGAACTTCGCTGTTATTTTTTTTTTTATAAATTGGCCCCCAAAAGCAGTTGTTTCGTATTTTAAGACATGATTTTTTTATTAGAAATTTTATGACAAAAAAAAAAAAGAAGCATTTTATGATTAAATTTTGTTCTCAACAAAATATCCTCCTTGATTACTGCAGCACAGATTTTGGCATTTGTTGCAAAAGTTTTTCAGTATATAAGTTTGATAATTGATTTAATTCTTTTTTCAATGACTATAAGAGTCCTTTATTCGTTCCATGCTAATACTGGGGATAACTTGAAACTTTTCAACTGTAGTGTATAAGTAATTTTTTAATATTGTCGTTGCACATGTTTTACGGGATTGTTTACTATAGAAGTAAATCTATTTTTCGATGTATTAATAGTAAGTCCAGTCGATTCGATAAGATCAAATTGGTAGCTGA
>OZ010584.1:26203085-26210585 GCA_963932145.1 Acanthosepion lycidas
AATTCGCAATGTGAGATAGGCAAAAAGTAAGGCATGTAGCAACATCAGCACGGCAAAGGGCACTCCTTTAAAGGCAAGGAAGGGCAAAAATATTTTAAGTCAAGTGATAGCGATTGCTGTATGAGTCGTACGATTTTTGAATCAAGCACGAGCAACGCCGGGCCATGCTGCTAGTCTTGGTATAAGTATTTTATTTTTACATCTGTTAAACCCACCAACAACTTTATGTAGGGCTTAATGCTTACATTAGTTATAAGCAGAAGTCTTTGGAGAATTTAAATCATCAATATATTTTTTGTAAAACAGAACCGCCAGTTACATAAAATCTAATCTGAATCTTCAATAAATTCAATAAAACCAAGACATTTTTAATTAGAAAAGTCTTGAATTACATTTAGAAATAAAATATATTATGGGCACTATAATCTTAAGAAAAAAATCGATGAATAAGAATTTTTACAAGAATTATTTTTGTTTTGTAGAAATATTAATTCGAATAATTTATTAAGTTTTAAATCTTTTAAAATTCTGTATTAATTTGTACCGGTTAGGTGATATTGCTATTAAGCAAAAACTATATATACTAATCATAAATGGAAAACCTTACTACAAATTTGCGATTCCAAGTATTTTAAAAAGAATTTTGAATTTTTCTTCGCTATTTTACCTAGACTCTATGAATTTAAGCGCAGTACTAGATTGGCGACAAGCTCTCACCCATTTACAGTTGAGTCGGCGAGATGTAACCGTAAATTCTGTGCTAACAGTTTCTTTTTCGCACTTATCGCTTGTGGAACTCCCTTCCGGCACCATGCTTTCCAGTCAGATTTGATGTTCAAAAATTTAAATGCAATGTCAATCGCTATCTATTGTCCTCCTGATTACTCTTCTTTTGTTGTCGCTCTTTGGGAATGTTTCTGTTTCCTAATTCTCCCGTCCTGGCTCTGACGATAAACTACATCCGGTAGCAATGCCTCTGATCAGGAAGTTTTGCCTGCAATTAATTTTTGAAGGAAAAATTATTACAAGCAATACGCTATTACCAACAATACATTTTTGAAAAAAACAAAATATTACCAGCTATATATTTTTGAAGGAAAAAAATATTACCAGCAATACATTTTTGAAAAAAAAAAAAACGATATATTACCAGCTATATATTTTTGAAGGAAAAAAATATTAGCAGGAATACATTTTTGAAAAAAAAAAAATATTACCAGCTATATATTTTTGAAGGAAAATATATTACCAGCAATACATTTTGGGAAAAAATATTACCAACAATAAAAATCTTGTCAGCATTAAATAACCCATTGATATGCAGTCAAACAAACCAAAGTAAACCACTCTAATTCTTCAATAACAAAAGTTACCCCTTGTGTCTTTACTGACTTTCTTGGGGTGAACTCGATTAAAAAAATGTAATAACTATAACGAACTCGACTGAGATTCGAACCCGACTGAGATTCGAACTGGGGTTTTCAATTTCTCATTCCGAGCCGTTCTCCATTAAAATGTTGTTGGTGATTTACATGAATAAAAGATATTATTTGAAAAACGCCAAAAGCATTAGCATCACACAAACTGATATTTGGGTGCAAGACAGTTCCCTTTGCACTGAAGGACTAAGAAAAAAAAAAGAGTTACTTTCTTACTAAACGATTCTCGATCTATGCGACAAAGGCAATCGGAAAGGCGAGACACCTAAAAGGCGTAGCTGATTCCTTAACGACCGGAAACGCGTAATAAACCAGATATTAACAACAACAACAACAACTGATTGTAACATTCGTTTCATTCAACCTTATCTAGCAACGTTATCTCAGTGCATAACAATACGATAATATCTGTCTATATTTCTGAGATGCGGTATTATATACACTGTTTACATCATTCGGTTTTTAATACCCAAAAATTCATTCGCAGATGTCCCCAAGGACACATGTCACAGTGGATAAAGCCATTGGTTAGATCCAGTGACAGGACCCAAAGAGTGTGAGTTCAATACCTGGTTAAGAAGGCGGAGAACTTGAAGAGGGGAATTAACAGTAGATAACTTATAACTGACATGGCACGTGGAACTAGAACAGTCTACCCCAGTGAGCGAAATAAAGGGTTCAGTTTGACATTCGAACCACCTGAAGAACGCCGGAGCGTACAACGGCCAAAACGTTGTGATAAATATGACAACAAAGATGAGGATAATAGTCCGAATAATGTAAATAGAATACTATAATAGTAATCCTAAAATTAGCCGTTTCCATACAGGAAACATTCGTCATTTACTGACCGAATTCTTACTGAATGTTAGTGAAATTTATAAAATCTTATTTTCGTAAAAATAGTTTTTTAGGAAATTAGTCTTCTCGAGTCGGTTGTTATCGGTGTATCATGTATTGATGGGAGTTTCCTTCCTAACCTTTTGTTTAATATTGTGTGGAATGTTAACAGCTGATTATATCATTATTTCCTCATTCTAGTTTCAAGTGTTACTCGTTTTAGCAACTGATGTTGTTGAAGGTCTCTTGATGGCCAATCGTTTTCGAGGATACCAGTCTACTAGGGCGGCTAACCAATCCCCATTGCAGACGCTCGCTCAGGCGCAGTTAAGTTTATTCAATACCCACAGAACAAACCTGTAGTTTATACTGCAACTCTGCTGAGCAGGCCTTAGTTACAATTTCTGGGAAAGAGCGTGTTATCTAGCGTGTTCAATTTGAACAAGGTCAGCATGCTCAAACTCGGCACAATGACTTGAAGTCACAAGTCATCAAGGCCGAGGGCTTGAGAGTGCTAGTATAGCTATCGACGGCACCCAAGGGTTCCGTCTACCCAATTTCACTCACAGGGCTTGGGTCAACCCGTGGTATGGTTTTCAGGCACTTTCGACAGCTCCAGTCCGATAACACCAGGGCGTCTTTTTCCTGACAAATCGACCATGATGAGATTCGAACCTGGGTCTCATGGGCAGAATGCAGACGTTCTAACTACTCGGCCACGGGTATTCAATAAATACACAAAATCAAAAAGAGGTTTAAGACGAGGATGTGTCTTCTCACCGGACTTATTTAACCTTTACAGTGAGGCGATTCTGAGGGCTTATGGCCATATCACGTTGAAACACCGGTTCTCGTACGATCACTGAAGTTAAGCAACAACGTACCTAGATGGGTGACCGTCTGGGAATATCAGGTACTTGAATGTGCGCGTAGTTTAATGTATAAGAATGAGAAGTCAGAGCGCCGAGTTCGAATTCCAGTCGGGTTCATTACATTCAGTTACGCGAAAACACCTTTAGGAAATGTATGAACGCACCTCTTCTCCCCAAATTATTATTACCTACAAATAGAAATGACGATATTCATTTGCAAAAACAAAATAATTATTTTTACAATCCAAAAATATGTTTCGGCTTTACATAAACTACAAAAGGTTGATAAGTAATAAAAAAGAATCAAATAAAGTGATTCTGTGAGAATTAGAAGTCTTACTAGAATTCATTATTGGTGGTCACACTCATAACAATATAGGCATAGGGAAAGTAATTTATAGGAAACCCTATAATTACGTAGTAAAGGAAAGCAAGATGAAAGGACTAAGCATCAGTTGTCAGAAGATAAGAGTGTATGGTTGTCAACAAAGCGATCAACCCAAGATGCGAACTGCGAATTAGTGATACTAAAATCAAGCAAGTAGAAATATTTTAAACATCTATGGAATGTCTTTTTCTTATCGAGTCGCTTCACTCCACTCATTTAGTTTTGCACACAGTCTCCTCCGGATTGTTAAGGTTTTAAGCTCGTTAAGTGTGCACGAATCTTCAAGACTGGGACAAACTAGAATATACTCCGTAGTTTGTGATTAGCAGCTGGGATGAACATCAGTAGCATATCCCCATTTCTGAAGGCTGGCTCTACAGCGACCAACAGCTGTTTTCATTTTTCTTTAAGATTTCTTTATTGCCTATGCACTTAAGCTATGGAATCCTCAGCATCCTTCTGTAGAGCCACATTTCTGTTGCCTCCAGTCTCTTCTTTATCTGTGAGGAAATTTCAGCTGTCTG
This sequence comes from Acanthosepion lycidas, assembly GCA_963932145.1. Lineage (NCBI taxonomy): Eukaryota > Metazoa > Mollusca > Cephalopoda > Sepiida > Sepiidae > Acanthosepion > Acanthosepion lycidas. Next base: position 26,207,149 of record OZ010584.1, read on the forward strand.
TTTTCTGGTTCTAAATAGATAACCTTTTTTTGATCACCTTTTCCTTCAAACTTCCTTGTTTATATGATCCGTCTATGGCATTTTCCGTATTCATCGGTCAAACCCTATCTCCGTTGCCTCAGGTCTCCTCTTCATCTATAAGGAAATCGTCCAGCATTCACCGCCATATAGAAGGACTGATATTACATAGCAGTTCAGCACTCTTTTCTTTGTTTCTGACGAAACTTTCCTGTTTCTTAATCCTTTGCTTCAGCTTATTATTATTATCTACACGAGTATTATTATTATTTTTATTATTATTATTATTATTATCGCTACACCACACCAGTGTGGCACACAGAGCCTTACCTACGGTGTTAAGCCTTCAAGGTCGTTAAGTGTTCACGAATCTTCAAGACTGGGGCAAACTAGAAGATGCTGCATAGTTTGTGATTGCAGGCATTGGCAGTTGCGATCCTCATCGGCTTTATATCCCCATTTCTGATGGTTGGCTCTACAACGACCAACAGATGTTCACAGATGATTCAGCTAGAACCAGGAGAGATAGACATCACTGGAACTAGGTGGGGGATTCTTTAGGGCAGAGAGAGAGAGTAAGAAAGAGAGAGAGAGAGAGAGCCTTTGTTCCATGTTGTTAATGTAGCTGCATCACAGGGACAGACGCTGGTTAAGATGTCTGTTGTTCAGTGTAGCAATGTGATCTTATTTGCTGAGAAGTTAGGAATGCTAACATTAATCGAATAAGTGTCAGATGTTCTATTGATCAGCTTAGGAGGATTAAAACTGCTGTTTCGAATCAACATTAAAAATACTTTTTTTTTCTTTCTGAAACTTGAGCAATAAATTTAGTAATCTGCAAGACATGTTTAATTATTTTATCATTTCAACCCAATCAAGGCAATAACGCCACTAATATGCAAAGCTGCCTTCTTATTATTGTGTCGCTGCACCACATCAATCCAGTGTTGTACACAAAGCCTTACCTGATGTGTTATGGTTTCATGGTCGTTAAGTGTGTATGGATCTTCAAGATTACGACAAACTAGATGTTTTATAGTTTGGGATTGCCCCTATTGGAAGTTGGGAACATCATCGGTGGCATATCCCCATTAATGAAGGTTGGCTCTACAACAACCAACAGCTGTTCTGGGGCGATTCGGGCAGGACCAGATGGGTTAGGTATCACTATAGCTAGGGGGAGAGGGATTCTGTAGAGATGAGAGATAACGCCTGCGTTCCACGTTGTTAAGGTGGCTGCACCACGCAGACAGATGCTGACTAGGAGTTCTGTTGTTTAGTGGTTCGACTGAATGTAGAAAGCTATGTCTTGCATTGTAAATCATTTTACTATAAGGATGTATAGTGACTGTTTTTCTCAAACAATGAATTTCAAATGATTTCCCTAAAGTTTGTGTTGCCAGATTGTGCTACGGTTGAATGTCGAATTTTCACTTTTTCTCCTTGTAACATGCAGGTTACTTATTTCAAATAAGCTGGGTTAACATGTTTTACGAAATTAAGTTGAAAATTGTTAACGTCGGAATTTCAAATATAAGAAAATTTACTTTCGTCTTTTCTGACAATTTCCTTTAGGGAAAATATTTCACTTGATATGGGCATTAGTCGGTGATTTTTTTATCCTTGCAAATTCTTTCATGTTCCTTCAATGGAATTATCAATATCCTACTGTAGAACAATATTCTCTCGTCTCAATGTCTCCCTCTTGGAGGAAATTCATCAGCATTCATTTCTATAAAGAGGATTGACAGTATTAACAGCTCCGTCAGTGATGTACCATGCGTGGTAAACGCATAGGCAATCATCAATCTTTCGATATATGATTGACGAGGCAGATTTTTTCCTGCAGTAGGTTGCCATTTTTTTCCGCGGGAGACCAGTTGCCTTGGATGGGCGGAAAAAACTATATATATATATATGGATTTCACCGAGGTAATATATATATATATATATATATATATATATATATATATATATATATATATATATATATATATATATTACCTCGGTAAAATCCAGCGATGATTTATGTATGCCACATTCAATCAGTTATGTCCCATGCATGATACACGCTTAGGCGATCATGTTTCATTCGATACATGACTGACGAGGCAGATTTTTTTCTCCACATTATGTTGCCATTTCTTCCTGCAGTAGACCAGTTGCCATCCAAGGATATAGAACCCGGTCTGTCCTGCTATTTACACATAGCTGGAGGGAGAAGAGGAGGAATCACACCTTTCCCAAGGGTATTAGCACGTAAGTGAATGTAATGGATTCGACTGGAATTTAAACTCGGCTCTCCGATTTCTCAGTCCGAGCCTCTATCCATTACTCCACCGTGCCTCCTTTTTAACAGCTCAGTGGCGGGGGGGTAGCTGGAATTTAGCTGGTTAAAGTCAATGTCTCGAAGACTAAACCGCTATAGTTATATCATCATCTATCGGACCAAGAACTTTCACCAATCGCGACGAACGGATGTTCCTCAGGGTTCGCTCTGAGCGCCTCTGAAATTCAACCCGGACTTGAGGTAGGACTCGTACACACGATCCATCGCTAAAATTGCCGGAATAAATTGTCAGTTCCCTGTACCACACGATTAAGTACCTGATGCCTCCTGCTTTCCTCTACTTTTACAAGAGACAGATCAGGTAAAAAATGGATTAATGCTGGGGTCAGGTGTTGATCAGTCCTCACTTTCCAAGGTTGATAAAGCCCGCCAGTTCCACGAGTTCTAAACTTCACGCTTAGGTCCTGCCATGCAACGCACATCACAGCAAACCACCACCCTCATTCCCTTCGTATCCCTTCGGTGAAATATAGCTTCCACTCGAACGGATTCTTCCCACGAGCCACTGCTTTGTGGAACCGACTCCCGAGGTGATGCTTCCTCAACCGTTCTTAACCTGTTCAAGTATAAGTTTAACGGTTATCTTTTTCCACATATCCGCATAAATTGTTCCTCTTGATCTGTCACCTTCTACCTAGAGTGGTTCTCGGGCCTCGTACGTGAATGTAAAAAAAAAAAAAAACGAGTCAAGTTCTTGGTGAAGTTTTGAACATTCTTGGATTGTTTTACAGCGGATAAAAATGAAATGAAAACATTGTCCTGAAACAGAAATATTAGTGGTGCCAAGCACCTTGAAGATGTTTGGCCGCTGGAGCTGAACTTGCAACTGCCAGCCGATGCAAAGGGGGGAAAAGCCCGGGCCGCGACACCAAGTGGGTGAGTCACGAAAAGTGGGTACTAGAAGTGGGGAGAGATGGGCATGTTTGCCCCTCCACGAGTTTTCGTTTCGACTGTGAAATTCCGTCTAAAATTTCGGTTAGAAATTTAAATATTATCCGGTCGTGCTTAAAATCTCTCTCTGTGCGCATAGACACAAATTAACTCGTCCCAGTCAAAGTTGACATGCTAG
>OZ010584.1:26215585-26238085 GCA_963932145.1 Acanthosepion lycidas
TATGCAATGTGGTTGGCCCTGATCTGGCATGTCGTCTTCAGTCGCTCTCTCACAGACGTGCCGTCGCTTCCCTCTGTCTTTTCTACATATACTTTCACGTTAACTGCTCCGATGAGCTACTTTCGCTAGTTCCCAGACTGCATGAATCTAAGCGTGCTACTTGGCTGGCTTCACGGTCCCACCCTTTGACTGTCGAAACGGTTAAATGTAGCCGTCTCTTCTACTCCAATAGCTTCATGCCTCGCACCTCCCGTCTGTCGAGTTCCCTTCCTATTACTTGTTTCACTGATAGCTATAATCTCCAACTATTCAAATGTAATGTCAATCGACATCTCCAGATGCCCTGAACTATCCCCTGTCTTTCTCTTCATCCTTTTCTCTATCACGACTCCTTACTCTCGCCTCCACTCTGTAACCCCCTGTGTACTAGTGGCATCCCGCCTTACTTGGGGTGAAATGCTTGCCCCACCAAAAAAAAAAAAAAACAAACATTCAAGCATGCTCCGTTGAATAATCTGGACATTTCATGTCTATTTTTATTTTAATTCCCGGATCAATTCTTAGTGCTGATAATAAATTTATTACAAGGAAGGCACCGTAGTTTTCTTTCTTTCTTTTCTTTTTTTCATTTCTTCCAAGATCATCCGCAGGAGTGAATTGCTAAGACAAAAATTTATGTAATATATATATATATATATATATATATATATATATATATATATATATATATGATGAGATGGATTAAGTTCGACAATTATTTAATATATTTTCTGTTCACACTTTTATATATACATATAGTTTATTTAACTAAATGCTCTCTCTCTTTTCTTAACTAAACAGTATTAATTACGTTTTGCAGGACACATGGCGCAGTGGATAAAGGCGTTGGTTAGATCCAGTGACAGAACCCAAAGTGTGAGTTCAATACCTGGTTATGGCAGTGGAGAACTTTCAGAGGGGAATTAACAGGAGATAACTGATAACTGACATGCATTAAACATGGCACGTGGAACTAGAACAGTCTACACGAGTGAGCGAAATAAAGGGTTAAGTTCAACATTCCAACCACCTGAAGAAGGCCGGAGCGTACAATGACCGAAACGTTGTAATAATTATGGCGACAAAGATGAGGACAATAGTCCGAATAATGTAAATAATGTACACACACATACACATATATATATATATATATATATATATATATATATATATATATATATATATACACTAGTCTACCCTGAAGATCCGTTTAGGTGAAACCGAGGTAGGTTTGCCTGGTTCGGTAGGATTTATTCTAATTTACCGCTCTACTTAGCGTATTGAGCCCTCTACGCTTTCGTTGTCTTTATGTTCGCTGTTTTTTTCTTTTTCTTTGGATTAAGGATTTAAGACACTTGATGATTTTTTTCGACTTGTCCTGATTTTTAGTTCTTTTATTTACTTCCAATTTTTTCCTCGGGTACCAATTTGCCGTCAGGTGTCTACAAGTTGAGTGATCCGAGGGTTTTCAAGCGAGTAGTACTGTTAATATCTCTCTCTCTCTCTCTCTCTCTCTCTCTATATATATATATATATATATATATATATATATATATATATATATATATGTTAGCTCTATGTCTGATATTGAGCGCTTTCTAAAAAGTGCCGCGCATATAATATATAAATAATTATATATATATATTTATTTATATTTATATACACACACTTTTCATACACACACACACACACACACACACACATATATATATATATATATATATATATATATATACATACACTAGAGTTCAAAACCCGGCAGCTGCTCTTGAAAAAGACTTCCGATCATCAGTGGTTAAGTGAAGCAAGCAATGGCTCGTAAATATTGATGTCCCCTAAACAAATATGCTGTCATTTAACCATCAGATTGAACCTTTTAATGTTCGAGCTAGATTCCAGAAGAGCAACCTCATTTTTTCCAATGACCTGAGGTAGAGTGACTATATCGAATCGATAGCTGCATCTATTGCAAGGAAAGTTGGTTCACTGTGACGTGCTAGAAGGTTTTTTCTCGTCACAGTCCTTCTTGCACATTTACAAATCTACCATTCGTCTGTGCATTGAGTACTGCAGCAAAAGCTGGTCTGGTACTCCTGCTATATATCTCGGGATTGCATATGAGAAGTGATATTACGTAACGGAGAACCTTTTCTGCCTGATGCTACACTCCAGAAGAGCAACACTCTACGCCTTCTTGGTCTCACGTTTTCCACTGACATGATGAGGAACGATTATATCGAATCAATAGCCGCATCTACTGCAAGGAAAGTTGGTTCATTGTGTCGTGCTAGAAGGTTTTTCTCGTCAGAGTCCTTCTTACAAATCCACCATTCGTACCTGCATGGAATACTGCTACAAAATCTGGTCTGGTGTTCTTGCTATACATCTCGAGATTCTTGACAAATTCCGAAGAAGGATCATCAATCGATCCTGAACAGGCATCTTGGCTTCAGTTACTTTCTCTTCAATGTGACGTGGCTTCCCCCTATCTTTTCTACAAATATTTTCATGGCAACCACTCTGAGCTTCTTTTTTTTTCACCCGGTGCTCAGACTACATCGATTTAAGCGTGCTACTAGATTGGCATCTAGATACCACACTTTTACTGCTAAAACCGCTAAATGCAACCGTAATTTCTATTCCAGCAGTTTTTTTCTCACACTTCCCACCTGTGAAACTCCCTTCCGTTTACTGCTTCCCTGATAACTACAATCTTCAAGAATTTTAATTCAACGTCAGTTGCCATCTTCTGAACCCCCGTTACCTTTCGTTCTTTCCTCAATCCTCCCTATTCTCAGTTTTCTCTTTCAATTTCACTTCCTGTAACTCCCTGCGTCTTAGCGGCATTCTCGCCTTGCTTGGGGTGGAATGATTAAAAGAAAAAAAAAAGGCAAACTTAATAGCAGTTTTTATAAAAGATTTCAGAGGAACAGGTTAGGTAATTAGGTCCGAATGAGGAAATCTCATCAGACGAGAAAATGACTAGAGCCGAGATGCCAGGTCAGGACCGATAACGTTGCTGATTCTTCTTTCGATTTATTCAAGAAATTTCTCGACACATAGCAATGTAACCCACCGGCTTTTCTCACACACACACACACACACACACACACACACACACACACACACACACACACACACAAACTCTCTCTCTCTCTCTCTCTCTCGTCTCTGTCTTCTCCCTCCTCCTTCAGTCGCTAGCTCCGTTACCTTTCTTAAGTAATACCGACCATTCGGGTCATCCAGCCACCTTTTCCCTCCTCGGTTGGGGCCAGTGCGTCGTCTCGATACGGTTGGTTCGGGTTTCCCAACATCTTACAATATTGGGATTGTTGAGGGGTCCTCTCCTTTTTACACAAATGGACTCATCCAGTATATACATATACTACTGCTACGTGAAGACCCGACAGACAGACCGAAGAGGGAGCGTGAAAGGTTGAAGGTAACAGACAGACAGACAGACAGACAGAACGAACGTAGCGAGCAAGAGTCACAGTGAGCGAGCACCTAGACTCAGTAAGAAGTCATACAGCGATATTTCAATACCAAAGACTGTATATATATATTTTGCTACTAACCTGTATTCCTGGAACTACTAACTTGCTTTACCAGTTTGTATTATTACGTTAATACATAATTTTCATTTATTCATTCCTGGCGTTTGTTATTTATTGGGACCGGATTTCAACACGGAATCCACAACGGGGATTAATAGCGAAATCGCGCGTGTACCTTGTGCCACATCCCGACTCGTGAGGAGCTTGGACAAATACCGGCAGGTGCGTTCAGCTCCCTGGAGTACATCCATATATGCAAACCCAAATGCTAATTTCATGAGAATATAAAATTAAATGTATAGCGGGGGTGGGGATTCTTATTTGTTATCAGATGCATATTAAATTCTAATAAAATACTTCTGGCGTAGCACAGTTTAGACATAAAAAAGAAAATGGTGCCTTGTTGCCATATCTAGGCTGGAGCTGCTCAGACCTCCCTTCCAGTCATGTTTTATTACCTATTCTGCTGCCTCTTTGTCAAAGACGTAACGTCGCAAGACTCTATCGCTATATCCATGGCAAATGTTCAGATGAACTCAACTCTTGAGTTTCTTCAGTTCAGACCTTCACAGAGAGGAAACGTGATGCGATTTTCACGGAGTTGAGTCATCCACATTTCTCCTGTATTATATTTGTAAGAAGAGAGACCATTTAGACTGTTTCTTCTCAAGATCTGCTTCTTTGTGAAACGGACTACCCCGGGGATGCTCCCTTGAACACTACAATCTTAACCTCTTCAAGTCAAGATTCAATCTTTATCAATCCTACTTATCCTCATAATCTTCATTTTCTTCTACATCCTCTTACATTTACATCACTCATTTCATTCTGTAATTCTCTACCTTGAGTGGCTTTCCAGCCTTATATTTGTTGAATTTTAACGCGGAAGACTTTTTCACTGAAATTTTACGAGGCTCGGCGGACCAGGATTACAAAGAAAGTCCCCCAGAGGACGAAACGCGTCGGCTAAGATACGTTTTCATTTTGTGTTTATTCATATAAATCTAAGTAGATACCCGAGTTCATAGATTTGTACCAGAATCAGCTACATGTTTCATTCTGGTACATTTGCGCGATTTTAGTCTACTACACTGGTGTGTCTACTTACATTTATACGTTAGTCAGACTATAAACTTTCCAGACGACCATCCTAAAAGTAAATAAAACGTTTTGGCTTGATTTAAAATAAGATCTAACTATCTGGAGAAGGTATTGATAGAAATACAAATGCTAAAGTTAATATTAGCTGTTTCCTTATAAGAAAACATTCGTTATTCACTAACGTTAATGTTAGTGTTGATTGAAATTTATATTATTTTTTTTCTATTAGTAGAATTTTTTTAGAAAACTAGGTTTCTGGTGTTCAGTAACTGTTATTGCTCTTTCCCGTATTGATGGGGGAGTTTCCTTCCTAACTTTTTGTTTGAAGTAGTGTGGAAATTCAACATCATGATTATGACATTATTAGTTTTATTTTTTTTTTATTTTTATTTTTTTATCCGGTTCTTTGTTTGTAATTCTGTAGAGTCAGTTCACAAGGTTTGAAAAGAATGTTCCTCTTTAAGACCTTCAGGCTTCACTCGCTCAAAGATATTTTGAACCATTGATCTGTTCGATACAGCTATTAGTTTAGACATTTCAGATCGGGTTGAACGCCATGCCCGTCAGCCACATGAAAGTCTTGCTTTGACGATGTTATTTAAGAAGGTGACTCGAAATCTTAGGCTGGTGTTTTGGCTTTGTAGCAACTTGCGGTATTGGGCGAAGCTACTCCTGGCGCAGCTTATTCCAGATAGATAGATAGATAGATAGATGTAAACGGAATGAGATAGATAGATAGATAGATAGATGTAAAAAAAATTATATATATATATATATATATATATATATATATATATATATATAGATATAGATATAGATAGATAGATAGATAGATGTAAACAGAATGGGATAGACAGATAGATATGAGGTGACTGAGATAAATATGAACAGACCGCGATAGATAGATAGATAGATAGATAGATAGATAGATATGAACAGACATAGATAGATCAATAGATATGAGGAGACTGAGATAGATATGAACAGACAGACATATATATATATATATATATATATAGATAGATAGATAGATAGATAGATAGACAGATAGATAGATAGATAGATAGATATGAACAGACAGACATAGATAGAGAGATAGATAGATAGATAGATATGAGTAGACTGAGATAGATAGATAGATAGATATGAACAGTCTAGGATAGATAAACAGACAGATAGAGAGATAGATAGAGATAGAGAGAGAGAGAGAGAGAGAGAGAAAGAGAAAGAAAGCGGTTATCGATGTTAAAAGATATTGTGCTAGAGAAACAGTGAGAAATGATGTACAATTGTAAAACGGCGATATTGTGAAATAAACAATTTGGACAAATGCGCCTCTTAAATATGTATTTATGCACGTAAACAAAATCAGCTTACGGTTTTTATTGGAATTTTATGTAAAAAAAAAAAAAATCCTTCCATATTCATGGAGAAGTGAAAAGGCACCTGCAATTTAACTGCTTTCATGTATTTTCCCTTACTTTCCAGTTTCCTCGTCAACCATTAACCTTCGATTAAAAAAACAAAACCTAACCCCCACCCCCGAAATCTGCACATAAATCGAATTCACAAAAAAAAAAAAAAAAAAAAAAATCTTGGACTTTTTTTCACAGAAATTTCGTCTATGCTTTCAAAAGAATCGTTTTTTTTTTTTCAGACGAATGCTGTCCAAACTTTTTCTCTAACTCTTTGTGAGCAGTCGAACCCCGAGATAACTTGATATTAAGCTAAATAAACACTTTCTATGCTACAATTTCCTTCCGTTTGGATAGGACATCTTTCGAATCTATACATACATACATACATGTATATCTGTCCACTCGTATTCGAGGATACCCGTCTACTAGGGCAGCTGGTCAATCCCTATTGCAGACGCTTGCTCAGGCGCATTTGTGTTTTATTCAACACCCTCAGAGCCCACCTGTGGTTTATACTGCAACTATGCTGAGCAGACCTTAGTTACAGTTTCTGGGAAAGAGCGTGTTATTTAGCAGGATCAATAATCTGAACGAGGCCAGCTGACTCGAAACCTCGGTCCCGATGAATTGTGACTTCGTGCTAGCACAGCTATCGGCGGCACCCAAGGTTTCCGTCTACACAGTTTCACTTACAAGGCTTGGGTCATCCCGTGGTATGGTTTTCAGGCACTTTCCAAACGTGGGGCACGGTGGGATCGATCCCCTCCAGTCCGATAACATCAGGAAGCCTCCTTCCTGACAACTCGACCATGGTGAGATTTGAACCCTGGTCTTATTATCAGAATGCAAATTTATATACATATATATTTAAGTAATTCGTCATGATTAGAAGAATCCTCAACAGAATGCAGAAAGAACTGGGCGGTCGTTTCTTTCTACATTTGGGATCCATCATCAGTGCGGATCCAATAGCGAGAATCGGACCCAACGGGTCTCGGTGACGAAGAAGTAACAAATTTGACTCGATATAGCGTTTGTTCTTCACTAATTACTTTGTGTGACTCATCCAAGTCTACTTATACCAACTGTACCCCAATGAGTCACGTCTTCTATCCCCAAGCCGCTTCATCCAGAACATTAGAAGCCGGCTCAAGCAAGTATATATATATATATATATATATATATATATATATATATATATATTCGAACTGGGGCCGTAACGATATGATGCCAGCATCATACTCACTAGACCAACGAAGAGGTAACAAAGTAGACTCGATATAGCGCCTACTCTTCACAATAATTATGATTATTCAAATCCCCCTTAATAATTTCTCTCTATATATATATCCTTGCTTGAACCGGCTTCTAATGCCCTGGATGGACCGGCTTGTGGATAGAAGACGTGACTTATATATATATATATATATATATATATATATATATATATATATATCAAACTGGTTTGGTTAAATAATTTAGATATATGTCGATTAGTTTTGGTATTAGGTTGGTGCAAAAATAATGTCGTTTAATAATAAATAATAAACTTTATTAATCGAAATAAGAACCATTAGAATGGTCCGGTGAATATGGCGGATGAGGCAGAGTCTCGTAGCCCAATTCGTTCAGCTTCTGCAGGGTCAGGTGAGCAACATATGGGCGAGCGTTGTCTTGGAGGAGAATTGGTCCCTTCATATTGACCAATCTCGGGCACATACGTTGGAGCTTCTGGTGCATTTCGTCAATTTGTCGGCAGTACTTCTCCGCCGTAATCGTTTCGCCCGGATTCAAGAAGCTGTGATGGATGAGACCGGCCGCCGACCACCAAACAGTCACCATAACCTTTTTTTGGTGCAATTTCGGCTTCGGGAAGTGTTATGGAGATTCTCCGGCATCCAATCACTGTGCCGAACGTCGCCGGTTGTCGTAGAGGATCCACTTCTCATCACACGTCACAATCCGCTAGAGAAATGGGTCGTTTTTGTTGCGCAGAAGGAGCGTAGAAGACACCTCAAAACGACGATCTTTTGATTATCGTTCAATTCATGCGGCACCCATTTATCCAACTTTTTTGACTTCCCTATTTGCTTTAAATGGTAAACGACTGTTGAGTGGTCGACCTCGAGTTCAACAGCAACTTCTCGTGTGGTTTTGCGAGGATCGGCTTCAATTAAGGCTTTCAAATGTTCGTTATCAAACGCAGTCGGCCGGCCGCGACAGTCTTCATCTTCGAGGCTCTCGTCACCATTGCGAAATTTCTTGAACCACCGTTGTGCCACACATTCGTTAGTGGTTTCTGGGCCAAGCGCACCATTGATATCACGAGCTGTCTCGGCAGCTTTTCGGCCTAGTTTGAACTGGAACAAGAAAATCGTGCGGATTTGAATTTTGTCCATGCTGTCAAAAAGCCTGCAAAAAATGAATGAAGAGATTGAGAACGGTAACGAATAACACGATTCGATAGAGCGAAAAACGCACTTCAAAATGATATATAACATGGCTATATATATCAATGAATTAATTCAGAAATCATATATAAAAGTAACATATGTGAGGAAACGACATTATTTTTGCACCAGCAAGAAATTAATCCGTGGACTTGAAAGGATTACAAAAAAAAAACTAATCGACATGATACGTCTAAATTAATTAACCTAACCTGTTTGAATGAAAATATGCTGCCTAAATATGCACAATATATATATATATATATATATATATATATATATATATATATATATATATATATATATATATATAAAGGGAAGAGATTATAGTAGTTTCAACGATAGAAAAGTGTGTATATTAAAAACAAGAGAGAAGCCGCAAACGTTTTTGGTTGTAATGTGGACTTTTAAAAGCATATATTATGCTTTATACAAAACTATCAGCGTGGCCCGGCGTTGCCCGTGCTTGATTCAAAAATCGTACGACTCATACAGCAATCGCTATCACTTGACTTAAAATATTCCTTGCCTTTAAAGTAGTGCCCTTTGCCGTGCTGATGTTGCTACATGCCTTACTTCTTGCACTGCGAATTTTTTCTAAGCTCTATACTAAAACATTAAATCTGTTACGAAAAAAGAATTAAACAAAATGAACACAAAACTATCAGCTTTAAAAAAGGACCCGTAACTGGAAAAACCGAATGAAAAAAGAATGTTAACAACAAATACTTTTTCACACCCAACCCAGTTCTGCGGAATCAGAATCAACGTTGAGTTTAAGCAAGCGAATGAGCCAATTGGAGTAAAGTGCCATACAGATTTAAATTTTTCCCACTTGTAACGAATGCGGCTATCGATTTTTTTTGCATGCTAGCATGCTCGTTAACATTCGTGTCAGTCAGCTGTTGGCTCTCACGCTGGTCAATAGAATCTTCCTGCCTATTCGTGGCAGCCAGCTATAGGCTCTCACTTTGGCCAGGATAAAATGGCTACAAACTACATGAAAACTGCCGTAGAAGCATGAAAATATCGATTATTTCCGCTACCGATGGGAGTTGGGAAATGCAATGTCGGTGTTGGCCTTCCCGCTAACTTGGAGCATGTGCATGTAAATTTTGGTGCAAATCCGTCGAAAATTGCGGCCGTGCATTCGTTACACACACACACATACACACACACATACACGCACATCATGAATTTTATAGATAGAGAAATAGATATTAATAATCATATATAATAATTTTTATGGAGTGGTTCCCTGGGACAAGGCTTCGACAAGGATAAAAAGGTTGAGAGACGCTATTTTCGATATACGCGCACAAATAGTTTTCAGATGATTTAAATGAGGTTCCCGGAATTTTTTGTCTCCACAAGAGGTCGCTAGGTGTTCCGCGAGAAATAACGATTAATAGTCTAATGCCTTTTTCATTAATTTTTATTTAATTTTATATTCTAAATTTTATTATACGCGTATATTGTTGGAAAATCATTGGTTACTATAAGAAAGACTTCGACCTCTTATACAGGGCGTCAATAAAGTCTCTATACAATTTAAAATATTTATTACAAAAGTAGATGAACAGACAAATATGTGGAAATTGATATAGAATGAGGATTAGATATTGAAGTTTTTTTTTAATTAATTTAATAAACCTCTATATGGCTACCATTAGTTGCTCGAAGCACACACACACACAAATATATATATATATATATATATATATATATATATATATATATATATATATATATGTGTAGTCCTTTCCAAAAATATTGGAACGACAAGGCCAATTCCTTTGTTTTTGTTGTTCACTGAAGATATATATATATATATATATTGTTTTTGTTGTTCACTGAAGATATATATATATATATATATATATATGTAGTTCTTTCCAAAAATATTGGAACGACAAGGCCAATTCCTTTGTTTTTGTCGTTCACTGAAGATATATATATATATTGTTTTTGTTGTTCACTGAAGATATATATATATATATATATATATATATATATATATATATATATATATATATATATATATATATAGTCCTTTCCAAAAATATTGGAACGACAAGGCCAATTCCTTTGTTTTTGTTGTTCACTGAAGACATTTGGGTTTAAAATCAAAAGAGGAATACGAGACAAGAGTTCAGTGTTTCAGCTTTTATTTCCTGGTATTTACATTTAGATGTATTAAACAGATTAAGAGGACAAACCCCCTTTTGTATCAGATCACTCTAGGTAAAGTACAGGAACAGATAGTCTTAAAGTAAATAAAAATTAATATTTGGTTGCATAACCCTTATTTGTAATAATTGTTTCAAGCCTGCGACCCACTGACTTCATCAAACTGTTGCATTCTTCATTTGTGATGCTTTTCCAGACTTTTAAAGCAGCATATTTCAGTTTTTGTTTGTTTCGGGCGATTTCCTCCCCCATCTCCTCTACAGGAGATGAAATGCATGCTCTATTGGGTTCAGGTCCGCTCATTTTCTTGGCCAGTCTAAAATTGTCCAATTTTTCCCCAATGAAATCCTTGGTTATGTTGACAGTATATTTTGGGTCATTTTCCTGCTTAATGATAAAGTTCTTTCCGATTAGTTTGGATGAATTTCTCTGTAGAATGGCAGGCAAAATATTTCTGTATACTTCTGAATTTATTCATGAGCTACGTCATCAATAGATTTGAACAATCCTCTACCGGAAGCAGACATGAGTTCCAAGCCAAGATAATGCCTCCACCATACTTCACAGATGAGCATTGAATCATAAGCAGATCCTTTCCTTCTATATACTTAAGCATTTCCATCACTTTGGTAGAGTTTAATTTTGGTCTCATTAGTCCATAAAGCTTTCTTCTAGAACTTCGATCATCTCTGTACTTCCTTGCATATTCCGATCTAGTCTCCCGATTCTTACTGATGAAGAGTGGTTTGAATCGTGTGGTATGGCCTCTATATTTTCGCTCTCGAAGTCTTTTTCGAACGGTGAATTGTGAAACCGTCACTTTGTGGAGGTTTTTAGTAATGTTACTGTCAGTTGTTTTGGGGGTTTCTGTCATCACCTGCTTATGTTTTTCTTGTTTGACTTGTTCTATGCCTGTTGCTCAATACACTAGTAGTTTCTTTCTTTTTCAGGAGATTGCAAATTGTGGTGTTGGCTATACGCAATGTTTCTCCAATGGCTCTGATCCTTCTTTTATCAACTTCAAAATGGCTTGCTTTTCTCCCATAGACAGCTCTCTCGTCTTCATGTTTGCTCATCCCTTTTAACAAGAAAGGTGAAACCAAGGATAAAACCAAGACTATTTTATGTTCAATCAATTAATCTAAAAGGCAACACATGAACTACAAGAAACGCCTGGCACTCGTGTTTCAATAATTTTGCTCTCTTGAAAAATGGATGGATTCAAACAAAAGAGGGTATGTCCTAAGTTCCAATGAATTTGGTTGTATACAATTACAGCGAACCTGGTAATAAAAACGTAATATTTTAAAGAAATCTCGGACGATCACCGAAGATAAGCAACGGTGAGACTACCTAGATGCGAATACCAGGTACTGTGAGCTTGGGTGTGCAGGTGGTGCAATGTATAATGTCTCTAGGTATACATTCACCTCTTCTCCCCACAAGCTACGGGTTAAATAGTAAAACGTTTATCTTTAAAAATCATTAGTGTCTCAAAACATTCTTACTTTCTAAAATATTTTCTGGCTTTAAATAACCTGTGAAAGGTTGATAAACCGTGAAAGAATATTAATCAATCAATCAGTCCACAAGGACTTTTGTGGATGGAGTCCACGGTTTGTGATTATCACTGTCTTTTCGTTTTATGTTGACAAGCAAAACCCATTTTTCATTATCTGTAACAAAGCAAAATGAAAGGTTGACATGTCTGGTTAAAATACACGGTAACCAAAAAAGTCCTTGGCGCTTTTGATTTATTAGAAAAAAAAGTTCGTCTATTACCCCTCGCTAGAGCTTTCATTTACTAATCACATTCGTCCCCCACTCTCATACATACACTCTCACTAAATTTTATTTTTTACTTCCGGAGTTATTTTTTCCGATTTCTTTTTTAATTTGAGCGTAATTGCGATTCCAATGTAATAAATTATAACCATGTAATATTTGTGTTTAAGCCTTTTTATTATATATATATATATATATATATATATATATATATATATATATATATATATATATTAGGTTAGTGCAAAAATAATGTTGTTTTCTCACATATGTTACTATGTGAGAAAACGACATTATTTTTGCACCAAGCTAATATATGTGTGTGTGTGTGTGCAAATATATAGAAAATAGGAAAGAACTCGTTAGGTAAATAATCCAAAGTTCTTTAGTATTTTTGTTATTATTTTAAAAAAATAGTGCTCGATACAAAAGTAGAGCATTATTTTTAAATAAATAATTATATATATATATATATATATATATATATATATATATATATAAATATATAAAGTATCTATACACACGCGCACACACACACACACACACATATATATATATATATATATATATATATATATATATAAGTATCTATACACACGCGCACACACACACACACATATATATATATATATATATATATATATATATATATAAAGTATCTATACACACGCGCACACACACACATATATATATATATATATATATATATATACATATATACATAGAGATAGAGTGAGAGAGAACGAGATCGGAAGGGGAGAGAGATTTAGATGTGTGTGTGTGTGTGTGTGTGTGTGTGTGTGTGTGTGTGTGTGTGTGTGTGTGTGTGTGTGTGTGTAAATCTGCATATGTGAAACCCTTCTAATAATAGCATTGGTTTAACAAAATATGCCGTCATTTGGTAGGATAGTCGAGTGATTCTAATTTATCGGTAAGGCTGAGTAATGACGTCATTTGTTACAAAGTACAATTTCTTTATGATCTCTAATAAGTTTTTACCGTCTCTGTTACGGAAGAAAGAATTTAAAAAAGATAAGAGATGAAGTTTTATAAATAAATTGCACAACGATAAACAAAGCCATATTTGTTTTTGCCTTAATATTTCGAAGCACCATTTATATCAGGCCTTGAGCGAACGCAATCAATACCCTTTGTTTAGCTGCTCCGAGCACTCGTTTGTTTGTCTGAATGATTTGCGCGAGCGGGAAAGTGAAACGAGGGGACTTATATAGAAAAGAGGTTAAACAGTTTTGTTGTCGTCTGTTTTATACAGAGGGGTCGTTAGAATTGTTTGATTTTTCAAAATATGCTACAGTAAAATCCCCGACTTTCGGATATGGGGAATTGGTTATAAAGTCCCGATATGAGGGGTTATATTTAGATTAAAAAAAATGGAATCAGGTTTAACATTTATTTTCAATGTTTTATAGTAAACAAAATAAGCTAATGGTGAGTGAAATATAACGGAATTGATTTTAAGGTAAAAGAAATTATATAATGTTAATGAAAATTCATTAAATTAAGGATGCCACGTATGCAAAACAAATAATGTAACGAGAATTTTTTAATCGTTGTTGCATAATGATTTTTTCTCTTCTAATGTCATTCTCAACTTTTTTCCGCGTCTAGTTTTGCTTTTGTTCTTAAGAATTTTTAGACGAAAGACATTTTTAACTTCGAGTACGTTATTACAATCGTCATAGCTGTATGCTGGCTTTCTTTCCATAAAACTGGCAGCCTTTTCAATAGCTTTTTCAATTTCAGTCCAGGTTTCATCACAATCATGCATCCTGTCGCAGATATATCTCGTTGTCATCCTTTCCTCTTATTCCCATCATCTTTTGCGCCAATACAAGTCATTAGGGTGAAATAAGCATAAGCAATTGTCCAAAGTAAATTTTCTGAAAAACAGAAATTTCAAATCAGCTATATATCACCCAAATAGTTCAAATATTAGGTTGGTGCAAAAATAATGACGTAATAATGTCGTTTTTTTACGTATTTTTAACGTCAAAAAACGACATTATTACGTCATTAATTTTGCACCAACCTAATATAAGCATCAAAATTATGTCTGGATATGCGGGATTCCGAATATGAGGCAGTCCGGATATGAGGGATTCCGAATATGAGGGATTCCTGATATCAGGGATTCTACTGTGTAAATTGTCAACACCGTTTAATTCTCTTTAAACAATGTTTATTTTCCTTTGCTTTAATCCAAATGCCAAGGCTACACTGTTGGTGGAGCATGGAACAATCTGTCTCCATTCCTTGCAGAGGGATACAAGCAACACCCCAGAAATGGACCCTTACCCAATCAAATACATACAAACTGAAATGTAAACGACCAAAATATGCCCATGTCGGAATAAAGTAAATTCTTATAGGCTCAAATATAAACGATAAATATTTATCTATACCAAACCAATTAAATATATATATAGGCTCAAATATAAATGACCAAAATTTACCTATCCGGGGATCAAGTAAATGCTTTCAGACTCAAATATAAGCGATCAAAATTTGTCTATCCAGGAAATGCTTACAGACTCAAATATAAATGACCAATATTTAACAATCCGGGAATCAAGTAAATGCTTTCAGACTCAAATATAAACGGTCAAAATTTTTCTATGCAGGAAATGCTTACAGACTCAAATATAAATGACCAATATTTAACTATCCATGCATCAAGTAAATGCTTACAGACTCACATATAAATGACCAATATTTAACAATCCGGGAATCAAGTAAATGCTTTCAGACTCAAATATAAATGTCCAAGATTTACCTATTTCGGAATCAAGTAAATACTAATCGGCTCAAATATAAACGAGCCATATTTTCATAACCCAGAACGAAGTAAATACCTCTAGACTGAAATATAACCGTACAATAATTATATATCCATTATCCTAGTAAACGATTATAGTCTCCACTATAACCAATATTTTATATCTCTCGCTTTTGTGGCTCTTTACTTTCCCTCCCAATCTCTCTTTTCCATCTATTTACACAATCTCCCCGAACCCTTCCTGTTGTTCTTCTTTGTCCCTCTTGCAAGCAATATATCCTGAGAATGACAGATTCTCCGAATCTACTTTCTTCATTATGTGTCCTAGATATGTGAACTGTCGCTTTCTGAATCGAGACGGAAATGTCGTTTTAGTTCGCATTGTCCTTAAAACCTGCTTGTTGCAAATAAGCTCCCGCCATGGTACTCTCATCATCCTTCTGTAGTATTACACCTCTGCCGTCTCAAGTCCCCTTGTCATCTCTAATGAAACTGTTGAGAGTGCACTGCCATATAGAAGGACTAATATTACATAGCAGTTCGGCTCTTTTCAATCATTCTCAGGGCCTTATTTTTCCATTTTCCTTAAAACTTCCTCATAGCTCACATGTTCTGTTCATGATATTATTGGCACCCTGGAGGACTGCATCTCTGTTACCTACTCTTCATATGTGAGGAAATCGTCCAGGATTTATAACAAGCGGGATATCGCATAGGCGTGTGGCGATTTTTTTTCTTTGTTTCTAACGAAATATTCCAGCTTCTTAAGACTTTCTTTAGCTTTTGGAAGAGATTTTGTTCTATAAATGCGTCTTCGCTAAATTTTGCTCTCATTTTTCTTAAGACTTTCTCGTTGCTTGGCATTCTCATCATCCTTCTGTAGAACGACATAGAAGTCTCATTTTAATTTTCTAGGAACTGTCATGGAGGTGCATAGGTATTCACATCATTTTAGTGACCTTTTCTCGTTTCCTAACATTAGAAGAAATTTTGTTTTTGTTATTCCAGTACCTCTTCAGATTTCTATGTCACATTTTCCGTCATATGTTAAAACATTTCTCATATAGCTAAATGTTGTTCTCGTTTTCCTTAAGACTTTCTCGTTGCTCGGCATTCTCATCATCCTTCTGTAGAACGACATCTCTGTCGACAGAAGTCTCATTTTCATTTTCTAGGAACTGTCATGTAGGAGGTGTGAGAGTCCAGACTCGAATATCAGGAGCAGAAAGAAATGTCGAAATCTTGATTCGCGGTTATTATGCCACAAATCACAATGCACGTTACCAGTTCGAAAAATAGCTCACCGACGACCGCGGTAGCCAAAGTACACGGATTTTGTCTTTTCATCCCCGATTCGAGAACACCAACTGCTTTTATCGACCAATCATTTTTTTTTTATTTGTCGACAACTGGGAGAGGACACACAATGTTAGCATATCCAAAATAATTTTATGACGCCTCCTGTGACTGACTTGTTTCTAATTTGAATATTTCCTCTTCACCATATAATGCAGAATACGTGCCCTTTTTTTCCGGCAAGTAACTTTCTTCTTCGCCACATTTTCTGTCGGAGGATACATGCGACAAGCTGTCGCTTGGATTGACGGGGCAGTTTTCTTTGCTATAGGTGGGTAGATATTTCTCATCATTTTAGCGTTCTTTTCTTGGTTTCTAATATTTTGATTTGCTTCTGGCTTCGCCAGGACCAGATTCTGACTGCAAGTAATTTGTATTTTCACGCGGGGATATTGTTGAAGAGTCGAATCGTCGTAAGCCTCTCGCTACTTGTCGCTATTTCCATGGAAAGTGTTCAGACGAACTATACTCCTTCGTTCCAGCAGTTGTAGCATTCGTGGCTAAAACCCGACATGACACGGAGATTGTAGCGGACAGCCCCTTATTTCCTTCGTATTCCATTGGTGAGATGCCAGTCTAGGACCGATACCGTTATCGATTCTTATTTGAATTTCGGTAAGAATCTCTAGATGCATAGCAGAAGCACCAGACCTGTGGTGACAGCAATATTCGATGCAAGGGCGAAATTGTAAGTTTATAAATATACATTCCTTAGTTCCACCAGTTCTAACCTTCACGGCCAAGACCCGCCATGCCACGCCCATTATAACGAACTCTTTTCCTTCGTATTCCATTGACGAGAGGTAAGTGTCACTTGAAGAGTTTCTTTCCACAAACTACTGCTTTGGGAAACCGACTAGGTTTAACCGTTATCTTCTCCAAATATCCCTCTAAACTGTACTTCTAACTCTGTAACACTCTACCTGGAGTTGCTCTCGGGCCTTATACAGGGTGAAAATCATTGGGGAAAAGCATCATTGGAACGTTGGCTTTGTGGAACTGACCCCCAAGTTGCTCTTGTGACTTATACTGGGTGAACATCATTGGAAAATTAAAAAAAAACCTTTGGAACCTCTGCTTTGTGGAACCGTCTCCCAAGATTTTGCTTCCTCGGTCACTACAATCTTAACCTATTGAAATCTAGAGTTAACCGTTATCTTCCCCACATATCCCCATAAACTGTACTTCTAACTCTGTAACACTACCTAGAGTTACTCTTTGGCCTTATAAAGGGTGAACATCATTGGGATAAGAAACATCATTGGAACGTATGCTCCAAAGATGATGATCTTCGATCACTACAATCTTCATATCTTGGGTTAACCTTTGCCTTCCTCGCATATCACTATGAACTGTGCCTCTTACTTTGTAACCCTCTACCTTGAGTGGCTCATGGACTGTGTACAAAGTGAACATTATTAAAAAAAAAAAATTGGAATTTCTCATCTGGGATTTTTCTTCCTACACTGGGCAATAAACGCAAGTATGAAATTCCCTATTAGCGTTAAGGAGGCGGGGAGAGATATTTTTGAAAGATATCTCGTTAAACAAAGAAGCAATTGTCTTGAAGCAGAAAATAGGTCGGATTGAATTGAATACATCACTACAGATATGGTGTCTCGTAAACACCAAATTGACGTCTGGCTTATCATACACGTCAGTCATCGAGGCTTGTTAAACATTATTTCCTCGAATGACTGGACCAATCTAAAGCAGGGCTTCTCAAGGTAGGGGGCGCTTTCTTCACCTGGGTGGGGATAGCGTAATGATTATTAGTTGTGGGGGTTACCGTATAAGATGAAAAATCTTTCGCATAAACAGGATGAATGACAGCGAAAGACCGAATTCGGGTCTTAGTTATCAATGCGTAAGTCATCGTCAAGGGGACATGTTGAACACTACTTCCTTGAATGATTGGGCCGTTTGGGGGCAGGGCATTTCATAGTAGGGGTC
Source organism: Acanthosepion lycidas (assembly GCA_963932145.1). Lineage (NCBI taxonomy): Eukaryota > Metazoa > Mollusca > Cephalopoda > Sepiida > Sepiidae > Acanthosepion > Acanthosepion lycidas. Next base: position 26,234,232 of record OZ010584.1, read on the forward strand.
GAAACCTAACGGCGTTTGGCGTAAAGATTACTGGATTTTGCACATTTGAAAATCTTTTTTTTAATTTTTTTTTTTTTAAAGATTAATTAGATAACTAGAATTTTTTTCTCTACGAAGGCGTTCTTTTGGCTCTATTTTTATATTTTAGAATATGACAATGACATTCATTTCTTTAATATGTAAAGCTAGTGGTTTCTGTGTGTCCGTTCAAAGATCTGAAAATTAACTTAAATATATACATTTAGTCTTTAGGCAAGTAATAGATTTTAAAATCCGACATTATTATTACTACAAACGTTATATTTAGTGGGTATCTGTGTTTGAGTAGATGTCCTAGCTTTTTATTTTCACAAAAAAACTGAAATGAATCCTTACATTTGGCTTGATAAAGTTCATTAGAGGACGAAATGCGTCCGATAATATATATAAAGGGTGTCCACAAAGTTCGTGTGCACTTGAAAAAAGGTCGAGTAAATTTATAACTTTATTTGTATTTGTGATAGAAAAAATTTGCAAAAAGGATTAGAAAGACGTAAATCTATACTTTTTAAGGTTTTATTGAAATTTTATTTAAGTTTCCACATGTCCTCCATCATTAGCAATGGAAAGGGTAATACGATTTTTCAGTTCATGGAAAACATTTGCGAACTGATTTACAGTAATGCCTGAAATCACATTAGTTATTTTATCGATACTTAAAACTAGGAACATTAAACTTTATAACATTTTTTACAGATTATTTCTATCGCAAACACAAATAAAGTTATAAATTTTTTAAAGTGCACATGAACTTTATGGACACCATATATATATATATATATATATATATATATATATATATATATATACGACATTGCATTTAAATTTTTGCAGAAGGGTTTAAATTGTCCAGGAACGCAGAGCTCAAATAGTTAAAGAGCGAGAAAAATAGAAAAGTAATGAAAGGTAGTAGATAATGGTTGATACTGAATTTGAATTTTTGAAGATCAAAGTTGGTTGCAAAGCATGGAACCGGAAGAGAGTTCCACTATTAATAAGAGCGAGAGAAGAAACTGTTAGCATAGAACTTACGGTTACATTTAGCCAATTAAACTGGGAATTGATGAGACCTTGTTGCCAATCTAGTATCGCTCTTAAATTCAAAATAGTCTAGCTACGTTAGTGACTAGTTCCCCCGAAGAATTACGATGAAAGTATTTATCGAAAAACGTACAGGAAAGCTATTAGGTTGGTGCAAAAATAATGACGTAATAATGTCGTTTTTTGACGTATTTTTTAACGTCAAAAAACAACATTATTACGTCATTATTTTTGCACCAACCTAATACATTACGGCGGGGATGACTGAAGCCGAGTTGCCAGGTCAGGGCCAATAATATTGCTGATTCTTTTTGGGGGATTTTATCAAGAATCTCTAAATATACAGTGACTCTGATCCTTAATCCTCCGTTAGTAGCGAAGGCTTTTGAACTTCTTATATTTTCCTTTAATATTTAACTATGCAAACATTAATGAGTAATCAAGTAGCATTCTGAATACTCCTGTCAAGTAACTACAAGGAGTTTCTGGTTTTAGTCTTAATAGGTGTGCGATTCAGAAGTAATCGTTTTTATAAAATGAAAGCTATTTTTGCATGTTTCTATTTTTGAAACTTATAAATTAATTTCTTTTTTTTTAATATTTGCCCTTAAGTTCGATTTTTCTTTATGTAACCTTTCGTTTCTTACTTCTACTTTTTGTCATTGTTATTCATCCTATAAAACCAGAAAGGACACTAAAAAAAACTGTCGTTTTATTAGCTTCCAGACAGGCTTTTCTTATGAACCTTCTGGGCCTTCGGAAAAATGTTTCACGAATCTTCTCGACCATCTCTTCCGATACTGGTCATTGTTCAGACCCTTTCGCCCCGTACAGACAGCTCTTCTCTTTAAACGTTTTGCACCATGTCCAAGTCTGCATTACAACTGGTGCATTTTTAGTGAATTCACTCACAAATAGACGCTGCACGGTCTTCGACTATGTTCGAGAATACGGCACCACACAAAAAACCTTTACTTTTCCAGTCAATGAGATTTCTATGCCCGAAAAAGAAAAAACAAACAAAGACATTAAAAACAGAATTTTGATATAGATAGATAAATAGATAGATATAAAGATATATAGATACATGTGAAGCGGAAAGACGATATTGAAACCATTGCTAGGTCAGCTGCTAAGAAAGTTGGTTCACTGTGTCGAACGAGACAATTTATCTCGGCAGAATCTATCTTACATATCTATAAGTCTACCATTCGTTCATGCTTAGAATATTGCTGCCACATATGGTCCGGTGCCCCTGTTATTTACTTTGATCACCTTGATAAAATCGAAAGAAGAATCAGCAATATTATTGGTCCTGATCTGGCGTCTCAACCTCTGTCACTTTCCCACCGCCATAAGGTTGCCTCTTTGTTCCTTTTCTATAAATACTTTCATGGTAATTGTTCAGATGAGCTTTTCGCTATGGTAACAAGACTTTATGAATTTAAGCGCAGTACTAGACTGGCGTTGAGATCTCATCAATTTAAAACAGAGGTAGCTAGATGTAACCGTAAATTCTATGCTAACAGTTTCTTTTCTCGCACTTCTGGGTTGTGGATCTTCCTTTCAGCTCCATGATTTAAAGTCAACTTGAATCTGCAAAACTCTAAATGCAATGTCAATCGCTATCTACTGTCCACCCGATTACTGTCTTATTTTTCTGCTCATCATTAATGTTTTTGCTTCTAAATTTTCCACGCCCTGTAGCCCCTTGCGTCTTAGAGGCCTTGATGCCTTGCTTTGGGTGATACTGATTAAAAAAAGAAATACACACACACACACACACACACACACATATATATATATATATATATATATATATATATATATATATATAATAGTATAGCTGACCATTCGTATCCGAGGATATCCGTCTACTAGGGAGACTTGCCAATCCCTATTGCAGACGCTTGCCCAGGCGCATTTGTGTTTATTCAACACCCACAGAGCCAAACTGTAGTTTATACTGCAACTGTGCTGAGCAGACCTTAGTTGCAGTTTCTGGGTAAGATTGTAATATGTAGCGTGATCAACAATTTGAACAAAGCCAGCACACATAAGCCCTCGCCCACGATGACTTGTGCTAGCAAGGGTTCCGTCTACCCAATTTAATTCAGAAGCCTTGGGTGAACCCGTGGTATGGTTTTTAGGGACAATGTGATCTACTCCTCAAGTTCGATGCAGATAACATCGATAGCATCAGGAAGTCTCCATACTGAAAAACAGACTTAGGTAATATATATATATATATATATATATATATATATATATATATATATATATATATATAAAAGTGAACACAGAAGTCAATACTTAGAGGCGACAGTCTGCTTCATGCTAGACGAAATCGTCAGGCCAGACGATTGCGTCTAGCATTAAACAGACTGTCGCCTCTAAGTGTTGACTTCTGTGTTCACTTTTATATTTACACACACTGTATCTCTGATATTGAGCACTTTATCCCATAAATATAGCACACCTTAAGAATATATATATATATATATATATATATATATATATATATATATATATATATATATATATATATATATTCAACGAGTATTGTTCAGCTTATTAGATTAGGAAATGATATAATTTTTCCTGAAACACCATCTATAGCAAAGAAAGAGCCAAATGATATTTCTATATTTTAAATGGAGTGTTTGAAAATCCAGTAATATTGATGTTGGAGTAATCGTCCTGTTCACACTCCTCCCTTGTCTTTGGAACTGGATTAGATGTTTATCCCTTGTTTAGGATCGGGTTTCCCGTAC
>OZ010584.1:26243085-26303085 GCA_963932145.1 Acanthosepion lycidas
AGCATGCGAGAGGATGTACCCCTGCTAATACGAAGACTCATGTCGTTCATGCATGATGGGGGCTCCAGCACATTTTTAGTCACATTGTTCGCGATGCTCTAGCTGACATCTACCATGAAAGATGGAGATGTAAGGGGGGCCGGTTCGATTGCTTGTACGTCCCCACCCACCTCAATTGTTTGGATTTTTATCTATGGGCCACTCGACACTGTGTGGGAGTATTTGAAAGGATCCGCCAGTCAATGAACCGACGGGTGGATGCTGTATAAAAGCAATTGGAGGACATTTTGAAAATTTGTTATGAGTTGCTATGTTGAGGTATAACGATGGCCTTTTCGAAATATGAACATTTTACCTTGTTTTAGTGTCAGGAAGAAGCCCCCAAAGTTTGTAAAAAAAATTTAAGATTTCAACTTGGATTGTACATTTAACAGCATCAACTGTAAACTTTAAACTTAACAACTCTAAAATGAAGGATTTATGGACATATGTTTATATGAACTTTTAGATGAACTTGTTTTTGGGTGAGGAACCGCTCCCAAATATATGTAAAAAAAATAAGATAGCGGGGTTCACATCAGGCTTGCCCACCCCCATTGGGGATTGTGTGCAGTACGTGTCGGCCCTGATCTGACTCGAGTTCTTAGGTTAATATTTTGCTTTTGTAAACATCTTAAACAATTCCGTGCTCGGTTTACTTATCGTCGATATTGAATTGTGCATGGTTGTGTTTAGAATGTAACAATCTAAACACTGTTGAGGCTATTAGAAATCTGAAAAAGGATGAAAACTGAGAGGCCGTGTTGGAATCTTTGTGGACAAACAATTCAATAAAGCGACTCATTGTCAAAATAGAGGACATTTTTTAGCCAAGATGTTTCCCTGATTTTAATCTCTTCAAACCTAGGAACCCTAGCAGGTGCTGCCACCCTTGGTTAGGGTGGACCTGGGAGCACTAGAAATTAAAAGGTGGTTCCACCCTACTGAAAAACCTTCTGATCAGGGACCTTGCTGCCGGCCGTAGTTTATCCTCTTACCCAGGACACGTATGTAGTTGATCGTTTTACCCAGGACGCGGATGTACTGTTTGGATTCGAGGAATAAAAGGTTTTCGATTTATGTCAAGACAACAGTTTGGATTTGAAAATGAGTTCAAATTTGAGGAAGTCTAATTTGAGGAAATCTAGATTATGCTATGTTCGGATTTGGGGAGTTATACTGTATTTAGAAAGAGGAACATTTCGTTAGAAGCAAAGAAAGGAATGTGCAATATAGCAATAAATGCGAAGCAATTTACGTAAGGATGAAGAAGTGACGATGCAAGAGAGAGGTGGTTCTATAGAGAGTTGCTGAGAATACCCTAGATGGGTCATGTGAGCAACGAGGATGTTTTAAGGGAAAATGGAACAAAAAGTACACTTCTACTTGTGTGATCATTGGTTAGAGGGACAACAAAATGCGAGCTATGGATTGGTGACGTCGGAACCCAGGAATACACAAATGTATATTATGAATATCTGGGAAAAGGTTATATGAGATGATGGAAAATATGAAACAGAAACTAAACAGTACTATTATCTTTCCTACATATTCTCGTAAAATGCACTTCTTATCTTTTCCGCTTATACAGATACAGTGAACTCATCCAGTGACCCTCTAAGTTGAGTGGCTCTTGGGCCGTGTATTGGGTAAACAATTAGTATATAATGACATAAATAAGCTATTAAAATATATTTCAATTGAGCACTGTTGAGAGATAGGCTGATTCTATAAACAACAGCCACCTTCACTAATTTCAGTAAAATGAATTGAAGCATTATGACTGATTGGCGTTTGTTTACATTCGTAAAGACAATACACTGGAATTAACTGTTTCTGCTGAGTGGTGATAGTTCAGTGGTAGAAAATCTGGCTGATACCAAATCAGTCAGGTTTCAATACTGGTTTGAGACAATCGAATGTCTAGTCGCACTGAGGAGATTTGATACAGCAAAACAGTACTGTCTGCGAATTATATATATATATATATATATATATATATATATATATATATATATATATATAATCATCCATAGATTCGCTATATCACACTTCATTAATGTGGGTAGACATCTGATCGAAACTGGACCGATTTGCCGTCAGTCAGGGACACTTATCTTTTGGCTATCGGCACAATGCGGAGAAAGGGAATTTTTTAACGCATTATATACGTGATATATAAATATCTTAGTTTGATCTAAGCTTTCGGCTCACATGATGAAGGAACAGCTTAATAACAAAATAATCCAAATCTTGGACAATTTTTGCCTTTATTTTCACCCGAAATTAAAGAAACCATACTAAGTTTAGAACGACTCATCATCAAACATAATAGACATTCATTGTCTGTTATATTTAACAATATATGTTTAAATTATGATCTGCTATCCCAATAGATATATATATATATATATATATATATATATATATATATATATATATATATATATATATGTAAAGAAGAAACTTTATGGTCAGAGTTGAATTAAACCAAGGAACAGTAATATTAAAAAGTGCTCAATATATATATATATATATATATATATATATATATATATATATATATATATATATATATATATATAAATATAAACAAAACATATAGATGTAGAGCTTTTAATACAGAAAATTATGAAAGACGATTCCGCTATCTTGGTTTCAGCTTTTCGGTATCTTCAGGAGATTTCTCTCAAATGATTTCCTAACACCATAACCCAGAAAAAGATAGAAATATATACTTAGGTTATTAGCTGTAGTGTGTGTGAGAGAGTGAGAGGGTGAGAGAGAGACAGGTACAGATGGGCCACGTAGTTCTGTGGATTTAAAAGTTGGCTCGCACGGCCTTGTCTTGCCGCCAAAGCATTCTCTGGTTGAAGAGAGCAAGAAAGAGAAACTGACTTTCTTTTTTCTCCTTTAATACTGGTTTATACAACGCCTCCTATTAGGCATTAAGAGAAGTTCTATAGAAGACAAGGTGGGATAATACGGCACAATCCTACTTTTTTTTTTGTTTTTGTTTTCCTGAGCAAAGCCTGGTAAACTCACATAATTCATGCACTTGTATGTCTACTTTTTTTAAAATATCTCTTCTGTAACTGAGGTTCCACCATTTTTGTGCTCCGTGTTCAGTAAGAACCTTTTTGCTATTTCAAAATATTCTGGCTTTCCTCACCAAGTGATTTGAAACAGAAATCTTCTTTCTTTTTTTAGATGTTTTTACAGTGATCCAACTCTCAGATGTTAATGTCAGGAATTTGACGTTCTCTTGTCGTAAACCTTTCAGCGTCTTCTCTTTCATCGCAACAGCAGGTTTTTCTAAATCTACACACTTTGTACATTCCACATTTTTATCAGATACAATGTCTTCTACATTCAAATCACAAGCAAAGTCTACATCGTCAGTAAGTACTTTGCCCTCTGTTTCCCATACAAAGCGCTATCTGTTTTTCCCCAGCATGTCTGAGTGTAGATACACCAAGAAAGAACGCACTGTTATTTAAGATTAACATCATTAACACTACCATTAAGATTATCAGGGTATAGGAAGGGAGTATCGTCAGTGGTAATACCTTTACAGCGAAGGGGTCGTTCACTCAGGTGAATTGGGAGACAGAACTGTATTGGTCTACGGCTTACATCCCACATGGTTGCAAGCATGGACACTGCGACGGCCACAACCAGGTCAACGATATCGACCTGTTGCGTAAACTGTGAGAGGTAGTCGTAAGGGTTCCAAGACACGACAGGTGAAGAGAAACACTCGGACCCGCCTGTGGAGGTGTGCTTCAGAGTCCAACGGCTTTACGAGTGTGTAGAGGAACTTCTGCGAGGAGGGATGCTGTAACCTCAACATCCCAGATGCAAAAAGAACCGGAAAGCTATTGCACACTTTTGATTTGTCACCCTGAACTATGGGGTCTGCTGAATAAATGATGCTGTTTGTTAAGATGTTAATCTTAAAGAATCTTTGAGGTCATTATTCCTTTTCATCAGCATGATTAGCGAGTGTGTAAGAGATGATATATTTCACCTTAAAATCGGGAAGTACCCGCCGGTTGTAGAGGAGAAGTCTGGCTTTGAGAGAGACCTTTTTAAGCATTATGAACAGTTTGCAGTTTAGAAATAATAAATGTAGCTTCCAAAAAGAGTTAATGGCGAAAGTTGAGGAAATCAAAAATACAAAGAACACATTAGTCATGGACTAAAGAAACAAAAACAAAACAAAACAAAATAAATTTAATGAGCACTATTTACATTATCCGGACTATTGTCCTTATCTTTGTCGCCATATTTATCCGATCCTTCAGTATCTGTCTATATTTCTGAGATGAGGTATTTTGTACAATATTTACGTTATTCGGAGTATTGTCCTCATCTTTGTCGCCATATTTATTTCAACGTTTCGGCCTTTCAGTATCTGTCTATATTTCTGAGATGACGTATTATGTACACTATTTACATTATTCGGACTATTGTCCTCATCTTTGTCGCCATATTTATTTCAACGTTTCGGCCTTTCAGTATCTGTCTATATTTCTGAGATGACGTATTATGTACACTATTTACATTATTTGGACTATTGTCCTCATCTTTGTCGCCATATTTATTACAACGTTTCGGCCTTTCAGTATCTGTCTATATTTCTGAGATGAGGTATTTTGTACACTATTTACATTATTCAGACTATTGTCCTCATCTTTGTCGCCATATTTATTACAACGTTTCGGCCTTTCAGTATCTGTCTATATTTCTGAGATGACGTATTATGTACACTATTTACATTATTCGGACTATTGTCCTCATCTTTGTCGCCATATTTATTTCAACGTTTCGGCCTTTCAGTATCTGTCTATATTTCTGAGATGACGTATTATGTACACTATTTACATTATTTGGACTATTGTCCTCATCTTTGTCGCCATATTTATTTCAACGTTTCGGCCTTTCAGTATCTGTCTATATTTCTGAGATGAGGTATTATGTACACTATTTACATTATTCAGACTATTGTCCTCATCTTTGTCGCCATATTTATTACAACGTTTCGGCCTTTCAGTATCTGTCTATATTTCTGAGATGACGTATTATGTACACTATTTACATTATTCGGACTATTGTCCTCATCTTTGTCGCCATATTTATTTCAACGTTTCGGCCGTTGTACGCTCTGGCCTTCTTCAAGTGGTTGGAATGTCGAACTGAACCCTTTATTTCGCTCACTGGGGTAGACTGTTCTAGTTCCACGTGCCATATTTAATGGATGTCAGTTATCAGTTATCTTATGTTAATTCCCCTCTCCAAGTTCTCCACTGCCATAACTGGGTATTGAACTCACATGGTACAGTAGATAATGGCGTACGTTAGATTCAGTGACGGGACCCAATGAGTGTAAACAATGGAAAAGATGCACATTCGCTATGTTTGTATTTTATATTACGATAACAATATTTGAATATTACATGCATTATTATTGGAAACAGTTATGTAAAACATCAGTTTTATCAATATCATGTTTATCTTAAATACTACTGAACATCTTGACTACAGTTAATCGATATATAGTTTGGTCAACGACGTAGCTAGGGCCAGCAGTTCATACGCTAATTTTATATCTCGTGTTTGATGCTACCCTTTTAAAATTAGCTTTGAAATTAGGCCTTCAAAAGTCGCACGGCACGCGAGTATATACAGTAATATTTACTTCTAAAAACTCGTTTATTTTTAAATCAAGTTAACAAAACCTATTTTCTTAGAGACAATTTTAAACATCACATTTACAAGTTTTATCATTTCTTTAGACGTATGTTTTGTATTGCCGAGGAATAAAATCTTGTTAACCAGTAAAACGATTTGTCATTTTTGAAAATTTCAAACCTCACCTGAAACTTGATACACTTAGGAGCACATCGGAAAGAAGTTGATATTTAAAATAAAAGATTTAATAATAATAATAATAATAATAATAATAATAATAATAATAATAATAATAATAATAATAATAATGAGAAGATGAAGAAGAAGAAATGAAGAAGAAATTCGTTTAGGTTTTAAGACTCAGACAAAAGAAAGAGATAAAGGGAAGAGATATGCAGACTTGCTTATATTCTAGGGCTCTAACAAAAGAAAGAAGGAAGGAAGGAAGGAAGAAAGGAAGGAAGGAAGGAAGGAAGGAAGGAAGGAAGGAAGGAAGGAAGGAAGGAAGGAAGGAAAGGAACAAGATATGTAGACTTGTTTATATTCTAGGGCTCTAACAAAAGAAAGAAGGAAGGAATGAAGAAAGGAAGGAAGGAAGGAAGGAAGGAAAGGAACAAGATATGTAGACTTGTTTATATTCTAGGGCTCTAACAAAAGAAAGAAGGAAGGAAGGAAGAAAGGAAGGAAGGAAGGAAAGGAACAAGATATGTAGACTTGTTTATATTCTAGGGCTCAGACAAAAGAAAGAAAGAAAGAAAGAAAGAAAGAAAGAAAAAGCAAAAGAAGGAAAGGAAGAAGATCCTCAGAATTGTTTACATTCTAGGAGTGAGACGAAAGATAAATAAATAAAGAAAAAAAGAAAGAAAGAAAGAAAAAGAGGAGATATGCAGACTTGCTTAAATTTTAGGACACAGACGAAAGAGAAAGAAGAAAGAAAGAAAAAGAAAGAAAGAAAAAAGAAAAGAAATATGCAGACTTGCTCATATTCTTGAAAAATGACAATAAGATTTGTTCATATTTTAGGATTTAGACTAGAGAAAGAATGAAATAAGTAGTAGTAGTAGTCGTAATAGAAGAAGAGGAAACTCAGACTAAAGTTAATAAAAGAAAGAAAGAAAGAAAGAAAGAAAGAAAGGAGATATTCAGAATTGCTTATATTCTAGGACTGAAGCGGAAAGAAGAACAACAATATTAAATGCAGACTCGTTCATATTTTAAATAAATGATGATGAAAGAATGAAGGCAAGATGATCGAGTCAAGACAATGTCGAAGAAGAAATATAAGCACGTTGAAGATGGAAAAAAAAATACTGAAGAAAAATGAACGCGAAAGAAAAAAAAATACCCCAAAGAAGAAAGCCTGACGAACTCCTAACTTAGGACTCTGGGTTAAAACTGAAATGATGATAAAAAAAAAAACAGAAAACTATTCTGGACTTCGAACGAAAGAAGGAGGAGAACGAAAGAAGAAGTAAGAAAAAAAAAAAAAAAAAAGGTAAGACTAATGACCAAAACACAAACTAGCAACAACCACTGACTCCTAACCTTGATTTATTTGAAAGGAAATTACTGGGACTGCCTGTCTGCAAGGAAACCGTACACTCCAAACTCTCTGTTCAGATTGGTGGTGGCAAAGTTAACACTGCAGTTCATACCAGAGGAGGGAAGTGTGTAGAGTAGACAATTTCATCAAAGGAAGCACCTAACAAGATCATACTCCTAAAACAGTATCGTGAATGATAAATAGCCCTTCCTACTGGTTTCTTGGCGAAAACTTAATCACATATAATATTGCTAGGGTTGTTTTCGCTTTTATTTCTTGTGGAAAAAAATTCCTATTCATGCAGTCAGGCTATCCCATTTTGGTTGAACCAATGAAACCGGGTCAAATGAAGGCCAAGTTAATAGTAGTTGCAGTAATCTTAGTTTCCGTAAGTAGTAGTAGTAGTAGAAGAATATAACTTTGTCTCTAAATATAATTCTTTTAAATACTCTCTAAGTTCTTATCTATCGCTAAAGATACTGGGCGAGGGGATCAGGTCGGTACCTTGTACTGCTCCAGAAAGTACCTGAGTCCAATTACACGATTATATCTTTACGGTGGTGAAGATTAGTATGTGACGAGGTAGGCTTGCAAAATATCAGGTCATCCCATAAATACTGTCCGAATTTTACCTTTTTTTTTTTTAAAATGAACGAAATTTAAAGAGTATTTTATAATGTCTAATGGAGCTGAACATTATTTTTATGTTTAGATGCATTTAAACTGATCAAATTTTATTTCAGAGAACAATAAAATTAAATTTTGTTTGATTAAAACCCTGCTAACATGGAACTACCCAAGAATCATTTGAGGTACATAATGCTTTATGAGTTCAAGAAAGGAAACTCAACAGCCGAAGCGGCTAGAAACATTCACTCAGTTTATGGAGAGAAATGTGTGAATGAAAGAACTTGCAGAAGATGGTTTGCAAAATTCAGAGGTGGAGATTTCACCCTTGAAGATCGAACCGGACGTCCTAGTTGAGTTTGATGAAAAGCTTCTTGAAGCAACCCTTGAAGAAAATCCTGCTTTACCAGTTGAGGAATTGGCAGTGGTTCTCAGTTCAAACCATACAACTGTTCATCGTCATCTTCAACAACTTGGAAAAGTTCCTAAACTTAAAAAAATGGATGCCTCATTAATTGTCTGAAAACAACCTCAAATCTCGAGTTGACATCTGCTCTCCATTCTCGGCAACTTGTTTCACCTTTTTTGGATAGACTTGTGACTGGCGACGAAAAATGGAAAAATGGATCTTTTATCGAAATGTTAAGCGTCGTAGACAGTGGCTTGGTAAAGGGGAAGGTCCCCAGCTACAGCCGAGAATGGAACTTCATAGGCAAAATCTTCTTCTTTCAAACTGGTGGAATCGCCAATGAATAATCCACTTTGAATTCTTACCATCTAATGCAACAATTAATGCTCAAATATACTGCCAGAAATTAGAGCGTTTGAACCAAGCTTTGAGTAAAAAAAGACCTGCTCTAGTGAGTCGAAAAGAGGTGATGTTTCATCAGGACAATGCGCGACCCCACACAGCAACAATCACGTCACAAAAGATCGAAGAACATGGTTGGGAGAAAATTCCTCATCCACCTTATTCTCCCGATCTTACTCCTTCAGACTACTATTTGTTTCGTAGCTTACAGAATCATTTGGAAGAAACAGCTTTTGTAACACATGAAGAGGTCAAAACTGACATTTGTGAGTTCTTCGAATCAAAGCCAAAATAATTTTACAGTAATGGAATTAGTAAGGTTGTTAATAGATAGAAGGAAGTCATAGATAATTAGGGAAAATACATTGTTGATTGAATCTGTAATTAAATGTAACATTTGGTCACTTGTTTTCTTTATTCAAAATTTGGACAGAACTTATGGGATGACCTGATAGCACGGTCATTAGAAGACGCCTTGGAATGTTTACTAGTGACTGAAAATTCAACGCTAGTTTTGTTGTTTTTTTTTTATAATCTGGATTAAAAAATTTTATATTTGATGAAAAAATGTTGTTTTGCGCAAAAGTATCACAAAATTGTAGAAATTTGAGCAGACTTTTCTGTGTACCTCCTCAGATAAAGAAAACATAAATAAGTATCTTCCACTTGCCATGCCTCTTCCAGATGTCTCAGTTATCTACCGTTAACTCAATGCTAGCTAAAATAAAGCAAAGAAAGATCCAACAATGAAAAGAGAAGGAAAAATATCACAGATAGAACATGGACCATAACCCACCTAAGATACACAGGCAGTGTTCAAAGACGTCCACTAAAATATTTTACGTACACAAACATATCTTGAAATACTAAATAGTAAATCTATTCAATAAAATCGCCAGATTATCACCCAAACACTCTGAAATGTTCGTATTGGAGCTTCCGGCGAGAATGCTAAGCAGTACAGGTTATATATATATATATGGACCATCCACACTTTTTGAAGGGACGGATACTGAGACCTGGTGCACTACGTGTCACAAGGTCCCCAAACAGCCCTCCGCAGGTTTTGAATTCAGAGTTGTCCTTCTCCAAGACCAGTTGCCATCCAAGGCTATAGAACCCAGTCTGTTCTGCTATTTATCCATAGCTGGGAGAAGCTGGAGGGATTCATATATATATATATATATATATATATATATATATATATATATATATATATATAAGTAATTCATAGAGTCTGAAAGAAACTTCAACAGGATGCAGAAAGCACTGGACGGGCGTTTCGTCCTATATTTGGGACTCATCAGCCGTGCGGCGCTATATTGAGGGCGAAACGACCGCCCAGTGCTTTCTGCATCCTGTTGAAGTTTCTTTCAGACTCTATGAATTACTTAATTATAATTATCAAATCTATCATATATATATATATATATATATATATATATATATATATATATATATATATATATATATTGGGTCAGTCAGAGATCCTTAGGGCAGGATCTCTGACTGATCCCGTCTTGATGTAATCGGACGTCTATCACACTGAAGAGCTGTGATAGAGCGAAACAGTCTCTCTGTGGATGACACTATATATATATATATATATATATATATATATATATATATATATATATATATATATATATGTATAATTGCTGATATCTCCAGATGAGTGGACCGAGAGATTATATATATATGAAGTAATGCATGCGGTGATTTTTAAGTGTGGTTTAAATGTGGAACGAAGCCGAAATTATGGGGCACCCAGTGAGGATCAAACTCACTGCTCTGTCGTAATTCTTCCAACAAGACAAACCTGCTAACCACGTCGAGATAGTAAAAATGTTTTTTTTCTAAGCATAGCTAAGATGTGAAATAATGTCGAAAGTATGGACCGCCAGTAAGGATCGAACTCACTACTTGTATTTTTTTTTATCGAGAAAAGCTTTTCAACCGTTACACCAAGTCCAGATGCCCATGTATGTATGTATTAGGTTGGTGCAAAAATAATGACGTAATAATGTCGTTTTTTGACGTTAAAAAATACGTCAAAAAACGACATTGTTACGTCCTTATTTTTGCCCCAACCTAATATGTGTGCGTGTGTGTGTGTGCGCGTGTGTGCCTGATTCTCCAAGTTAAGTATGGTCAGCTCTTTCTAGAGGATCAAGATCCTGTACGTAATTCGTAGCTTTATTCCAGACTTGGCGCATTATAGTAACCATCAATAAATGACCTTGAAATAAAAGTTGGGACTTATCATCTTTGAGAAATTTCTCTTTGTCTTTCATTATCAATTCAACGTTTGTTTTCCTCTTAGTTTCCGGTGAACGAATGACTTCACTCTCATTGCAGTCTCTTCACTTGAGGAAGACTAGTTCCAGTCATTGAAGAACTGTTTTTTTTTTATTTTATTTTATTTTTATTTTTTCTTATCTAATCTCTACCACAGCCGACCGAGTTTAACCTTTGCTCTTCGTCGTCGTCTTTTTTTATCCATTAATTCGCTGTCATTGACTTCAAGATGAACGACTAATATACCTCCAACCATTGAAGAGCTCATATAAATTCGGACTCTGTGAAACAGGTGCGATTGATAAATTGTCGTCTAAATTTCGCAAAAATTAAATTAACACTGGCATTTCATTTTAACAGATGTATTTACCAAAATTGCACAATCATATCTTGAAGTAGTAAAGAGTAAATTTATTCAATAAAATCGGAATTGACTTCAACCACTGCATCCAGACGACTTCTGGACGGTCTCCTTGTTTAAGTTGATAACTTGCCATAAACCTTGCCTTCAGTTCATCTTTGGTGTTACAAGTAGTTTTGTTGGTCTCTCGCTCAATTGCTCCCCACACATAATAATTAAGCGGGGTTGCAGTCTGGGGAGTTAAGTGGTCCGATATAAGGCGTCGCAGAAATTGTCTGATAGCCATGGCTGAGTTCTCCTGCTCGTATGGCACAGTGCAGAGTATTTTGGCAGACATAGGGTCTTTCAGCAGCCACCCTCTTGACCGAGGATGTAGGCCTCCGTGTTGAGTATGAGGCCCTCAACTACAAATACTGGAGTTTTCTTCTTATTTGAAATGATCAGAATGAGATTGCCGAGCTCCCGTACCTTCGTAATCACCAGTAGACTAATCCATTTCTTTCCGGATCCTTTGCACTGTCCTCAGATTGACATCCAAACACTCTGAAATGTTCGTATTGGAGCTTACGGTGCGAATGCAAACAGTAGAGCATATCGTTTCTAAATTTCTGACAGAATGAATTGCGTCATGGTGGCCTTTTTCTCAGAGACGGTGCCCAACTCAGCCGATTATACTGTGCAGTCGACAAAATCAAAAACAAAAACGCGCATGCGTGAAAATGAAAAAAAGTGTAAAATGGTGTCTATTTACACATCGCACCCTGTATATGAATGTTTTTTCATAGCTTAATATGTAGTAATTTTTCCTTTGCTAGTCTGACAACAGGAAGAATTTATTTTTAAACATTTGGATATTGTTCTTTTTTCTTTCTCCTCGTTTCATTTTTTAACATTTTAAACTTTTATCTTTTATTTATTAACGTTGTTTTTTTTAAAAAAAATTCCTTCATTTTTTATGTCATGTTTTTCTCCGTATGTATTTTTAAATCGCTACAATTTCTCACCGATTTTTCACTTAGAGAAATCGGATAAGCCTAAGGAGAAAATAAATGCAAACATAAATATAAAAGTAAATATAAATAAAAAATAAATAAATAATAAAAATAAATAAATAAATAAAAGTAAATATAAATATAAAAGTAAAATACTTCATATGTTCACGAGCCGTATGATACAGTTCGAGAGAAAAACCTCACTGGGAAATATATAACATCTCTTTTTATCACTTTAAACGTTATTCTTTAGTGGATATTCGTATTTGAGTAGACGCCCCGTTTATTTATTAAACAGTATATTTTTTGTCTACCGGCCTGAATGTTGAATGTTCGAAATCTTATTAAAGAAAAATTCACGTTCTCTGACAAAATTCGAGCCTCCATCCCTCTGAGCAGAGTGACTCGGTATACTCTAACCATCTGAGTTTCAATGAACCAAACGTTCAGGTAGGGTCCAAATTTTACCTTCAAAAGAAACTAAAAAAAAAAATTGCCGAAATTTTTCATATCTACACAGTTTCGTATCCATAAATAAACAAAAGAAATTGTTTTAAGAAATAATAAATTCTTATTAATCAGACAGATTTTTTTTTATCATTTTATTCAAATACGAGTATCCACTAAAATAACGTTTAATAACATCTGTTGGATTAATAAAAATCCGTTGGATTAATAAAACAAACTGTTGGATTAAAAAAAAATCTGTTGATTTTAATAAAAGTCTATTATTAGGTTGGTGCAAAAATAATGTCGTTTTCTCACATAGTAACACATATGAGAAAACGACATTATTTTTGCACCAACCTAATACTTTCTTTTGAATAATTTCTCTTATAAAAATACTTTTTTTTATAATCATTCCACGCCCAAGCAAGGCAATAAAACCACTAAGACGGAAGAGGGGTTGCTGAGTGTGAAAGAACATGAGAAAAAAAAATTAAGGAGAGAGGACAATAAAAGAAAAGGGATTAAAAATACATAAGATAACGATCGAAATTGCATTTAAATTTTTGATATACAAAGAAAGTTGCGATAAGAGCTTCTAATAGGATTAAATAAAATGACAAATAAAGTTTGAATATGTAAACAACGAGTCGCCATTGTTAGTAGAGATGAAAGGAAACAGTATAAATTTCAATAAGACTGAATTATTATCTGTTTTATATAGCTATTAACTGATTAACAAAACAGAGAAAATACATTAGCATGCATGTAAATATAGCTGAACAGGAAGAAGGTATTCAAAGTCAGCTATTAGGAACTGCGTCTGTGATACACGCCCGCCTATTTAAGTGTTTGAAAGAGTTTAGACACTAAGAGAGGAAAGATATATCTATACCGGGAACAGGTCCGGTGTTGGTGTTGTCACTGCAGCATGTGGTGACAACACCGACAAATTGTCCCGATTGAATAGCTGCTTTACCCGTCTGCTCTCGGTGTCTTTGGCAAACCTGGCACAAAGCAAATAGGAGTAACTCACAATTTCCACAAGCGAGAAGGGCAAGCGAAGAAACTTACAGTAATATTTAACTATTTTAACTGTAAAATGATAAGACCTAGTGGCCAATCTAGTACTGTCCTTCGTATAGTTTAGGTACCAAAGAGGAAAGCTCAACAGGACAATTACCATGAAAGTATTTACTGAAAATGCACATGGTAACGACGGTGTACGGCTATGGGAAAGTGAGATGCCAGGTTATTAATAAAATTGCAGATTCTTCTTTGGTTTTTCTAAAAAATCAGAAACTAGCTTTTCTTCTATTCCTCTTCACTTTCTTCTTTAGGGCCTGATTCTAAAACAATATAAAAATATTCAGGTAACTTTAACTGCAAAATAGATAGAAAATGATACTTTAGATTTCCTGAGAAGCGATTTCGAGAGGTGTCTGAAATGTCCAGGGAGACGTTCAAATGAGTGGGTAACTTGACAAGTAAACAGACTCCCCAATCTCTTTTAAAATTCTCTGTACTCAGGGAATGCACTTTACACACACACACACACACACACACATATATATATATATATATATATATATATATATATATATATATATATATCGATCCCGGTTTGAAGCAATTGGGTGTCTTTCATGAAAATATGTAAGTGGGTGGAAACATGTTAAAAAAAAATCTCTTTTTAACAAGATTTTCTGAAAAAAAAATTTCAAAAATAATTTCATTCATTTCTGAATAAGTCCTGAAAGTTTCATTAAAATCCAACAATTATTTGATTTTTGCAAGAATTTCCTAAATTAACGTGTGTTTTCGTCGGGAAAAGCGCAAAATAAAACAAACCTTTTTTTTAGTCTTTTCGCGCTGTCGTAAAAAAAACAATTTTTAACCAAAATTTTCTACGTGCTAGAAAGGAGTAAAAAATTTCAAAATATAATCAAAAAAATACTTTGATCTTTCCTATTCATAACAACATAAACATAATTTAAACAAAACTTTGTTTTCGTTGATTTATGAGGCTTTTTTCATCGTGATATGCCGCTTTTTACGTGACCTAATGGAGGTACCTATTAGGTAAGTGCAAATCATCAATTGACAGTTATCCGCTGATAGACAATGAAGTATCAATTGGCGATGCAGAGTGATTCAGGGCTAATGTACACGTTTGGACTTTTTCAGTTTTATTTATTTATTGGCAACCCTCCCGCCTTCTCTTTCTCTTTCTCTCTCTCTCTCTCTCTGACAGGGTAAGTTTGAGAGTTGACTTAAATCCGTTTATACTACATGCTTCACTTATTTTGAAACGGCTTTTACAATTAGATGTTCGTGGAATAGAGTATTAGCTACAAGTATGCCATAAAGAGTTAATGTTATCAAATTTCCAATGTCTGTCAGATTCATCGAAACTTGCTGCCTATATATATATATATATATATATATATATATATATATGGGGAAATGTATGACAACGTGGAAAAAAGTTTTCGTGTGACGCCTTTCGCAAATGAAATCATAAAATTTTTCTTGTGAAGCGTTACGCTTCACAAGAAAAATTTTTTTCGACTTTGTCATATATTTTCCCTGAATATTGTTCTTTATATATAAAATTTTATATATCGTTGCCACACACACACACACACATATATATATATATATATATATATATATATATATATATATATATATATATATATATATATATATATGAGTTGGTGTCAAGTATGGATCAGATATGGATACATTTATCAATCTAACGTATACTTTAATTAAAGCTTTATAAGAGAATGAGATATGGAGAAAAAGTAGGAAATTCCTTTATTTTGTGTTGTTTTATTTTCGTTTGTTGAGCATGTTTCACCTGCAATTGACTTGTCGAACGAAAGTTAGTATAATTTGTGGCGTTCCGAATTTAAGGAGATGTGATGCATCTATTCGAAGTTTCAGGAAATTAAAATCAAACACAAAAATTTAAAATAGTAGAATTTCTTTCTTTCCATATCTCATTCTCGGATGAAGCTTTAATAAACGTTAAACCTGTTAGACTGATAAACGTTTCCTATCTGTTCCCCCCTCTCCATGTCTGCCATTCTTTCTCTTCCCTCTAAAAAGTCTCATATTGAAATCTCTGACTTTCTCCCCCTTTCTTTCTTTCCTCTTTTAACTTTAAAACTTTTACGTTTTCACTTTTCTCTCTCTCTCTCCCCCTTTTTTCTTTTTTCTTTTCCTTGAATAAATTGAACTCCATTTATATTTGTAAAATCAGTCTGAAGAGATGGACGTCTGAGTCCACTAAATAAATTATCACCTGACCGAATGGATTTTTAAGGATCCTGTATTCATTATTATATTGCTCTGTTCTTACATTGAGCTCTCTTTAGATTTACATCCTCCTTGGAATTATCTCTAGTAATTATCAAATGATATTATTTATTACTGATATTATTTACATTATAATCGGCCTCGTTTATTTATGGCTCGACCCTAAATGGCTAACTGCAATTCTAGGAGTAATTAGGTTATTATTTACTAGAATCCAAGAAAGTCACAACGATTCCTGGTGTATTTACCTGCAAATAAAGCTAGACGAACATGCCAATACATTGCTATTTTGCATGCATACTTCTTGAAGAAGAAAAAAAGGCAAAAAAAATGGTGACACCTTTGTGCTTCCCGGAGTATCATACTGTTAAAAAGATTTAATTTATTTTGTTTTATATTCCTTTATGTCTATATTTTATAATCTATAAAAATCACTCCGCTCTACCTTTTTGAACAGCGGTAGAGTAGAAGTTTATACCTCGTTTCCTGTTTAGGATTGGGTTTCCGGTTCCTTTTAAAGTCTACTTCAACTCTATATTTCTAACGTCTCCTCCCCGGTCTTTTTAACAGGAGTACATGTTTATCCTTTGTTCCCTGTTTAGAATTGGGTTTCCGCTTTC
This sequence comes from Acanthosepion lycidas, assembly GCA_963932145.1. Classification (NCBI taxonomy): domain Eukaryota; kingdom Metazoa; phylum Mollusca; class Cephalopoda; order Sepiida; family Sepiidae; genus Acanthosepion; species Acanthosepion lycidas. The sequence goes on from OZ010584.1 coordinate 26,259,845, forward strand.
TTCTAAAGTCTACTTCAACTCTGTACTTCTAACGTCTCCACCCCGGTCTTTTGAACAGGAGTAGAGAGTTTATCCCTTTTTCCTAGTTTAGAAATGGGTTTCCGCTTCTTTCTAAACTCTACTTCATCTCTATAATTCTAACGTCTCCTCCCCTGCCTTTTGAACAGGAGTAGAGGTTTAACCCTTGTTCCCTGTTTAGGATTGGGTTTCCGCTTCCTTCTAAAGTCTACTTCAACTCTATACTTCTAACGTCTCCTCCCCTGTCTTTTGAGCAGGAGTAGAGGTTTATCCCTTGTTCCATGTTTAGGATTGGGTGTCCGATTCCTTCTAAACTCTACTTCAACTCTATACTTCTAACGTCACCTCCCAGGTCTTTTGAACAGGAGTAGAGAGTTTATCCCTTGTTCCCTGTTTAGGATTGGGTTTCCGCTTCCTTCTAAAGACTACTTCAACTCTATACTTCTAACGTCTCCTCCCCTGCCTTTTGAACAGGAGTAGAGGTTTAACCCTTGTTCCCTGTTTAGGATTGGGTTTCCGCTTCCTTCTAAAGTCTACTTCAACTCTATACTTCTAACGTCTCATCCACTGTCTTTTGAACAGGAGTAGAGGTTTATCCCTTGTTCCATGTTTAGGATTGGGTGTCCGATTCCTTCTAAACTCTACTTCAACTCTATACTTCTAACGTCACCTCCCCGGTCTTTTGAACAGGAGTAGAGGTTTATCTTTTCTTCCCTGTCTAGGATTGGGTTTCCGGTTCCTTCTAAAGTCTACTTCAAATCTATGCTTCTAACATCTCCGAAACCCTGAAATTTTTTAAACCATTTATTTTCTTTATTTCCTTCAATAGGAGTAAATAGGTTTGGATATCGTCCAGTTCACACTATTCCAGGTATTTTGAACAGGAGTTTTATCCCTTGGTTGCTGCTTAGGATTGTATTTCCGGCTCCTTTTAAAGTCTACTTCAACACTGTACTTCTAACAACTCTGCTTATAATGTGAAATTTTATTTATTACCTATTTATTTACTTCTTCAATAGGAGTAGATAAGTTTGTATATCGTCCGGTTCACACTCTTCCTTGGTCTTTTGAACAGGAGTAGAATTTTATCGCTTCGTTTCTTGTTTAGGATTGGGTTTCCGGTTCTTTCTAACGTCTTCTCATTTACTTTCACTCCCTGAAGCTCCTTGCGTCTTAGTAGCGCCATCGCCTTGTTTGGGGTGATTTGATTCTTAAAAAGTCCCAAAAAGTCTTCAAAATTTCAATTTTTGTTATATTTCAGTTTTTAGAAATGTTTTTTTTTTATTTTTTTTTTTATAATTAGGCCAATATAAACATAATAAAGTACCGTATAATTTTTTTTTTTTTTCGTTTTTTACTCCGTTGGCGTTTATGCAATATTTTCTCGTCGTTTACGGGTTGCAAAACAAAAAGAAAAACAAAAAAAAAAAACTCAAAAAAACAACAAAAAAACAAAAAACAAAAACAAAAAAACAACAAAATAACAGAAAAAAACAACAAAAAAAAACAACAAAAAAAACAAACGGAAAACAGTGGTTTTTAGCCGTTCCAAATATAAAGTTTCATGGTTGAAAACCTCCGGGAGAGGTTGGAGCGAGACAATCACTCTAAAAACGTGGTATATCGGTCAAAGGCTCGGGTTGGGTCGGCCCGGGTTGGGTCGGCCCGGGCTGGGTTGTCTCGGGAGGGTCGAACTGATTTGGCCATTACGATTTCGGTATGGCGTTGGTGTGGTTAGAACAAAAATAAACGTGTGAGGCAAGTTTTTTTTTTTTTTTTTTTTTATGGAGGGGAACACAAGTGATTATCATATCTCAGTCGGAATCAGATTCGGTAATTTTAGTATTGCTTGTCATCAAGCAGTTTGGCAGATTGCCCCTTCTCCATTTACCATCAGTCTTCCAAACAAAATCAAAACAAAAATTACTGTTATCATCTCCCTTCACCCTTTTCTCTTATTCCCTCCCCTCTTTCTACGTGCCATTTCCTTTCAGGGCGTAAATGATAATGTCTCGCCACAATTTTAAACTTTACCAGCATTCTTTATTTCTTATTTTTGTCATCCATTCACGCAAAATCGTTAAGTAGGTTACTCTCTCTTAACTACTGTGTCGCTATGTCCTCTTAGTGTTAAATTCTCCAAGCACTCTTTCCTCATAATGCAGTCAATAAATTTCAGCCACCTTTTTTATCGATTGTCGGTCTCTGTGTCTGTGTAGTTTCGATGTTCCTTAAGGCTTCATCGTCGTCAAATAACATTTTTCTGAATTCAGTTGTCAAGTTTAATCCGCTACCGGAACAGCTCCTCCATTCAACCTTTCCTTCTGGAGCATTTTTTGCGCATGTAAATACAAAGAGGGTCATTTGTGTAAAAGGAAAAAAAACAAAACAATCAAACATATATAAAGTGTGCCTTTGGTAAATTGTCGCCATTTTATATATTTTTTTAATTTCGCGCATGCGTGTTGTTTGTTTTTTTATCTTGTCGACTGCCGAGTATAGTAGGATTAATCGGGCACCGGTCTGTGAGGAAAAAAAGAGCCCCATAACGCAATTCAGTCCGCCAGAAATTTGGAAACGGCATGCTGTACTGCTTGGCATTCGCACTGGAAGCTCCAATACGAACTTTTGAAAGTGTTTGGGTGCAGAGGATTCGTAAAGAGTTGGATGAGTCTAATGGTGATTACGAAGGTGTTTGGAATGATCACTCGTGATGACGACATTATGATTCCATTCATCTTCCCACAGGGCCTCGGACTCAACACGGATGTCTACATCCTTGAAAAGGTAGTTCTGCCCTGGATCAATATATATATTCAAGATATTTTTGTATCATTTTGGTAATATATGTCTTAACACGAGATGTTAGTGTCATTTCCATTTTTGCGTAATTTAGATAACAGCCTATATATATATATATATATATATATATATATATATATATATATATATATATATATATATGTTTGTGTGTGTGTGTGTGACGTCCGCCGGTGTCGCTGCGCCAAATATGACGTCTGCCTGGCCGCGCGCGTCGTCCTGTCCAGGTTGCGGCACCAGTTGGGACGTCACCCCGTCTGTCTCCGCGCCGTCGCCGTCCTATCCTGTTCTGTGGCGACCAACTGGCTTGGTATTGGTCGCGGCACCAAATGTGGCGTTCTAACCTTTTGGTGATTCGGTATCAGCCTTGTCGTTCCCAGCTCGCCTCCAACGTCTGGTTACCGAAGTAACTGTTTTGATTTCTAGTCTAACCTACCCACGTTGTGATTTGATCTTAGGTAGACGAAATCAATCAGTCGCCGGGCCGTAATGCAAGTCGAGTCCGAACAAGGGTAATACCGCACAAGTATATGTAAAAGAAAATAAAGTAATAACTCGAAAAGTTCAGATGTGTTAAAAAAGAATAACAATATTTTATATCTGGTTGCTGAATACAGGACTGCGTCTTTCTCCCAAACCGCTAATATGGATTCGTGAAACTTTGTGTTTGTTAGGCTTGTTTTGGTGGTATGAGTCTAAGTCGTTCTTCAAAAATAAATTGTTCTTGCTTAGAAGTTGAGGTCGAGAATGCGTGGAATCTCAAGTCAGCTTTTTGCGAGCCTGTCTGCGAGCTCTCAGCTCACTGCAACTGCTTGCCTGTCCCTCTAGCCCAAACTGCTCAGCTTTCTTAATTCAACTCCCGCAACTCGTTGCGACTCTGCTTATATGGACCCCGACCAAAACCGGGGTGGGCCTGTCGGGGTTTGAGGTTCCTTGATAATTCTAAAGCCGCATTAAGGGTTTTTCTTTGTTCTCGGTCAGGAAGAATTATTAATTTCCATTTTTGGAAGTCTTTCGTCCACCCAAATTCTTCCTTTCTCATATTGGTATCTCACCCATACCCTCAGAGGGTGTCAACGGGTTTCCTCACTTTCTCACAGTGGCATCTCATACCGATCCCTTCAGGGAGGCGTCAACAGGCCTCCCCTCCTTCTTCATATGATTACCTTCACCTACTGCCACCATTCAGCCAATGGACGCCCAGCAGTGTGGGTGTGGCTAGACTAGCCTCGGTTTAAAAAAATCTTGCTCAAAGAAAAAAAAAAATTATCTTCATTTTTTTTTCTTTTTCTTTTCTTTCTTTTCTTCTGCCCGATAACTAATCCTTAGATTCTTATCTTAACCGAATCCCATCTGGAGTTCATCAATCGAGATTTTTCGACTGGCGACTTCGCATTCTGTCGCTAATTAACTGTTCCGATAAAAACTTTTATCATGTCCAGGTTTGACATAAAACAGGTGTTTTTCCCAAATGATATGGGGGGGGTCTAACGGACATTTTGGTTTCGGTCAGGGCATGACCTAATTAATTTTTATCTCTTAGCATTCTGTCTCGTAGGCCACTCGGCCAATTTGAAACTTTCCTTATTGCCATGGGCAGATGGCTATATCTTACTTTCTTCGCTAATGAAAATAAAATCTTTACCACTTTTCCTTGTTAGAAAAAAAATAACATCGTCTTTTCGTGATAGATTCTTATCACCTAATTTAATTCTCGCCTTTTCTTCTTTTTTTTTTTTTCTCGCAACCCTAAATAGTGTCACATATATATATAAGGGTGCAGAGGATTCGGAAAGAGTTGGATGAGTCTAATTGTGATTACGAAGTTACAGAAGCTCGGAAAACATATTTTGATCATTCATATCAGAAAAGAAGTCCAAAATTTGTTGGTGAGGGCTCCAGACTCAACAAGGAGGCCGAGATCAAGTCCCTTGAGGACATAATGCTGGCCTGGATCAAGAGGATGCTGCTGCAAGACACTATGTCAGGCAACAGGACTCTGAACCATTCCAAACAGGTAGGAGTACCGAGTCATGGCTGTCAGACAATTTCTGCGACCACAGAATTACATTCCATATGGAAACCTATCTCCCCAGACTGCAACCCCACTTGATTATTATATTTGGGGCGCAGTTGAGCAAGATATCAACAAATCTCCTTGTAACACCAAAGATGAACTGAAGGCAAGGATTATGGCAATATTCACCGACTTAAGGAGACCGTCCAGAAAAGAAGACAAAAATGAACAATATAAGAAAATATGCACAGTGTGGGATGGATTTCCATCGTACCCTCTGTGTTGTATATATATATATATATATATATATATATATATATATATATATATATAAAGTGAGCATAGAAGTCAACACTTAGAGGCAACAGTCTATTTCATGCTAGACGCAATCGTCAGGCCTGACGATTGCATCTAGCATGACACGGTCTGTCGCCTCTAAGTGTTGACTTCTATGTTCACTTTTATATTTACACACGCTCTATCTCTGATATTGAGCACTTTATCTCATAAATATAGCCCATCTTAAGACTATATTTCTTCACACACACACACACACATACATATATATATATATACATATATATATATATATATATATATATATATATATATATATATATATATTATTGTAAAAAAAAGAAGGAAGAACAGTAAGATATGTAATCCGGTGTTCTTATTGCTATTTTTATTTTTACAAAACAGTGCTCAATGTAAATTTACAGAGTATAAATATGATTTAAACATATGGTTTCATCGCTACACAGGAATTACCATGTTTCAAAAACAAAAAACTTCAAATTCAATTATATTAAATTAAAAGCGTTAGTTCTGTTTCATCATCAAGCGATTTTTAGAATAACTTATTTTAAAATTTACTGAGTTTTTAAAGCACATACATTCATAATTTTTGTTTCCAAGGATACAGAGAAATCCAGTCATTTGGACAGGGGCGGTAGTGTGTCCTTTTTTATTAACTATTATTGTATCAATTATGAGTTACATTAGAAAAAGAGGTTAAGTTTAGGGAGGGTAGGGGTGCCTTTTTTCAACGAATTATGACATCCGTTCAACGCATGGCGTCTGGTTTTTTATCAACGGCAAAAAGATTTTCGGCATTTTATTCGTTAAATTTCTACTTGTATACATACAGATTCTTTCTAAAAAGGGATGTTTGAGTTAGAATACGTTGTATTGATCTACAATTTTAAAATATTATTTTTACTTTTTATTACTAATAGATTATATTTCTTTTTAAAACAAATAAATGTAATAGAATTACTTAAATTATTTAAAAATTATTATTACGTATAAGGATGTATATTACCAGCTACTCTTTTTCCTTAATATTATTTAAGGAAAATTTTTGACAATGTCGGCAAAAAATAGCTATTTCATGTCTCTAATTCAGTAAATTTTTATTTTTTATAAACCTAGTAATATATAGTTTCTCATGTATGCACATGAAACATGGTAATTCCTGTGTAGCGATGAAACCATGTTTTTAAATCAGTTAATTTAGAATATATATATATATATATATATATATATATATATATATATATATATATATATATATATATATATATATATATGAAAAGTGTGTGTATATAAATATAAACATATATTTTTTTTTAAATTAATCAGTTTGTCTGACGATCGCAAAAGCGTGAAACCCAGGGTCACAAACTCACATCAATCCAACCAAATGCACACACACACAAATGTATGTATATATATATATATATATATATATATATATATATATATATATATATATATATATATTGTTGGTGTGTGGGTTGCGTTGTTTTAATGTAGATGGCCTCAACATATTACAATGCATTTAAACATATGGTTCTGTTGATAGCTTTTTTTTCTTCCACGTGTTCATGTACGACGTCATATTTAGGTTGGTGCAAAAACAATGACGTAATAATGTCGTTTTTTGACGTTCAAAAATAAGTCAAAAAACGACATTATTACGTCATTATTTTTGCACCAACCTAATAGAATCGCATTAAGAATTTTCGACCTGCTACCGTCAACATCGCATAGCAAACTTCTGTGTAAACAAAACAGGATGTCATCTTTGACGGTGAACATCTGTTGTAATGTCCGTATAACCACTCTGATGATGATTCACGTGAGCCGAAATCTTAGATCGAGGACCAGTATAGTAAAGAAATGTCCAAATGTTGGACAGTTTTGCTCTTTATTTTCCTCTTGAAACTAAAGCCATTATACGACGCTTAGAAAGGCTCATGATAAAATATAAAATGATAAAACATAACAGACATTCATTTTCTGTGTAACAATGCATGTTTGAATAATGATATGCTACCCATATATATATATATATATATATATATATATATGTATATTTTGAACAATAAAAATTAAAAAATTAAAATCCTCAGACACACTGGGTTGTAGATTAATATTCTTTCGTTTTTTTTTTTTTATTATTATTCCATTTAGATTCCTCGACTAGTTTCGGCCGAAATGGCCATCATCGGGAGGAGAAATATTTCTGCTTGCTGCTAGCACTAAACTACAGAAATGAATGTCTTGATGGAGAAAATGAACTTTTGTCTGTAGTTTTCATTTGTTTTTTTTATTTTTTTAGCTTTTTAACATGAATCTTTTAACATTCCTTGTGTTGATCAAACAGTCTCTTTTAAGTTGTTATTTGAGATAAGAGCTGGATAGATACATGCTGCTATGAATTCTCTGGTCAGTTTGACAGTTTTATTGGACTTGGTGCGGGGATGTGTCTCTGTTTAGTGTTTGTGTGTGTGTGTTATTTGGTTCTTAGGGAGTGAGTGAGTATGATATGTGTAAGCGTGTGTATTGCTGTGGGTGTGTGTTATCATTTGGCTCATTAGGGAGTGAGTGCGTATGATGTGTCTAAGTGTGTATATTCGTGTGGGTGAGTAAAGACGTCAGTAGCTCTCCTAGCCATTGACGATTTTTGTATAGTAAAGACGTTACAATTTCCCTTACTCTATGCTGTTCGACGATAGCGTGTGGGTAGAATCTCAGACTTGATACCAAATTGGCGGTCGGGTTTCAAACTCGGCTGAAGCAATCGGATATCTAGCCACACTGATGACGTGCATATATATATATATATACACACACTCACATACACATATATATATATATATATAGTGTATTGAGGCAGAATATCATTATTTAAACATATGTTGTTACATATAACAGGCAATGATTTTGTATTATGTCTGATCATGAGCCGTTCAAAAGGTCGTATGTCTGCTTTAATTTCGGGTGAAAATAAAAACAAAAATTGTCCAACATTTAGATATTTTTTAAGATGGTCCTTGATCAAAGCTTTCGGCTCACATAAGTCATCTTCAGAGTCGTTATACGGACATTCAAACAAAGATATTCAGCATCGAAAATGATATTTTGTTATGTTGACATAGAAGATTGCTATGACGTCATAGAACCGCATCTACAGTTTACGACCTGCGTCTGCTATTCCGCGACCCTTATCGTCGCATAGCAATCTTCTATGTCAATCACTGTCTATCACTTGTATATCCTTGCTTGAACCGATTTCTAATGCTCTGGACTGAGCGGCTTGAGGAGAGTAGTCGTAGCTCGTGGGGGCACATTCCTATGGGCAAGGGAAACTCGGATGTGATCCACCACGGAATATGTGGTCGAGCGGCCCTATATCGAGTCTAATTAGTCACCTCTTCCTTTGGGCACGTCGGCGTGGTGTAATGGTTAGCAAACTTGTCTTGCTAAAAACAGTATTCACTAAATAATGAGTTCGATCCTCACTTGGTGCTCCACATTCTCGGCCCTGTGCCACATCTAAGCTGTGCTTAGAAAATCACTATGAGGGCACCTCCAGATAGCGTAATTCTTAGCAAGCTTGTCTTGCTAGAACAATTACGGCTAAGTAGAGAGTTCGATCTACACTGGGTGCCCCATACTTTCGGCCTTGTGCCACATCTACGTTACACTTGGAAAATTACTAGTCACCTGTTCGTCACCGAGGCCTGTTGGTACAGTTGGTTTGGCGTTTACCTCATGACATAACGGTCTGGGTTTCAATTCTCGTTAGTGGATGTGCACTGCTGATGAGTTCCAAATATTAGACGAAACGTCCGTCCAGTTCTTTTTGCATTCTGTTAAGGTTTCTTCTAGACTCGATGAATTATTTAACTATGATATATATATATATATATATATATATATATATATATATATATATATATATATATATATATATATATATATATATATAAATTATGATGTATATATAAATATATTTACTTATTTATGATATATATATATATGCATATTTACTAAATTATGATATATATATATATATATCATAATTAAGTAAATATATATATATATATATATATATATATATATATATATATATATATATATATATATATGATAATAATAATAATAATAATAATAATAATAATAATAATACGCCACGCCGACAGTACGACGCGGAGTTTCATGCACTTTGCAGTCATCAGATACACAAGAACTGTTCACAGTCTGATTAATATTTCTGAGTCTCACAATATTTCTGTTGTTAAATATTTAATTGCTCTACAATCTAAATTTAAACTTAGGTTCAAACTTATGCTGTTGAAAACTTCCTCTTTTCTCACATGCTCTGTCTATGTTATTCTTAGCATTTCCCTGTTGGGCCACAGCTCTGTCAGCTCAGTTTCCGTGTTCATTTGTGAGGAAAATGTTTAATATTCACTGCCATAGTTTTAAAAATTATTTCACCCGAAGCAAGCCGATAATGTCACTAAGACGCAAATGGTTACTGGGTATGGTAGAGAATGAGAAAACTTTAGTAAGGAGAAAGGACAATAAAAATACAAATTTCCGGATGACGGAAGATGGCGGTTGAGGTTGAATTTTATCTTTTGAAACTTCTACTTGAGAGGAAATGAAGAAACGAGAAGAGACTTTTATAGGGAAAAAGTGTGAGAAAAGAAGCTATTAGAATAGAACTTAACAGTTACATATAGCTAGTTCAACAGTAAAACCTTGAAACCTAATGGCCAACCTAGTCGAGGTATTCAGGAGAATCTCTTCAGAACAACTGTCATGAAAATGTTTATAGAAAAGACAGAGGGAAGACACGTCACGGTGGTGTGACATTGACTGAAGTCGAGATGCCAGATCAGGACTGATAACATTACAGACCTTTCTTTGGATTTTGTCAAGAATCTCGAGATATATAGCCGTAGCATCAAATCAGATAGGATAGCAATATTCTAACGAACTGATAAAAGTTAGATTTATAAATGTGCAAGACGGATTCAGACGAGAAAAATTGTTTGGCACGATACAGTGATCCAACGTTACTAACAGTAAACTTAACAATTGATTCAGTATAATCGCTCCATTTCATGACAGTGGAAAACGCGAGACAAAGATTGCACGTCAAGTTACTCTTCTCAAATGTTAGCATCAGCCATGCTCATTGAAAGAAATACAAAAGGTTATCTATGGTGAATAAAAAAGTTTCGTTTTTGAATCACTCCTTGCCTCACTTAACTGATTGGGAGGTCATTTTTGAGAGCGCAGCTGCCAGTTTTACATTATTGGACACATTACATAGCTTACTTAAATTATTTACATTATTCGGACTATTATCCTCATCTTCATTGCCATATTCACAACGTTTTGGTCGTTGTACGCTTCGGCCTTCTTCAGGTGATTGGAATTTCGAAAGAAACCTTTTATTTCGTCCACCGGGGTAAATTGTCGTCAATATAAATATAGATTCATTCGAACCAGATTCTGACCGCTGTACTCATCGACTTTCTGCAAGTGACGCATTCCCATAGCTTTTTTTTCCGTACGGATGGCTTTAACTGATCTATGATAGCATCTTTGTCTCATTCCTCCAGCATGTACATCACAGCAGTGCAAAAAATAGCTGCGGAAGTTCGAGTGGTACGAAGGCCTAAAATGAATAAAATAATTAATGTCCTAGACTATACTGTTTTCTTTCTTTTATGTACCGTGTCCCTCTTTGGCCCTAGATGAGCATGACCCTTCACATCTTCCTGTCCCTTGTAGCTCTTAACATGTTTCCCCATTTTGTTACTTCTCCCAAACCCTCTTCTACCATCCATTTGATCAAGCTCGTCAAGTATGCTTCGCGTTGCTTTCATCCGTCCCGCAATCTGTCCTGTGAGTATCAGATTTTCCAATCCCCTTTTCTCATTATGTGCTCCAGAAATTTCAGCAGTCTCCTCCTGATTTTGAGTATAAGCTTCGTCTTTGTTTCCATTTACTCTAAAACTTTGTCGTTTCTCATATGTTTAGTCCATGTTATCCTCAGTATCTTTCTGTAGGACAAGATTTCTGTTGCTTCAAGTCTCATTTTCATCTTTGAGGAGATTGTCCAGCATTCGCTGCCATACAAGAGGACAGATATCACGTAACCCTTTTCTTTGTTTCTAACGAAAATTTCCCATCCCTTAATACTCTGCTTAGCTTTTGCAAGGCATCTTTGGCCATCCCAATACGTCTTCGGATCTCAGTGTCGCACTTTCCGTCCTCTGTTAGAACACTTCCCAGATATTTGAATTTCTGTACTTGTTTGAATTTAGTCTCCCCAATTTGTAATTTGGGCTCATCCTGTTGCTGATAACCATACATTCTGTCTTGTAGTTTATGGCATTTATCAAAAACTATAAGCTGATTTTATTTGTTTGACTCAATATTGTTTCTACTGGCACCATGCTTGCAAAAAAAAAATAACAATAATGAATCTAGGACACTAGCCGGTAAATACTTTTCGCATCACTCCCATCAAAATTATTTCCAGGGATACCATTGCTCAAAAACTTTTACATATACTTTCATAGTCCGATAACTTTAACTGGAATAGATTCTAATTTATACAGCTAACTGGGCACGCATTTCTACTGACAGGAAATGGAGTGTGTATATTGAATCCTTTTCTAGGTCATGGTGAAACCATTTGGTTTCCTGTGTTCTCTGCACTGCAGTGGACAGGCATGTCTTGCTTCTCTTCTGTCTAGAGAGCAACAATAACTTGCATCAATCCCCCAAGTGAAAACAGGCCCTTACTGTCAAGAAAATCGACTTGCAATATCCTAGAATTTGACTTGGGCCCGAACACGTTGGTACAGGGGTGAATTGTCCTGTCAGCGGTGCCTAGGATACGCCGACTGTTTCCACTAAAGAATTATCATACACCCCTAAAAGAGCCAATGGAATAATAATAATAATAATAATAATAATAATAATAATAATAATAATAATAATACCCAGCTGGTCGATCAGAAAAAAGCTTTCAATTAGAATGCAATAAAAACAGCATCATGTTTAGATGTAAAAGAGTCTATCTTGTTCAATTACTTTAAAGTACTTTCATTAAAAAACATTTTGAATTAATGCAGTTACTAATATAACAGAAGTAGTCTGTATTTATTCAGTCGAAGTTAACTGAGGACGTAAAGGAGTAAAACAGGAGACATGAAGACCCACTTCACAATTATTTTGAAGTTTTTGAAATTCAATTTTTCAGTGTGCTACCAGGGATGTAAAAGAGGATACATTTATAAAGCAATTGTTAAATTTGATGAAACTTGGTTGAAAGATCGACGAAAAATAAGAAAGAAACAATTAAAATTGCCATTTTTCGCTATTTACGCGGGTTTTCACTATAAGGGCGGACTCAGTTATCAAGATAAATGACTGTTAAACAAGCAATTTATTGTTGGCTACAATTGAGTGAAGTTTGTATTAGATTGCTTAAAAATTGAGGGAGTTTTTAGTTTAACATTTGTGCTGAAATCGATTTTTCGTTTTTCGCGGTTTGTAGAAATAAAAATGCGGTACCATTGATCTCGTCATGATGTAAGTAACCTACATACCGTGTTTGAACAAAATCGGAGGAAACAAGCTGAATTCATCGATTTTTTGATCGGCTTATCGATTATTGATTTTTTAAAAATTTACATATCTCTTACATTATACAATGCATGTGCCAAGTTTGGTCAAAATCGGTTGGATGGATCTCGAGTGAACAGCTATCATACATACAGAGAGACATACTCTGTTTTATATATAATAAAAATAATAATAATAATAATAATAATAATTATAATAATAATAATAATAATGATAATAATCATGCCTCAAAGAGATACAAAAAATTGTTCTGACAAGTACAGCCAACACTTTACGAAGGGCTTTAACTATGTAATCTTTTTTTTTTTTTTTTGTCAGTGGAAAGTGTCATGATGCCATTTCTAACCCTCGGCAAACGTGTAAACGCCAGAAATCAAAGAAAATAAAAATAAAAATAATAATACCAACAACAACAACAACAATGGTGAGATATGATGTAGACAACCTCCGTACCATTCAGTGGCTACATAATGCAGGGTTGAAAGCTGAAAATGAACGTTTTATTCTTGCTGCACAGGACCAGTGCTTGCTAACTGGAAATTACCAAGTAGACACACTGAAACATGCAGTAACCCAAAAGCATATTCCGTGAAAAATATTCAGAAACAAGTGAACATCTTGTATCAGGCTGCACAATATAAGTACCTACTAAATATAAACCTCTGCATGAGAGAATAGGTCAATATCTGTATTGGAAAATATGCAGCTTTTAGGGGAAGGAAACTGCAGGAAACGTGTATATACATCACCCAGATCCGGTTACAGTGATAGGACCTGTAACAACTTTATGGGACGGTACAATACACACATGCAGAATAATCAAAGCTAATCACCCGTATATTGTGATCAAAGACCACAAAGACATAATGTACTTTCTTATTTATATTACAGTCCCTGCAGACTGTAATTTATCTTTGAAGATCTTCAAAAAAAAAAAAAAAAAAAAAAAACTATCAAAATACAAGGATCTTGAAGTGGAAATCTCGAAAATGTGGCACATGAAGACATCAGTAATTCCAGTTGTCGTTGGAGCACTCGGAATAAATGGAAGAGGTTCCGATAGAGTCATTGAAGGGATTCCTGGTAGACCATTACTTAAAGAAATACAAAAAATTGTACTCAAAAGTACAGCTCACACATTATAAGGAGCTTTATCTATGAAAAATGTGTCTGATCTCAGTTTTTTTTTTTTACAATAATGTTCAGTGGAAAATGTCATAGGCGACTTTAGGTCTCTGATTGGGACACGGAAGTAAATATGTATACAACAGAAATAAAAGGAAATAATAATAATAATAATAATAATAATAATAATAATAATAATAATAATAATAATGGCTGTTTTGATGCTACACCAGACATGGCTCTGATGGCTTTTGATCTTATTAAGTGGTGGCATTAACATGTAATACGATAAATATTCCATTTCCTACCACGTATTTGCTTGTCAATAGTCGGAACATTTTCCCACATCCTGCTGATATACTGAGCATATCATATAGGAGTAAGGATAGCCGGCAAAACTGTAATCACTTTTTGTTTGAGTTTAAGAGCAGTTGGTCTCATTTCTCCGTATATTGAGTTCTCATATTGAGACGAGCAGATGATGTCCAAGTTTCCGATCCATACAGTAGGTCTGGTTCAATCAATGTTCGAAAGGTTTGGACTTTTAAAGAGGATGGAAGGTTCGAGCGCCAAATAGGAGTAAGTATGAGACGATTTCCCTGTCCGCTCTGTGGTAGTGGCCGGCAAACTGTAATCGTTTTTGTTTGAGTTTAAGTGAGATTGTTCACGGTTCTCCGTAAATTGTGTTAAGATTTGCATGGGATCTCCAGTTGATGTTCTGGATTTTTCTAAGTAAATTTGTATATGTTCCATCCAGTCGTCTTTCAAGACGAGCAGATAATGTCTGAATTTCTGATCCATACAGTAAAACTGGTTTAATCAATTTTGGAAAGGTCTGGAACATAATACCCCGTTGCGGAGTCGGGAAGGGGTGTTCTTTTTTTAATTTTGAAGGATGTTAGCATCTCTGCTCATGAGCGGGAGCAGCCGAACAACATAATCATCTTCAACATCATCATCCTTCGACCTGGTGCGAACTCCATTGACAATCCCTTTCCATACTGTTTAGTCCTGTATTGCTGTCCCCAGGTCACCAATGTTCAACCCTGAGTCCCGAGCTATGTTCTCTAGGTAAGTCAATTTTCGTGAAAAGACACTTCCAGAAGGATGCCATAGGGGTAAGGATAGCCGGCAAAACTGTAATCACTTATTGTTTGAGCTTAAGAGAAAGCGTTCCTGAGCGGGTGTAGTCGTGCTTGATATTAGGATTTACATGTTGTTGTTTTGATGAATAAATTAGAATAAGAAGGTATGCAACTGAACAGTACCGTTTGTGTATCATATCTAGATACTTGGAAGCACCTTCATTTTGACTGTAAAGCATTAGCTTGTTATACCCTTATTTGAGTGGGTTTCAAGACAGTTATATTGGGACCCTTATATCTTTACCTCAGCGTAACCATATATTTGTACCTCAGCCCCAGTTTCTTTGCGTGCTGCTCAGTAGGTATCAATAATAATAATAATAATAATAATAATAATAACAGTTAAGAGAAGTGCGCGATTTAAGAAAAGAAAAAACGTAATGTTTGACAGTGTTAAACAATATTTCAACAGAATGTCTGTCTTCTACAAGTTATATTTTAAAAAAATTCAAGTATAAAAATATACAAATCTATTAAAATTATAAATCTTTGTATAAACGTTGCTTGTCATGTAATGAAAAATAAAACACGGATGTACTGGTAATCAATGCGTCAAAACGAATGAAACGCCACCAGCGTAAAGGCATGCAACTGAAACGTGCTTAATATGATAGTGATCTTGTTCACCTTGGAATTTTCCGTTAGCAGATTAGTTACTAAGAGTAATTCATCAAACAACTGTATAAATCTTATGGAACTCTCCTGTCAGTTTGTTCATTCCTCCGAAGCAGAATGTTAGTAGTTTGCATATGTAACTATCCTAATGAGTTTTAAGGCCTCTGACCTGAAATGGTTAAAGATATTAGGATTTGCATGTTGTTGTTTGGATGAATAAATTAGAATAAGATCCGGGTAATGTCTTCTTCGGTACCTCTGAATTGTTTATCATTTGTTTGACTTTAATGAGTAGAGCTGGTGTCTCTAAAGTGGCTAATGTACTGTGCATCTCCGTTCCTGATCGGGTGTAGTCGGCATTTATCTTGGCCAGATTTCGAGAGTTTTTCTTCTTTTTCATGAAGCTACCAAGGCGACTTAGGCGTCATATCTTTTTTTTTTTTTTGTGTGTGTGTTTTGTTTTTGTTTTCTTTTAAACCAATTCAACTCAAGCAAGGCGATAACATCACTAAGACGCAAGGGGGCTACTGGAAGTGAAAGAGAACGAAAAGACTTTAGAAAGGAACCGCAAACCCAATCCTAAAAATACGGAAACAGAGATAAACTTCTATACCTGTTCAAAAGACCAGGGAAGAGTGTGAACCGGACGATTGGTAACAGAACATTCTCAATCTGAGACGCTTTGTATGGAATAGTTCTAACTGAACCTGAATAACCAAATCTTCATCAGTAATGACAAGTCTATAAAAATCTATCGCACAATCAGTAGAATTCCTCATATCCGGAATCCCTCATATCCGGACCTTGTAACCAATCCCTCATATCCGGAAGTCCTTCTTTGATTGTTAGGGATTCTACTGTATCTTAACCTGCCTATAGTCTTTTGTGAGCCTTGGCTCACTTCCTGCGCGGACGGAGGTTCAACAATGCAGATGAGGTTGGTAACGGGTGTAAGGAGTTTATTTTCCACATTTGGGTTGACTTTGTGTTTGGTGTCACCCTCATTGAAACATCTGAACCAGTTATGTGTCGCACGTTCTTTGAGAGACCCTGTGTGTTGCACATCATTAATATCTTTTCACCGCTGAAAAGGCAGTAAGTAATATATGGGCAGACTGAGATATATATGAAGAGATTGTAATTGATAGATAGATATGAACAGACTGAAATAGATAGATATGAACAGAATGAGATAGATATGAAGAGACTTACATATATATATATATATATATATATATATATATATATATATAAAAGTGAACATAGAAGTCAACACTTAGAGGAGACAGTCTGTTTAATGCTATGTGCAATCTTCAGGCCCCGTGGCCTGACGATTGCATATAGCATGAAACAGACTGTCTCCTCTAAGTGTTGACTTCTATGTTCACTTTTATATTTACACACACTCTATCTCTGATATTGAGCACTTTATTCCATAAATATATCACACCTTAAGACTATATTTCTTCATATATATATATATATATATACATATCTGAAGAAATATAGTCTATATATATATATAAATATATATATAGGTAACTACACTCGAAAACCTTCGGTTTATTGATTTGCTAATGATCAAATCAATATTGAAGGAAAAAATGTTTTAAAAAAAGAAAGTGCTAGGAATATGAACGTCTGTCGAAAATAATCGTACAGCATACTTTCCAGGTTTCCCTGATGATCCGCTTCGGTGAAACCTTGGTAGGTTTGTCTGGCTCTCTATGTTTGACTATATATATATATATATATATATATATATATATATATATATATATATATATATATATATATATATATCAACAGACTGAGATAGATACATAGATATATGTGAACAGGCTGAGATAGATAGATAGATAGATAGATAGATAGATACATGGATAGATAGATAGATAGATAGATAGATAGATAGATAGATAGATAGATAGATATGAACAGACAGACATAGATACAGAGATAGGAGATTGAATGGCCGATCTAGAAAGAGTGAAAAGTTAAAGGAAAAAAATAGATTAAGTATTGTTAAATTTATATGAAAATAAACAATAAACAATGTCCCAACAATTGGACAACAAGTTGTATCAAATTAATAGTACCACACGAAAATACAATTTGCCAAATGTAATCAGTGAAAAAAGGACAAAACTTTTGACTCAGACTGCGATATGTATTTATTATTTATTTATTAAGCAGCTGTGGTTCTTGAATATTGTCTTTTGGGGATTGTTCCAGAACTGAACATCTGGAAGAACTCAGTTTTTTTGGGGGGGGTTTCTGGTAGCGAGGTACTTGTTTCGGAGGGTGATAGGTACCTTTTGGTCGCCGTATAATAAAAAATTATATATATATATATATATATATATATATATATATATATATATAACGTTTTCTCATGTTGAATCTCTTGAGTCGCTAGCATCCCTCAACAACCCACTAATTTTCTTGTCTTGTATTTGAGTTTATGACACAACCAACCCCTTCACTATCAGCTGTTTAGGTCATCGGATGATGTCATCGTGCGAAACGGTGCAGTTGGGAACACATCCTAACGAAAAAAGCAAAAACATCAGGGCGGATGAATTAAAAAAAAATGGCGAAGTGGATATGGGGCTTGATTTCAAAGAATAGATAGCCTTGACAACGTTAAGGATGGAAATAGATGTTTCTATTCAGGAAACCATCAGCAGTCATTGGCCGAAATGTTTGCGTTGAAATATATAAA
Organism: Acanthosepion lycidas; assembly: GCA_963932145.1. Taxonomy (NCBI): domain Eukaryota; kingdom Metazoa; phylum Mollusca; class Cephalopoda; order Sepiida; family Sepiidae; genus Acanthosepion; species Acanthosepion lycidas. Next base: position 26,278,275 of record OZ010584.1, read on the forward strand.
ATCTTTCTTCTTAAAGCAGAAAATTAGATTTCTCAAGTCCACTGCTATACTTCTTTACAGTATCCATGGGATATTCCTTCCTAGCATTTTGTGTAAAGCTGCGTGGAAGGCTAATATCTTGTCATATTTTCTCCTTTAGGTACATGTACGACACACTTTAGATATTGTTGTTGTTAGAATTCTTCAATTGATTTTGTAACGCCAGTCTAAAGGGTCAATGATGGATTTTCTTTTTTTTTTTTTTTTTTAGACTTAAACGATTCATTCGCTTGAAGACATTTTTAATAATTGATAATCCTGAACTTTGAAAAGGGTTGTGAATGAATTGGACTTCATGCTTGACAATTATTAATAAATTATCCAAAAGCATTTTCTGCATGAACAGACTGAGATAGACGCATAGATATATATGAACAGACTGGGATAGATAGATAGATAGATAGATAGATAGATAGATAGATAGATAGATAGAGACTGAGACAGATAGATATGAAGAGACTAAGACAGGCAGTAATATATGCACAGACTGAGATATATATAAAAAGAGATTGTAATTGATAGATAGATATGAAGAGACTGAAATAGATAGATAGATATATAGATATGAACAGAAGGAGATAGATATGATGAGACTGATATATATATATATAAATTCATGAATCATTCATACAAAAAAACAAATATAGAGGTTAATGATATAAATGGCGAGAATACATTGCCGCAAACAATATAAATAAGATACATCAACCCCGAACCTGTATATGAATGATATGATCCCTGTTTACAAATTCCAGTTGCATAAGGTCTTTTTTACTTTTTTACAAGCTTTCGTCTGTTCCTACAGGCATCATCAGGTATGGAAGTAGATTTTGTTCTTGTTTTTACTTCTCAGTAATAAGAGGACAACGAAAATAGAGATGTAATCCGAAAAAATGCTATGAGAAATGTGTTATTGTTTTGGAACGTGCGGTCGCAACGCTGAGTTTGAATTTAAATTTTAAGGTTGTGCGTTTTTGTACAAATAGAGCAATAAGAGAATTCTATTTTACTGATAGATTTTCCGTGAATATGGCATGAACTATATTGTTCAATAATTACAGTAATGTCGCACTTATTATCCGAAAGTTGCACGTTGGATCAGTTATTTTAATTTCAATTAAAAGGTGCAATTATAATTTATAAATTCATGAATCATTCATACAAAAAAACAAATATAGAGGTTAATGATATAAATGGCGAGAATACATTGCCGCAAACAATATAAATAAGATACATCAACCCCGAACCTGTATATGAATGATATGATCCCTGTTTACAAATTCCAGTTGCATAAGGTCTTTTTTACTTTTTTACAAGCTTTCGTCTGTTCCTACAGGCATCATCAGGTATGGAAGTAGATTTTGTTCTTGTTTTTACTTCTCAGTAAAAAGAGGACAACGAAAATAGAGATGTAATCCGAAAAAATGCTATGAGAAATGTGTTATTGTTTTGGAACGTGCGGTCGCAACGCTGAGTTTGAATTTAAATTTTAAGGTTGTGCGTTTTTGTACAAATAGAGCAATAAGAGAATTCTATTTTACTGATAGATTTTCCGTGAATATGGCATGAACTATATTGTTCAATAATTACAGTAATGTCGCACTTATTATCCGAAAGTTGCACGTTGGATCAGTTATTTTAATTTCAATTAAAAGGTGCAATTATAATTTATAAATTCATGAATCATTCATACAAAAAACAAATATGGAGGTTAATGATTTAAATGGCGAGAATACATCGTCGCAAACAATATAAATAAGATACATCAACCCCGAACCTGTATATGAATGATATGATCCCTGTTTACAAATTCCAGTTGCATAAGGTCTTTTTTACTTTTTTACAAGCTTTCGTCTGTTCCTACAGGCATCATCAGGTATGGAAGTAGATTTTGTTCTTGTTTTTACTTCTCAGTAAAAAGAGGACAACGAAAATAGAGATGTAATCCGAAAAAATGCTATGAGAAATGTGTTATTGTTTTGGAACGTGCGGTCGCAACGCTGAGTTTGAATTTAAATTTTAAGGTTGTGCGTTTTTGTACAAATAGAGCAATAAGAGAATTCTATTTTACTGATAGATTTTCCGTGAATATGGCATGAACTATATTGTTCAATAATTACAGTAATGTCGCACTTATTATCCGAAAGTTGCACGTTGGATCAGTTATTTTAATTTCAATTAAAAGGTGCAATTATAATTTATAAATTCATGAATCATTCATACAAAAAACAAATATGGAGGTTAATGATTTAAATGGCGAGAATACATCGTCGCAAACAATATAAATAAGATACATCAACCCCGAACCTGTATATGAATGATATGATCCTCGTTTATAAATTTCAGTTGCATAAGTTGTCCTCTTATTAGCGAGAAGTAAAAGCAAGAACAACATCTATTCATGAATTTATAAATTATAATTGCACCTTTTAATTGATATATATATATATATATATATATATATATATATATATATATATATACAATTTGCCAAATATTATCAGTGAAAAACGGATAAAACTTTTGACTGGTATTTATCCTTTATTTATTAAACGAAATGTGCGGAGAAGTATTCTATCATTAGCACAACTTAAAACAGTATAAAAGAATTTAACCTAGTCAGTCATTCTTAATAAAATATATATTAAAGAGGGTTGGCTGCCCACATATACAATTACACACACACATATATATATTAGCTTAGTGCAAAAATAATGACGTAATAATGTCGTTTTTTGACGTATTATTTCACGTCAAAAACGATATTATTACGTCATTATTTTTGCACCAACCTAATATATATACAGCTCATACATACATACAATCTTGATATACATGCATACATACAGTCTTGACACCGAAATAGAATTACAATTGCGTATGTATGTATGCTCGAACGCCTGGGTGTGCATCTGCGTCTAATCTTTGTATGTTTGTGTCAACTGTAATGCGTACACCTGTATGTATGTATGTATGTGTGTCTGTGTGTTTATACGGACAGAGAGGAGGATTTCCACTTCCCACCATAAAACATAATAAAAAAACAAGCAAGCATAAATAGATTCATTTTTTTAAAAAAATAAACCAGTTTGGGTGATGATCCCAAAAGCTCATATCCATACAAATGAATATATATATATATATATATATATATATATATATATATATATATATATATATATATATATATGAATAAAAAGAGACAAAGCGAAAACTATTCTTAGCCGTCGTGTTTCGTTCTCTGAGGAACTTTATCAAGGCAATGTAGGATTTCTTTTGTTGCAAAACGAGGATGTCATTGGTTTATTACGGCTTTTAAATTTGATAATCTTCATGAATATTCATCCGGTGGTCAGTCAAAACATGTGGGGGTCACAAAATTAAAAATAATTATTGAATATTACTCTCTTACTTTTTACCAAACTTTGAATTATAACACTTTATATATATATATATATATATATATATATATATATATATATATATATATATATATATATATATATGTGTGTGTGTGTGTGTGTGTGTGTGTGTGTATTATAGCAAAAAGAAAGAACAGTAAGATATATAATCCGGTGTTCTTAGTGATATTTTCATTTTTACAAAACAGTGATCGATTCAAATTTACAGAGCATAAATATTACTAATAAACTGGTTTAAAATATGGTTCCTTCGCTACACAGGAATTACCATGTTTCAAAAACCGAAGCTCAAATCTTCAAATTTAATTATATAATTAAATTAAAAGCATAAGTTCTGTTTCATCTTCAAGCGAATTTTGGAATCAAAATTTTGGAATTCAAAATTCTAGAGTTTTTGCTTCGGTTTTCGAAACATGGTAATTCCTGTGTAGCGAAGAAACGATATTTATAAATCAGTTAATTTATAATATATATGTGTGTATGTGTGTGTGTGTGTGTGTGTGTGCGTGTGCGTGTATGTCTACCACCGCGCACATAAGGCATATCAACGTGTATATATATATATATCAACGTATATATATATAGTTTCTCTTTTCCAAGTTTTCAGATAAGAAGTTCAGCCATCTTGACACCATTTGTCATAAGAATCACTGAAAAACCCAATGAATTATTAAGCTAGAAACAGAACAGGTTAAAACCGTTTTGTGTCAGCCTCACTGTCTTCTAAACTGACCAATGGTGAGAGAAAAAAGATCACATAGGCCTTCAGTAATGGTACCAGCATTCATACTTTGGCTTCAATTTTCAAAGTCCAGTCAAGAACCATCAAGAGAACGGTGAATATGTTTAAAAAAGAGAGACCAGTAGAGAGGAAAACTAGACCAGGAGGTCAGAACAGCAAGTGGGATCATTATTTCAACTTAGAGCTAAAGAGAACTCAATCCATAAGACTTTTGGAACTTGAGAGAGGAGTTTCAGCTATAGTAGTCGAAAGAACAGAAAAAAAAAACTTGAAAATGAAATCGTATGTGAAACGTGTGAGGCATCCTGTTACTCCAAGACAGAAAGTTAGAAGGTTAGAGAAGGCGAAGATCATCTTGAATAATTTGGAAAATGATCATGGAATAATATATATAAATTTGAATGGGGTGTGGCCCTGAAAAAAGGCCGTTTTTGCGTTCTCGAACCTCTTCCATAGACCGTCATAATAATAATATGCGATAATTTTTATTTATAATATAATTTTTTATAATTCTAATAATCTTTTGCGTTAGATTTCAACTCTCTAAATTGATAGTACGCTTTTTCTGACAGACATTAAATTTTGCCTTTGATTTTTGGCAAAGTGTAAAAAATCAGTTTTTTCGATTTTTCACCTTCAAGGTTGTAATTTTTTTCCAGACAATTTGGACTCAAAGCCGGCACTGAAGAATTAGATTTCAAACAAAAAAGATTATCGAAATCGGATGAAAACTGTGGAAACGGCTAAACAACATCCGATCAAACACACACACACATACACACATACATAAATACATACACACATTTTGAGAATTATAGATATAGATTTCACAAAGCTTCACAAATGTCCAATATGCGCACCAACTGTGTTCGAATTCCAGTCGAGTTCGTTACATTTATGTGGTTTGATAGCTTGAAAATAAAAGGCTGAGAGTGGGTGTATCAATGCGAAGTAAGTGGGGCTTTGTAAGTTCGAATCTCATTTGCTTCTCCCATGATCTCGCTCGTATGTCCATATTCCCAAATCTTCCTCTACGTCTCTTACAACCTTTCTCGTACGTCCTTTTTCTTTTCTTTCACTCTGACTAGCACCCGGCCTCATCGAGTTCGCCGAAGAGAATAAATCACCGACTCCTATTTTCAACCTGACAAGAACTTACACATTTACCGACTTTTAGTATTAGATAGATAGATAGATAGAAACAGACTGAGTTAAGAAAAGACTGTGATAAATACATAGAAAGAAAGAAAGAAAGAAAAAGAAAGAAAGAAAAAAGAAATAGACTGAGGTAAGAACAGACTGTGATAGATACATACATAGAAAGAAAGAAAGAAAGAAAAAGAAAGAAAGAGAGAAATAGACTGAGGGAAGAACAGACTGTGATACATACATAGAAAGAAAGAAAGAAAGAAAGAAAGAAAGAAAGAAAAAGAAAAAGAAAGAAAGAAAGAAAGAAATAGACTGTGGTAAGAACAGACTGTGATAGATACATAGTAAGCAAGAAAGAAAGAAAGAAAGAAAGAAAGAAAGAAAGAAAGAAAGAAAAAAGAAATAGACTGAGGGAAGAACAGACTGTGATAGATACATAGAAAGAAAGAAAGAAAGAAAGAAAAAAAGAAAAAAAGAAAAAAGAAATAGACTGAAGTAAGAACAGACTGTGATAGATACATAGAAAGAAAGAAAGAAAGAAAGAAAGAAAGAAAAAGAAAGAATGAAATAGACTGAGGGAAGAACAGACTGTGATAGATACATAGAAAGAAAGAAAGAAAGAAAGAAAAAGAAAGAATGAAATAGACTGAGGGAAGAACAGACTGTGATAGATACATAGAAAGAAAGAAAGAAAGAAAGAAAAAAAGAAAAAAAGAAAAAAGAAATAGACTGAAGTAAGAACAGACTGTGATAGATACATAGAAAGAAAGAAAAAAGAAAGAAAAAGAAAGAATGAAATAGACTGAGGTAAGAACAGACTTTGATAGATATATCCTATTACATCCAATTTCAAAATTTAATTACGTAATCCCTACTCAATATAAATGACCAGTATTTGGAATTGGTATAAAGTAGGACCTCCAATGTTTCTTTAAGGGATGCCACTGACGGGATTTTGTTTGCATGCTCTCGAGGTTTTCGGTGAAGGTGCTCCCAAACGTGCTCTTTTGTGTCCATGTCTGGATTTTGGGCTACCCATGGCATTGACTTGATTCCTTGCGATACCTTCCAGGCCATTGCTACTTTGCTCCTATGACATGGCACTCCATCTTCTTGATAAAGGTAGACGTTCTTGTCAATCTGATTAGTTTCAAATAGTGGGAGTAGTCCTTTCTCTTATATTTGACAGTTTTTTGGACCATTCAACTGCTTGTCAACAAGAATCAGCTCAGATTTTCCTCCAAACCAGACTGCGTCCCACTCCATTGCTCCAATCCCTCCATGTTTCACGGTCGCCTGCAGACATTTAGTGTTCCAAGTCTCATTCTGATTTCTCCAAACATAAACCAATCTCGAATTCGAATATTGGCAGGATTTACTTTTATCTGACCAAATTACAGACTGACAAAATTCATAATTCTCTCGTCCAGTCAATACGAAGGTTCCTGTTATCTTTTGAAATCAAGGGCTTTTTTCTTGCAACTCTTCTTTGATAGCCTAGTTCTTTCCGAATCTTTCTCACCGCATATGGCGACATTTCGATGCTTTTGACTCTGAAGACGGTCTCCGATGACTTCCCTATTCACTGCCCCTTTTCGTTCGCTCAGACACAATGCTTGGTCTTCCAGAACGTTGTTCCACACGATAAGGGTCTTCTTCATTAAATTTCTTTAAAATATTAACCGTTTGATGATTAACCTGGAAAAACCTAACAATTTCTCTATTTGACTTGCCACACTGATGTTATCCTATTATTTTCCTTTGTTGAAATTCACTAATTTCCTTACTTCTACGAAATTTCATCGCAAGATGTAAGTCAACTATTGTTCTTAAATGAGAGTAGCTTGATACTAAGACAGTATTGTCTGAAAAAAAAAATGAAGAGACGTTATTAAACAAGCCGAAATTGCTGTAATCAAGGGTGGCTAAAAACTTATCATAGCCCACTGTAGATAGATAGATAGATAGATTGATTGATAGATAGATAGATCGTTAAACATAGTGAGACGTGATTTTTTTTTATTGGAAATTTTATTATGACAAAAAAGAAAAAAAAATTATGATTAAATTTTGCTCTCGTCAAAAAATCCTTCCACAGGAGTAAAAAAAAAAATCTATCAGAAAGAGAAGAATATTTGTGGAAGGGTGAGAGCGGGATGCCAGCCTCGTAGGACGCTTGAATTCGTGAAGTCTGGGAACCAGCGAAAACAGCTCATCGGAGCAATTGCCATGAAAGTATTTGTAAAAAAGACAGAGAGAGGTAAAAGAAAGTGAGAACAAAGGACTAACTATCAAGCATAAGAAAACAGATTAGATGGATATTAACACACACAGACGCTTAGAAACAGAAAGTGATAGTTGAAATTATCTAGATCGTATAATGAGGACAAATTTTTGGCATTCGTTGTAAAAGTTTCTCAAAGTATAAGTTTGATAATTGATTCCATTCTTTTTTCAATGACTCTAAGAGCTCTTTTTCATTTTTTCCCACTCTTCCGTCAAGTTCATCCCATGCTAATTCTGGAGGTGGCTTCAAACTTTCGAATAGTAGCGTATATATATTTAAAATTTGAAAAAAGAAAATCCCTTTAGTTATGTAATTCAAGCTAACTCCTCCCGCACAACCATAAATCAAGCTGAAATCTTTAAATTACTTGACAGTCGCTTAAATACTTGATATTGTTTTTAAAACAAATCACCCGGCATTGACATTCTATACGTTGCACAGGGCGAGTGCCACTTTTTCACCAACCATTGAAAAACTCTTCGCTCCAGGCGAAGACTATTATTTGCTTCTAATGTTGCAGGCCCCACGAGACCAAACGTGCTCTATCCTACACAACCATAGTTTAACATTCCACATTCTGAGAGCCGGTAAATTTTGGGAGGTCTTCCAAAAGATGTAAAATGACGTAGTTGCCCTTTTTTTTTATTTCTTTGCTAATGTCCGAATTCTTAACAAATCACACGAATAAAAAGAAAACATTATTATATAAATCATTTTCTCTAGGAGACACAGAATGAAAACTGCACGAATTCTTAGAAAAGGAAGTTATTTATTTATATATATTTTTTTAAGCATTTTACCCGTAGCAAGGCGGGAAGCCACTAGCACGCAAGGGGTTATAGAGGATTTGGAGCGAGAGCAGATAGGAATGATAGAGAAGGATAGTGGATAGATCAAGGCAACTGGAGATGTCGATTGACATTACATTTGAATAGTTGGAGAAACAGGAACAGGGAAGGGAGTTTCACAGGCGAGAGGTGCGAGATAGGAAGCTATTGAAGTAGAAGAGGCGGTTACATTTGACAGTTTCAACAGTGGAAGGGTGAGAGCGTGATGCCAGCCTCGTAGGACGCTTGAATTCGTGAAGTCTGGGAACCAGCGAAAACAGCTCATCGGAGCAATTGCCATGAAAGTATTTGTAAAAAAGACAGAGAGAGGTAAAAGAAAGTGAGAACAAAGTACTAACTATCAAGCATAAGAAAACAGATTAGATGGATATTAACACACAAAGGAATTATGAAATTTAAAAGAGAACTGAATATATGACACTGAAATCCAAAATCGAAGATGCCTTCTAAAAGCTAAGCAAAGAATTACGAAACAGGAAAATTTCATTAGAAATTGCGATACTATTAAATAACAGCCCTCCTATAAATGTTGGACAGTTTCCTCACCGATTAAGAAACGTCTTCGGGTAACAGCAATTTGGTGCTACGGAAGGATGCTGAGAATACCATGGATGGAGCACGTGAGTAAAGAGGAAGTTCTAGAGAAAATGGAAGCAAAACAGACGCTTAGAACCAGAAAGTGATAGTTGAAATTATCTAGATCGTATAATGAGGAAAGAAGGATTAGAGAATTGAATGCACACAGGGGGTTACTGAAAGCAGGAGGGACAGAGGCCAACCTAACGAGTTTGTGCAAATGGTTGTTACAACAGGAACTCAGAAGAACAGATAGGGGGAAAATATTGCTAAGAGTTATGAAGGATAGGATGTTGTGAAGAGCCTTAATCGCTTACAGCCTAGAAGAAGAAGAAGAAGAAGAAGAAGAAGACCGAAATAAAATATTATCTTGTCCATGGATAAAAAATAGGAAAATGTTTTTATGTATTAATTCGATCTTCCGCAATCACAACATTTGCTAAAATCGAAAAATATTGATTATTTATCGATTTAGAAGGTGGGTTCCTCCTTAATATCGATACAGTTAAAATCTGATCCTTGCTTTTTTACAGAGTTAGTGAACTTAGTTGCTATTTACAAATGTTAACTTTGAAACTGCCTGCATGTATAAATATCGGCATATTTTTTTTAATTTTCTGAAATTTTTAAAGGTTAACAAAAATATTTTAGGGGTATTTTTTGGGAAACCCATGCACCATAAGGAATAATATTTATTTATCTTAAAGGAAGAATAAACGGGTATATATATATATATATATATATATATATATATATATATATATATATATATATATATATATATATATATATGTGTGTGTGTGTGTGTGTGTGTGTGTGTGTAAAATACTTCGTTATTAACGTTATATATATATATGTGTGTGTTTGTGTAAAATACTTCGTTATTAACGTTATATATATATATATATGTGTGTGTGTGTGTGTAAAATACTTCGTTATTAACGTTATATATATATATATATATATGTGTGTGTGTGTAAAATACTTCGTTATTAACGTTATATATATATATATATATGTGTGTGTGTGTGTGTGCGTGTAAAATACTTCGTTATTAACGTTATATATATATATATATATATATATATATATATATATATGTGTGTGTGTGTGTGTGTGTCTATTTAGGCAGCATTTTTTCATTGATACACGTTTCATTAAATAATATAGACAAGTGCTGTCTATTTATTTTATGTAAATTCTTTTCATATATCGTCTGATAAGCTTAATAACATTATCATTAAACGAAGAAAGAAAATCACAATATTGATACATATTTTTTAATCCAATCTAAGCTTTCGGCTTACATAAGCCATTATCAAAGAAGACAATTGCAGTACAATATATTAAGCAATACACGGACAAGACAGTGATGATAGTCTATTTCTGTTTACATGGATGATTTCCAAGCAACGATAAACACGTGCATATAAGACGCTGGAAGCGAAAATTGCACCGCAGCTAATGACGTCACACATGACCACGCGAGAGTGAAATCGAGAAGTATTAAGTATTGAAGTCGTTGGTATAAATAATTGGTAACAGAAGCCATTAGTTTATACCAATCAGACGATATAAAAAGAATTTACAAAAAATAAATAGACGACACTTGTCTATATTATTTAATGAAACATTTATCAATATATATATATATATATATATATATATATATATATATATATGGTATAAAATGACAATTGGAAAAAAATCTTAGATTTTGCCGACGCGTTTCGTCTTCCGACATTTTCAAGGCAAAAATGAAATCGAAATGTTTTTGTTGTTATAGTTACATTAAAAAATCCAAATTTAAAAAGATAGACGCTTCTGTCTAAGCCTTTTTTTTCTGGTTAATGTAAATTACCTCTATAGTAAGGAAATTTTATTTTATTTTTTTTATATATATATTTATATATATATATATATATATATATATATATGGCCAGAAGATTCGTTCTTACCGTAGTTCTTATTAGACAGAGTAAGAGATTATCAAGAATAACTAATAATAAAATAGAGCTATATTATAAGCACAGTGGAGTAATGGATAGCGGCTCGGATTGAGGAATTAGATAACTGAGTTCGAATTCTAGTCAAATCCATTGCATTCACTTGCGTGCTAATACCCCAATATGGATAAATAGTAGGACAAAGACCCTTGGATAGCAGCTATAGTCTTGAAATGGCAACCTACAGCGAGAAAAAAATCTGCCACACAAATCTCACACTTATTTTTTTTAATTACAGTTTTCAAGTTTGAAATGAATTTCTAAAAATGAACAAAGTGTTCTTGAAGATATGTGTCTTATTATATACGGACCATCTCCGACAGCACGATATCAATACGCGTCAACGGGGCCAAGTTAGCACAGCACCGGGTGGGTCAACTTTATTTTGCACACTAATCTTCAATTGTTAAACACACACACACACACACACACACACACACACACACACATATATATATATATATATATATATATGTATATATTAGCTTTGGAGCGGGTAGAATGGAGATCAACGTGTTTTAGTGGACTCAGCAATTTTCAATCTGCTTGTCTGAATCATCTTCAAGAAGCGAGAGCAAGATCTAAATGGTCAGCCAATCTAACAGTGATCTCAGCTCACAATCCTCACACTTGCTCCATATGTGGCCTCCTTTGTAAATCACTAGCAGGTCTTAAATGCCACTTAAGATTATCGCACAAAATTTCATAACTGAATCAATAAGCTGTCAGATCCTCAAACGTCGAAACCGACGGGAGAGTCCATTATTATTATTATTATTATTATTATTATTATTATTATTATTATTATATATAGTGTATTGTAGCAGCAGATCATTATTTAAACATATGTTGTTAAATACAACAGGCAATGATTGTCTATTATGTTTTATCAGGAACCGTTCTAAAGTTCGTATGTTTGCTTTAATTTCGGGTGAAGATAAAGACAAAAATTGTCCAACATTTGGATATATTTCTTATTAAGTTGGTCCTTGATCTAAGCTTTCGGCTCACATGAGCCATCTTCACAATGGTTATACGGACATTTAAACAGAGATTCTCAAAACGAATTCGAAGAGAGAAAACGTGTTTTTCAAAGCTCTGCTGATTTCAACGGATTTTTAAGAATCTAAAAATGTCAGATTAAATATTAAGTAAGGTAAGTACGAATTTGAATAGTAAATGGAATAATCATTATTGAGTTAATAGCTGAAAACTTTAAACATTATTGCAAAGGATTTGTAATTCAAGACAGTATTTTTTAAAGATTTGATTTCAAGAGAAAAAAAAAATGAAATTAATGTCAAGCGGAGATTACAAAAATTAACAGAAAAAAAGTTTTAGATTAATTTTAGGAAAAAGAAAGGAAGAAAAATGTCTCTTCCTTCTTTGATGGAATTTAATCGTTGCTTTTCTTGTGGTAGCATTAATAAGCGTAAAAAATCAGAAGTTGTTCAAATTGTCAACGGTCTTTTCATTTATCTTGCGTAGGATTGACTAGAAATGCACCAGCGTTTCTGGTTGTTTGGAGTTATTCACATTGTCTATCTCTCTCGGCTCTACAAGATATTGTGATCTATCAATATAATGAACCGACCCAAAGAGATGCCAGTGAAGTTTTGAGGGCAACCTCACTCCTTAGGCAATTCCGGAAGGTGCCTTTAAAAATTCCTAAATCTGTCAGAATCCCGGTAGCCGATGTCTTGGCTACTGCCATAGATCAGACACTTAACTTGAACAGCTTGCTTGACTGGGATCACCTTTTCTCTTTCGCAACACTTGTGCTCGGCATTACTTACAATAAGGATCCTACATCATCTGTCTCATCTATTATGAAAAATAACATTACTTTATTCAATTCGTCTAAAATAAATGCCACCGAATTTTCTACTCTTTCTAATCCTAATAGATTTAATCCTTCATCTACAGTCGACGATTCTAACAGACTCCGTTCCCTCGTCAATGCTAAGTTGACCGAAGGCGATGTCTCAGCTGCAGTTAGAATATTGGCCTCATCCGATACTATACTAGCTACTACACCAGAAGTTCTCACGGCTCTCCGTCGGAAACATCCTGCGCCACCATCAGATGTCAGATTTGTTCGGATGTAAAAAAAAATGATTCAAATATTGAAATCTCAAAGGACGCAATGGTTGCCGCTCTGAAGTCTTTCTCGGGAAGCAGAAGTGGTGTAGATGGCCTTCGACCTGGTCACATCAGGGACTTAATTTCTACCCACACTGCCGAAGCTGGTGAACATTTGAAAACATCCATAACAGCTCTTATTAATACCCTTCTCCGAGCTGAGATACCCCAGCATGCTCGCGACTTAATATTTTCAGCCAACTTAAAGGCTTCAAAAAAAAAAAAAAAAACAGACGGGGTATCCGTCCTATCGTTGTTGGTAACATTTTTCGTCGTCTCGCGGCAAAAATTGCTTGTAGAGTTGTTGTGAAGGAGATTAGGCATGAATTGCGACCTGTACAGCTCGGGGTAGGCATACAGGGTGGATGTGAAGCCGCGGTTTATGCCACAAGATCATTTTTCGAGAATACATCATCTGCTTCCCCCCCCTGTATCTTATTAAAATTGGATATGAAAAAAGCTTTCAATAGCATCAGAATGGATCCTGCCCTGGAAGTTTGTCATCAACAGACTCCTTCCATATTTAAAGTGGCTCATCTTTCGTATAGTCATCCAAGTATGTTGATCGCCTCCGATAATATTATCTCTTCTGCTACCAGAATCCAGCAAGGTGATCCACTTGGTCTGCTACCATTTACGATGGCTATTGACGGGGTAGCTCGTTCCGTCGCTTCTCCTTTAAATATATGGTATCTTGACGATGCAACGTTGGGAGGATCCATCGAGGCCGTAGCTGCTGACCTCCGACGAGTGGTTTCTGCTTTATCTTTGCTTGGACTTGAGATAATAAACTTGAATTATAGTGAAGATGTTTTCGAGAGTGTTATCCAGGATATCAGACTCATCCCAGAGGATATAAAAATAACACTTAAGGAGAAATTCCACATTCTTGGTTCTCCAGTCTTTCCAATGGCCATTCGAGAGTGTTTGGATATTAAATATATCATTCTAACAAAAATGACTAAGAAATTGCAACTAATTGATACACACCCAGCCCTCTTCCTCTTGAAGAACAGTTTTTCGCTACCGAGTTTCCTCTACACTCTCCGAAGTGCCCCTTGCTACCTCGAACAGGATTTCTTAAATAAGATAGATATCACAATAAAGAGATGCGCGGAGTTAATTTGCAACGTTAATTTCGACGACACAGGCTGGAGTCAGGCAAAGCCCCCTTTGAGTTTCAGAGGCCTGAGCCTTAGATCAGCGGCAGATTTAGACCTTTTAGCATATCTTTCTTCATTTTCGTCCAGTCGCGAATAAACTGATGAGATACTCGGTCGATCGTCTCAATGTTTCCCGGGTAGTTCTTTCGAACAAGCTTGCAGCGTCTGGGCCCAAGAATTACTTTCTATCCCACTAGACACATCAAAACAAAAAAGTTGGGATAAAATAAAATGCGACGCCAATTTTACTAATTTGTGGCTTTCTCTGGATCAGCCTCGCTTCGCCTAACTACTATCTGCTTCACAACCGAGTAGTGACGCCTGGCTCAACGCAGTGCCTTCTTCATCTCCCGGTACCCTTCTAGAGGATTATTGCACTCGGTTCGGAGTCGCGATCCGCTTTGGGCTCAAATTATGTGATCGTCACAGATGTAGATGGGGAGCCCCCATCGATGAGTTTGGTTTGCATCCTCTCTCCTGTTGTCGTAGTCCCGGCCGCTTTCCAGCAATAAACGACATCATCAGAAGAGGTTTGGATGCAGCTGGGTTCCCTTCCCAAATCGAACCCGTAGGCCTCGACCGTGGTGATGGAAACCGACCGGATGGCATTACCATTTTCCCTTTTAAAAGTCGTTGATTTGGGATGCGACCTGTGCGGATACATTTTCGGCCGATAATTTGATCAGGTCCGCAGTTGAGCCGGTGTCCGTCGCCCGGGACGCAGAGATAAAAAAAAAAAGTAGTTAAATATTCTTCTCTTTCTGGTAGATTTTTTTTTTACTCCTGTGGCAGTGGAGACTTCTGGGGTTATTGGCTCTCGTTCGATGGCGTTCCTTCGGAGGATTGGCGCGATTGCATCTCGATTAAGGGACGAGCATCGCGAAACGGAGTGGCTCTTGCAGCGTGTCTCACTGACGATGGTTCGATGTAATGCTTTCTCCATCATTGTGGCTGTCAGAGGATACCAAAAAGAAAATATTGTTTATAGTTACTTTGTTCAAACTTCTTCAAAGATATTAACCATCGAAGATGATATTTTGTTATGTTGACATAGAAGATTTGCTATGCGACAATAAACGGTCGCAGACGCAGGTCGTAAGTTTAATATGCGGTTCTATAACGTCATAGTTTGTGTGTGTGTGTTTGCGTGTGCGTGTGTATGTAGCGTTCTATATATAGAGCTACTGTAATAAAAGTTATGTGACTCGTTCTTACCATAGATTTTATTAAACACAATAAGAGATTACCAAGAATAACTAATAACAAAATAAAACAATTATGACTACATAGTGAAATAAAAATTATGTGACTTATATTTCATTCTTACCGTAGATCTTACCAACCTCATCATACGATTTTTTATTTCCTTATTAATCTGAGAACTTTTCTAATTCGATTCTTTGAGCATCAGCTCAAGATGAAGATTAGAACGGATGGAAAACGCTTGCATTTGACAATCTTTATCGAAAGGTGGGTGAAAAAGGCAAGCTTGGTTCGTTTGAACGGGGCTAGCCTTGATTTGTTCTTTTAGTTCAAGCCTACGTCACATCGCGGTGGCTTCCTGTGGAGCCCTCAACTTGGTTAGGTTAGACAAGCTTTTGTGTACCTAGTTAATATGAGTAAGTGTTGTTCCCGGCCTGTATCCCGGCCACATCTTTGGTTATGATCCAGCCTGAGATTCCCAACCTCCCCAGTTTGTTTTTTGGCCCCTTTTTTATCTCAACTGGGTCAGCTTTATATTTTCCCATGCCCGTATGATTTTTTTTATCCTTTTCCACTCCCTTAGCGAGAGAGCCTCTTGATTTTGTCCAACGGGTAGAATACAGCGGCCTCTCTGCTTTGAGGGTTGAACGGGCCCTACTAACATCAGTTATGTTTAATTTAATATGTGTTAATATTTTATTTTGTCATTGGGTTCATCTCCCTCCCCTCTCATTTTTTCATCATAGATTTTTATATATATTTTAGTATCATTAAATTTTTATGGCACGGCGCGCGTTTTGTAGGTCTCCCTAGAGAGAATGTGGTACTATGATGTATGGAGGATTGATTGGTGACGGACGAGTTCTTGTGGTGGATGTGGAAATTGTGATGTATGAATGGGTTGTGAATCGGATTAGCTAGGTATAGGATAGATAGTTAAGACCAGCCTCAACCCCTCCCCTTTTTCGGCCTTGTGCCATAATTGTATTTTTAATGCAATAAATATTTATTCGTTCTTACCATAGATCTTATTAGACACAATAAGAGATTACCAAGAATAACTAATAACAAAATAAAACAATTATGACTACATAGGGAAATAAAAATTATGTGACTTATATTTCATTCTTACCGTAGATCTTACCAAACTCATCATACGATATTTTTATTTCCTTATTAATCTGAGAACTTTTCGCTTTTCATTTTTTAAAAAAAAAATGCTTTATCGTTTCTTTTTGGTATATCCGAATCCTCAAAAGCAATACTCTGCCGTTTTGGGACCCATTATTAAGTGGAACTTACCTATTGTTTGTTTATAAGTTGAAAGCTAGTAATTGAAACCGTGACGAGAAAAGTCTAAGAGAAGGGAGACGAAGAGCAATACTGACTAGTCTATCCAAGGACTAACGTATTCGCTGAATTATAATTTTAGTGGAATTTAAAACCAAATCCAGAATCTAGGAAGTAAGAGAGATGTTATGTCTTTACAGCTAGTTGTATTTCAGTTCTTGCGTGCATGAAAAAAAAAAATTAAAAAGAGTGAAGTGTAGGAAACCTGCCAACCACTTGATGATTTGGGAAGGGGAAATTTCGCAGCTGGTTTTCATATATATTGGACGTTTAAAAGCGTGACTCTGTCGATTTAAGAACTTTGTATATGAGATAATATTGTATATTTACATAAAAAAAGGAAATTCTCTGGCAACGAATGAACGCCCGATGTCTGTATGGGAGGACATAACAGACAGACTGAGTGCTCCATACTTTCGGCCTTGTGCCACATCTAAGCTAGGCTTAGAAAAATCGCCATAACAGGCCCATGCACACATATAAAAAGGAAACACTTTCTGATTTAAAATGCACGCAGATAGAAAGAAATAAAATCCAATATGTACCGTGTCCCTCTTTAGACGTAGGTGATCATGACCCTCTACATCTTCCTCACCCTTGTAGCTTTTAATGTGCTTCCTCTTTTTGTTATTTCTCCCAAACCTTGTTCTACCATCCATTTACTCAAGCTCATCAAGTATATTAAGCGCTGTTTTCCCCTGTCCCTCCTTTAGTTAATCTGTCCTGTGAGTCTCAGATTTTCCAAGCCCTCCTTCTTCATTCTGGGCCCCAAGAATTTCAATTGGTCCTTCCTGGTGCTAAATTTCTTTTTTGTTTCCATTTTCTCTTAAACTTCGTCGTTGCTCACATGTTCGGCCCATGGTATCCTCAGCATCCTTCGGTAGGACCACATTTCTGTTGCTTCAAATCTCTTTATCCTTGAGGTGATTGTCCAGCATTCGCTGCCATATAAGAGGATAGACGTTATCTAGCAACTGCCCACCCAGTCACATGTGGCACAAGGCCAAATTTAATGTGGAATTCCGAGCCCGCTGGCTCGGCCAAAAATTACCCATAGAACCGGGATGAACGGGTTCGGGTCTGTCTACCTCCCCGGACAAGACTCTGCCCTTCGGCATAGTCTCCTCCAGGTTCCTCTCTGCCTTCAGGCAGACAGTTCGACAGCACAGCTGAAAAGATTTCAACTTAATATAAGAGGATAGATATCATATAATGGTTCAGTACTTTTTTCTTCGTTTCTAACAAGGTTTTTCTGTCTCTTAGTACTCTGCTTAGCTTTTGGAAGGCACTTTGGCCATCCCAATAAATCTTCGGATCTCAGTGGTTGCACTTTCCGTCTTCTGTTAGAACACTTTCTAGATATTTAAATTTTTGTACTTGTTTGATTTTAATATCCCCGATTTGTAATTTGCATCTGCGGATGTCCCTTTTGCTATCAACCATGTATTCTTTCTTCTTGTAGTTTGTCATTTTGTTTTCGCTATCCTTTATTATTTTCAGTAGAAGCTTTTGTAGTTTCCTTTCTGTGTCTGCTGTCAACACGGTGTCATCTGCATATCTGATGTTGTTAAGATTGTAGCCGTTAATAATGAATCCTGAAGGTCTTCTAAAAATTCTCTCAGAAGTCCGGCGAGAAGACACACCCTTGCCTTATGCCCCTTTCTATGTTTGTGTATCCAATGAACTCATTATGCGTTAAATATCCATAAGGATTAACATAATTCGGGCACAGTGTCTAAAAAGGAGGGTAGTCAGTTAGGATACTAGATATAACGCAAGCGAATTATCTAGCTGGATTAGCATAATCTGACGGATAAGATTACATAAGAGTAGATAGGTTCTCTTATCGGCCGTTTCACACACATTGCAGATATTTTGAACGCGCGTGGACGTTGTTTCTTTTGTTTCCTGCTTATGTAATGGGTTTTCGGTTATTTCTAAAAACTGTTTCATTTTCACTCCCAATAGCCCCGAGCAAACTTAGAGGAAATGTCGCCTAGATTACATTTACAGCAATGTCACATTCACGGGGTCGAATCATTATCATTCCCCTTCGTATTCCATTGATAAGGAGGAAGTTCTAGTCAGACAACTTGTTCCCTAGAATCGGTACTTTGCGGAACAGACTCCCGAGAGGAAGCTTTTCTCGATCATTACAATCTTAAACTCTCCAAGTCTCAGATTAAACGTTTTCTCCTTCCAACAAACTCATTCAGTAACCGTTGTGTCAAAAAGAGGAAAGAAAATTAAAAAAAGTACTTTATTCAAGAGAATAATATGGTACACGGTTGTTAAGAACACAGACTAATGTAATAAACAGTCAATCGTTAACTACACGGTATTTACCTAAGACCTCCCAACAAGGGATGTGGCACATGGCCGGTTTTTAACATGGGGATTTCCGAGCGCGTACGCTCGGGCAAAAATACCCCGTAGACTCCGCGTATACGGGGCCAGAGAGAGGTTATGCCGAACAGCGGAGTCTCGTCTGGGTTCCTTTCTGCTCGAAGGTGGAGGGGACGACAAGTGGACGTTGTTTCTTTTGTTTCCTGCTTATAGAATGGGTTTTCGGTTACTTCTAAAAACTGTTTCATTTTCACTCCCAGTAGCCCCGAGCGACTTAGTGGAAATGTCGCCTTACTTGGAGTGAAGTGGTTAAAATGCAAAAGATATATAAACACATTTAAAAACCATAAGTGTAGTGTACCCTGTGAGGAACGAATATGCGACTATAATAAGAGTTTTCGGAATTATTTTTTAAAACATTACTCCAGATCAATACGCGCACTATCTCTCTCTCTCTCTCTCTCTCTATCTCTATCTATCTATCTATCTATCTATCTATCCCTAACCGTAAGTTCTATGGTAACAGTTTCTTCTATCGCGCTTCTTGCTTTTGGAAATTTCTTCTGACGTCTTGCTTTGCAATCAACATTTATCTTTAAAAAATTAAATGCAATGTCAATCGCTATCTTTTGTTTTTCTAACTCCTGTTCTTTTATTATCTTTCCTTAATAGTGTTTTTCTCATATACTTTCAAACTCGTTAACTCCCTTCTATCTTAGTGGCTTTATTCCCTTGCTTGGGGTGAAGTGCTAAAAAATCTATCTATCTATCTATCTATCTATCTATCTATCTATCTATCTATCTGTGTGTGTGTGTGTATGTGTGTGTGTGTGTGTGTGTAAATATATAGAAAAATAGGAAAGAACGGTTAGGTCAATAATCCAAAATTTTTCAGCATTCTTGTTTTTATTTTTAAATAACAGTGCTCGATACGACAGTAGAGACTGTATTATAATATATATATATATATATATATATATATATATATATATATATATATATATATATATATATATATGTAAGCAAATATATGGATATAGATCCGACAGTATGAAGAAAAATATACGGAAAAAACAAACAAAAATCCTGATATGCAATTATGCTGTTTTAATGTTAATATAATGTCAATGTCGGACGTTTCGGTCTAATAAACCATCTTCAGGATATATTCATAAAATATAATTAACATTATCAATTCAACATGACAAAGACGATGGACATAAGAACAAGACTTATCCAAACAGATAACTGAAAGCAGATCATAATTTCGATTTTGATTCCGTGAAGATTTTAAAATATTTTCATAATAAAAATCTTAGGCGGATTTATGAAGCAGGCATAATATCCATCTCACGCACGGTGAATACTAGACCTGGTTTCTTTAGTATTTCCCCTTTTCTAGCGAGATTAATGCTCGACAAGCGTACATATAAATTTTAGATCAAAATAGAATTCTTTTCATTTTTCAATTTTCATTCAAAATACTCAAATATTAGGAATACGTTTTCACAGCGACGCCCACGTGACGACAACGTGACCATGTTTAAACGGAACGCTGATCATATAAAACTTTCAGTTATCTGTTTGGATAAGTCTTGTTCTTATGTCCATCGTCTTTGTCATGTTGAATTGATAATGTTAATTATATTTTATGAATATGTCCTGAAGATGGTTTATTAGACCGAAACGTCCGACGTTGACATTATATTAACATTAAAACAGCATAATTGCATATAAGGATTTTTGTTTGTTTTTTCCGTATATTTTTCTTCATATATATATATATATATATATATATATATATAATTATTTAAATATTATAACATAATTATGTTATAAAATCACTACAAAAATAGCCATTTTGTTTCAACACATCCGGTGTCTTGTCAGGTGATGATGTTGAATCATATACTTCATCAGGCTGAGTTTGTTGACGTCATTGTGACATGAACACCAACGGGCGATGCTGCTAGTTTTTATCATCTTTGTTTTTAAACTTCCCACATTGGGATAACGGTCAATCTGCTAAGAATGTTGCTACGTTGTTAAAACCAGGAAAGTAAATTTAATGTGGCTGAATTAGCGATTAAAGCACTTTCGAAAAAAATTCACTAGAAGTTTGCGTTCAGATTAGAGCTGTTGGTGTTTCTTGGATTTTAGTCCAACATAATCTTTCTGAATACGATTTCTACTTAATAATTAATATTCAAATAGGGTAAGCAAAAGCATTAATTAAGAAAAAGATGCATTAAAAGTGCACTGATCAACACAAAAACTTACATAATATCACCTTTATCGCAAAAGCAATAACAACACAATGCTGTACACAAGCTAAGAGAGGCAAAGAAAGATCGGCTCGGAGTAGGTTGATTTAAAATCGAACAGATACCGACAGAGACCAGTATGATATGCATATAAACCCTTTCACGTTTACTATCATCTCTAATGTAGATCCGCACAAAGGTTGTAGATCTGATGGTATCTATGAAATATTCCTTATGAAATGTGCTCCCGAACTGGCTCCTGTTCTCTTTAAGCTCTATAATAAATGCCTCGCTGCCTTTTGCTTTACTGCTTGTTGAAAAATTTTAAACTATTCTTTCAGTCTTTAAGAACGCAGGCCGTCCTGGGTAAGACGATAAACTACGTCCAACAGCAAGGCCTCTGATCAGGAGGTTCTGAGAAGCGTGGAACACCCTCTTAATTAACCTAAGGGGCAAAGTTTAGTATTAAAAATAATTTGTGTTTGTCGTTAATCTTTTTAGCCTATAATATAACAGGGCTTGTGTTTTTGTTTTACACTGATGTTTACCTTGTACAAGGCCCGAGATCATCTCGAGGTCGATGATTATAGATTGAGTGGGGCAGTTTAAGTAGATCGGTGTGGAATGTTGTGTCGTAAATAGGAAAGGCTGACGCACATATAGAAAATAATAAGTAGTTTATTCCGGAGAATAATATGGTTGCGAACACAGACTAATGTAATACATGGTATTTACCCAAGACCCCCCAACAAGGGATGTGGCACATGGCCGGTTTTTAACATGGGGATTTCCGAGCGCGTACGCTCGGGCAAAAATACCCCGTAGACCCCGTGTATACGGGGCCAGAGAGAGGTTATGCAGAACAGCGGAGTCTCGTCTGGGTTCCTTTCTGCTCGGAGGTAGAGGGGACGAAAAGTTCTAACAGATAATCGTTAACTTCTCGGAATTTAACCGAAACACCCATCACATACACACAAGGCACGATGTGGCAAAAGGCCGGTTTTTAACGTGGGGCATTCCGAGCCCGTAGGCCCGGACGAAATTCACCGTAGACCACGTAACGGGGTCTGGTTTGTTTACCACCTCAGGCATGACTCCCCACTTCGGCATAATCCCGTCTGGGTTCCTCTCCGTCCGAAGGCAGGCAGTTCGACAAGTTGAGGTAACGGTAATCGTTAACTGCTCTCCCGCAGTAAGAGTGAGTGCTGTTTAAATAGACTTAGACCAGTCTATCTTGTGGCGGTGTTCAGCTACTCCACATGGAAAGTAAGGGTTAACCCTAGATTTGAAAAGGTTAAGATCTTCATGATCGGGTAACTCTTGGGAGTCAGTTCCACAGAGCAGTGTTTCGGTGGAAGAAGGTGCTCAAGTAGAACTTACGTCCCACCGATGGAATACGAAGTGAATGACGTTAGTTCGCTACAAAGTGAGTAGCATGGCGGTTCTTAGGAAAGATGGAAATTTACTAAGCGTCCAAGCTCAGATAAAAGCACGAGCAGGCCTTCTTGGTGTAACGAAATACTTAAACTTCATTCATGTGCCTTGTGTCAAACTTGGTTAAACTTAATAAAGACACCAATTTTCCTTATCGTCAAAGTATCTACTGCAAACTGTGCGTCCTTTTGCTGTCCAAAAGAAACGACCACACACAAAGCTCACACAAGAGAGATGAGGTCAAAAAAGTTTATATGAATAGAAAAAAATAGCGGAAATGTGTCACATTAGCCGATTACATACGGTGACGCAAAAAAATAGTCCTTGTTTATCTTACAGCGACATCTATTATAAACCAAATCTGGAATACATTTCGCCTTGAAAACGAAGTTAAACATCGTAGATATAAAAACGAACCCCGCCCGAGAGCAGTAGTTACAATGTTAATCATATAAATGCTTTCTTCTTCTTCTTCTTCTTCTTCTTCTTCTTCTTCTTCTTCTTCTTCTTCTTCTACTGCTACTACTACTACTACTACTTCCTCCTCCTCCCCCTTATTTTTATTCTTCTTCTTATCCTCCCCAATTTCTTTTTTCCTCCTCCTCTTCTTTCTTCTTCTTCTTCTTAAAGAAACCCCGCCCGAGAGCAGTAGTTAGAATTTTAGTCTTACAAATGCTTTCTTCTTCCTCTTCTTCTCGTTGCCGTTGTCGTTCTCTTCCTCCACTTTCTTCTTCTTCTTCTTCTTCTTCTTCTTCTTCTTCTTCTTTTTCTTCTTCTATATGGCATATCCCTTCAAGATGCCGCCGCTCATGGCTTCTGCCCAGACCTCATTTTTTGGTCAAAAACATCTCCAAGTCCTTGTTTGAGAAGAAAGTTTTTCCACCCTCCAATACCTCACTCTTACTATTATTTGTGTATGTTATGTTTCCTGCTTTGCATCCTGTAGATCTGGGTCCAAACTATGGTCCTTGGGCCCTATAAGAGAATTGTCATTGAATTGATAGCACTTTTCTTAGTATATGAGATGTTCCTAGTAGAGCGATCTTCTGGGAAACTTGTGTGTTGAGGTTACCTGAGACATTGTAATTACAATTGTCCATTCCTTTTGTCCAGAGCTCCGATTACTATTGGTACGACAGTCTCATTCTTCATTCCCCACATAGCATTAATCTCGATCTCCAGGTCCTTGTATTTGGATAATTTCTCGACAATTTTTATGGAGGTGTTTATCTCAGATCGTACTGTTGCGGCGATAAGCATACACTTCCTGAATTTCTTGTCTTTTATGATAATATCAGGTCTGTTGGCTTTTTTTTCCCCTGTCAGTTTGCGTTGGCATGTCCTAGAGGATAGTTATTTTGGCTGTGTCTGGTTGGTGCTCATAACATCTCTCAGTAGTTTCGATTTTGTGCTTCTTGCATATCTTTCGGTGCATATATGTAGTACGCTGCCTTTGTGAGCTTCCGAGTCGGCGTTCTGTCGAACTCTCTGCTAATGCAGAGAGGAACTCGGACGAAGCTTTGCCGAAGGGCAATGTTTCGTTCAGGGAGGTAGACAGGGCCTGAACCCGTCTAGGCGGGTTCAAAAGTTATATTTTTGGCCGTCTAAGCGGGTTCAAAAGCTATATTTTGGGCCGAACCTACATTAAACCGGCCTTGTGCCACATTCGGTCCTCGTGGGTGGATTGATAAATACCGGTCGCTACCTTGTTATGCCTGTAGGTATATTCATTTTTTGCTAATTTTTTTTTTTACGTTCTTTGACACAGATCGTTAACCAACCTTTTGTAGTTTCCAGGTATTATTATTATTATTATTAATATTTCTCGCTTAACGAACTG
>OZ010584.1:26308085-26338085 GCA_963932145.1 Acanthosepion lycidas
GTTTTATTCTTGCTGCACAGGACCAATGCTTGCTAACTGGAAATTACCAAGCACACATATTGAAAAATTGTCTTAAACCACAATGCAGATTCAGTGATAAATATCCAAAAACAATTGACCTCATCTTGTATGAGGTTGCGTGGTATTGGAACCCACTGAATATAAAACTCTGCATGATAGAGTGGGTCAATATCTGCACTGGAAAATATGCAAATTTTAAGGAAAGGAAACCTCAAGAAATTGGTATGAACACCACCCTGACACACCACCCTGACACGGTTACTGAGAAAGGAGCTGTGACAATTTTATGGGACTTTACAATACACACAGACAGAAGAATCAAAGCTAATCGCCCAGACATCGTGATTAGAGACCGAAATGACAAAATGTGCCTTCTTATTGACATGGCAGTCCCTGCAGATTGTAATGTACCCCTGAAGAACTTCAAAAAACTATCAAAATACAAGGATTTTGAAGTGAAATTCTCAAAAATGTGGTACACGACTTCTAGTTGGAACCCTCGGATTGATTTGAAAAGATTCCAATAGATTCACTGAAAGAATTCCTGGTAGCCCAAGCCTGCCATAAAGAATATTTTTGAGTTTTTATTTATTTATTTTTTTTTCAAAACTGCTCAGTGATGCTTTTTCTGAGCTTAGGTCTCTGGTTGGGACCCGGAAAAAATGAGTATACACCAGAAATCAAAGAAAATATAATAATAATAATAATAATAATAATAATAATTGCTGCATAAAAGATCCTTAAAATTGTAGGACATACCACCAAATAATGTTGAAACACCGGTATCCATACGATCACCGAAGTTAAGTGACAGCGTGACTGGTTTGTCCCTAGATGAGTGACCACTTTGGAATACCAGGTGCTGTAAGCTTGGATGGAGGGATAGTGTAAGGAAAACGGTATGAATTGGAAACCGGAGAGCCGAGTTCCATTTCAAGTCGGGTCCGTTACATTCTCTTACCCCTCAAATAAACTTGGGAAAGGTATGAATCGATATCTTCTCCCCAGCTATGGGTTATTAGTAGGATTTGTATCGTTAAATCATTATTATCTCAAAAAAATTCTTACCATCTGTAGTTTCGTCCACCACCGCAAAACCCCCTAATAACTGACGTGATGTTTTTAAATACATTCACCGAATCGAGATTGTCATATGGCTACCATGGATGGCGCCAAATCTGTTCAGAAATATCTAAACTGTCAGCTGTGTACAACCAATTTCTCGGGTCAATGATTGAAAATAGCTTCGAGCGATTAAAACTTTTTTTGAACCTTGTGAACTGGTGCTAGATAATTGCAAACGAAGAACTGTATCAAATAAGACACCAAATCAGTTGAGGACTTTCAATAGAGAGCCGAGTTCTAATTACAGTCGAGTTTGTTATAGTCACTTGCGCTGCAAATAAACTTGGGAAATGTATGAATCCACCTCTTCTCCCCAGCTATGGGCTAATTAGTAGGATTTGTATCGTTAAATCGTTATTATCTAAAAAAGAAAAATTAAATTATTAAATCTCAAAATATTTTCTGGTTTTTAATATCCTGCAAAAGGGTTGATAAGCTGTATAATATGAATGAATCAATGAAAATTGAATGCCAAGCACTATCGTGTTAAATAGTTTCACCATTCTAGCTTAGCAGGTAATTAAGCCAAAGAAGGCATGAAACTGACTAATTATTAAATTCGGAAGGCAGCCTAAATTTGGTCTATATGTTACGGCATAAATACTTGCCACATAAAACTCCTAGAAATACTTCCCACATAATATTAAGACATTAGCTAGATGAAGACGCCATTGTTACCAATATGGAACCAGTATGCGAGATTTATTACTGCCGCACCCTGTATAAGTTTACTGTATATGAACACATACACACGCACGCACATCATACTCACACATGCGTGCGCACACATACACACATATATACATGGTGGTTTTGGCTGTTTACATGAATATATGAAATACTCACACACACACACAGAGACACACACACACACATATATAAATATAATTTGTGTGTGGGTGTGGGTGTTTATACAGGTTGCAATGGATAAATTATCGCCATTTTATATCTTTAATTTCGCGCATGCGCTTTATTTGTTTTCGATTTTGTCGACTGCACAGTATAGATATTTACCCTGTCTTCCCGCTGAGACGAGATGCGATGCAAGGTCAGTTTTTAAGGTGGGGAACCCGAGTGCGTACATTCGGGCAGAGGATAATAATTCCTCGAACCCCCGCAACCATCGATTCCGCTGGTCGCGGTACGTGCACCGTTCCTTCTCTACAGTGCCAGTATAGTATGGTAGTTAGGCACCGTCTGCGAGAAAAAGAGGATCATGACGCAATTCAGAAACGGTATGCTGTACTTTTTGGCATTCGCGCCGGAAGCTCCAATACGAACATTTCAGAGAATTTTGGTGTCAATCAAACAGTGCATAGGATTCGGAAAGATTTGGATGATGGTGAGTCTAATGGTGAGTACGAAGGTGCGGCAGCACGGAAAATTCATTCCGATCTTTCTGATGAGAAAAGCACTCCCGAATTTGTTGGCGAGGAACTCAAATTCAACATGGAAACCTACATCAATTGTCTTTAGGAGGTAGTGCTACCCTGGGTCAAGAGTATAGCTGCTGGAAGACCCTATGTCAGTCAACACGACTCTGCGCCATGCCATACAAGAAGGAGAACCGTCAAACAAT
Source organism: Acanthosepion lycidas (assembly GCA_963932145.1). NCBI lineage: Eukaryota > Metazoa > Mollusca > Cephalopoda > Sepiida > Sepiidae > Acanthosepion > Acanthosepion lycidas. The sequence continues at coordinate 26,310,811 of OZ010584.1, forward strand.
TTCTCCGACCACATTACACCTTACATCTGGCCACCTATTTCTCCAGACTGCACCTCCCTTGATTATTATGTGTAGGGTGCAGTTGAGCGAGAGACCAACAAAACTCTTTGCATTACCAAAGATGAACTAAAGGTAAGCATGATGGCAGTATTCACCAACGTAAACAAGGAAACCGTCCAGAAGAAATGCAGCAGATTCCAAATTCGTCTGAAGGCCGTGGTTAAAGTCGATGGCAATTTTATTGAATAAATTTATTCTTTAGTATTTCAAGATATTTTTATGTAATTTTAGTAAATATAAGTGTCTAAATGAGATGTCAATATTATATTCATTTCTGCGTCATTTAGACGACAATTTATTCATCGCACGCTATATATATATATATATATATAGTGCATGTTTTTTACCTTTTGTGTGAAATTATGCAGGCATATGTATATATATTTACATTATGTTATGCATAAATGTGCTTGTATATATATATATATATATATATATATATATATATATATATATATAAATATAAATGTACCCCGCTCCTAGTCCGCGCAATACAGCAAAGGACAGGCACACACACACACACACACACACACACATATATATATATATATGTATGTGTGTGTGTCTGTGTGTACATATTGTATATTTTTTCTTTTTTGGGGTGAAACTTTATATGCATATGGATATGCACGTACACTGAGTTATGCTTAGATGTCTTTATATATATATATATATATATATATATATATATATATATATATATATATATATATATATATATATATCCGTACATTTAAATAGAAATCGCTTCTACTAGTCCACGCAATAACACAAAGGAACACAGCCACACACACATACAGGCTTACTTATATATATATATATATATATATATATATATAAGTACGCATGTATGTATGTAGTACCAGTATCTAAGTGCACTATTAAAACGAAAGTAGGTGACGATGTCGCCAAAAGTTCTTGTATTGACATAGGAGAAGCTTGCTTTAACGGAAAATTCCATTCAACCTTTTTGTTTTCAAATTTAACACATACACATTTCAACGCACACACATCGAAACAAAAAAAGAAAAATAAACAAATGTTAATAGGCAATTTGATTTATTCCATATATATATATATATATATATATATATATATATATATATATATATATATATATATATATATATATTACTTTTCCAGACATTCGCCTGCGTATAAAAATATGATGCATATAAAAAATACAAAGTTTTGGTATAAGACCGCTTGAGAGCTTGAAAAGTAATTAAATGTGACATCGAATAGGCAGTTTTAGCATTGGTATATATTGCCTTCTTCTTCTTCTTCTTCTTCTTCTTCTTCTTCTTCTTCTTCTTCTTCTTCTTGTCATGTCCCTTCGTTGGTGACCATGGTTCTCCACAATTTCCAGTTCTTTTTAACACTTAGTAATGTTTGTCCTTTTGCTATTTTTCGTGAACACCGTTCTCCCCGACGTTTGCAAAAGAATGTTTGGTAGATTATTCGCTGTTTTTCTCTGTCTTCCTTGTCTTCATTATACCCTGCTCGTGTCACACTTTCCAAACCCTCTTTCTTCTATTATGTGCCCTAGACATTCCAACTGTCTATTTCTCATGTGAAGTATAAGTATCTTTTTTGCATTTCATTTTCTCGAATGGTTCATCGTCTATGTCATTCTGGGTATCATTCTTTGGACCGCTGCTTCAAGAAAAGAATTGTGCATTCTTCTTCTTCTTCTTCTCCTCTTCTTTCTTTCTTTCTTTCTTTCTTTCTTTCTTTCTTTCTTTCTTTCTTTTTTTCTTTAATAGAACTAACGGTTACATCTAGCTATTTCAACCGAGTAGCATTCTTAAATGCATGTGGTGGTAGTAGTATTGGGTTGGTGCAAAAATAATGACGTAATAATGTCGTTTTTTGACGTATTTTTAACGTCAAAAAACGATATTATTACGTCATTATTTTTGCACCAACCTATACCTACGGTAATAGAACAATTGCCATTAATACCCAGGGTACTGTTTGAGTATTAATTTTTTTCAATTTTTAATTAAGTTGTTAGCTATCTTTTTCTTCTTTTTCCTGCGTTCCATCATGAAATAGTCGATGATGGCCCTCTAAAACTTCCTATTTCTTCTATTCCTAAACCGCTTATCTATTTTTGCTAAAGCTCCCACCCACCCCGTTCCGCCTTACATTCAAAGAAGCCCGTCAGGTCAGTGGTTCACTGCCTTCCCCTGTCTCTCTTGCCCTCAATATGCCCCGTAAAGGTTAAACTTTCCAAGCCCTCTTTCCTCATTATGTCTCAAAAAAATTTCAATTTACGACTTACACGTTGCTTATTCGTTCCGTCTATAGAACTCTCAGTATCCTTCTGTAGAATGATATTTTTGCGTCTTTCAGTATTCTCTTTATTTGTGGAGAGATTGTCCAGCGTTTAGCGCCATATAAAAGGATAGATATCACATAGAAATCCAATACTCTTTTCTTTTCTTTTTTTCTTTTTTTTTTCTTTTTTTTTTTTTTTGTTAAGCATTTCACCTCAAGCAATGCGGGAGGGCCACTAGCACGTAAGGGGTTACAAAGAGTGAGAATAAAAGAGTAAAGAGCGGTGTTTGAGGAAAGGACAGGGATCAAGATCAACGTATTAGAAGATGTCGATTGACATTACATTTGAATATTTGAAGATAATAGCCATCAGGGAAACAAGTAAGAGGAAGGGAGTTCCACTGAAGGGAAGTGCAAGAGAAAAAGCTGTTGGAGTAGAAGAGGCGGTTACATTTAATTGTTTCGACAATGAAAGGGTGGGGCCGAGATGGCAAGCTAGTAGAACGCTTAAATTGATGCAGTTGGGGTACCAGTGAAAGTAACGTGATACTGTGAATTTTATCTTGAATTCGCTGTTTTAACTCATCCAGAGTTCTTGGTCGAGTTGTGTAAACACAGTATACCAGCTGAGATGTTGCAGCAGTTAATGAGGAATCTCAACAGCAGATTTCAAGAATGCATTCGTACAGGAGGACGCCATCTACAGGTCGTAATTTTAAAAAAATGAAAATTCCATCATTGTTTCTTAAATGGCATGATTTAAGGTTTCAATTACTATGAATAACATATTTTTCTTCCATCACTCTTGGTTTTATTGGATTGTTAAAAAGTTCCCGTTTTTTTGGGGTCACCCTATATATATATATATATATATATATATATATATATATATATATATATATATGGTATAAAATGACAATTGGAAAAAAGATCTTAGATTTTGCCGACGCGTTTCGTCTTCCGACTTTTTCAAGGCAAAAATGAAATCGAAATGTTCTTGTTGTTATAGTTACATTAAAAATCCAAATTTAAAAAGATAGACGCTTCTGTCTAAGCCTTTTTTTTCTGGTTAAGGTAAATTGATCTGGGAATTTAACTATATTGTTGACATGGAAAAAAAATCTCTTACTATAAAGGTAATTTACATTAACCAGAAAAAAAGGCTTAGACAGAAGCGTCTATCTTTTTTAAATTCGGATTTTTAATGTAACTATAACAGCAAGAACATTTCGATTTCATTTTTGCCTTGAAAAAGTCGGAAGACGAAACGCGTCGGCAAAGTCTAAGATCTTTTTTTCCAATTGTCATTTTATACCAATCTGTCTTGTCCACAGAATTGATCTGGGAATTTAACTATATATATATATATATATATATATATATATATATATATATATATGACATGTAGGCTAAGTCTTCACCTGATTAATACTTTCAATATTTCTAAATACTTACAGCAACATACATGTCCACACTAGCAATTCATAAAAATCCTCGTCGAAAATACCTCCATACTTTTCCACGAAAAGAATAAATCCAAACTAAAGATTCTCGAAACCATCAAAAAATTGAAACCAAACCTCAATAAAATGAATTACGAATACACCATTTTTTAAAATAAAGACGCCAGTGACTCAGAGTGCTCAATTCATAGAAGAGCTTTAGAGATAGATAGATAGAGAGAGAGAGAGAGAGAGAGAGAGAGAGAGATTACTAGAGACAGATAGACAGGGATACAGAAGCAGACAGACATTTTCGATTATTGTTTCTAGGGGATAATCCTTTATCGCCTAGCAACAAATGACGTTTATTTTGCAATGACATTTCTCGATAATATTTGCTGAACGTGACCTTTTGACATTATTACTATTTGTTTTCTTGTCGCTTACAAACAGGGTTTCTCGTTATATACAGGAAAAAATGTGGGTCACTGATAAATGTAACATCACCGTAAATAATATATATATATATATATATATATATATATATTGCTTCTTCTTCCCCTTCTCATTATTGCTGAGTGTTGGGGAACCCACAGTCATTTACTCTCCAAAGTCACATATCGCTCGTCACTCCCGGGCCCTCTGTCATTCGTGCTCTGTCCAAGCATTGATGTCAATCAGTCCATCGACGCCCTTCTCTTCACCTCGGTCTCCTGCCATCGATACGTCTCTCTACGATGTTGATGCAGAAGTTCCGTGCGTTGATAAGATGGCCAAAATATTGCAGTTTTCGCTTCCTTCTGGTCGTGACCAACGTGTGTAGAACAACTCAACACTGCCGACTCAACACTGCCGACTCGACACTGCCGACTCGACACCGCCGACGTTGGGACAACTCAGAACGCAGGCAACATAATTCTTTTTTTATAACCGAATAAAAGTAATTTATTAAGAATTAAAAAAACTTATTAGTGAATACTTCTACTTTATTATGATTAAATATCTTTACAATTTAATTTATTAAAAATAATTTAAAAATATTCGCTAATTAAAGATTTAATCTTTAACAGATTACTTTTATTCGGCTATAAAAAAAAAGTTGTTTTTCTCGTGTTGAGTTATCTCGGTCCTGAATTGGTGTTGAGTCGGTTGTATTGAGTCGGCGGTGTTGAGTGTCGGTGTTGAGTCGGTGGTGTTGAGTCGTCAGTGTTTAGTTGTCTCTCACCGGTCACCAACTGCCACTCTGTTCCCATCTACTCTAGGACTGTTTTGTTTGAATGCTAAATGAAATGCAATGTTATGTACATTTTTTTTATATAAACATATAATTAATACCATAATTTTGGGGGAGAATATCATATATAAATTTCTATATATCAGAACAATGATGGACAATTGAATGACAAATTAGAAAAGTTTAGTTTCATCCTCTAAAAGGAATTCATCGGATTAAAGAACTTCATCGGATTAAAGGACTTTATCTGACACTTGACATTATCCAGTGAAATCATAAAAGCGGACGAAACTCGTTACACATAATTTTCCACTTTGTCATTCAATTGCCTGAGCAAAAAAAATTGATAAATAAACATTAATGCCAGATCATTTTTTTATAAATATGATATGTCCCGGAAAAGGATATATTTGAACGAAGTAGCTAAGTGGTTTCGGCTACTATAACCAAGTAGAATACGGTAGCAGTAATCGACTGGTACGCGTCGTAGTCGCAGGTAAGAAGTGTAGATCAATAGCGTAGTCCAGTGGGCGTCGTTATAGACTTAACTCTCAGACTAAGGCTCTGACTCTCCTACACGTCCGTCGGTATTTATGACTGACACCAGGCAATCATATTCCAGTGAGGGGGAACACAGGTGTACGCATATTCCATTATACCAAAATACATAATTAATAACGCAGTTATAATTAATATCGGGTATTATTTAGGATCCTATAGCGAAAGATGCACAGCTCAAAAGCTATGGAAAGTGCTAAGAAACAGAAAAAAATATCGTCAGAAACACAAAAAAAGAGTACTGGATTTCTATGTGATATCCATCATCTTACATGACAATGAATGCTGGAAAATCTCTCCACAAATGAAGAGAAAACTGAAAGCAACAGAAATATCGTTCTACAGAAGGATACTGAGAATTCTGTTGACGGAGTGAGTAAACAACGTAGAAGTCTTTATGTAAATGGCAACAAAAGAAAAACATGCTCAGAATCATGAAGAGGCAATTGAAATTCCATAGACGCATAATGAGAAAGGAGGGCTCGGAAAACATAACTCTCACGGGGTATATTGATGGCAAGAGAGATAAAAGAAGGCAGCGAGCTATTTACCTGATGGGGTTGTTTGAATGGAAAGCGGAACAGGTTGGGTGGGAGTTTTAGCAAGATAAGAAAATGGTTAAGGGATTCAAGAAATGATCACCTATTTCATGAAGGGGCGCAGAATAAAAGAATAAAAAAAAGATAGCTAACACCTTAATTTTATTTTTTCAAATTAATACACAAACTGTACCTTGGGTAATAATGGGTTAAAAAAATATATGGCGATTTTTCTATTACCCTAGGTACCTCGACCCCATAAATTTAATCATGCTACTAGATTGGCAATTAGATCTCACTGTTTTACTTTTAAAATAACTAGCTGTAACCGTTCGAACTACTTTCGTTATTTCCCAAACTGCATGAATTCAAACGTGCTACTAGGTTGTTATTTCGGTCCCACCCTTTCACTATCGAAACGGTTAAATGTATCCGTCGCTTCTACTCAAATAGGTTCATGTCTCTCACTTCCCGTCCGTAGAACTCCCTTCCTCTTACTTACTTCCCTGATAGCTATAATCTCCAACTATTCAAATGCAATGTCAATCGACATCTTCAGATGCCTTGATCTATTCCCCGTCCTTCTCTTCATCCTTTCCTCTTTCACACCTCATTACTCTTCTTCCCACTCTCTGTAACCCTTTGCGTGCTAGTGGCACTCCCGCCTTGCTTGGGGTGAAAAGCTTTAAAAAAAATTCTTTTCTCGCCTTTGGAACTCCCTTGCTAGCTATGTTCTTCAAAAGTTTCAATGTAATGTTGATCACTATCTTCTGTATATCTGTTCTTTTATTGTCCTTTCTTCTCGCTAGTTTTCTCGTTGTCTTTTACTCATATTAGATCCTTGCATCTTAGTGACATTACTTGCTTGGTGCTAAATGATTAAATAAATAAATGGCTCGAAGACTGGCCATTTCGACATCATCCGTTTCTTTTTTTTTGTTTTTTTGTTAGTATCTACAAGTCGGTGGCAGATGTGAAAGTAAATAGTCTTGTATGAACGCCTTTGTAACGATTAAGGACGCTGAAACTTCAGAGAAAATAATAATAAGAAAAAATATATAGGGAAGATCTAGTCAATAGTCTCACAGCTGATGTATTTTTTTATAAAATTCTTTGAAGACTGCGAAGAATATATAAAATAAAGTTTTATGTAGTTAGTCTAAGAAGAGCCATGTGTCTTCTCTCTAAGCTCCCTCAGCCGTGGTCATTCATTAGAAACTTGGCTATTTTTATCTCCCCAGTTATAACCAACGTTCTCTCTTCGGTACAAGACGGCCTACAAGAAAAAAAAAATCGTGCATTTGCTTCTTCTTCTTAGTCCTCCTCCTCTTCTCTTTCTCCTTCTTCTTCTTGTTCTCCTCCTCCTCCTCCTCTTCCTTCTTAGTTTTCTTCTTCTCTTCCTCTCATCATCATTATCATCTTTTTCTTCTTCTTTTTCTTCTTGTTCTCACTCTTGTTGTTCTTCTTCTTCTTGTTCTTCTTGTTCTTTTCCTTCATCCTCTTCTTTTCCTCTTCCTCCTCCTTCTTCCTCTTGTTTTCCTCCTCCTCTTCCTTCTTAGTTTTCTTCTTCTCTTCCTATCATCATCATCATCATCATCATCTTCTTCTTCTTCTTCTTCTTCTTCTTCTTCTTCTTCTTCTTCTGCCTCTTTTTCTTCTTGTTCTCACTCTTGTTCTTGTTCTTCTTGTTCTTCTTCTTGTTCTTCTTCTTTTCCTCCATCCTCTTCTTTTCCTCTTCGCCCTTCTTCTTCCGCTTGTTTTCCTCCTCCTCTTCCTTCTTAGTTTTCTTCTTCTCTTCCACCACCACCACCACCAACCATCATCATCATCATCATCATCATCATCATCATCATCATCTTTCTTTCTTTCTTTCTTTCTTTCTTTCTTTCTTTCATAGAACTTACGTTTTCATCCCACTATTTGAACCTAATCCAGACCTAACTGCCAATCGAGTAGCATGGTTAAATTTATGCGCTTGAGATACCGAGAGTAATAGAACGATTGCCATATTTTCAGTACACAATTACTTTTTAATTGTCAGCTCTGTTTTTCTTTTTGTCCTGCGTTCTTTCAGCAAATAGTCGATTATGGCCCTCCAAAACTTCCTATTTTTTTGTAACCCTTAGCTGTTTATCTCCCTTTGCTAATGCTCCCACCGACATCGTTCCGTCTTCCATTCACACAAGCCCGTCATGTAAGTGGCTCTCTGCCTTCCTTTGTCTCTCTTGCCCTCAATATGCCCACTTTCCTCATTATGTTAAGAAATATCTTTTTAAGACTTATACGTTGGTTAATCGCTCCGTCCGTAGAATTCTCAGTATCCTTCTGTAGAACGTTATTTTTGCGTCCTTCAGTTTTCTCTTCATTTGTGGAGAGATTGTCCAGCGTTTAGCGCCATATAAAAGGATGGATATCACATAGAAATTCAATTCTCTTTTCTTTTTTTTCTTTTTTTTTTTTTTTTTTTGTTAAGCATTTCACCTCAAGCAAGGCGGGGGTGCCACTAGCACATAAAGGGTTACAGAGAGTGAGAATAAGAGGAAAGAGAGGTGTTTGAGGAAAGGATAAGAGAAGGACGAGCATCAAGATCAGCGCATCAACGCATCAGAAGATGTCGATTGACATTACCTTTGAATATTTGAAGATAATAGCAATAGAGAAGCAAGTAAGAGGAAGGGAGTTCCACTGAAGGGAAGTGCAAGAGAAAACGCTGTTGGAGTAGAAGAGGCGGTTACATTTAATTGTTTCGACAACGAAAGGGTGGGAGCGAGATGCCAACCTAGTAGCACGCTTAAATTCATGCAGTTGGCGTACCAGTGAAAGTAGCTTTCCACAGCAGTTGCCATGAAAATATTTGTAGAAAAGACATATGACAATATACAGGGTGTCCCCCAAAAATGTATACGCACTTTAATAGATGATACCTTGATTATTTTTTCTTTCCAGGTTAAACCCATTAGATTAATGTCGGCAGTCAAACTAAACTTTGAGTAAAGGAGATTCAATACGTTGCTTAATCGCTCCGTCCATAGAATTCTCAGTATCCTTCTGTAGTATGATATTTATGTTGCCTTCAGTTTTTTCTTCACTTGTAGATACTTTGTCCAGTATTCAGTGTCATATAAGAGGATGGATATCTCATAGAAATCCAATACTCCTTTTTTTTTCTTTCTGACGAGTCTCTTTGTCGCTTTCTTTACATTATACTTAGCTTTTGAAATGCAACGTTCGCTATAGGCTCTTAAACAATATCTGATTTATTATAGTTCATAAAAAAAAACTCCTTTATTAATTATGTATTCATAAAAAAATATCTAACATTAATTTTTTTCTTTCTTTCCTTTTCTTTCATGTCCACTCTATCTTTTGTCTGATTCTTGATGTATGTCCGCTGAGAGCAATTGAAATTTACGATCATTACGACCAGAATTTCATAATTTTTATATAAATTCACGTCAGGATGTGTATTGTCGGTGTGCTCAACTAATATCTGTTCGTCTTCCATGTGTCGTATCCCCTCTGCAAAATTTCCTATCCTAGCTCTTTGTAAATGTCTTTTTCGCTAGCTCTCCTAATCCCCGTGCTGTCAACCATATTGCTTATCAGAGAGCAGATCATGGGATATAAGGTGATTAACCATTTCGGTGTTGATTAAAGCCTCAAAGACTTTGCCGAAGAGTGCTAGGAGACTGATGGGACGGTAGTTAGAGGGGTCAGAAGAGTCTCCAGAGGTCTTAAAGACAGGCAAAATAGATAAGGAATTCCAACAGGTTGGAAAACAAGATTCATTGAGGCAGTAGTTATATAATTTGGAGAGGACAAGAACCAGTTCAGGAACACATTTCTTCAGGACAATGGCTGGTATCCTGTCTGCACTGCTAGCCTTATGTGGGTTTAATTTAGAGATGATGTCCAATACCATCAATGCGGTTATGTGCATCTTGCTCAATAGAGCTTCGGTTGTAGGGGAGAAATCGGGAGTGGGTAAACCGGATGAGTCGAGCGTTGAGTTGGAAGAGAATTTCCGAGCAAAGCACTCAGCCTTACCAGCTGAAGAGGTCAGGACCTCAAATTGGTTGAACAAAGAAGGTATTGAAGGTTTGCTGTTGTTAAGTACACAGAGACGCCAATAATCCTTGGAGCCGAATTTGCGAGATGCAATACGTTGTTTCATTCTATCAGCAAATAGTGACTTTGCTTCAATGAGGACACGTTGAACTCGTTACGGGCTGAGACAAAGAGACGTCTGTTGCGATCTGACATGTCACTAATTCACGTCAGGATGTATATTGTCGGTGTGAGCTCACCTAATATCTATTCGTCTTTTATGTGTCGTATCAACCTCTGCAAAATTTCCTATCCTTTGTAGCTCTTTTGGCTATCTACATTAATCATCTTGCTGCCTTTACACAAACTTGTTAGGTAGCTTACTTGTTGTTTTCCCCTTCGCCGCTTGCATTTAATATGTCCTGTGAGTGTCAAATTTTCAAAGCCCTCTCTCCTCATTATCTAGAAATTTCAACGTTCTCTTCCTGATGATAAATACAGGGTGCGACGGGTAAATTATCGCCATTTTATAGTTTTAATTTCGTTGTTTGATTTTGTCGACTGCACAGAATAGTAGGGTCAGTTGGGCACTGTCTGTGAGAAAAAGAGCACCATGACGCAATTCACTCCGCCAGAAATTTGGAAACGACATGCTGTACTACTTGGCATTCGCGCCGAAACACTAATACGAACATTTCAGAGTGTTTTTCTGTCAATCTGAAGACAGTGCAGAGAATTCGTAAAGAGTTGGATGATATATCCAGCCAACATCATGGTTTTCGGACTGATAACTAGTGATGGCGACGTTATGCCTCCATTCATCTTTCCACCGCAATTCAGATTCAACACGGAGGCCTACATCAAGGGCCGTGTAGATGGAGTGCTGCCCTGAGTCAAGACGGTGACTGCTGGAAGACCCTATGTCTGGAAATAGAACTCTGCAACATGCAACACGAGCAGGAGAATCCAGTCATGGCTGTCAGACAATTTCTGCGACCGCATCACCCCTTAAATCTGGCCTCTTAACTCACTAAAAGACAACTCCCTTGATTATTATGAGTGAGGCGCAGTTGAGCGAGAGACCAACAATACTCCTTGTAACCTAAAAGATGAGCTGAAGGCAAGGACTAAGGCATCTTTCATAAACTTAAACAAAGAGACCGTCCAGAAGAGATGCAGAAGATTCTGGAGTCATCTGGAGGTCGTGGTTGAAGCCAATGACGATTATATTGAATAAATTTACTCTTTAGTATTTCAAGATATTTTTGTGTAATTTTTCGTAAATATACCTGTTAAAATGAGATGTCAGTTTTATTTGCATTTTCGCTTCATTTAAACGACAATTTATCCATCGCATCTAATTGATATCGGTAAACATGTTATATATATATATATATATATATAACAAAGGATAGTTAAAAAAATAATACCGTTTTTGACGTATTTGTAACGTCAAAAAACGATATTATTTTTGCACCAACCTAATATATATATATATATATATATATATGTAAATAAATGTATGTATGTATGTATGTATGTATGTATGAAGAAATATAGTTTTAAGGTGTGATATATTTATGGGATAAAGTGCCCTATATCAGAGACAGAACGTATGTAAATATAAATATAAAAGGGAACATTGAAGTCAACACTCAAAGGCCTCTGAGTGTTGAATTCAATGTTCACACACACACACACACACACACACACACACACACATATATATATATATGTATATATATATATATATATATATATATATATATATATATAAGTGTTCATTTTTGTTTCCATTTTCCCTAAAACTTCCGCTTTATTCACATGTTCTCTCCATAGTATTCATATATGCGAGGTTTGCAAATAATAATGAAAATAAAAAAAATAAATTTACGAGATATGAATCGTGGGCAGTCACATTGTTACTATGGTGACACAAATTCATTCAGTGCCGAGTCTGCGCAGTAACGTCATCTCGGAATGGTTGTCAACTTTAACCAGCTCCGGTTAACCTGTTCTGGACTGGATTTTAATTGATGGATTCATTTATTCCTTTTTTTTACGGTTTATCAACCCTTTGCAAAACTATTTAAAACCAGAAAATATATTTTAGATTGTCAGAATTTTATTTAGGTAATAATGATATAATATTAGGTTAGTGCAAAAATAATATCGTTTTTTGTCGTATTTTTTAACGTCGAAAAACGATATGATTTTTGCACCAAACTAATACAAGTCCTACTAATTAACCCCTAGCTGGGGGGAGTGGAGAAGACGTGGACTAAATATCTCATCAGAATTTGATAAACAAACAACAAATTACAATGTGAATATAAAATAAGGGGTCAATTCTATATTACAATATATAAACTGATCTCTCACTTTGGGGTCACAATAGTTTCTATACATTTATATTCCAGAGAATGTAATGTAAGTCCTGGTTATGACGATTGTTGTGGATTCCGAGATGAAATTCGGTCTCCAATGAATGACAAACGCAAGAAATTAATGAGAAATTAAATGTATTTACACAACAATACAATGGGTAATTCTGTTAGTAAATCTAGAAACGCCGTTAGTCGTAATAATATATATATATATATATATATATATATATATATATATATATATATATATATATATATATATATATATATATATATATATATATATATATATATATATATATAGTCTCGAAGTAGGACTACCTTAGAGTCTACGTGCTTGTAACTGACTTCTCCAAGCGGTTACCTCACACTATTACTCTACCTCCAACTCTCTCTCTCTCTCTCTCTCTCTCTCTCTCTCAATATTCTGACTGACTCTGGGTATTTAACGGCAGCAGTCCGAATAACACTCTTGTCGAGTCCACTTCTATGAAAAAGGGGTGGACCCCATAACAACGATAGGTAGTTTTGAGGATCGTGGAATCACCTTTTAATTGCTGTTGTTCCTAGGTCCGCCCTGACCCCGAGTGATAGAACCTGTGGACACATAGTGAAACGCTAAACAAAACACTATAAAAGTATAAAAATACATTTCTATAGTAAATATATCAGAAATACATGATTATATTTTTAAAAAAAAATGCAAAATGACCAGAAATACGTTTTAATTGAAGACATACAGTTCCGTTCAAAATATATTTAGTTAAATCTATAAAATCGTTCAGATTATTTACATTTCGGCATTAAATAACCCACGAAGGTGTTGATATGCCGCTAAACAAAATCAAACAAAGAATGTAAATAACTCTAAAAGACATGCCTATATAGCTAACTGATATTTGAATGACTGATTCATTTTCTTCGGCTTATCAACCCTTTGCAGGTTATTTGAAGCCTGAAAATATATTTTAGGTGGTAAGAATTTTCTGGCGATAATAATCGTTTAGTCAAACACGTATTACTATTTAACCCATAGCTGGGAGGAAAAGAGATGGATTCATACATTTCCCAAGGGGTTTTGCGGGTATGTGAATATAACGCACCCGACGGGGATTGAAACTCGGCTCCTCAGTATACGTTACACCACCGCGGAGGCACGGTAGAGTAATGGATAGCCGAGTTCGAATTCCAGTCGAATACATTACATTCACTTACATGCTAATACCCTTGAGAAAGGTATAAATCCTCTTTTTCTCCTCCAGCTATGGGTAGATAGCAGGACAGACATGATAACCTAAGTATTACGTATGGCAAATAACTAACTGATATTCACTTACGTGCTAATACCCTTGGAAAAGGTATGAATCTTATTCTTCTCCCACAGCTATGAGTAAATAGTAGGAGAGACTGGGTTCTATAGCCTTGGATGGCAACTGGTCTACCGCAGAAACCTGCCGCGCGAAAAAAATCTGCTTCTTTAGTTATGTATCGAAAGATACATGATCGCCTATCACGCATGGCACATAACTGACTGATATTCACTTACGTGCTAATATCCTTGGTAAAGGTATAAATCCTCTTCTTCTCCCTCCAGCTATGGGTAAATAGCAGGACAGACCGGTTTCTATAGCTTTGGATAGCAACTGGTCTACCGCAGCAAGAAATGGTAACTTATTGCGGGAAAAATCTGCCTCGTCAGTCATGTATCGAAAGATGCATGATCGCTTAAGTATCACGTATGGCAAATGACTGACTGATATTCATTTACGAGTTAATACCTTTGGGAAAGATATGAATCCTTTTCTTTTCCCCCCAGCTCTGGGTAAATTGCAGGACAGACTGGGTTCTATAACCTTGGATGGCAACTGGTCTACCGCAGAAAGAAATGGCAACGGGAAAAAATCTACCTCATCAGTCATGTATCTTTCGATACATGATCGCCCTAGCGTGTATCACGCATGGCACATAACTGACTACACCACCACATATCCACGCAGACACGTAGCCAACTTCATCGGATCACCAATCAGCCAACCTTTCTAATTAACCCGCCGATATATTGCAGGTTTCGAGTGTTGTCCTAATGTCCCTATTTTCGTTTACACAGACGCCTGATTCCGATTTACCGAAGTAGTTACGTTGCCGGAGTTGGGTCTTGGTCATGGGGTTGACGTTGCCAACGCAATGTAAAGGTCGATTGACATAAACGTCTTCCATGATCGTTGACGCTAAATGGTTTGTAATTTCAATAGGTGGTACCTTATCTCTCACCGATGTTATCTGGGGATTTTTTTCGCTGGTAGGACATGTGGTATCGTTGAAGAATTCACAAATGTCGCCGGTATGGGTCTTAGGATTCACATTGAAAATAAAACAAAACAAAACAAAACAAAAAAAAAAACAAGAAAGAAACAAAACAAAAAAAAATCCAATGTCGAAAGGTTTCTTCTTCAACACCAATCGGACTGACAATTTGACCCTTGCTACTAGTATTACCAGTCCCACCCCCATCTTCCAGTAGGTATGTTTATGTAGTGGTAGTGGGCGTAGGGTAGGGCCATAAAATACATTCAATCCGCTAATGTATCCAATAAACACCAAAAATATTCCGCCTATCTTCAGACCAGTGATCTTTGTTTTGTTTGCTTAAAGGCATATCAACACCTTTATGGGTCATTTAATGCTGAAATTAAATTTTCTTGGGAGCTTTGAAGTTATAAAAATGATGTAATGACTATGCATACACCTGGGTTCCCCCTCACAGTAATATGATTGGCTGGTGTCAGAAATAAATACAGACTGATGTGGAGGTACAGGGGCTACGCCTATAGTCCTCGCCTATTGCCTACGCCTATTGCCTACGCCTATTGCCTACCACTACGACGAGGACCAGTTCATTACGGTTACCTGCTAGATTGTCCTACCCGGTTATAGTAGTCCAAAACCACTTAATTTTCTGTTTGCTTGTAGCAGTGAACTACATAAATGAATGTCTTGATGGAGAAAATGAACTTTTGCCTGTAGTTTTCATTTTTTATTTAAATTATTTTTTAACGCGAATTTTGGTCAGACCTTGTGTTGGTCAAACAGTCTCTTTTAAGTTGTTATTTCAGATAAGAGCTGGATGGATTCATGCTGCTTTCAATTCCTTTGGTCATTTTGATAGTTTTATTGGTTCCTGGAAAGGGGATATGTCTCTGTTAAGTGTGTGTGTGTGTGTGTGTGTTATTTGGTTCTTAGGGAGTGAATCAGTATGATGTGTGTAAGCGTGTATATTACTATGGGGGGGGTGTTATCACTTGGCTCATTAGGGAGTGAGTGAGTATGATGTGTCTAAGTGTGTACATTCGTGTGTGTGTGTGTGTGTGTATAAGTGTAAGGTCTCAACATTAGCATGTTTGTCTTGTGTGGGTGAGAAATATATATATTACTCATATAATCGTTATATTTAGTGAATACACGTGTTTGAATAGATATTTTTGAAAATAAAAATTCTTCAGAAAATCGATAAAAAATAAAATCCGTAAGAAGTAGAATAAGAATCGAACGCCAAGAATTAAAAATTCAAATCTAACATTAAGCGTCCCTGCATTTTTCAATTTTCTCTCGATGTATAATTATAACTGATCATTATTTGTATCTCGTTCCTTCCGTCGGCATACATTCCATCAATGAGAACATTTACACCGAAAAAAAACCGAAAAAAATATATATGAAGAAATATAGTTTTAATTATTTATGGGATAAAGTGCTCAATATCAGAGATAGAGCGTATGTAAATATAAAAGTGAACATTGAAATCAATACTCAAAGGCGACAGGCTGTTTCATGCTAGACGCAATCGTCCGACGATTGCGTCTAGCTTGAAACAGCCTGTCACCGCTAAGTGTTGATTTCAATGTTCTCTGAGGCAATGTTCTCTAAGGCATATTATAAAGAAATATACTACTCCAACTGATCCGAATAAAAAAATCAAATTAATTATCTATTATAAAAAATTTAAGACAGCTAACCTAATCCTCAAAAATAACAACACACCAGCTAAGTCAAAATTACAAAGAACGAACATTATCTATGAGTTCAAATGCCGCTTAAGGAAAAGTGTTCCTGATCAAACTGGACTCATAAATAATTACATCGGTTACACAACTACATGCTTATCCAGACGTCTAACCTTACACCTATCTGATCCCAGCTCCATTAGAACCCATTTAAACAAACACACAGATTTACCAGACTCCATTAGGAACATACTAGTAAAAAACACAAATATATTAACAGCGTCCACCTGCAAAAAAAGACTAAAAATAATGGAAGCTTTAATAATAAAAAAGAAAAAAACAACTCTTAACAATATTAACTACGAACAAAGCCACAATGTGCTAACCGTATTCGGAAATTAAAAACATCCCTACCACACACTAAGGCATACACAGAACGCACACACTCAATTAAGCTGAAAAATCGAATCATCTTTGATAATGGCTAAAGGTATAGCCGAAAGCGCTCGGAACTATAAAACATTTGGACAGTTCTTACACACTCTTTGTCCAGAAAAGAAAGCTCTTGTTCGAACACAAGAAAAATTAAATAAAAAGCTTAACCGTAGTACCTTGTCTGTCGTTTTTAATGAAACATGCATATATATATATATATATATATATATATATATATATATATATATATATATATATATATATATATATATATATGTGGGTGTGTGTGTGTGTGTGTGTGTGTGGTAGATTTATCAAATTGTGATAACACTCTTTACTGTAGTATTTTGTCGACAGATGGCATTACCGCCATGATTATGGCTGAAGCATCAACAAATGCTAAAGGATGTTGTGTATCTCAGAAAACTGACCACATTGGTGGCCCATAGACAAGAAATAGAAAATGCATGTGCAGCAAACCAACTTGGCACTTTGGCCAACGTTGCCCAAGCAGTAGTTCTCCGTGCTAATAAATGTCTGGAAGCTAAATGATACCATTTTGAGCATTTCTTGCGATTGTACGGTCCAAAGGTAACTTGCATTAATCTCATGATGTCTGAATAAACTTACTATTACAATATCTATACAAGTTTTTCCTTACAATATAATACATATTACTCATAATCTTTGCGTCAATTTTGACGGCATGAGGACACTAGTAAATATATAATGGATGGACAGAAGATTCATTCAACCTCAATTTCACTTTGAAGCTTTTTAAAACTATATTTTTATCACACACACACACACACACACACACACACACACATATTTTCATCTACAGACAGACTGTTTCGCGGTATCACAGCTCCTCAGTGTTTCCAGACGTCCGATTGCTTCAAAGCCAGGATCGAAACCAGACCCATTTGTTATCAGTCTGAGATCCTACTCCTAGTCTCTCTCTCTCTCTCACTCTCTCTCTCTCTCTCTCTCTCTCTCTATATATATATATATATATATATATATATATATATATATATATATATATATATGCAAAGTTCAACCCCAAAATGTATGCACACGTCAGGAAATGAAAAACTTATCCTTCGTACTTTTATCAAATGCCATAACACTGTTTATTGTAGTTCACTATTTTCTCGTAAGATGGCACTTTATTGGCGGCTCTTATACAAGAAATAGAAAATGCATGCGCAGCAATCCCACTTGACACTTTGGCCAACGATGCCCAAGTGATAGAAAAGGAGATACAAATTTATGGGTGCCCGACCCTAAACCTACATGACCAGAGCCTGGCACCGGTGCTCTCCTCTCATTTGAATCTAACAGGCCATCATTTTGGCGGGGAGTTGGCCGTCTTGTAATATAATTTCTTCCTCAATTTTTACTCCTGCCATGATATACGGTTGCACTCACAACGAGGCTTCTAGCTGTGAACCCAAGTACCCCAGACCTCAAGTTGAATTTCTATCCATCGCTACAGATACTAGAAAATAAAAAGTTCGGTAACACTCTAGAAAGTACCTGACTCCTTCTGTCATGTTCAAAATTTTATAAGAGTAAGACCAAACCAAAAAATATATTCCTGCTGTCATATCTTGAATGGAGCTGTCCAGACTTTGTTAACTTCAAATGCGTCTAGGCGGATTTGTAGTTGATTAATTATTTTCCAGCCTACGACCTCTTTCCCACAGACGAAAACAATGCTAACTTCTGGATACTCTATTGCAATTTTCATGGCAAATGTTTACGCGAACTATATTCCTTAGTTTCATCAGTTCAGGCGTTTAAAGATAGGATCCACCATGACAATTCATATTCACCCTTCGTGTTCGATTGGTTAGGAAGATGTTCCACCCAGAGAACTTCTTCCCCAGAAATGTCACTTTTTTGGGGACAGCGACTCGGCATGATAACTTTCTGATCATTACAACCTTAGCATTTCCAGGTCTAAGGACAAATGACTTTGTGGAATAGGCCCTCCGAGGGGAGACTTTCCAGATCACTACGAACTTTACCTCTTCAAATTTATGGACTTTGTGGAACAGGTTCCCGACGGGATGCTTTCCCGACCACTACGATGTTAAGTGCTTTAAATCTAGGCTCAACTGACTGTGGAACAGGCCCCCGATGTAATGCTTTCCCGATCACTACGAACTTAAACACTTCAAATCGAGGATCAACAGACTTTGTGGAACAGGCCGACGATGGGGTGCTTTCCTGATCACTACGATGTTAAGTGCTTTAAATCTAGGCTCAACTGACTGTGGAACAGGCCCCCGATGTAATGCTTTCCCGATCACTACGAACTTAAACACTTCAAATCGAGGATCAACAGACTTTGTGGAACAGGCCACCGATGGGTTTCTTTCCTTATAACTATAATCTTAACCTCTTCAAGTCTACGGAACTTAACTTCTTCCATTATAATTTCAGTCGTTATCTATCCTGCATATCCTTATAATTTACACTTTTTACATTCCTCAATTTACGCTCATAAAATAAATGCAATTGCAAACACGACCTTTGATCTCTCATCCATAAAACTACGTTTATATTGTTATTCTCCGGACTTCGTCAATTGCCTTCAGTCAGTGTGTGTGTGTGTGTGTGTGTGTGTGCCTCAGGGTCTCAACGCGCATTGATCTTATTCTTGTAAAGTTTCAACATGGCGGATGGAGTCAGGGCCCTACTCGAGCGTTACAACGAACTGACCATTTTTTCGTGCATCTTGGAATGTATAATGACAGTATTGTAATTCTGATCCGAATAATTCAGTTTGTTTCATTTTATTCTACAGCTGTTTCTGGCCGATCTATTCTCTGCGCGTCTTCATTAAAAAAAAGAATTCCGCTGTTCCATTCTGTGGGTTGTTTGTAGTCATTTTACATTTTGATGACTCGTTCAGTTTTCATGACATTTTTTTTTTTTTTTTTGACCATTGCGAAGTTGACAGATTCCATGCAGACGTTAGCTAAACTTTCTACATCTTTTTAATTCTTTTATTTTTATGGAAATGGTGTTCTAACCTATGCTGACATAGCGATGAAGGCATTGAAGGTCGCTCGGATGCTAATCGGCCTGGTGGGTGGAGACTGGTTGGTTGGTTGCGAGGGAAGGGAAGGGATTATGACGTCATTAGTGAAAGCGTTTTTACGTTTTAAACGCATTGATAATAGCATCTCACGAGTCGTGACAGCTGGTCAGAAGGAGGAAGACCTTGAGTGAGCAAGAAACGGCGCCTGACACAGGAAAAGAAAAGACGCAAAGATCATCGGAATCAACAGAGAGTGAATCTTATAAGAGTGAATCAGAATTCTTAATGCAAAGACGCATATCCACATAAACAATGCCTATCTATCTATCTATCTATCTATCTATCTCCGCCTGTTCATCTCTATCTATCACAGTTTTTTCATATCTATCTATCTATCTATCTATCTATCTATCTATCTATCTCAGTCGGTTCACATCTATCTATCTATCTATCTATCTATCTATCTATCTATGTATCTATCTATCTATCTATCTATCTATCTATCTATCTATCTCAGTCGGTTGACAACTATCTATCTATCTATCTATCTATCTATCTCAGTCGGTTCACATCTATCTATCTATCTATCTATCTCAGTCGATTCACATCTATCTATCTATCTATCTATCTATCTATCTATCTCAGTCGGTTCCCATGTATGTATTTATGTATGTATGTATCTATCTATCTCAGTCGACTCACATCTATCTATCTATCTATCTATCTATCTATCTATCTATCTATCTATCTATCTATCTATCTATCTATCTCAGTCTGTTCATGTTTATCTATCTATATATCTATCTCCCGTCTATTCATATCTATCTATCTATCACAGTTTTTTCATATCTATCTATCATAGTCTTTTCGTATCTATCTATCTATCATAGTTTTTTTGTATCTATCTATCTATCTCAGTCGATACACATCTATCTATCTATCTATCTATCTATCTATCTATCTATCTATCTATCTTAGTCGGTTCACATCTATCTATCTATCTATCTATCTATCTATCTATCTATCCAAGATCTCCACTACCTTAGGACACATGGCACCGTAGATAAAGGCGTTGGTTAGAACCAGTCACAAGACCCAAAGAGTGTGAGTTCAGGTTAAGGCAGTGGAAAACTTTCATTTCTTAATCTGACAGATTTATTACAACGTTTCGGCCTTTCAGTATCTGTCTATATTTCTGTGATGAGCTATTATGTACACTATTTACATTATTCGGACTATTGTCCTAATATTTGTCGCCATATTTATTACAACGTTTCGGCCTTTCAGTATCTGTCTATATTTCTGAGATGAGGTATTATGTACACTATTTACATTATTCGGACTATTGTCCTAATATTTGTCGCCATATTTATTACAACGTTTCGGCCTTTCAGTATCTGTCTATATTTCTGAGATGAGGTATTATGTACACTATTTACATTATTCGGACTATTGTCATCATCTTTGTCGCCATATTTATTACAACGTTTCGGCCTTTCAGTATCTGTCTATATTTCTGAGATGAGGTATTATGTACACTATTTACATTATTCGGACTATTGTCCTAATATTTGTCGCCATATGTATTACAACGTTTCGGCCTTTCAGTATCTGTCTATATTTCTGAGATGAGGTATTATGTACACTATTTACATTATTCGGAATATTGTCCTAATATTTGTCGCCATATTTATTACAACGTTTAGGCCTTTCAGTATCTGTCTATATTTCTGAGATGAGGTATTATGTACACTATTTACATTATTCGGACTATTGTCCTAATATTTGTCGCCATATTTATTACAACGTTTCGGCCTTTCAGTATCTGTCTATATTTCTGAGATGAGGTATTATGTACACTATTTACATTATTCGGACGATTGTCCTAATATTTGTCGCCATATTTATTACAACGTTTCGGCCTTTCAGTATCTGTCTATATTTCTGAGATGAGGTATTATGTACACTATTTACATTATTCGGACGATTGTCCTCATCTTTGTCGCCATATTTATTACAACGTTTCGGCCTTTCAGTATCTGTCTATATTTCTGAGATGAGGTATTATGTACACTATTTACATTATTCGGACTATTGCCCTAATATTTGTCGCCATATTTATTACAACGTTTAGGCCATTCAGTATCTGTCTATATTTCTAAGATGCGGTATTATGTACACTATTTACATTATTCGGACTATTGTCCCCATCTTTGTCGCCATATTTATTACAACGTTTCGGCCTTTCAGTATCTGTCTATATTTCTGAGATGAGGTATTATGTACACTATTTACATTATTCGGACTATTGTCCTAATATTTGTCGCCATATTTATTACAACGTTTCGGCCTTTCAGTATCTGTCTATATTTCTGAGATGAGGTATTATGTACACTATTTACATTATTCGGACTATTGTCCTAATATTTGTCGCCATATTTATTACAACGTTTCGGCCTTTCAGTATCTGTCTATATTTCTGAGATGAGGTATTATGTACACTATTTACATTATTCGGACTATTGTCCTAATATTTGTCGCCATATTTATTACAACGTTTCGGCCTTTCAGTATCTGTCTATATTTCTGAGATGAGGTATTATGTACACTATTTACATTATTCGGACTATTGTCATCATCTTTGTCGCCATATTTATTACAACGTTTCGGCCTTTCAGTATCTGTCTATATTTCTGTGATGAGCTATTATGTACACTATTTACATTATTCGGACTATTGTCCTAATATTTGTCGCCATATTTATTACAACGTTTCGGCCTTTCAGTATCTGTCTATATTTCTGAGATGAGGTATTATGTACACTATTTACATTATTCGGACTATTGTCCTAATATTTGTCGCCATATTTTTTACAACGTTTCGGCCTTTCAGTATCTGTCTATATTTCTGAGATGAGGTATTATGTACACTATTTACATTATTCGGACTATTGTCCTAATATTTGTCGCCATATTTATTACAACGTTTCGGCCTTTCAGTATCTGTCTATATTTCTGAGATGAGGTATTATGTACACTATTTACATTATTCGGACTATTGTCCTAATATTTGTCGCCATATTTATTACAACGTTTCGGCCTTTCAGTATCTGTCTATATTTCTGAGATGAGCTATTATGTACTCTATTTACATTATTCGGACTATTGTCCTAATATTTGTCGCCATATTTATTACAACGTTTCGGCCTTTCAGTATCTGTCTATATTTCTGAGATGAGGTATTATGTACACTATTTACATTATTCGGACGATTGTCCTCATCTTTGTCGCCATATTTTTTACAACGTTTCGGCCTTTCAGTATCTGTCTATATTTCTGAGATGAGGTATTATGTACACTATTTACATTATTCGGACGATTGTCCTAATATTTGTCGCCATATTTATTACAACGTTTCGGCCTTTCAGTATCTGTCTATATTTCTGAGATGAGGTATTATGTACACTATTTACATTATTCGGACGATTGTCCTCATCTTTGTCGCCATATTTATTACAACGTTTCGGCCTTTCAGTATCTGTCTATATTTCTGAGATGAGGTATTATGTACACTATTTACATTATTCGGACTATTGCCCTAATATTTGTCGCCATATTTATTACAACGTTTAGGCCATTCAGTATCTGTCTATATTTCTAAGATGCGGTATTATGTACACTATTTACATTATTCGGACGATTGTCCTCATTTTTGTCGCCATATTTATTACAACGTTTCGGCCTTTCAGTATCTGTCTATATTTCTGAGATGAGGTATTATGTACACTATTTACATTATGTCGGACTGTTGTCCTCATCTTTGTTGCCATATTTATTACAACGTTTCGGCCGTTGTATGATCCGGCCTTTTTCAGCTGTTTGGAATGTCGAAATGAACCTTTTATTTCGCTCACTGGGGTAGACTGAATAATGTAAATAGTGTACATAATACCTCATCTCAGTTGGTCAACCTCCCCGTACGAGACTCTGCGCTTCGGCGGAGCCTCGTCCGGATTCCACTCTGCTCAGAGGCAGAGAGTTCGACCGACAAGCCGAGAAGCTCGGCTTGAATCGGTATCTAGCCCCCCCACCACGAGGGTTGCATATGGCATAAGTCCAAGTTTAACGTGGGTTTAGCTCGGGCAAAAAATGCCCGTAGAACCCGTATAAAACTAAAAACAGAATCGGGTTGGTCTCCCTTCAAGCGAAATTTTTTTTGGGAATAACTTATTTCTGAAATTTACGTGTTTTAATAGCAGATTCATTATTGAAATCGAAATTTACATGGTAACGGCCAGCGCGATTGTTCATATAGAAAGGGGCGCAGGGTGTTAATAATTTCTATCAGTATAGAGTTACATTCATAGATGTCAAGTCAGGGTAAGTCTAAATTTAAAACGGAAGATGATTTCGTCTAATCTGGTTTACGTGTCTATGGAGATTTATTTATTTATTTTTATTTTTGTTTTTTTTTATTTTATTTTTTTTGCAAGGGTTTTGTGTATATAAAAAACTGCCGTAAAAAAACTGCCGTAACATTTGTTTTTTTTGACGACTTCATAAAAGGTTATCTTTTTTTTGTAGGTTATTTAAACTATTTATTAGGACTATGGATTTCTAAAAAAAATTATATGCTAATTATTCAATGCAAAGATTTGATGATGTCGGAAAAAACCGTTGACTCATGTCTATTGTTTAATAGATTTTTATTATTTAGAAACTTAATAATGTGTAGTTTTTCAAGTAGGCATAAAGGGCATGGGTCATCCCAAGTTTTACAAGAAAATTAGTTTATAGAGAAAATTAGAAAAATTATATTTAGCGAATTTAAAAATCTAAACTTAAAGATAACAGTTTTTAAAAATAATAACAAAAATACTAAAGAACTTTGGGTTATTTACCTAACCAGTTCTTTCCTATTTTCTATATATTTTCACACACACACACACGCACACACACACACACACACACATATATATATATATATATATATAAAGAGAGAGAGAGAGAGAGAGGGGGGAGAGAGAGAGCAAGGTTCTATTTTGCTTTTAAACCACATTTACTTATTCAGATCTTCCTGAAATACATATCTGCCCAGTTTCATATCCGAAACGTAAACAAAGCAATTTTAAAGAATTAATGGATTTTGTTTTTTAATCCAATATTTTTATCACTTAAGACGTTATATTAGAGGATACCTGTATTTATTTCATCTACTGTACAGCCTAATTGAGAAAACTTACAGAAAATATGCCCTCCGGCAGGATTTGAACCCGCATCCTCCTTTGCAGACAGAACGCCTGTCTGATCCAGCGCGTTTTTACTGTTCGGCTATGGAGAGTTTCACAGTAAGCAAGACGTTTCATTCCATTCATTGAGTGATTCCAATACATTTCTGGCTTAAACTCTCCATAACATGAATTAGTGTATTTGCATTCTTCCCTCCAATCTGTCTTCTCCCCTTTTCTCTTCCCTTCTGTCTATATCCCTCCTTTTCCCTCTTCTTTAAGCCCTTTTCTCCTCTCTCGTCCCTTCCCTATTTTTCTCTTCCCTTCCCTCTACCTTCTCCCTTTTCACCCGATATCAGTTTCATATCTGAAACGTAAACAAAGCAATTTCTAAAGAATCAATGGATTTTATCTGACATAATTATATTACTTCAAGCATTTTACTCAAATTTGTTACGTACTGAACGTTTTTACTTTATTTTAATAATAATTATTTCTCTAGTCTTATACTGAGCGCTTTATTATAAAATATGCTGTTATATTTGTGTTGTAGAATACCTACCGACGATAATGCGTATGTCCCCATTCACATAATTACAGTAGTAAATACTGTAAGCTGGTCTGAAGTTGGAGATTCTTCTCCAGCTGTGCTGGTCAAACTCTCTGCCTCCGGACATCTGACTGCGTGGGGCGGTTAGTAGATCTCCTGCAGTTAGAGATTCTTCTCCAGCTGTGCTGGTCAAACTCTCTGCCTCCGGACATCTGACTGCGTGGGGCGGTTAGTAGATCTCCTGCAGTTAGAGATTTTACTCTAGCTGTGCTGGCCAAGCAGAGAGGATCCCCAGACAAGCCTATGTCGCAGGGCAGAGTCTCGTCTCGTCTCGGGAAACAGCTACCCGACCCCGTCTTATACAGCGTCTACAGTGAATCTTCGGCCGAGCCTACGGGCTAGGATATCCCACATTAAATTCGGCCTTGTGACATCTGGTCGCGTGGGGCGGTTGTTAGATATCCTGCAGTTGGAGATCAATTGCAGAATTCCCTTGACTCACTTCTAGAAGTTGACTACTTGTTCTACGCGTCGCTGGTGAATCTTATATGCGTTGTTCTTGTCCTAAGTATTATCGTTCATTACCAACCTTCGTGTGATTATTGTATTCAGTAACCTTCCCTAGGTTACAACAATTTTATATATGTCAAATTATATCATTTTACGTATACTATTTCCTAGTATTAATGTCTAGCGCTTTTTGCTTTATTTTGTATATATATATATATATATATATATATATATATATATGAAGAAATATAGTCTTAAGATGTGTTATATTTATGGGTTAAAGTGCTCAATATCAGAGATAGAGCGTGTGCAAATATATAATATTATATATATATATATATATATATATATATATATATATATATATATATATATATATAATAGTGAACATAGAAGTCAACAATTCGAGGCGACAGTCTGTTTCATGCTAGATGCGATCGTGGCCTGAATCCTGAATCAGACCAAGACCACTCGTGGCCTGACGATTTAATCTAACATGAAACAGATTGTCGCCTCTAAGTGTTAACTTCTATGTTCACTTTTATATATATATATATATATATATATATATATATGTGTGTGTGTGTGTGTGTGTGTGTGTGTGTGTGTGTGAGTGTGTTACATGAAACGTTATTTTTAGTGGATACCCATATTTGAGTAGTCGCTCCGTTTCCTCAAGAAAACTTAATAAAAATGTGTACCCTGGCAGGATTCGAATTATTACCCCCACCCCTTTGCACTATCTAATCCCTCACACTATGAAGAGCGTCACAATGAAGAAAGGTTCTGTTTTACCTTAAAAGCACACTGACTCGTTCAGATTTTCCTGAAACACATAGCTGCTCAGTTCCATATCAGAAACGTAAACAAAGCAATTTCTAAAGAATTACTGGATGTTTTCGATTATTTTAATAATGCGATATATTTGATAGTGTATCATATACTTT
>OZ010584.1:26348085-26365585 GCA_963932145.1 Acanthosepion lycidas
AAAAGTGGGTAGTTGAAATTTCTTGGACGCATGATAAGAAACGAAGGTTTGGAAAATTTTACTCCATTTCTAAGACAAGGGAATTAGCGGGTCACCTACCAGAAAAGCTTGTAAGACTGGATGAGGGAATGGAGGTTAGAAGGGATGGTTAAAAAGCAAACATTAATAAAAGCTAAAAATGATAGAATGTTGTGGAGAACCACGACCAGGAGAACAATGTTTAACAGAAAAAAATAACGCATTCAAGGTGAACAACATTAGAAAAACAAAACAAAACAAAAACATAGAGCATCAATAGTTAATATAAAAATGAAATTTCAAATGACTTATCTTCTGATATGAAGAAACAACGTACCCCTCGCTTGGATAAAATAAATCTATTGAACTCATGGAGACTTCAAGACGGAAGATAAAACATTTGCATTTTTAATTTTCATTTTCTCATTACTATATATATATATATATATATATATATATATATATATATATCAGCCCCACGTCCATGAGCACCCCTACACCTAAAGATCTGAAAAAACCAATAACATTTCTGCTCTTGTATATTCATAAAGTCCCTGAGAGGACGAAACGCGTCGGCTAAGATAAGTCATTTCTTTTTTCGTATATATATATATATATATATATATATATATATATATATATATATATATGGTTGGATTGATGTGAGTCTGTGACCCTGGGTTTCACGCTTTTGCGATCGTCAGACAAACTGATTAATTTTTTTAAATTTTTGGTCTATGTAGATTGCGTGTATTGGCGTTATTACGTTTAACGTCCCCCTCCCCCCACTTCCGTAATAACCCCAATACACGCAATCTACATAAACCCAAAATTTTAAAAAATTAATCAGTTTGTCTGACGATCGCAAAAGCGTGAAACCCAGGGTTACAGACTCACATCAATCCAACCAAATATGTTAGCTCTATCTCTGATATTGAGCGCTTTCTAATAAGTACCGCGCATATAATATGTAAATAATTATATATATATATATATATATTTATTTATATTTATATACACACACTTTTTACACACACACACACACACACACGCACACACACATACACATATATATATATATATATATATATGAGCTGTCTGCGTGCCATCTGTGGAGTTGGCCTTCAAGACAGAATATCCAATGTTGACCTGTTCAACAGGTGTTATATTGAAGGAATCGAAACTTTTCTCATGCAGTCTCAGTTGCGTTGGACTGGTCTGGTCATGTCTTGAGTATATCTGATCACAGGATACCCAAGATCCTAATGTACAGCCAATTCGATCAGGGCTACAGGAATGTAGGACGCCCTTGGCTTAGATACAACTATCAATATACACCATGACACTCTCGGGCGATTAGTCTTGGAGCGGGTAGAGTGGAGATCCAGGTGTTTTTGTGGACTCGGCGGTTTTCACTCTGCTAGTATGAATTGTCTTCAAAAAGCGAGAGCAAGTTCTAAAAGGTCAGCCAATCTAACAGTGACCACACCGCACAATCCTCATTCCATATACTCCATATTTCGTCTCGTACGCACGAGTTTTTCGTTGCTTGGAAAGCTTCCATGCAAACAAAGACTATTATTATTGTTTTGTCCGTGTATTGTTTAATATATTGAAATGTAATTGTCATCTTTGATAATGGCTTATGTAAGCCGAAAGCTTATATAGAATTAGAAAACCTGTATCAATATGGTGATTATCTTTTGTCTTTCAATGAAAATGTTTAGCTTTTCAGACAATATGAAAGGAATTTGCATAAAATAAATGGCCAAAACTTGTCTATATTATTTAATGAAACATGCATCAATGAAAAAATGCTGCCTAAATACACACACACACACACACACACACAACACACACACACACACACACATATATATATATATATATATATATATATATATATATATATATATATATATATATATATATATATATTCAATTCAAGAAAGACATTTGGGTTACTAACACAAAAACAGAGAATGTCTCATATCGAGAATATTTAACATTGAAAAACATAAGGGAAAGAATTAATTATTTTTAATAATATGTGGGAATCTCCACCTTTTACCTGAAGATGGTCGCAAGACCAGAAACGTGTGTAGCAAAATTATGGAAAATAAAGAATAATATTTAAAAAAAAAAAAGAATCCACATTACAACCAAAAACGTTTGTGGCACCTCTATTCTCTTCTTTTTAATATACACACTTTTCTCTCGTTGGAACCACTATAACGTCCTTCTCATATATATATATATATATATATATATATATATATATATATATATAAAATTTGTCACTTAGCTGATTAATATTCTAACCAGCACCCTAATTCCAATTATTAGACGGAATCGTTCGTTCTATTAACCATTTTTGTTATTTTTATATTACTTTAAAAAAATGATTTATGCGTTTTTTATTGGTGTTAGACTGATTTCTTCTTCTTCTTCTTCTTCTTCTTCTTCTTTGTGTGCGTGTGTGTGTACGCGTGTGTAAGAGTGTACGCCTGTACATGTGTGTATATTGCCATAAAAATAAACGAAATGTCTCAAGATTCCAATTCTAACTCTTCAAATATTCCTTTTCTTTCCCGACCACTTGTGTATAAAATGATTTACATCTGCTTTACCTTGGCTCTTTTCTTCGCCATGTGCGTATTGTCTTTTTAACCTCATCCTTACAAAAGAAACGGTGTCCATTGGAAGACATTTTTATGGACTCAAACCGATTATAGACAGAAGAGGACGAACAAATCTTTTACAATGCATTCCTGTAGTAAAATCTGTTGCAATGCAATCCTATGGTAAAATCATTTATAATGCACTACTATAGTAAAATCAGTTGCAATGTATTTCTATATTAAAATCATTTGCAATGCATTCCTTTAGTAAAATCATTTGCAATACATTGCTATAATAAAATTAATTGCAATACATTTTCTAAAAATCATTGAAAATGTATTCTGAAACGAAATGGATTTTTATAGTAAAATCATTTCCAATGCATTCTACAGTTGTAACCTCCTGGTGTCAGTTTAAACTGACACTTTCCTTTTTCAATCTAATCTAAACTACAACCATAATTTGCGAAAGTGAAAATGTCACTAAAATGTGTTGGCACCTTTCAAGATTTTAATCTGAAAGGAAAAAAAACGAACTTGAAGCCAAATGGTAAAAAAGACAGGGTGTTTTAAATATGAAAAAAATTATATCATCTGAGTAACTCCATCGTTTTGGCAACTGATACCATGAGGGCTCATTGTTGAGCAAAATAAGATTTATTCATCAAGATTGAATGAGAAATTTAAAGGTATGTGAATTGCTTGAATGATTTCACAAGTTTTCAATATGAGAAACGCCCGTAATACAGCTCCTGTCAAACACGCTGCCCCTTGAATTTTGTGTTATATTAGGGTTGGTGCCTTTTTTGAGGAGCTTGGAACAAACCCTTAGTTGCTGTTGTTCTCAGGTTCACTCTAACCCAGGGTGGTAGCACCTGTTAGGGTCCCAGCTATCGGCAATTAGTGAATAGCCAAACAAAAACTAAACACTATGAAAGTATAGAAATACATTTTCATAGTAAAAATACAGCCAATACAATTTTATATAAAAAAATGACCAACAATACATATGTATAGTAAAATGACCAACGATACATTTTTAAAGCAAAATGACAAGAAATACAATTTTATAGTAGAATTACCAAGAATATATTTTATATCAAAATGACCAACAATAAATTTTATTGTAAAATGACCAACAATACATTTCATCGTAAAATAACCCCAACAATACATTTTATATCAAAATGATCAACAATACATTTTACATCAAAATGACCAACAATACAATTTATATCAAAATGACTAACAATACATTTTATATCAAAATGACCAACAATACATTTTATATCAA
Organism: Acanthosepion lycidas; assembly: GCA_963932145.1. NCBI lineage: Eukaryota > Metazoa > Mollusca > Cephalopoda > Sepiida > Sepiidae > Acanthosepion > Acanthosepion lycidas. Next base: position 26,352,019 of record OZ010584.1, read on the forward strand.
AATGATCAACAATACATTTTACATCAAAATGACCAACAATACAATTTATATCAAAATGACCAACAATACAATTTATATCAAAATGACCAACAATACATTTTATATCAAAATGACTAACAATACATTTTCTATCAAAATGACCAACAATACATTTGATAGCAAAATGACCAACAATACAATTTATAGCAAAATGACCAACAATATATTTTATCTGTAGTTGAAGGTATGCAATTGCATTCAAAATATATTTATTTGAAACTATAAACTTCTATTTTCAAATTATTTAGATTTCGGCATTACATAACCCCTAGTGGTGTCGATATGTCACTAAACAAATCAATTCATAGAGACTGAAACATTTATATGGAGGCCATGTCTGGTGCTGAACTCGATCAGAAATATACAACCACTTTTCTCAGATCAATGATTAAAAACGGCTTCGATCGAAAAAAGAGTGTAAGTCATAGCGAGGCCCAGCCTTATTCGAACCTCGTGGACTGGCGCTACATAATCGCAAACAAAGAACGTTACCAAATAAGGGAAATAAAATCACTTGAGTATTTGAAACAAAGACTGGAATGGATATCATATGCAAAGCAATAAGAAGATAATGAAAGAATGAAGATGTATTTTTTAGTGAACCCCTAAACAAAAAAAAAAAAAACACTATGAAAGCATAAAAATATATTCTTGTAGTAAAAATACCAGACATTTTTATATAAAACAATTACCAACAATAGCTATTTAAAATAAAATGACCAGAGATAAAATTTTATAGTAGGATTACAAAAAAATCATTTTATCTGTGGTTGAAGGGATAACGTTGCATTCAAAATATATTAGGTTGCTGCAAAAATAATGTCGTTTTCTCACATATGTTACTATGTGAGAAAACGACATTATTTTTGCACCAACCTAATATTTAGCGGAAGCTCTAAAATTGTTTTCAAAATATTTAGATTTCGGCTTTAAATGACCCATAGAGGTCTCGATATACCGCTAAATAAAAACCAACCCACGAACTGTCCACGAGCAAGAAAGATGCATTAAACATCTATTCTGAGTTGTTTATACACAAGCTATTAAAATTTGAGATCATTAGATTATGAAATGATGTTATTTTTTCTGAAACACCTGTAGATAGAAAAAGAAGGCGCCATTTAAAACTGAAGCTAGTATACGAGCTAAAATTAAATTAGGCTTCACTTTTCAACCGACTATCCCATAAACAAACACGCATATAGATACATACATACATATATATATTAGGTTGGTGCAAAAATAATTTCGTTTTCTCAAATAGTAACATATGTTAGAAAACGAAATTATTTTTGCACCAACCTTATATATATATATATATATATATATATATATATATATATACGTGTGTGTGTGTACCTCTACTTTTACGATTACTTCAAAAATTAATTCCATATGCTGACATAAATTATTTCTAAAGACTTATGCATAAGAAATGAAAAAAAGTAATACAATTATAATATGTAAACGTAAGCAGATATATATCTAAAACTTTCACAATCAATGAAATCTAGACGACTATTTAAAAAACTTAAATAGACTTTCCATTGATTTGTCCACTTTTTATACAATATAAAAGGTTGTCCTGACTCACTTAGGAAGCGGAAAGAAAACAAGAAAATGTTAAGGAGCAACACCAACATTTATTCTTCAAAATAAAGTCCATCATCCTCGGCGATCTTCTGCCAGCGATCAGCTAGCATCCAAATCTGTCCCAGATACCAGCCCGCTGGCTTTGAATAATAAAAAAAAAGAAGCTGTAAACAACATTTCTTCCGTTCGTCAAAAGTGTTGAATCGTTGGTCGCGGTGGAAGTGTGCCATAGAGCAGAACAGCCATAGTCACTCGGAACAGCATCAAGACTGAATGGTGGATGTGGAAGAGTCTCAACACTGTCCATTTGTTTAAACTTCTACTTAGTCAATCTGGTAGTGCGTGGCCTCACGTTGTCTTGCTGAAACAAAGTCCGATTGTCCAAAGCAGGGATACACCTTCCTTAGTTTGTGGTAAACGCGGTCGAGCTACTGTCAATACAGTTTATTTGTTGATGGTTCAACCGTTTGGAACAAGCTCGAAATGCAGTACTCCTTGGAAATTCCAGCAGACAGACATCAAGATTTGTTGTTTTCTCTCCGCTTCCTAAGTGAATCAGGGTATTATGGCTCTTTGAAATTTACTTAAAACCGATATATATATATATATATATATATATATATATATATATATATATATATATATATATATCATTATTATAAAAATGAAGACTTTAAGAGATCATCGTAATATTTTTTGTCCAAAATGTATACAGAAAGATTCGTTGGAACTTCAAAAGTTAAACATGGGCTGGCGGTGTGAAAGTGATAATAAATAAGGAGAAATGACTAAAATTTATTACTAAAAAACAAACAAATCGGTGTTTTTTTTAAATTTATTTTAAAAATTTATTTTAGTCGTGGCTCCTTAATTAACGTTTTTACCGCTTTTAATTTTCGCCATTTTGATTATTATCGCACCATCGAAATGTTGGACAAAAAAAAAATGTTACTTTCAAAGCGATATTTAAATTTTGTGCTACAAAATATTTGTTTATACATACATATATATATATATATACATATATATATATATATATATATATATATATATATATATATATATATATATATATATATATATTCATACATGTTTCATTAAATAATATAGACAAGTGTTGTCTATTTATTTTACGTAAATTCTTTTCATAACGTCTGATAAGCTTAATAACATTATCATTAAACGAAGAAAAAGATCACAATATTGATCTATATTTTTTAATCCAATCTAAGCTTTCGGCTTACATAAGCCATTATCAAAGATGTCAATTACAACATATTAAGCAATATACGGACAAGACAGTGATGATAGTCTGTGATTATATCCTAGCAATGATAAACACGTGCATATAAGACGCTAGAAGCGAAAATTGCACCGCAGCTCATGACGTCAAACATGACCACGCAAGAGTGAATTCGAGAAGTATTAAGTATGGGAAGCCATTGGTATAAACCAATGGCTTCTGTTACCAATTATAGACATTTAAGGATATTTGTATAGTTTCCATAGTTGATTTTGTTTAGGTTGGGTTTCAAATGTTTGATGTATAATGCTTCAAGGATTTTTAGTTTTTGTTTATTGTTTTCATGTTGAAGTATAATTGTGTTTTCGACAAGTATTTTACGGAATTGTGTGTGCGGCCAGGCATGTTGTTTTAAATGCCTAAAAATGTTAGAGTTATAATTCAAATGTAGTGTCAAGCGTCGGGAAAGCGAGTTTGTGGTGTGACCAACATAAATATTATTTAATTCGTTGGAGATACAATCTCCCAAAGGGCACTTGAATTTATAAACTATGTTGGTTTTTTGCAAATCGCTAACCGGGGGAGAAGAATCATTGCGAAGAATTAAGTTGGATATACTAGATTTAGTGTAGTATATGATTAATTTAATTTTTTTGCTAGGATCTGTTGTTGATATCTCCAACGAATTGCCGCACACTTGTCTATATTATTTAATGAAACATGTATGAATGAAATGCTGCCTAAATACACACAATATATATATATATATATATATATATATATATATATATATATATATATATATATATATATATAATTATTATTTTAAAAATATGACTCCAAGACGCTACATAAGAGTTTCCAGGTTTCAAAACAAGAGCCGAAAACTTCAATATAATTATTTGAATTAAATTGAATTAAAGTACTAAGCTCTGTTCCATCTTCAAGCGAAATTTTTTGGGAATAACTTATTTCTAAAATTTACGTGTTTTATAAGCATATTATTATTGAAATCAAATTTTCTATGGTAACGGCTAGAGCAATTGTTTAAAGAGAAAGGTGTGTAAGGTGTTAATAATTTGTATCAATATCTCGGTTATAATTCACAGATGTCAAGTCAGGGTAAGGTTGGGGTGTCTAAATTTAAAACGGAAGATGACAATGTCATGTCTGGTTTAGTGTCTATGGAGATTTTTTTTTTTTTTTCTGAAAGGGTTTTGTGTATATAAAAACTGTCGTAAATCGCTAACATTTGTTTTTTTTTTTGTTTTTTTTGACGACTTCATAAAGGGTTATCATTTTTTTTGTAGGGCAAAACTATTTATGGAATTTAAAAATTATTTTATTGTTTGTTTGTTTTTATGCTAATTATTCAATGCAAAAATTTGATGACGTCGGCAAAAAACCGTTAACTCATGTCTATTGTTTAATAGAGTTTTATTATTTACAAACTTAATAATGTGTAGTTTTTCGAAACTTAATAATATATATATGTATATATATATATATATATATATATATATATATATATATATATATATTAAACAGCAATATATATATATATTACACAGCAAAAAATTTCAAATTACCTCATGTGGGTCTAGCCTATTTCAGCCGGCGCACCATTGGCCAGTCTTCTTCACCCTGGACTGGACTGATCTCGGAATCAAGGATTTAGAATTTAGTTGAGATAGCAGTCGGGGAAAAGCTGCCGATCCTACCCAATATGACACTTCATCCAGATAAAAAAAAACTCGTGTTGGAGGTAAGGAGAAGGAGGGGGTATCTTTCTAAAAGGGGAAGAGGACAGCTGGAATCAACCCCGATATTAACCTTATGATCCTAAGTTGGGGGTTATATGAATAATGGCATGTTGAATTGAAATTGAATTGAATTGAAATAGGCTATACCAACATGAGGTAATTTTGGATTTTTGGTGTGTAATATATATGCTCTGTTATAATAAATATATTGAGCTCTCTTTGTGGATCAGTTTTAATATTTGATATTACTACGATCCAACTGGATTATATATCAACGGATGTATTACCTGTACTATATATATATATATATATATATATATATATATATATATATATATATATATATATAGATAGATAGATAGATAGATAGATAATGATATGCAAATTTATCACGAGGGATTGGTTCGTGTAATTGCAATAAATGATGACAAGTTACCATTTAGCTTGGTGTTGTAACTTAAGCAAGTCGCGACGTGAAATTGACGTTGTTTTTCGACGTTCGTACTGTTTTGACATTACTTTAAGATTTAATTATAAATAAGTACTTTTTAAGCCTGGTTGTGGAAATACTTTTTCCAGTCGGTGTGGGTGATCCCTGCCTATTTTGTGATTTATATTCATCGAAAATTATTTTCACCTGGATACAATGTGTACAGGATAGCGAGCAGTATATATATATATATATATATATATATACAAGTATAGGATTGGGTTATGCAGAATACTTTACTTGTATATATATATATATATATATATATATATATATATATATATATATATATATATATTACATGAATCATTCATACAAAAAAAAGTTAATGATTTAAATGGCGAGAATACATTTTCGCAAGCAAATTTAATAAAGTACATTAAATGTAATGTAAATTGAACTGTACCACATACTTGATATATATATATATATATATATATATATATATATATATATATATATATATATATATTTTTTATATTTAAAATTTTTTCCTTATATAAGCTATCTTAAAATATTTATTGCTAATCGTATATTTTATTTGCAAGCATATTTAGATAATATTTAATTATATTACATTTTATTGTTTTTTGTAATTGTTATGGTCCAGGTTAGGACCAAAGAAGAACAACACGAACGCAAGAGTAGAAATAACGAAAGTATATTACACGAAATAATAATACAAGATGTGGAAGGTGTTAGTATGACTGTCAGTCTGGTTTGGAGTGAACTACTATCGGCTCGACCCGATTCGGTATCTAGCCACCCCCTACGAGGGTTGCATGTGGCACAAGGCTGAGTTTAACGTGGGTTTCCCGAGCCCGTAGGCTCGGCCAAAAAATGCCTGTAGAAACTGTAAAAACAGAATCGGGTTGGTCAACCTCCCCGAACAAGACTATGCCCTACGGCGGAGCCTCGTCCGGGTTCCTCTCTGTTCAGAGGCAGAGAGTTCGACCGTCAAGCCGAGAAGTTCGGCTTGATTCGACCCTCTCTCTTGAGAGGCTTAGTATACATAGTGTTAGGAAAAGTTCATTCTGTAGTTATAGGTTAGGACTCATGAGAGTTATATGATTAATAATTAAATAATTTCAATTTTTAACTTCTTTTTTTTTCTGTACATCCTTAAACTTCCATTCAATTTTTTTCATAAACCCAACTTGGAGTGTTAGGGTTAATATCTGGGTCGAAATTCTGTAGCCTTTTTCCATTTATGCCAGACAACATCCAACTTTCCCTTGCCACCTTGGGTGTTTTGTTTGGTAAGCTCTGTAGCTGTTTCGATCACGGCTTGACGCAATCGGACGTCTAGCCACACTGAAGAGCTGTGATACAGCGAAACAGTCTGTCTAATGGATGACCATATATATATATATATATATATGTGTGTGTGCGTGCGTGTGTGTGTGTGTGTGTGTGTGTTAGACTGCAAAAAATCCCAAATCGCCTCATGTGAGTATAGCGTATTTAAACCAGAGCAACATAGATCTAGTCTTCTTCAACCCTGGATTGAATTCGTCTCGGCATCAGGGTTTTAATTTAGCAGTCAAGGAAATGATACCGAACCTACCCAAAATGATACCTCAGCCAGATAAAAAGCCCGAATCGGTGGTAAGGGGAAGACGGGAGGTACCTCTCTAAAAGGGGAAGAGGCCCGCTGGAATCAACACCGACATTAACCTCATGGCCATAAGTTGGTGTTATTCAAAGAGTGAGGTGTTGAATTGAAACTAAAAGAAAGGCCGAAAGGTAAGTTTATTTATGACCAAAACCTTTAGTTATGGATTCAGTCTGCCGCTAGGGAATACCAAATTATACAATCAACAAATATGTATTAATAAGGTTAACAATAAATCGTATTTAGACAATATAAAGAAAGAACAGATTTAAGCTTTATGCTTTGTTATAATAAATACATGGAGCAGCCTTTGTGGATCAGGATCAGTATTTGATATTACTAGGATCCACATGGATCATATACCAACGAATCTATTACCTGAACTATATATATATATATATATATATATATATATATATATATAACGATATAGATATAGATATATATATATATATATATATATATATAGAGAGAGAGAGAGAGAGAGCTTACTTTAATTCAATTTAATTCAAATAATTATATTGAAGTTTTCGGCTCTTGTTTTGAAACATGAGAACTCTTATGTAGCGTGTTGGAATCATATTTTTAAATAAATAATTATATATATATATATATATATATATTTCAATTAAAAGGTGCCAATATAATTTATAAATTCATGAATCATTCATACAAAAAACAAATATAGGGGTTAATGATTTATAAACGGGGATCATATCATTCATATACAGGTTCGGGCTTGATGTATCTTATTATATTGTTTGCGACGATGTATTCTCACCATTTAAATCATTAACCTCTATATTTGTTTTTTGTATGAATGATTCATGAATTATATATATATATATATATATATATATATATATATATATATATATATATATATATATATGGGGGGGATGCGTGCGTGTGTATATATATATATATGTGTGTATATATATATGTGTATATATATATATATATATATATATATATATATATATATATATATATATATATACTTAGGCAACAAGTTATGTTTAACCAATTTTTAATAAACTTTTTCAAATTTCCGATTAAGTTGTCTCCTACAATCGGTAAATTTATCAAAGCAGCCAACATTTAATAAGGTATCCTTTTTCATCACTAATCGTATATTGAAATATGTATAAAAAATACAAATACACTTAAAAATTGACCGTTATAAATGGATCACCTTTTAAATTGGCTTCAATAAACGAAGGAACGTAGGAATAAATCAGATATATTTGTATAAACACACACACACACACACACACAAAAGAAATCCTTGAGAACGAATGTAGCAACATTCGTAATTACCCAGGATAAAAACACCAACAAATAATAAAAATAAATTGTTGTAAATTAAACGATTATGCTAATTCGGAAATTTGATAAAAGCTAATAAAAAATTGGACAGACAGAACCATATTATTCAACCAAATATTACCGTCTGTTCTTCGTGGCCAAGCCGCGAGACGTATGGAGCTAAACTGTAGTTCCCTGTAGGTCGCATGTTTGATTCCTGTTGGAAAGCGCAAACTTTTCTGTAATAACATTTCTCTAACATTCAGGCCGGTAGCTGAAAATATATAAATATAATGTTTAATTAATAAACAGAGCGTCGACTCAAACACGAACATCCACTAAAAAATTGATAAATATAAATATACCGTGAGAGGGATAATTTATTAAAACTATAATTACACATGAAAATTTTATTTAATAGTTATTTAATTTTTATCTCTACTGATAAAATGTCTTTTTCAAAACAACGAGACGAGAAATAAAAATGGGGTGTGAATTTCGTGTACGCGTATTAAATTACTGAAAAGATCTAATAGTTTATATATATATATATATATATATATATATATATATATATATATATATATATATATAAACCTAGTGAGCCAGATAAACCTACCCAGGTTTCACCTAAGCGATCGTCAGGGAAAGGTGGCTAATATGCTGTTTCTCTTACCTCTTCATCCAGTTTTCCCTGACGATCCGCTTAGGTGAAGCATGAGTAGGTTTGTCTGGCTCCCAAGGTTTATCTAGGTCGGCTCTACGGTTGTATTGAGCTCTTTTGTTAGTTGTTTACTCGTATCGGGTTTTTTTCTTTGGGCTTCAAACCTGTATCTGTGCAATTTTTTTCAACAGACTTTCATGTTTCTAGCTATTTCTTTTTTTTTAAACCTTTTTTTCCTTCGTGAGTGATTTGATTATTGGCAAATAAAAAAAACGAGTATAGTTACCTATATATATATATATATGTGTGTGTGTGTGTGAGGTGTGTGTGTTAATGAAATAAATCCTAAAGAGCAAGGAACAACCTACCTAGGTTTCACCTAAACGGATCTTTAACCAGCCTACCCTGAGGTGAAACTTAGGTATGTTGTTCCAGGCTCTTTAAGATTTAATTCATTTATCGCTGCTCTGCTTAGCGTATTGAGCACTCTACGTTGTAGCTTTATTATTCGCTTAGTTTTTTTCTCTTTGGACTAAAAACCTAAGGCACTGGACGATTTATTTCGTCTTATTCGGATGTTCCTAGTTCTTTCTATATTTTTCGAATTTTTTTCCTTGAGTACCGATTTGTTTGGATAGACTTACAAGTTGTGCTATCCGAGGTTTTTTCCAACCGAGTATTACCAGTAGTATAATATATATATATATATATATATATATATATATATATATATATATATATATATATATATATAAATATTTATTTAATGCAAATTACTTTAATTCAATTTAATTCAAATAATTATATTGAAGTTTTCGGCTCTTGTTTTAAAACATGAGAACTCTTATGTAGCGTGTTGGAATCATATTTTTAAATAGATAATTATATTTATGCTCTACTCTTGTATCGAGCACTATTTTTAAAAAATAATAATAAAAATACTAAAGAACTTTGGATTATTCATCTAAGCAGTTCTTTCTTATTTTCTATATATTTTCATATATATATATATATATATATATATATATATATATATACAGGAGAGAGAGAGAGTGAGTGAGAGAGATGAAGATAATGGTAAAAAAATCCAAGCGTGTGATGTCTGGTGCCTACTCAACAGGATCTTTTCGACCTATCTATTAAGCTATATGCTACACGTCTTTTGCTTCATTCTCTCTCTCTCTCTCTCTCTCTCTATATATATATATATATATATGTTTGTGAGTATGTGTGTGTGATTTTTTAATCGGTATCGCCCCAAGCAATACATTAAAACCACTAAAATCCAAGGGTTTACAGGATGTGTAAGAATTACGAACAGAAACATTAATAATGAGCGGGAAGAGAAAAAAAGTAATCAGGAGGACAGCAGATAGCGATTGACATTTCAATTTAAATCTTTGCAGATTAAACTTGACTGGAAAGTATGTCATCGGAAGGGAGATCCACAAGCGAGAAGGACGAGAAAAGAAATTCTTAGCATAGAACTTACGGCTATATCTAGCCAGCTCAACTGTAAATGAATGAGATCTCGACGCCACTCTAGTACAGCATTTAAATTCATAAAGTCTAGCTACCATCGCGAAGAGCGATATTTATTTCCGCTTAAATACAGAAAATGGAGAATGGTGGAAAAAGACGGTCTTGTTCTGTCTTAACATTAAACTTAGCTAGCCACAAACACTGACCCAAACTTACAAACAATATTCCTTACACCAAAACAATGCATTCTTACTTACCTTTCTTACTACATCCACCATAATACCTCATTGTCTCTATGAAAATCCTAACTAGTTCACATATGTACAATTCGTTGTCTGTTGGGGGAGAGGAATAAAACAACAATTTAAAAAACCCCAATGAGTATTTACAATAAGAATAGAAACTATTTACATGAAACCAAACAAAATATTGTTAGTAATAAAAAAACCCACAATCTTTAAATGTAGTAGAAACATCAGTTGACTGGACGAAATCAATACGGGTCTATAATAATATAAAACACTAGCAGCATGGCCAGGCGTTGCCCGTGCTTGATTCAAAAATCGTACGACTCATACAGCAATCGCTATCACTTGACTTAAAATATTTTTGCCCTTCATTGCCTTTAAAGGAGTGCCTTTTGCCGTGCTGATGTTGCTACATGCCTTACTTCTTGCCTATCTCACACTGCGAATTTTTTCTAAGCTCTATACTAAACATTAAATCTGTTACGCAAAAAAGAACTAAACAAAATGAACACAAAACGATCAGCTTTAAAAAAAGAACTCGTAACTGGAAAAACCGAATGAAAAAAGAATGTTAACAACAAATACTTTTTCACACCCAACCCAGTTCTGCGGCATCAGAATCAGTGTTCAGTTTAAGCAAGCGAATGAGTCAATTGGAGTAAAGTGCCATGCAGATTTAAATTTTTCTCACTTGTGACGAATGCAGCTATCTATTTTTTTTTGCATGCTAGTTAACATTCGTGTCAGTCAGCTGTTGGCTCTCACGCTGGCCAATAGAATCTTCCTGCCTATTCGTGGCAGCCAGCTATAGGCTCTCACTCTGGCCAGTAGAAAATGGCCGCAAACTACATGAAAACTGCCGTAGAAGGATGAAAAAATCGATTATTTCCACTATCGATGGGAGTTGGGAAATGCAAAGTCGGTTTTGGTCTTTCCGCTAACTTGGAGCATGTGCATGTAAATTTTGGTGAAAATCCGTCGAAAATTGCGGCCGTGCATTCGTTACACACACACACACACACACACACACACACACACACACACACACATCCTGCTTTTTATAGATAGAGATTCGTTTATCCTAAGCACTCACACAGACACGCACTCATTCAGACACAACAACAAATACGAAAGCCCACACGCGAAACGAAAGGCGCCCCGCATCCACCAGAGAATTGACATTACTGACCGCCTAACGCGGGAGAGGATGGAGAATTAAAGTAAAGAAAAATAGGGTCAGAAATAAAAGGGGCCAATGAGCATACCTACCCTAACTAAGTTAAGTGGAAAAAAGAAACTAAAAATTCAAAACAACCCAAGCGAAGAGCTCATTCCAACAATTACCATGAAAGTATTTATAGAAAAGGCACAGAGAGGCAACCTTACAGCGGCGGAAAATGACTGATTCCGAGGCGCCAGATCAGGATCAATAATATTGCTGATACTTTGGAAGTTATCAAAGAGTTCAAGATAAATGGCAGAGGTACTGGACAATATATGCAGCAATATACTAACCATGGACGAATGGTGGACATGTAGATATGCAAGATAAGTTACTGGAGAGTTATGTGTGTGTGTATGTTTGGATAATCAGCTGACACACATTGTGTAAATCCCACCGTCTTACCACTTTCAAGATTAAGTTCATTCACAAAAAACAAAAAAAAACAAAAACAAAAAACGATTTTTTTTTATAGAAACTAATAAAATCAGCAGATTTTTTCCACCCACTAACGACAACTCCACACAGCCATTTTTCTGGGTGTGGCATTTTGAAACGCTGCACCTTCATGACACGCGGCTGGAATTATATACATCGGTGAAAACTACACAAATGACTCGGTCCTCGCCTCGTGTGAATACACTTCGTTTAAATGAATGAGAGGCTTGACAGACACCTTGTCTCACTATGAAATTATTTTTCTTTAATCGAATAAAGACTATAATTCCACTAAGACGCAAGTGGGCTACTGATGAAGAGAGTGAAAGAGAATGTGAAGACCTTAGTGCAGAGAAAGGACAATAAAAGAACGGATTCCAAGAATACAGAAGATGGCGATTAACGTTGCATTTAATTTTTTCAAGATCGTGGGCGTAACAACGAGGTCTTAGAGAAAATGGAATCAAAAAAAGAATCTATACTTAACATAAGGAAGAAACAGTTTGAATTTCTAAGTCACAAGAGGAAGGAGGGCTTGGAAAATTTGATACTCACAGGACTGATTGAGGGCAAGATAGACATAGAAAAACAGCGGAAATAGATAACATTTATTAAGATCTACAAAGTCCAGGAAATCGTTGACAGCCATGATTACCTAGGTCCTGAGGGGACACAGCACATAAAGAGGTAGAAAGTGGCACACATTAAAAAAAAATGAAAGAGAGTTCCACAGGCTAGAAAAAAAAACTATTAGAATAGTGCTGACGGTTGCATATAACTAACTCAACAGTAAAGCGGTGAGACCTAACTGCCAATCTAGTAGCACGCGAAAATTCGTGCAGCCAGATTAATCTATTTGCAAGTTTATATCATATATGTGATAGTGAAAGTAGCCTTCAAACCTGTCTTAACGTAACAGCTGCTTTACCGTTTAAGCTATGGAGACTATCAGCAGCAATCGTTATCCTATACCAAAAAAGAAAAAAAAACAACTCCCTTTTTCCAGCCTTCATAGAGTTTAAAATTGTTTAGGTTGTTATTCTCCACTTGGCATCCCCTTTTCTCCTCAGACGTAACATCACTAACCTATTGTTTCTCCCTCATTATTTTGATGACAAACGTTAAGATGAGCTGCCGTTTTTAATTCCAAAATTAAACCCTATACCCCTAAAACTTGCAATGCTATGTTCACAGAGTTAAACCCGCATTTAAGCTCTGTTCTATTTGTAAGGAGGAAGTTCCACTCAGGCAGCTTTTTACCCATGAACTTCTACTTTATGGAACTGGCTCCAATGTAAATGCTTCGCTGAAAACTGCACCTTTAACCTCATCAAGTCATTTGCAAATCGCTGTCTGTCCTACTTATCCTCATAATCTTCACTTCTTTCTACCTGTTCTCGAGTGGCTCTTATGGCATGCATTACGTGGACTTTAGTAAACAAAAAGAATTTAAAGAAAAAAA
>OZ010584.1:26370585-26410585 GCA_963932145.1 Acanthosepion lycidas
AAAAGAAAATAACTCACTCAGAAGGAAATAAGGTTATAATAACCGCCAAAATAGACCACCCACAATGCACCACTGAGAAAAATAACAGCATTCGTGGCCTGACTATTGCATATGGCATGAAACAGACTGTCACCTCTAAGTGTTGACTTCTATGTTCACTTTTATATCTACACACGCTCTATCTCTGATACTGAGCACTTTATCCCATAAATATAGCACATCTTTAGACTATATATATATATATATATATATATATATATATATATATATATATATATATATATATATATAACCTTTCTGAATGCCTCTGTCAAGTAAACACAAGCGGTTTCTAGTTTTACTCATAATATTTTGCAACTTAAGATCACATGACTGTAAAATAAAATTATCTGTAATGCTTCTGCATATTAACATTCACGCAACACAAAAACGCAAAAGTCACTCCAGGTAGAGTGTTATTGTTATAAGAACGTACACAAATATCGCAGTCGAGGTGGTGTCATGGTTAGCATGCTTTTATTACGACCGAGTAATGAGTTCGATCCTCACTAAGTGCCTCAGATCTTTCGACCTTGTGCCACATTTAGGCTACGCTTGGAAAATCGGCGTGGTGTAATGTTTAGCAAACTTGTGTTACGACTGAAAAGTGAGTTCGAGTCTCACTAGGTGTCCCACACTTATGGCCTTGTGCGACATCTAAGCTTCACTTAGAAAATAACCACAAATATCGCAGTCACTTGGTTGAAATGTGAAAAAATTTGAAGCATTAAGTAGAACATTTTTTTTAATCCATTTCAACCCAAGCAAAGCAGTTAAACCACTAAAACACAAGGGTTTAGTGAGGGAGGAAGAATTAGGAACAGAAACATTAATAATGGGCGAGAAGAGAAAAGAGTGATGAAGAGGACTTAGATAGCGATTGACATTGCATTAAAAATTTTGTAGATTGAGGCTGACTGGAGATCATATAGACGGAAGGGAGTTTTCCAAGTGCGAGAAATGAAACTGTTAGCATATAACTTACCTAGATATAACTTATCTAATCAGCTCAACTGTAAATCGATGAAACCTCAACGCCAGTCTAGTACTGCGCTCAAATTCAAAATGTCTAGGTACCATAAATTGAATTGTTTTTTAAAAGATCACGCTAAAAATAAAATGGAACCTATTTTTACTTATATTTTTCGTCTTTTAAAAAAAAAAAAATATTGTCCTGTAAACGTTTTCTAGTTTTGTTTTGTTTAAAAACAAAAACAACCCAGAACTAACATTTAAAATATATGTAACATGAAGATTAAAGTAAATGGTCTACAGTGTGCGATGGGTAAATTGCCGTCATTTTATATTTTTAATTTTGCACATGCGCGTTGTGTGACTTTTATTTTGTCGACTGCTCTTTGATACTGTTTTAGTAAATTTCCGCCAGTTTTGATGCGAAAAAAGTTTTCGAAGAACTCTTGAATCTGGCCCCATCATAGCGTTTTGCAACGATAAAAAAACAAACAAACAAACAAACAAAACAACTAATACTTGGTTTTTGCAACGTCGTGGAGATATTGCAGTTTAGGTAGAACATATTGGCCGAGTTACAAAAATTTACTTTGTTATTCTTTCTGTCTGTAATTTTGTATTGTTATGGAGGAAAACAACAATTTTCTTTTTTTTTTATTAACGAGTGCCGGGTGCTTTTCGACAAAACCTTCGTGGACACGTTGCAGCTGCTGGACGTAAAAATGAGCATTTAAAATTCCCTTGTGATTTAAGAACTCTAAATGAATAATAATAAACTCGGCGACTCCCCCCACCCCGAAAAAAAATTAGCAGTCTTCCACGGGGCTCAGCTTTTGACGTGGGTTGTGGAGATTTATCCCAAACCAATCCACTTCCTTTTGCGCTGTACATAATCGTATGTGACCCATTTTTCATCACCTGTTTTGACCCTACTTAATACTTTTGAAACAACCTAAAAAATCTAGGTCTTATGGTGTGCTATTAAAAATAGGTCGTACTGTAGTTGATTGGTCCCACGTTTACATACTGTAAACGCTACATTGCCCTCAAATTGAAACTAATAGTCCAAATATTGGTTTGCAAGTGTTGGTATCAGTTAAAATCACAAGGTTCGTGATCTTGTAAAGTGTCCTAGGCCGGCAAAAATAAGGGAATTAATATATTCATAAGACGAAATAAGCAATTACTTTTAGATATTATTCCAGGCCGAACCTAAGCAATTTATTAATTCCTTCTGCTGCTTTTGATTTCTCTTTCAAACATATGTTCTTGTTTTGACGAAACATAAGTCTGGACTGAATTAATGCAATGGCTGAAAATAAAAAAGACGTGAAAAAAGAAACAAAAAAAAATTGTTTGCACAATTGGTAGTAACACTGTGAAACCTGATACAAGATGGTATATATCAATCCACCCACGAGGATTGAATGTGGCACAAGGCCTTTTTAATGTGGGTATCTCCGAGCCCGTAGGCCCAGCTAAAAATAAATAACCATCCAAACCCCCCCGAGGGGGGCCAGTTCCGTCTACCTCCCCCAACGAAACTCTACCCTTCGGCGGAGCTTCGACAGGGTTCCTCCCTGCAAGCAGAGACTTCGACAGACAGCCGACCCGGCAGCTCACAAAGCACAGATACTACACTTTGATCCTAGCTACCGGGCCGAGCGGGTATGCTTTTTTGAGATGGTATTTATCAATCCACCCACGAGGATTGAATGTGGCACAAGGCCTTTTTAATGTGGGTATCTCCGAGCCCGTAGGCCCAGCCAAAAATAAATAACCATCCAAACCCCCCCGAGGGGGGCCAGTTCCGTCTACCTCCCCCAACGAAACTCTACCCTTCGGCGGAGCTTCGACAGGGTTCCTCCCTGCAAGCAGAGACTTCGACAGACACCCGACCCGGCAGCTCACAAAGCACAGATACTACACTTTGATCCTAGCCACCGGGCCGAGCGGGTATGCTTTTTTGAGATGGTATTTATCAATCCACCCACGAGGATTGAATGTAGCACAAGGCCTTTTTAATGTGGGTATCTCCGAGCCCCTAGGCTCAGCCAAAAATAAATAACCATCCAAACCCCCCGATACAAGATGGCCAATTGTTTCTGGATATTTATCACAGAATCTGTATTTCGGGTTGACACAATTTTTTCAATATGTTTCCATGGTAATTTTTAGTTAGCAAGCATTGGTAATGTGTAAGAAGAATAAAACCTTCCGTTTCAGCTTTTAACCTCTTCTATTATATTCCAGTCCCTCAAAGTCCATATAGTTGACACTCATCTCAAAGATAATATACTGGATATTGAACGTCGCTACCAACGAAATCATAACGAAAACATGATGGGAGACTATATTTGGGGACTGGTTAGTGAAAGTACCAGTCAGAAGTTATAAACGAATAAAAGTCGTTTAAAAATAAACAGACGCTGCACCCCCCTATAAAAATCTGAACCATTACCAATGTCACAGTTCTCCTACATCATCTAGAAAATACTGCTAACGATTTATTTACATTAGTCCGGATGTTATCCTCATCGTCATTGCCATATTCACAACGTTTCGACCGCTGTATGCTTCAGCTTTCTTCAGCTAATTGGAATTTCGAGCCACCGGAGTAGATTGTTCTAGTTCGACGTACCATGTCCTCAAGGAGACATGGTCTAGATTGTTAGATCCAGTTGGTTAGATCCAGTTGGTTAGACCCAAAGAACTGTGAGTTCAATACCAGGCCACAGCAGTGGTGAACCAAAAACTTAGAGAATTGAGTTAAAAGGGAAATAACTGAGACATACGGAAGAGGCATGGCGCGTGGAACTAGAACAATCTACCCCAGTGGACGAGATAAAGGTTCGGCTTGTATTTTGATAGTTTTTTTTTTTTTAAGGTCGTCAAAGATACGTTACAATATTCGAGACTGCCATGTCAATGGGAAAGCACATTCAGTTCTTGAAGTCTTTGATCACGATGTCTGGGCGATTAGCTTTGATTGTTTTGTCTGTAAAGTTCAATAAAATTGTTACAGGTCTCATCTCTGTAACCGTATCTGGGTGATGTTTATACCAGTTTGTTACAGTTTCCTTCTTGTAAAAATTGCATATTTTCCAGCGTAGATATTGGCCCAATCTATCATGGCGAGTCTTATATTCAGTTGGTAGTAACACTGTGAAACCTGATACAAGATGGCCAATTGTTTCTGGATATTTATCACAGAATCTGTATTTCGGGTTAATACAATTTTTTCAATATGTTTGCTTGGTAATTTTTAGTTAGCAAGCATTCGTAATGTGTAAGAAGAATAGAACCTTCCGTTTCAGCTTTTAACCTTGCACTATGTAACCATTGATAGGTACAGGGTTTGTCTACATCAGCTTGTTTGGTACGGGCAGAGTATTGACAATGAAGAGGTTTATCTTACACCATTATTATTAATATTATGATTTGGCCATTGTGATCTTTGGATGACAATTATTGTAATCAACATCTTTATTAAGTAATTAGGATAATTACAACTGCCATCCATCTCCTTGTCATTAGATTTTATTCTCAAAGTTCTAATAGTCAGTTGTTTCAAGATAATTTATCACAGAACATGTATTTGTTGTCAACACAATTTTTCAGTAAGTTGGCTTAGTAATTTCCGATTATTATTATTATTATTATTATTATTATTATTATTATTATTATTATAAACTTGTTTCAGGGCCGCCGAAAGAGGCCTTTACGCTTGATGCCAAGTCTCTTCTTATTTATAGAATATGAAATTACACAGTATAACAAAATTTTGACCCTTTTTTTTAAAAAATTAGTCAGTATGTGTTATTTGGTAATTTTTTCTATCTAGAAAGCAAAGTAAATGACTATTAATCCCTTCAAACTTTGATTTTGTGATCTGGACAGCATTGTATTGAAACTAACATATTTTCTATTATATTCCAGTGCCTCAAAGTCCATATAGTTGACGCTCATCTCAAAGATAATATACTGGATATTGAACGTCGCTACCAACGAAATCATAACGAAAACATGATGGGAGACTATATTTGGGGGCTGGTTAGTGAAAGTAATTTACAATATAAGCGGAAATCGAAAAAAAAACTACCCATTTCCAAATTTCATGTGGTCTCTTTTGTGTAATCCTGGACTGGTTTGTTTTACGACATATCAACCTCAAAGGGGTCATTAAATGCCGACAAGATTTTATTCTTAGTAATATATTTTTTTTCAAAAATGTTTTGCTGATAATATTTTTTCTTTTTCAAAAATGTACTGCTTGTAATAATGTATTTTTGGTAATAATTTTTTCCAAAATGTATTGCTGGCATTAAAACCTATTTTTACACTTTCATAGGGTTTTGAGCCAATTTTGAGAGTTAACTATTTTCCCATAACTGTGACCCTAACAGGTGCTACCACACCGGATCAGGGTGGACTTGGAAGCAATAGCAATTAAGAGATGGTACCGCGCTCTTCAAAACCTCCTGATCAGAGGCCTTGCTGTTGGACGTAGTTTATCGTCTTACCCAGGACGTGGATGTTAGTTTAACGTCATACCCGGAACGCTCCATTAGGGGAGGAGGGGCTTACCCTTCTGCAGAGGTGCAGTCGGAGTATTCTATAGCCCCAGCCGAGGCATCTTAACAGAGAAACTAAATTTAGTAATGAATTGGTGTTGACTTCAATGTGTTTATCAGGAAACCTGACCAATCTTATATGTTCGCTAAATTATGCAATATACGGTACCTACCGGTGTGTGTTGTAGGTTGTTTGCTATGCAACACATATAGAAATATATTATGGCTGGTGTCTCCATATAAAGGTAAGTCTAACTTCATTTACTGGTAGGCCTAAGTTTTGGACCATTGGTAGCTTTTGTTTGGAGTCGACCTATGGGGTAAGTACTGGCCTAATTCAGAATTTTCAGCTATAAATCTTGAGGTCGACTTGTACGTCGCAACTTTCGTTATTAATATAATATAAATAGTGGTAGGTAATACTATACAACGCTCACTGCAAGTGAAGATGCAACATACAACGAAGCCATAATTATGCCAAAGAAACAATAGTGCTCTTTTATACTCCCCCACCCCCCAAAAAAAACAAAAATCTCATAGCTGCTCGGTGATATCTTTTATCGAGACCTTGTTGCCGGATGTAGTCTATCACAACGCCAAAAACTTTGGAGCTTGTTGAGATCCTGGTAAGGAGCTACAGAAAAATGTACAGTAGCATGTTCCTCAAAGTCTATATCCTTTCGACTAATATACCTTCGTTATTAGCAGATAGATTGATATAAGCGACTTTACAATTCTAGAAGAAAATCAACCGGGACTTTGAATATAATAAGCGGATAATTTTTAAGTGTTTGACAAATTTTGATAAGAATAAACGGCTAAGTAGATTATCCCAGAGTATAATAAGCGGCCGATAACATTAACCAAAGAAAATAATAATTAGAACAATTTAAAATCATTGTTATCCAATCAATATTAATAAAAAATGGCAACCCTCACTACAATTCAACGACCTGCAGTATTTTAAAAATAATTTTGAATTTATTTTATGTGTGTAAAACATCTCGATTTTTTTAAATACGGATGTCCGTACACGGCATTATTAGAAATTAAGCGTGGTAGCTACAGCAAATTTAAAATTTATTGTTAATTTTCTAACATTTCCTCAACAAGCGTCTTCGTATATAAGACTATGAAGCCAAAGTGTAAAAAATTCAATAAAATATTAGAATACTTGACATACTTTATATAAGATTACAGGGTAGGTAAATATATATATATATATATATATATATATATATATATATATATATATAAATAAATGACACTTACGCTGTATTCGTCATGTAATTTTATTGCAATTATTTCCTCCTTACTTAAATTAGAAACACTAGGCCATCGATAAATTTGTCAATACTTGATAGAAACACCCACATCCGTGTTAAAGAAAGCTTTTTTAAAAATATTTTAACTAAAAGTGAGTAACATTTGTTTCAATTTATATTAATTAAACTTTAAATTAGGTATATTTTCTCAAATACCGTTTCAAAAAAGTATATTTAATTCTTTTAAAATTTGTTTCAATAGAGAGAATTATGTTGTGTCAACAGATTTGTCAGTATAGACGATTTTATCAATTTTACTGATAATCAGAAAAAAAAAATTACAATCAATTTAGATTCAGTTTGAAATGCAGCAAATTTATTTATTGGAAATATTAAATTGAATCTATTTGCTTGGATTTAAAACTAAAATAAAAAAAAAAACTTCAAGAAAGACTTTTCGTGTTTTAAAATGCATTTTAAAACTTAGGCATCACCTTTTTGTTTGGGGGATACCAAGTGGAATCTCCCGTCGTATTCGACATATGAGGGTCAGGCAGCTCAGTTCCTAGGAACCGACAGCCCAAACACCAACACATATTATTTGATTATAGTGGTGAATGCTTTGTACAGAACCAACCACACTTATTGAAGGGCCGAATACAGAGATATTGTGCACTACGTACCACAAGGTCCCCAAATGACGCTCTGCAGGTTTTGAATTCAGAGTTGTCCTTCTCTTAGACCGGTTGCTATCCAAGGCTATAGAACCCAGTCTGTCCTGTTATTTAGCCATAGCTGGACTGGTCGGGGAGAAGAGTTGTATTCATATCTTTCCCAAGAGTATTAGCACGCAAGTGAACGTAATGAACTTAAAAGGTTCGGCACTGAAAATAGGACTATGCACGACGAAATTAGTAACAAATGCAAGAAAGCTAAAGACGAACGGCTCAATCAAAAATGTGCAGAAATATTAAGAACGCGTAACACAAATAAGGCAGATATACTTAAAAAAAAATTCGGTGAACTAATAGGACAAAAGACATGCTCATCGACAGGATACAAAAAAAATCCAAAGATGGAACGTTGATATTAGGGAAAGAAAAAAAATAGAGTTGGAACGAATATATCGGAGAATTCTTCCACGACGAAAGAGAACAACCGTCAGAAATATTGGTGTACCGGAAATATGAAAATCTGGAGGGGAATCAGCACTGGACAAATTAAACAGAGACAAAGTGGCAGCTCCAGACGGGATTGTAACAGAGATGCTGGCAGTCCTTAATGATTTCGGCATAGGCAAGATTACAGATATAATAAATGAAATCTACAACAGTGGTGATATACCGGAAGGCCTATGTAGTTCTATTTACATAGCACTTCATAAGAAGCCAGGTGCAAACGAACGGGTATTCCATTGGACAATCTGCCTAATAATAAAACTTATACGAATTCTGAAAAATATATCGTGTAGCAAAATCAGACCAGAAACAGGACAAGAAAAGTGCAGGTTCGTTAAAGACACTGGAACAAGGAATGTAATATTTATGCTCAGAATGGTGCAGAAATGCCTACAGATGTGTACCTGTTTTGTATAGATTATGCAAAAGCATTTGATATTAAATGTTGGAACTTTTAGGTAGCCTTGACATATTTGGGAAGAAAATTAGAATAACCCCGAAAATATACTGGCGGCAAACCGCCTTCACACGAATAGAAAATGAATTCAGTAGATATGCTGGAATAGAATAGTGTGTAAGGCAAGGGTGTGTCACCTCAACGGACTTATTCAACCTATACACTGAGGCGATTCTGAGAGAATTACAAGTCCTACCAGGATTCATTATTGGAGGTCACAATCATAAGAACATAAGGTATACTTATGACATAGTGTTGATGATAGATGCAGAAAGGAAACTGCAAGTACTCCTGAAGAAGACAGAGAAGGAAAGCAAGCAAAAAGGACTAAAACAGAATGCATGATTTTTAACAAAAGGAACAACCCCACATGCAAATTTCAAATACGAAAATCAAACAAGTACAACATTTTAAATATTTGGGAAATCCTTTAACAGAAGACGGAAAGTAAGACATGAAATACGAAGGCGTATTGGGATAGCGAAAGATGACTTCTAAAAGCTAAGCAAAGTATTAAGAAACTGAATACTTTTGTTAGAAACAAAGAAAACAGTACTGAAATGTTACGTGATATATGTCCTCTGATATGGCAGTGAATGCTGAACAATCTCCTCGCCGATGAAGAGGAGACGTGAGGCGGCAGAAATGCGGCTTTACGGGCGGATGATGAGGATGGCATGGACCGAAGATGTGATTAACGACGAAGTTTTATGGAAACTTATACATAACATCAGGAATAGACAGTTGAAATTGCTGGTGCGTGTAATGAAGAAAGAGGAATTGGAGAATCTGATACGCAAAGGGCCGATTGAAGGCAACGGATGAATTACTTAGCTTTAGTAAATGGAAGGGGGAAGAGGTGAAATAACACAACAGCATTTATTAAAAGCTAGAAAAGACAGTAAATCGTGGAGAGCCATGATCTCTAACGCCCTTAAGGGACACAGCACTTAGAAGAAGAAGAGGCAAAGTAATGATGATGCCGGGACAACACTGGTCGGGGGGTGGGTGTCGTGCGGAGTTCACAATATACTGAAGGCAAGTAAACAAGATTCTGCGGTTAATTCGAACAGGATGGAATAAATAAAAGCAGCGACCCGTTATCACCGAGCAGCTATGAGTTAGCACGAGTGGTTAAATGATAATTTATTTTTCAGGGGAACAAGTTTATAGTTAATTCGATAGAATTCTTTTATTGCCAGTAATTAAGAAACAAAAGAGCAAAATAAAATGTAAAAAAAAAAGACAAAAATTGAATCGTAAATTAATTGCGAGTCGGGGATCAAGCCACCCCCCCTCTCTCTCTCTCTCTCTCTCTCTCTCTCTGTCTAACTCTCTGACTGTCTGTCTGTCTCCCCCCACACTCTCTCTCTGTCTGACTCTCTGTCTCAGTCTGTCTCCCCCACTCTCTCTCTCTCTCACAATCAATCTATCTATCTATCTATCCATCTATCTATCTATCTATCTATCTCTCTCTCTCTCTCTATATATATATATATATATATATATATATATATATATATTGAGTGCCATTATTTTGAATAAATTTATTCTTTAGTATTTTAAGATATTTTTGTTTAATTTTGGTAAATATATCTGTCAAAATGAGATGTCAAAGTTATTTTCATTTTTGCGTCATATAGACGACAATTTATCCATCGTACCATCAATCTCTCTCTCTCTCTCTCTCTTTCTATATATATATATATATATATATATATATATATATATATATATGTAAACGATGGGTACTTGTATTCGAGGATACCCGTCTACTAGGGCGGCTAGCCAATCCCTATTGCAGACGCTTGTTCAGGCAAATTTATGTTAACTCAACACCCACAGAGCCCATCTGTGGTTTATACTGCAAGTATGCTGAACAGACCGTAGTTACAGTTTGTGGGAGAGAGGTGTTATCTAGCGCGATCAACAACTTGAACACGGCCAGCACGCTCATGCCCTCAGCCACGATGACTTGTGGCTTTGTGCTAAAGTACCGTTTACCCAATTTCACACACGAGGCTGGGGTCAACCCGTGGTATGGTTTTCAGGCACTTTGTAAAGGTGTCGTACGCTGGGATCGATCTCAATCCATTCCGTTAACATCATGAAATCTACTTCCTGGTAAATCGACCATGGAGAGATTCGAATATATATATATATATATATATATATATATATATATATAAGAGAAGAGAGAAACCGCAAATATTTTTGAGTGTAATGTGGATTTTTTTTTTAATATGTAAAATAAAGCATAATATATTTTTTTAAAAATCCACATTACAACCAAAAACGTTTGCGGTTTCTCTCTTCTTTTTAATATACACACTTTTCTCTCATTGGAATTACTATAACCTCTTCCTTTATATATATATATATATATATATATATATATATATATATATATATATATATATATATATATATATAATTACAGATATACTTACGATAACAGTACGACTCATAGTTTTGCCAATGATCGGGTAGAAAAAGTTACGAACTGTTCGTTACGATTGTGTTTTTGTTTTTTTTTAATTTCTGGATCTCATGAGAGCAACGCTACATTGTGTGTGGATTCAAAATTCAATATTAAAAAAATAAAAAATAATTAAAAATGTCGATAGTTACTAAATAAGAAGCGTGGGCAAGCAAAAAATAATATAAAGTAAAGAAAAAAATACAATAAGAAATAACAAAACGAAATAAAAAGAAACTTTAAGTTATATATATATGAAAGTGAACATTGAAGTCAACACTCAGAAGCGACAGACTGTTTTATGCTAAGCGCAATCATCAGGCCACATGTGTTGTGCTTTTTCTCGACTGTTTATATATACGGGTCAGTGGTGCATTGTATGTAGTCTTTTGCAATGTGAGTAGTCAATATTAGCGGTTAGTTTGTCGGGAGTGGTTTGTTAATTTCTTTATTATTTATTTATTCGGATTAATTTATTTTACTTGTTTTTGCCCTTTCATTTTTACTCTATTTCTTTATTCTTTTCAGTTTTCGATTTTTAAATAACGTACTAAAAAGTTGTTATCGTGTCTGCATTTTGAAATTAGTCCTGATCGTTTATTTAGTAGTTTGTTTTGATCTGGGATGGTAATTATAGCTATTTTTTTCTCCTAACAGAGCTTGATTGTCTTAGACTGATGATCTTTCCTTATTTTCATGATATTTATTGTGGGATTTGCTTTCTTATTTTTTTTATTTCTCAGATATCACAGTCATCGTACACTTATTTATATTTGCTCGAAGCGTATCTTAAAGTAAACAAATGGCATCAGATATTAGAAATCATAGGAAGTTTGTAGTTTAAAGACGGTAATTTAACCTTGCTAACCTGGAGCTTTCTCTGTAGCTAAATGGTATAGCATGTCAGTCTATATGACGGTTCTGTGAAAGATACAGATACGATTGCTGTCTGGGGACACATATTTTCTTTGAAATTTCTCGGGCATTCAGCCCAGTAAATTTACTTAATGCTCTTTGATATAAACACAGCATTTACTTAAATATTTGTATCTATAAAAATAGTGAATAAACAAAAAATATATTAAAATAATTGTCGGACATAGTCCATTTCATAATATATATATATATATATATATATATATATATATATATATATATATATATATATATATATAAAGAACAGTAAGGTATATAATCCGGTGTTCTTATAGATATTTTTATTTTTACAGAGCATTAATATTGTAAATTAATTGAATTAAAATATGTGTCGCGAAAAAAAAATATACGCTATTTTTATAGATACAAATATTTAAGTAAATGCTGTGTTTATATGAAAGCTTCGAATTTAATTTTTTGGAATTAAATTAAAGACAATAGTTCCATTTCATCCTCAAGCGTATTTTGGAGTACCTTTTAAAATTACTGGGTTTTTGGTAGGGGTAGGGATGTATTTTTCAATGAAATCTGACATCCGTTGAATGCATGTCGTCTGGATTTTTTTTAAATTTTATTGTTAACGGAAAAAATTCTTGCGGCATTTTTTTCTATTTGTATATCTAAAGATTTTTTGCGGGGGTGTTTAGGTTAGAATACGTTTTATTTAACTACGATTTGAAAAATATTTTCACTTTTAATTTCTAATATACTATATTTCTTTTAAGAACAAGTAAATGTATTAGAATCACTTACAGTATATAGAATTATTTTCACATCAAGTATAAGTATGTATATTATTAGGTCACAATTTTAAAAAAATTATATTTAAATATTATTGAAGTAAAATTTATGACAATGACGGCAAAAATAGCTAATTAATTTCACTGGTTTAGTAAACTTTTATTTTTTTATATAAACCTAGTAATATATCGTTTCTCATGTAAGTACAAAGGGCATGGGTCATTCAATGGCTTACATCTTCTAGCTTTTCATATTAATTTCATTTTACTGTAGGTGTTTTATATATTTATATATATATGTATATATATATATATTATGTTTGTGTGTGTGTGTGTGTTTGTGTGTGTGTGAAGAAAGACAAAAAGAAAACTTATCTTAGATGACGTGTTCGTTCTCTGCGGAACTTTATCAAGCCAAATGCAAGGATTTGATTTTGTATCATGTATTCATATTGGAAATGCGATAGGAAAATCGTTAGTATAGAGGTTACGATTGCATTTAGCCATTTCACCTGTAAACTGATAGGTACCATTGAGAAAATTCCGCAGAACAATTACCATGGATTTATTTATCAATTTATTTTTTTATATTGTTTCTAAATCAAGAATCAAATAGCATAAAATAAAACTCGATGTTTAAAAAGCCAGTCAGTGATTTTGGGGAGAAATAGCATAGCAATGTTGCAAATAACGAAGCGAGAACATCTACAGTTGTAGATTAAATAAAGTGTTCAGGTTAAAATTCGTTGAAGATTCAGTTCAAAATTCCTTCCTCAGATCGACAGACACCTGAAGGAGTGCGGGGGATGGGGGTGTGGGAAACAGCCGAAACGAATCGATAGCAGCAACAACGATAAGAAATAATTGCTCTTGAAAGTTCACCACTGTATTATGAGGTGAGCATTTAGATCTCAATCTGAAATGACAATGCAAGTTTATTTATTAGAACCGAGTCAAAACAATGCATAAATAATTTTGGCTGTCATGACAGATAAATGCAAATGTCAATGAACCCAAGAGGGAAAAAGAGGTTGAAAATTGCCTTGAACTATAAAGCAAGGTCAAAATGAATGTTGAAATATTTAAGATGTCAAATAAAACAGACTCAAACTCCGGTGGGGGAATTAACTTCCCTCTCTATCTCTATTCATGTGCCTTGACAGCTGCTCTAATCGTCATATTCTTTATCGTGGTACGGTTACACAAGAATTATTTTGGAACAGTTCCAGGTCTTTATCACAAAATTTCAGCCGATCAACGCTTCGACCTTCTTCATGCTGTTACTACTATACAATAATTCACACCAGTGGGTTTCCTCCTCTACGTTGTCTTCCTCGTCGATTTTTTTTACTTGTCAGTAAAAGGCATACACAAACATGCGTGCGCGCACACACACACGCATACAGACACACACACATATATATATATATTTGCGTCTAGCATGAAACAGCCTGTCGCCTCTGAGTGTTGATTTCAATGTTCACTTTTATATTTATATTTACATACGGTCTATCTCTGATATTGAGGACTTTATACCATAAATATAGCACACCTTAAAACTATATTTCTTCATACATACATACATACATACATACACACATATATACACACACACACACACACGTGTGTGTGTGTGTGTGTGTGTAAAATATATAGAAAATAGGAAAGAACTCGTTAGGTAAATAATCCAAAGTTCTTTAGTATTTTTGTTATTATTTTTTAAAAATAGTGCTCGATACAAAAGTAGAGCATAAATATAATTATTTATTTAAAAATATGATTCCAACGCTACATATGAGTTCTCATGTTTCAAAACAAGAAAATTTAATATAATTATTTGAATTAAACTGAATTAAAGTACCTCTGTTCCATCTTCAAGCGAAATTTTTTTTTGGAATAACTCATTCCTGAAGTATATTCATTATTAAAATTAAAATTACTATGGTAACGGCCAGAGCAATTATTTAAAGAAAATAGGCGTAAGGGTTAATAATTTGTATCAATATCCCAGTTACATTCAAAGACATCAAATCAGGGTAAGGTTGGGGTCTCTCTCTCTCTCTCTCTCTCTCTCTCTATATATATATATATATATATATATATATATATATATATATATATTAGTGGTAAATATACATATATATGCAAAATCCACAGGTACACATGTATATTTTTAGAATAAAAAATTCCGAGAGGATAGAATCCAGGTAGAACTCAATGTCCAGGACAGAGTAAGGATATAATAAAAAGGCTTAAACACTAATATTCTATGGTCATAATTTATTCCATTGTAATCGTAAATACGATCCAATTCATCAGACCTACAAATTCAAAAAGAAAACAGAAAAAAACCACTTCGGAAATAAAAATAGAATTTAGAGTGAGTGTAATTATGAGAGTGTGGGACGAATGTTAGTTCATAAGAGAGGGGTTTAACAGAGAGAGTTTTATTTAAAAACTAGGTGTGAGTGGAAGGGGGAAAAATGATTGTTTTATTATATATATATATATATATATATATATATATATATATATATATATATATATATATATATATATATATACATATACACCCTTGTGTAAATAAATTGAAACAAAACTAATAATTCCGTTATTATTTACTTTTTCGGTCGTATTTTTCCAATGAAACATGACCCAGCGCTTAGTTTCTATGTCAATTCCACATATTGACCACAGATTCTCGACTGGATTTAAATCAGGAAAGTTTCCGGGCCAATCTATTGTACTTTGATTCACTAACAGGCAAGGCTTGTCAGTGTGTTGGTGCAGTGTCACAATTTTAGTACGCTTCCATCACAGACAATGGCCAAAGGACAACTAATCGACAGTCGAGACAATGGTGTGCGGGTGTGATGATAATATGATGCAATCACGGACGCAATATTTTTCAAGACCGAACAAATTCCAACAGGCATCCCGAAAATAGATTCATATTACTGCACACCACTCTAAATGACCTAATTGGGGGAAAAATAGAAATTGATTACACCCTGTCAATTCAGTAGGTCTGAAACTGATTGGGTGTTTTAATTATTTTACACAAGGGTGTATATTGTTCAAGTAAATCTCTTATCAGTAAGTAACACTCTGCAACCCACTGCGCCTTTTTGGTCTCACGTTTTCAGCTGACACGAGGTCGAAAGGTTATTTTGATTCATTTGCTATGACCTCTGCTTGGAAATTCAGTTCATTACTTAACAATCATTTTTCCAGATACATCTACTCTCTGGCCTATAGTGGAGGGAATAGATGGATATTCATGCACATGTGTAGTTATTTTCCAAGCGTAGCTTAGATGTGGCACAGGGCCGAAAGTATGGAGCACCCAGTGAGGATCGAACTCACTACCCAATCGTAATCTAGCGGGACAAGCTTGCTATCCATTACACCACTTTGAGGTGTCCATTCATGCACATGTGTAAGTCTACTATTCGTCTGTACATCGAACATTGCTGCCAAGTCTGGTCGGGTCCTCCTGCTACGTATCTTATATGCCGTGTCCCTTCAGGACGTTGACGATCATGGCTCTCCACTTCGTCCTATTCCTTGTAGTTCTCAGTATGATTTGTATCTTTACTACTTCTCCAAGACACTGTTCTTCCATCCAGTTGCTTAAACCCGCTAGGTATGTCACGCGTTGCTTTCCCTTGTCTCTCTTTCCCTCTATCCGCCTTGTGAGTATCAGATTCTCTAATCCCTCCTTTCTTGTTACTTGTCCCAGAAATCTCAGCTGCCCCTTCGTGATGTTAAGTATAAGCTTCCTCTTTGTCCGTATCCTCTCCAAAACCTCGTCGTTGATCACATGTTTGGTCCATGGTATCCTTAGCATCTTTCTGTAGAATCACATCTCTGTTGCCTCGAGTCTCTTCTACATGTTTCGCTTCCGGAAAGGAGGACAGATATCACGTACTGTTCAGTACTCTTTTCTTTGTCGCCATTGAAATCCTCCTGTCTCGTAATACACTGCCTAGCTTTTGGAATGCGTCCTTGGCCATCCCAATACGTCTTCGGATCTCAGCGCCGCATTTACCGTCCTCTGTCAGAACACTTCCCAGATATTTAAATTTTAGCACCTGCTTGAGTTTAGTGTCAACCTGTAAATCGTATCTCGGGCTCATCTTTTTACTGATGACCATGCATTCTGTCTTCTTGTAGTTTATACTTAGTCCCTTCTTCTCGCTCTCCTACGCTACCTTCTGTAGGAGGTCTTGTAATTCCCTTTCGGTGTCTGCTATCAGCACTGTGTGTCATCTGCGTATCTTATGCTAAGACTGTGGACGTCAATAATAAATCCTGGCAGGATTTCCAGTTTACTCAGAATTGCCTCGCTAAAGTACAAAGTAGACCCTGCAATGTTATTGTTACTGTCACGGCATCTCGGCTTCTGTAATTTACCCTTTGACTATGTGTCGTGTTTCTTCGCTTGTTCTTCACTGCACAGCCTGATGACATCCAAGGTTGGTTGTGTCTGCTTATACACCTGACTCGCTATACTTACAGGTGTGTCCACTCGGCCGTAATCGAATTCACAACGAATAACTACAAATGCTTTTCACTACTCTCTGGTTAGGAAATAACAACTATACGAATTCTCACTTATCCGTCTATATTTTCCTCGGTTAAACTTCTATCTCTCTAACTTCCACTGGTACTTTCCTCTCTGGTCGCTTGGCAACTATTCACTTGTCACCTACCCTACTTCCCTGACTCCTGGACCCCTTTCTCCTTGACTTCTTGCCTCTCTCTGCTAATAGCTGGAATCCGACTACCCCTATCCTTCCCTTTGTGTTCCGGAACAAGAGACCACCTATTCGGCTTTTTGGATGGCCAGCTTCTTCAATGGACTACTTTTATGCTTATTTAAAATCATTAACAATATTTCATATTTTCCAGTTCAAAGGCAGCTGGAGACAGAGTTCCCGAAAACACTGTCACTTAAGTTGACTCAAAGACGGGCTGGAGACGAATTTCCTAAAAATACTCGGATAACTAAATGGACTTAAAAGGAAAAGTAATTTATCTACTTATCTTCTAAGGATGTGTGAGAAATCATATTCTATAAATACATTTAAGATACTTTCTATGATGACCTTTTCTTGTTGGTACCTCGACTTCACGAATATAAGGGTAGTGCTAGATTGGCTGTTAGGTCTCATAATTTCAATGCTGAACTTGCTGGTTGCAACCGAAAGTTCTATCTTAATAGTTTCTTCTTTCGCTCTTCATGCTTGTAGAACACTGTTCTAGCTTTCTTGAATTCTGATCGCTTATTATCCACTATGTTACTTTCACTCCCAATAATATTTGCACCCCAGTGGCTTTTAATTACCTGCATTGGTGCTGAAGGCCCCAAGAGCCACTCGATGTAAAGAGTTACAGAGTAAGAGGCACAGTTTAGACAGATAGGTGTGAAAGATAACGGTTAACCCTGGACTTGAACAGGTTAAGATTTTAGTGATCGGGGAAGCAACCTCTTGGGAGTTGGTTCCACAGCGCAGTGGTTCGTGGGAAGAAGCTGCTTGGTTAGAACTTACGTTTCAACAGGGGGATATGAAGGGAATGAAGGTGGTTCGCTACAATGTGCGTAGCATGACGGGTCCTCTCCGTAAAGGTTAGAACTGGTGGAACTAAAGAGTGTGTTTCATCTAAACACTAACCATGGAAATAGCGATAGAGAAGCGAGATGACGTTGGCGTCCCGTCTGCGAGAAAGGTGTTGCTGAGTGGAAAATAATTCATCGCCTAGAAAGACGCCCAGACGTTTTGTGGACAATACTGAGAGTTGAAAATTAAAACTGGGTGGCTCCTGCCGATATATGGCAGCAGTACCCTGTTTTCAACCTGATCTATTTTCCTTTAAAGGTAGAGGATAGCAGGAAGAGTCAGGTAATTGCTGAAGCCGTGCAGAGAACAGACCCTTTTCCCAGCATCTTTACAGATGGATCGTATGTACGAGTTCTACTTAAAGAAATCTGACAAATGTTTACCGATATCACAAAAATACTATATCACGGCAACTGTAAAAAGTTCTTTGTCAATACTAGAAGCATTAAATATAAAAAAAGTAAACAGACATCAATAAAATGTTAGTTAATTTAGGAAAAAAAAACATACATACATAGTGTAAGAAATGACACGTGAAGACGGGATAACTTAAAAATAAAATCGGCAAGACGCGTGATGATGCACGATGAAACGGAAATTGTGCAAAATACTCTTTGATAATGACTTATGAAAGCATTGTTCACGTACTCAGACAGTGGGTAATTTATATTTAAGTTTTCTCCGGATAAAAAGCAAGAGATTATTTTCGGGAAGAGAGAAAAATAATTAAAAATCTTTATGAAATCATGTTGGTCATCAAACTTATATAAATGAAAAACTGCAGCCCAAATGCATCCAATACACACAAACACATACAATTTAAATGTCCCTTGGGAGAATGTATCTCCGTCAAAAAACAAATATATATGTTGGGTATACGACAAATACACTAGCAATAAGGCTTACACTGCATATGTCTGACTATTCGTCCATTGCGAGCCATCTAAAACAATATTTCTGTCCGCATTTACAATATAAAAAATTACTAATCGACAACACAACTATCCTACACCATGAAAACAACAAATTTAGATTACAGATGCTGGAAGCAATTTATATTAAAAAATTAAAGCCAGCACTGAACAGAATCAAATATGAATACTACAGTAATGTTCTAAAATGCCTGTAAAGAAGCAGTTTTTTTCATGCTTTAATGCGAGCGTGACCATGACATTATGACATAGAGAAAAAAAGCCCATAATGGATAATTTCTTAACGTTCTAATGAACACTCAGCACATTGTCAACCGTTTTGCATTTAAAAGCATAATGAAAAAATACAGTAATGGATAACAACGTAGAACTTTGTATAATTACTTATATTAATGAATAACATATAGTTTTGTTCCACTTGCAACCCTGAAGATGATCTTGGAAGAAAATCGAAAGTACTTGGGAAATGAAAATAAAAGAAATTTAAAAAACTATAGCACATTTCTCTTATCCTTTAACATTAATACATAGAAGTTTATTCGTGAGTTCAAACGGATTTTATTAAAAAAAATAATAGACATAACGTCTGTAATTTATTCAATCAAAAAGGCTTAGATGAGAATACTACGATGCGATTTTCGCTTCCGCGATAGTATACACGAGTTATCCGTTGCTTTGAAATTTTTCATGCAACAAAAACAGACTATCATTATTGCTGTGTATAATAGTAGCCGAAGCGAAAGTCAAGACGATGATACAAAGAGTGACCATAAATAAAATCAAATTGGTGGCCTGATGTAAAATAAACCAACATCAAACGGATCGGATATAGATAAAACAAACACGCGGA
The DNA here is from genome assembly GCA_963932145.1 of Acanthosepion lycidas. Lineage (NCBI taxonomy): Eukaryota > Metazoa > Mollusca > Cephalopoda > Sepiida > Sepiidae > Acanthosepion > Acanthosepion lycidas. The sequence continues at coordinate 26,390,632 of OZ010584.1, forward strand.
CAGACACTGTCTTGACTCTTATTCTCACACACCCAAATGTATTTTTCCTCAAACCAAACACATAAATAATTAAATTGGTCACACTACTACATTCTAGGCGACATACTTCACACCTACCCGACCATAGTTCCATTAGGACCCATTTAAACGCACACAAAAACATTACAGATTCCATCATAGAAGTATAACATCCTCAATGTTCTGAGCGTGTTTGAAAAATAAAACATCCCTATGACTCTAGATACATACACACAACCCATACATTCAGTTAAAATGTAAGCATAAAATCATCCTTGATATTGGCTAAATGTATAGACAAAATCGCTCGGAAATGCAAAACATTAACATTAATCGCAGTCTTATCAGCCAACTTTAACGAAACATTTATAAAATAGGGATTGGTGCTTAAATACACAATATATATATATATATATATATATATATATATATATATATATATATATATATATATGTGTGTGTGTGTGTGTGTGTGTGTGTGTGTGTGTGGCTGCTGTTTTTGTTGATGTCATATCCCATTTTTGAATTCAGACGTATGACAAAGCAGAGAACATTCTATGTCTTTTCGCGCCAACGAAAATGCCATGTCAGTTAAGTGATTTTGATTGGCACAGGGGCCGCAAGGGACACGTCAACTGTACATCGCCATTTTGCCGATACGAAAGTTCGATAAAGTCCGAGTTAATTATTTCTCACCGAATGGGAACATTTTCATATGGTCTGTCCGACATCGCCGCCCGAAACCCTGATCGTGCCCCTCCCTCTAGATTAATGAGGGTTCTATTTAGAAGCAAACGATGCGGTGAAGTGGAAATAAAGTCAAGAGAAAAATAAATAAACAAACATAACTTATCGTGCCGAATGCGAAACAGACAGACTGAAATTTCGGCTGACTCACTTCTTTTTTGTTTATAGATGGCGTTTAACTGTTTGCTTCTGTTTTTAACTAACCCCACCCCTTAAAATTCTTTTTTATTTTTATTTTCCGCAACACGTTATTCTTTGTATATCACTTCTTTCTCTTCTCTTCTCAATCATTTTTATCTTCCTTTTTTATCCTTGTTCCTTTTCCTTCACTTCCCTACTGTTTTTCTTTCTTGTCTTTTTTGCTCTGCTTCTCCTCCTCCTTATATTCTTTAACCTACTGTTTCTCTTCCTCATATTTTTTCTCCTCATCCTCTGTATCTTCTTTCTCCTTCGCCTCCTCCTCCTCCTCCTTCTGTATCATCTTTTTCCTCCTCTCTAACTTCTTTCTGCTCCCGTTCTTCTCAATCTTTCTCTTTAACCTCATTTTTTTCTCCTTGTCCTTTTTCCTTCACCTCCTACTCGTTTTTCTTTCTTGTCTTTCTCCCTCTCCTTCTCCTCCTTATTTTCTATCTCCCCCTCTTTCTCATCCTTATCTTCTTTGTCTCCTCTTTCTCTTCTTTCTCGCCTTTCTACTTTTCCTTACACTATCATCTTTCTCCTCTTCCTCTTCCTTCTCCTCAAATTCTCAATGTTTCTTCTTGTCTTCCTCTTTCTCCCTTTTTCTCTTTCTCTCTCCTACTGTTTTGTCCTTTCTCTATCACCTTCTCTTCCTTTTTGTCTTCTCCTTTCATTCTTTATCTCCTTTCTCCATTCCTTCTTCTCAGTGTTTCTTTTTATCTTACTTCTTTCTCCTTATTTACATTATTTACATTATTTAGACTGTTATCCTCATCTTCATTGCCATATTCACAACGTTTCAACCGTTGTATGCTCTGGCCTTCTTCAGGTAATTGGAATTTCGAACCGAAATATTTTATTTCGTCCACCGAAATAGATTGTTCTAGTTCCACGCGCCATGCCTCTTCTGGATGTCTCAGTTATTTCCCTTTGACTCAGTTCTTCAAGTATTTTGTTCACCACTGCTGTAGCCTGGTATTGAACTCACAATTCTTTGGTCTAGTCCCTGGATCTAACCAATGCCTTCTCCTTTTACTATCTCCGCCATTTTTCTTTATCAACTTTCTCCCTTTCCTTCTTTATCTCCATCCTCCTCCTACTTCTCCTCCTCCCCAATCTCTCCTACTTCTTCGACTATACCCTATCTGTTTTATCAGCCCTAACCCTTCAGGATATGGCTCTCCACAACTTCCTACGCTTTATAGCTCTTAATGTTTTTCGTTTTACTATCCCTCTCACTCCTTCTTCTGACATAATTTTAGGTTAATAGTTGAACTTTAACCTCCTTGTCCTGTGAGTATCATATTCGCTAAGCCTTGAACTCTCTATATAAAATAGAGGATGTTTGTGTGAAGGTTTGTCTGTGTGATAACTTTTCAGTCGAGATCCATCCAACCGATTTTGACCAAACTTGACACATACATTGTACAATGTAACAGATAGGTTCTTAGCGTAAAAATCTATAATTTTTAAAAATCAATAATCGATAAATTCCCCTTAAAAATCGATAGATTCAAATTTTTCCCTCGATTTCGTTTAAACTCACTATGTACGTTACATCATGACGATCTCAACGATACCTCATTTTTTATTTCTATGGCACTGCGTTTAGCGAAAAACGAAAAATCGATTTCAACACAAATTTTTAACTAAAAACTCCCTTAATTTTCAAGCAATCTAATACAAACTTCACTCAATTGTAGCCAACAATAAGTTGATTGTTTAACAGTCATTTAACTTGATAATTGATTAATGAAAACCCGCGTAAAAAGCGATTTTTACTGGTTTCTTTCTTATTTTTCGCTGATCTCTCAACCAATTTTCATCAAACTTAGCAACTGCTTTATAAATGTATCCTCTCTTACATCTCTGGTAGCACACTGAAAAATTGAATTTCAAAAACTACAAGATAATTGTGGTTTGAAGTGAGTCTTTATATTAACTGTTTTACCCATTCATGCTCTTGGCTAAGTTTGATTGAATAAATACAACTTCTGTTATATTAGTAACTGGAATAATTCAAAATGTTTTTTTTAAAGTAATTAAAGAAGATAGACTCTGTGTTACATCTAAACATGATGCTGTTTTTGTTTCATTCAAATTGAACGCATTTTCTGATCGACGAGCTTGGTATGGCTGCTAGTTGATGATATATTAATAAATAAAAATTTCTGTGATAACTGAAAGGGATATATTTTAGGTATATCTCTTATAGGCCATCTCCCTTCAGATCGGGTGCGATCATGACTCTCTACAACTTCCTATTCTTTTGTAAGTTGTAAGTAATGTCTATCCTCTTACTACAGTTCCCATTGCCTGTTCTGTCATCCATTTTCACAAGGTAATTTTTTCTGCTCTTCTTAATTTAAATATGTCCCGTAACCGTCAAATTCGCCATGCCTACTTTCCTCATTAAAATCTCTTTCTTATTCTAAGTACCCCACGAATTATCGTTCTTTTAGCTCTTTTTTGACAAAGTACTAACGGCTTCAATCAGTTCCGAATTGGCTAATTATCTCACACAAAACGGTCTTCTTACAGATAAACAATATGGCTTTCGTTATCTCCAAGTTAACTGGCGATGTGTTGCCGGTTATTTCTTAATAAAATCAGCGAGGCTCGGGCTGCGGTTTAGATACCTCGAGTGCGTTTTTTCAGGGTTTGGAATGCTGACCTTCTTACCAAGTTCAAGGGCTATGGCGTCTCTGGCCGAATATTTGACTTAATATAGTGCTTCTTTACAAACCGTGTAATGAATGTCATCTTGAATGGCAATGCTTCTACATCCTTTCACATTATTCAGGAGGTACAACAAGGGTCAATCCTTAGACCTACGTAGCTTCTTGTCTTCATCAACAACCTTCCTGATGAAATCGGTTTTCAACTAGGTACATATGCTGATGACACAAGTATTGACAACTGTCTCAATAGTAAATCCGATAGATTCGACAGTAACACTGGTATCTATTCGCGAAAATGGCTCCCAATCAGTTATTAACTGAGACAAGAAGTGACTTCAAATTTTAAGGCCTCCAAAACTAAAAGGCTATCTTTTAATTGTCATAGGTAACCTTATTTTGCTGTCCATTAACAGGAGGGATAGGTGAAAACTAGTCTTTAATCTGTCTTAAATCTTTTAAAATATTGGGCGTCACTGAATTGTGGTAAGCTTTCCCATTTATGATTAATAAATATATATTTTTTAATTAATAACTATATACGGGATTTTTATTCTAATAAACGGAGTAACTAATTTTACATTTTCCGTTTCATGTTTTCCGCTGGCAAGAAATGGAGTGATTATATTGAATCAATTGCTAGGTTTACTGATAGAAAAGTGTGTTCACTGTGTTGATCCAGACACTTTTTTCTGGCCAGAATCCATTGCGCACATTTATAAATCTATTATTGTATCTGCATTGAATATTGCTGTCATATTCTGGTCGGATGCTCCTTGTATATATCTTGATAATCTCGACAAAATGCAAAGAATGGTGTGTATTGTTATCGGTCCTGAACTGCTATTTTGTCATTTTCTCAGTGGCTCTTTTTCTATAAATACTTTCTTCGTCATCGTTCTAACGAGTTCTTTTCCTGGGGTCATTAGGGTTTCATTTTTAAATGTTGTTTTTTTTATTCCTCCCTAAAGACAAATTGTAGATATGTGAACTAGTTAAGACTACATAGAGACGTTGAGGTATTATGGTGGCTGTAGTAAGAATGGTAAGTAAGAATGTGTTGTTTTGGTTTAAGGAATACTAAGATATGATTGCGTCAGTATTTGCGGCTAGCTAAGTTTAAGACAGATTGAAGACTAGTTTTCACCTCTCCCTCCTTTTTGACCTTGTGCCACATTTTTATATTATTCAAAATAAATTTTAGTCTCCTTAGTACTTTGACAACGTTAATTTAAACGTAGTACTAGATTGGCAATTAGGTTTCACCGTTTTACTGTTGAACTAGCTAGATGTAACCACAATTTCTGTTCGAATAGCTTCTTCACTCGCACTTCTCGCCTGTGGAATCCGGTTCAGATTTCTTGCTTCTACGCCACCTGCGATCAAAAAAATTTAAATGCAACGTCAATTGCCATCTTCTGTTTGTTGAAACCTGTACTTTTATCGCCTTTTCCTCTCACTGAAGTCTTCTCATTTTCTGTCAATCTCAGTAACCCCCTAGCGTCTGAGTGGCTTTATCGCCTTGCTTGGGACGAGAAAAAATGTCGTTTTCATTTTCATTTTCTTCGTTGCTCAAATGTTGCATTCTTGGTATTCTCAGCATCTTTCTGTAGAACCACATCTCTGTTGCCCTAGACCACCTGTAACTCTGCGAGGAAATTATCCGGCATTCAGGACCATACAGGTTGATTTTTATTATTGTTGTGGATTCCGAGATGAATTCGGTCTCCAAGGAATGACAAACGCAATAATTAAATAAAATGTATTTACACAATCATACAAAGAGTAATACTGTTAGTAAGTCCAGGAACTTGGTTAGTAGCAAATACAGATAGATATATACTGTCTCGAAGTAGGACTTCCTTAGAGTCTACGGGCTTGTAACTGACTTCTACAAGAGGTTACCTCACACTATCTCCGTTCGTATATTCTCTCTCTATACGACTACTGATTGCCATACGACTAGTATTTAGTCACCCCCCCCACGAGGGTATCATGTGGCACAAGGCCGGTTTAACGTGGGATCTCCGAGCCCGTGGGCTCGGCCAAAAATATACCCTTTGAACCCGTATAAACGGGTTCAGGGTCGGTTTAGTTCCCCGAACGAGACTACGCCCCTTGGCGTAGCCTCGTTCGGGTTCCTCCCCGCCCGGAAGCAGAGAGTTCAACCGGTTGTCCGACATCGACTGCCATACGACTAGTATTTAGTCACCCCCCCCACGAGGGTATCATGTGGCACAAGGCCGGTTGAATGTGGGATCTCCGAGCCCGTGAGCTCGGCCAAAAATATACCCTTTGAACCCGTATAAACGGGTTCAGGGTCGGTTTACCTCCCCAACCGAGACTACGCCCTTCGGCGTAGCCTCGTTCGGGTTCCTCCCCGCCCGGAAGCAGAGAGTTCAACCGGTCGTCCGACATCGACTGCCATACGACTAGTATTTAGTCACCCCCCCCACGAGGGTATCATGTGGCACAAGGCCGGTTTAACGTGGGATCTCCGAGCCCGTGGGCTCGGCCAAAAATATACCCTTTGAACCCGTATAAACGGGTTCAGGGTCGGTTTACCTCCCCGAACGAGATTCCGCCCTTCGGCGTAGCCTCGTTCGGGTTCCTCCCCGCCCGGAAGCAGAGAGTTCAACCGATCAGCCGGTCGTCCTACATCGACTGCCATACGACTACCCTCACTGACTGTAACTCTGGGTATTTAACGGCAGCAGTCCAGGTACACTTGGTAGAGTCCACTTATATGAAAAAGGGGTGGACCCCATAACAATTATATAGCCGAATTCTTCCTGATTCGTAATAATGGAAAAAAAAACGTCATGATATTCATAGGAAGGTGGCTTTTGAAAGTTCTCACCCATTGACATTTTTCTAAAATATTGCATTATATTGTCACGTACCAGAGTACAGGGAGAAAAGGTCTCGTGCCTTCAGTAAATAATAGCATGAAAATAAAAATTTGCAAGGCCAGCTATAAATTGAACTTACGTTACTGATTCAGGTTTTTTTATACTAATAAACGTTTCAGTGTTTCATATCACTCCACACACCAACACACTAACACACACGCACACGCACACACGCAAAAGCATTCAATTTTTATCAGCAAAAAGAAATCAATCTTAATTATTTACCAAGGCTAATGTCATGGGGGCATGTCAAAATAGTGAGTTATTAAAAAAAGATGGAGAAAATCACCTCGTGTCTACCAATCATAGATTAGACTGTACTATATTGTTTTACCATCCTGCTTTGCCTCTCTGTTGCTATATATATATATATATATATATATATATATATATATATATATATAACATGAGCTGAAATATTTTCAGGCCGACCAAGAAAAAATATTCCATAATATCTGAGTTTGACTCACAAGTTGATCAGATGATGGAGAGTAGAGCGGACAGGGAAGTCTCTATAACTACAGTATATATATATATATATATATATATATATGTGTGTGTGTGTGCGTATATATACATACACGCCCGCCCACGCGCATACACACACACACACACACACACACAGGAAAATGCAAACATACACACTCACCGCCGCGCGCACATGCATATATACCGGGTGTAACAGCAAAATTGTCCAATTGTTAGATTAAGATCTGAACCGTTATGTTTTAGAAATGATTAAAGATATCTTACTGGAATTCTCCGAGGTTTTTGTAAGTCTCTTGGACTCTACTTTGAGAAATGTAAATGTATAATTACTCTCTAAGCTTAATAAAATCGCTCATAAACGAAAATGACATGTTCATCATTAATTAATCATAGCTAAGGATCGGAAGCTCGTGAAGGATTGAAATGAATTCTCCCCCACCCCCTCTCTCTCTCTCTCTCTCTATCTATCTATCTATATATGTATGTATATATATATATATATATATATATATATATATGTGTGTGTGTGTGTGTGTGTGTGTGTGTGTGTGTGTGTGTGTGTGTGTGTGTGTGCAGATATGTAGAAAAATAGGAAAGAACACGTTAGGTAAATAATCCGGAGTTCTTTTTATTAAAAAAAAACAAAAAAACCAATGCTCCATACAAAAGTAGAGCTTAAATTATGCCATCATTCACTTTGAAATGGATGCCCCCACCCTACCTCGGCTTGATCTCTTTCCGAAGGTGACTGATATGTGGATAAAAATTATCTCTTAGACCCCTTACCAAAATGGTCACCCCAGCCGTTTCCATAGTAATTAATTTTGCGAAAGAACATGCTTAAAGAGATGAGTAAATTTCAACATTGGTTATTCCTAAATTTTCGCCTGAGGATGAAACAAGCCTTGCTACTTTAACTCAATTTAATTTTAATAATTATATTGAGGTTTTCGGCTCTCGTTTTTGAAACATGCGAACTCTTATGTAGCGAAGGAATCTAATTTTTTTAAATGATTATATATATATATATATATATATATATATATATATATATATATATATATATATCATTTCAGGAGCATTTTCCAACTTATTCAAGATGATTTTCATTCTCTCTAACCTTCTAACTTGCTGTCCTGAAGTAACAAGGTGCCTAACATGTTTCACGTATGATTTCATTTTCAAGTCTTATTTTCCCTGCTCTTTTTGACTGTCAAAGATGCAACTCCTCCCTCACAGGCCAAACGTTTTATGCGTTGAGTTGGATCTTTTCTAATTGATCTGCTTAGCTCTAAGTTGAAATGATGATCCCTCTTCCTGTTGTGACCTCCCGATTTCAGTTTTTCTCTTTTCTGTTCCCTCTTTATTCACCGCTCTCTTGATGGTTCTTGAGCGGACTTTGAATGAGGATGCCAGAGTATGAATTTTGGTACCATTCCAGAAGGCCTGAATGATCTTTTCATCTCACCATTGCTCATTTTGGAAGACAGTGGTGATTAAAGAAAATGATTTTAACCTGTCCTTTTTCTAGCTGAATAACTGGAAGGGTTTTTCAATGATTCCTACAACAAATGATACCAAGATGGATAAAAATCTTATCTGAAAACCTCGAAAAATGAAGCTTAATTAGTTTAGTGTTTTTTAGATATTAAACATTTATTAACAACCGAAAATTTAACTAATTAGTTTTACAAGGGACATATCTGTAGAAACAACTTGAAGAATATAATGCAAGCGTCTTTGCTATATAATTTTTACCTAACCTAGTAATCTTAAAAATTTAGGAAAATATTGTCCGTAATCTAATGTTTTATTGAATTTTAGACACTTTAACTTTAAGTTTAATATATTAGGTTGGTGCAAAAATAATGACGTAATAATGTCGTTTTTTGACGTATTTTTTAACTTTAAAAAACGACATTATTACGTCATTATTTTTGCACCAATCTATTACTTACAGTTCTTATTTTCTGATAATGTCGTGTATGGACGCCCGTATTTACAAAAATCCGCACGCGTAAGCTCACAAAAAATAAATCAAAATTCGTTTTAAAATATTGGGCGTCACTGAATTTTGGAAAGCTTTTCTATCTATGATTAATAAATATATTTTTTTTTTTGCTTAATAACTATATCATCTAACCTTTACAAATTACAGAACTTAAAAGATTTAAAACTTTATAAATTATTATAATTAATTTTCTTTTAAATTAAAACAATTCTCGTAAAAATTCATTACTCATCGAAATTTGTTCTTTCCTAAGACAATAATGTCCATAATATATCTTACTCATAAAAGCAATTAAAAGCTTTTCGAATGAAATGACGATTTAGTTTCATTGCATTTTTTATTTTACGATTCAGCGCAGATTTTCGGCAAATGGTGGTCCTGTTTTACATTAAAATAATTGATTATTTAAATTCTCCAAGGTGTTCTGCTTTTAATTAATATGAACATTAAACCGTACTAAAAATGAATTTCTCGAAATTTTACAAAATAAAATATGTGGGCGTTAACAGCTGTAAAACATGATTTTACCAAGATTTCCTGAAAAAGAAATATTTCTCAAATAATTTCACTCATTTGTTTATAAGACCTGAAAGTTATATTAAAATCCGACAATTATTTGATCTACATAAACATACATACATATATATATATATATATATATATATATATATATGAAGGAAAAAAATTCAAAACATCATCGAAGAATTCGGAAATAAATTTCTTTCGACAGTTAAGTTTTTAATATCTGCGTCATCCTTATGACGTATGGATTTGATGTTATATATATATATATATATATATATATATATATATATATATATATATATATATTATATGTGTGTGTGTGTGTGCGTGTGTGTATACATATATGTATATATATACATATGTATATATATACGTGTGTGTGTGTATATATATATATATATATATATATATATATATATATATGGTTGGATAGATGTGAGCTTGTGACCCTGGGTTTCACGCTTTAGCGAATGTAATAAGTACCGCGCATATAATATATAAACAATTATACATATATATATATATTTATTTATATTTATATACACACACTTTTCACACACACACACACACGCACACACACACACACACACACACACATATATATATATATATATATATATATATATATATATATATATATATTAGGGAAAATATTACAGATCGCTCATCTTCATTATGGAGAAAGGACACAGGCATGTCCGAAAAAATTCAAAAGCATTTTGCCCTCCTGCTTCTATTATGTTTCTTGGCGTCGTCAATTGAATTTCGGTCCGTCTTGACGCAACAAACATGATACCCACAACTAAAGAACTGTGCAGAGAATCCTCTTTGAGTAGATGATACCAATTCTATTCAATTTTCGATAAGAGCTTTTACAGTTTCGTAGATGGTGTCCCAAGCGTATCCATTTCAACAGGGATTAGTTCTACATTTAATTTTCATAGCTTTTTTCAGCTGCCTAGCCAGACACTGGTATTTATTTACCTTTCAATAATTTGACACTTGCTATTATCTTATTTAAAACAATAAGGTCGACTCTTCCTGCTTAAATGATATCATCTGTTTGGACTGAGAAATCCCATAATAAACTTGTAACTTATATTTTCTATTACTGCCTCTGTTTATACGACATCATTATTATTATTATTATTATTATTATTATTATTATTATTATTATCAAACGAAGGTGTTGAGAAGACACCAGAAGTGTTGAAACAAAATGTATATTTTTGTAGTTATTTTATAACATTTTTTATGTTATAAATGATTATATTTGCTCTAAACTGATTGAGCACTCTTTCTAAATAGTATTTTTGGTTATTGGAATTTATTCCGTATACCCCAATCCTATACTTGTATATATATATATATATATATATATATATATATATATATATATATATATACAAGTACAGGATTCCGTATAACCCAATCCTATACTTGTATATATATATATATATATATATATATATATATATATATATATATATATACAGGGTGTTTCAAAAAGAATACGCCAAAATCATTACGCTGTTTTTTCAGGTCTATAGCATTGTAATGGACTGAATCAGTGGTTATTTGATAGAGTAGTTATCAAAGTTTGATTGGGTGTCAGTTTCACCGCTGTCCTTAGTATAACTTCCGGTGCAGCAGAATTGTGGGAAGATCAATCAAAATGGCGACTCCTCAGTAGAAGGCGTTTTGCGTGCTTGAGTTCGCGGAAACAAACGCCATTGTCACGATGCAGCGTGCTTTCAGAACAGAATTCGGCATTGATCCGCCCCATCGTGAGAGCATTCGACGATGGGTTAGACAGTTTAAAGAAAGTGAGTGCTTGGGCAAAGGAAAGAGTCCTGGAAGACCACGCATTACAAAGGAGCAAGTGGAGAGGATTCATGATGCATTTGAGAGCAGCCCACGTAAGTCCGGACGTCGAGCTTGCCATCCCTCATGCCACTGTCTGGCGTGTACTAAAGAGACAATTGCTCATGAAACCATACAAACTAAGCCTCGTCCAAGCACTTACTAATGATGACAAGATGATGCGGAGGACATTCTGTGAGTCAATGCTGGAGATGGAGGAAGGTGATGAAACACTCTTTTCACGTTTAGTTTTCAGTGACGAAGCGAATTTCCATTTGAGAGGTACAGTCAATCGTCACAATGTGCACATTTAGGGAACAGAGCACCCACATGAAACTGTTGAGCATGAAAGAGATTCCCCTAAAGTGAACGTCATCTGTGCTGTGTCTCAAGACAAGGTCTATGGCCCCTTTTTCTTTGAAGGAAATACCGTTACAGGACAAACCTATCTCGAAATGCTCCAAAACTGGCTATTCACTTTACTGCAAGCAGATTCGAATGACTTCATTTTTCAGCAAGATGGAACACCACCCGATTGGCATCTCGGGGTTAGAGCTCATCTGAATGAAAACGTGCCCCAGTGATGGATTGAGAGGAGATGTGCTAAAGATCTTGCTCTCTGTGCTTGGCCTGCTAAATCCCCGGACCTCACTGTGTGTGACTTTTTTTTGTGGGGGTATGTTAAAGACCAAGTTTATGTTCCAGCACTTCCAGCAAGTATTGATGACTTGAAAGATCGAATAACAGCTGCAATCAACACGGTGGACAGTGACATGCTGGGGCGTGTTTGGGAGGAATTCTCATATCGGCTTGATGTTGTCCGCGCTGCCGGTGGTGGCCATATTGAGCACTTATAAAACATGAAATGAAACTTGAATGTATATACAACACATGTGTTCATGCTAGAGGTTTTTAATTTTTTTCGTTTTTGACACATCACGTGATGATTTTGGCGTATTCTTTTTGAAACACCCTGTATATATATATATATATATATATATATATATATATATATATATATATATACAAGTAAAGGATTGGGGTATACGGAATAAATTCCAATAACCAAAAATACTACCTAGGTTTCACCTGTGACTGACGATTCGCTAGGTTAGTCTGGCTCTTTAGGTTTATTTACTTATTTTGCTCTACTTAACGTATTCAGCACTTTGTTTAATTATTTTACTTTACGTGTCGGGGGTGTTTTTCTTTGGACCCTGAACTTAGATTCTAGACGATTATTTTTGCCGGAAGTACATGTTCCTAGTTCTTTCTTTTTTTCCCTTTTTCCCCTTGGGTATTAGTTTCTTTGTTCAGAAGCTAAAACACCTAAGGTTGTGCCGGACGAGTATAGCTGCTTACATTTATAAGTTTATTAGTGTTATATATATATATATATATATATATATATATATATATATATATATATATATATATGACTACCTACGAATATATCTCCACAACGAACGTCTAGCAAGAATCAATAACGTAGAAACAAGTATGTAATAAGCCACATCTTAACCTTTCTTGATATCTTATTAATTTGAAATATTAACAAATTATATTTTAAAGTTTACCGTAAACCCACAGACCAAAAGGATTTCAGACATTTCTATTCGTCGCATATACAAAAAATGAAATCTGGATAAACCATGATTTTATCTCAGCGCCCGTACGCTATGCACTCCGGAATATCTAGACGAACAAGAGAAATACATTTAAAAACGATTAAACTTCTGAACTACCCCCATCCATCATTTCAATTTCAGCTCTAGAAAACGTGAATTCAAAATCCATAAGACCCCAAAAGTTGGCACCACTGACAACATAAAACCAAATTTATAATCGTATTTTCCAAATCGTTAATAACAAAACTCGAAAACTATATATATATCTATATATATATAATTATTTATTTAAAAATATGATTCCATCGCTACATAAGAGTTCTCATGTTTCAAAACAAGAGCCGAAAACTTCAATATAATTATTTGAATTAAATTGAATTAAAGTACCAAGCTCTGTTCCATCTTGAAGTGAAATTTTTGGGGGAATTCCAAAAAAAGTTTCGCTTGAAGATGGAACTCTTATGTAGCGATGGAATCATATTTTTAAATAGATAATTATATTTATGCTCTACTTTTGTATCGAGCACTGTTTTTTCAAAATAATAACAAAAATACTAAGGAACTTTGGATTATTTACCTAACGAGTTCTTTCCTATTTTCTATATATTTTCACACACACACACACACACACACACATATATATATATATATATATATATATATATGAAAATTTCTCAGAGTTAACCTGTAGACAATATTTATAAATATAAATGACAATAGGAAAGCTATTAGGAAATATTGTCTTTTCTACAGGTTAAGTCTGAGATATTTTCATATTTTTCAACATGAAAAACAAAATCATACACACAGATATAATCAGAATATACAGGAAACAGCTCATAACAATAACTACATTTTTCCTATTGTTATTGATATATATATATATATATATATATATATATATATATATATATATATATATATATATATAATATGAGAAAGTTAATTGATAATCCGTATGGATACATCCTGGGAGGATATAAATCTTGAGAACTCAATGTAATAAACAGACCAAGTTATAATTAATTCAGAAATCGGAGACATCAGATAGACATGGTGATATTTTATTTCGTGAGATCGATAAAATTCGATTTTGCTTCGTGAAACCTGAGGATTTCAAAACAATGAATCTTTGAAAACCGCTAGGTCTGGCGAAACCAAATCGAATTTTATCGGTTACGCGAAATAAAATATTACTAGGTCTATCTGATGTCTCCGATTTCTGAATTAATTATAACCTGGTCTGTTTATTACATTGAGCTCTCGGGATTTATATCTTCCCTTTATTTATCCATACGGATTATCAATCAACTTTGTCATATTATACCAAAATATGATTGGTAAGGATTATTCCAAAGAGGATTTTTCAGTCCATACGGGAGCTCAGTGTGTGATACAGAGCAATTTATAAGATTAATTAGGAAAAAAAAACTTAAAAACCCATAATCAGTAAAAACTTTATTTCGCTTAATATAAGTATATTCATTCTCATCAGACCGACTACAATTGATGAAATCATATATATATATATATATATATATATATATATATATATATATATGGAGAGGGAGAGAGAGAGAGAGAGAGAGAGAGAGAGGGTGAAGCACGAAAGAAAAAGAGAAAAAATTAATAGTGCGATAAAGAAAAAAAGAAAGAAAATATATTTCAATATATTCAATCAATCTTCATTATGTCCCAATGACTGCGGGTAAATCAGAAATATGATTTATGAAAAAAAGATGGCGAAAAATCAGCTGGTGAGCACCAGTCACAAATTAAAGCAGTTTGCGACGTATTGGTCGTGATAAGATTTTAATATCAGTCAGTTAAGTGCCATACTTGATAAACGCTTGGGCAGTTATGTCTATTTCGATTCTTGACTGACTAGGCAGATGATTCTCCCGCAGTAAATTACTATTTCTTTCTGTGATAGACTTTTGTCCAACCGAGGCTATGGGATCCAGTCTTTTCTGCTAGA
Organism: Acanthosepion lycidas; assembly: GCA_963932145.1. Taxonomy (NCBI): domain Eukaryota; kingdom Metazoa; phylum Mollusca; class Cephalopoda; order Sepiida; family Sepiidae; genus Acanthosepion; species Acanthosepion lycidas. The sequence goes on from OZ010584.1 coordinate 26,405,658, forward strand.
CTATGAGAATTTGTTCGAGATGGTAAGGATTTACTGATAAAATTAATTAACCAATAGCTTGGGTAGGGAATATATAGATTCATGCCTTTACCAAGGGTATTTGCGCGTAAGTGAATGTAACGAACCTGACTGGAATTTTAACTCGACTTTTCACAATGCTCAGAATTAAAATCACAGAGTCGAGTTCAAATTTCAGTCAGGTTCGTTATGTTAATGTTGTAGAGTAGCTAGCACCCCTTCAGCACTCTACAAGATGTCTGGGCTCATAACCTTAAATAGCCTACGGTTAATGACTTCTACAGATTGATACGTTGATACTAAGCTGATTAATATCTGGACTGATGTTACTTCGTTTGGCTATACAGTATTTGTAATATTACAGTTACAATGTCTGTTTATATTTCTGAGATGAGGTATTATATACACTATTTACATTATTCGGACTATTGTCCTCATCTTTGTTGCCATATTTATCACAACGTTTCGGCCGGAGCGCACTACAAAATGTTGTCATAAATATGGCAACAAATATGTGGACAATAGTCCGAATAATGTAAATTGTATAGTAAACGAACAATGGTAGCGGTCAGTCCACAGTTGGGCATTTACAGTTGACACCACCTTTGGTTCAGCAGAGGGAGGTCAAGAGAAATGGAGGAAGTACAAACAGCGGAATGGCATCACCAGTTCATCAACACCACTAGGACAAGCAATATCTGTAACCGTGTCCGCTTCTCACACATTGGACTTTGTAGTTAGTTGAAACACCGAACGAGAGACTTGCTGGTGCATGGAAAATCTGTTTTTTCTTTCTGAGTATGCGATGTCCATGACGATGCAGGATGGCCTTTAGTATTTTCGGGGCATTTTCCAAATGATAGGTGCGATAACTAATCTTAAAGCCGAGAGTCTAAGCATTCCAAGACTGGCCTAGTTTTGTCTTAACGCCAAGGACTTGCCAAGTTATGGTCGTTTAAAATGAATCAGAACTTTTAAATATTTAATCATTTACTTTTAAATGATCTGTTATGGATATTTAACTTTTTTTGCCTCATTTTACGAGAAAAGTCATTGCAATCCTGTTGTAATTAATGTTACACGTGATATATATATATATTTATTTAACTTGACACTCTTTTCCAAAATTAAACTACAGGGGATTCCAAAAGTCACTCGACAATTAGCAAAAAAACGTACACTTGCAAACTAGCAACCAGGGGAAATTTGCATGCCGTCATCTTCCGTAATTCGACCAATAAAATTTCTTAATAATATATTGTCACATACAGAAACATGATTCTATTTGGTAAATAAGTATAAAATAGACAAGGTTGTCAATGGTAATGCGACTTTTGAAAGACCCCTGTATATTCAGTGGGGTTTGGCCCCCTACAAGACAAAATTCAGTCATAAAACATTTTTTGCCAGATTCTGATTGCCTTTTCTTTCTGACCCCACGCACAACTTCAAATAATGCTATAAAAATGTTTTCTTTTTTAGTGTACGTTTAAAAGTAGTGAAATAATTTAATTCTGAAGTATGTAAGAAAACTGTTCTAAGGAAGATATTTCGTTTTTAAAAAAATTCTCATGAATCATTAACTTTTGGCACCAGATGCCGGGCACCAAATATCAACTTTCGACATTATTTCCCTGACATTAATTAAAAAATCATTATCAAGATCTGTAGGGGAGCGCTGAACCAATTGAAAATTTCCCGCACTAATGAATGTCTGAAAATCTTGTTTTAACAATCACGTTCACACTTTACAAAGCTCAAGAGCCGATCAAGTTAGAGGGTTACAGAGGCATCACTCCAAGCAAGGTGATAATGCAATCAGAGTACAAAGGGCCACCAGAAATGAAAGAAAAGGAAATGACATTAGAGGGATTCGGAGCCAAGACCTAGACAGGAAAGAAAGGATAAAACTCTACTCCCGTTCAAAAATGTGAGAAGAAGTGTGAACCGGTTGATAGGCGAACATATCTATTCCTATTGTGGGATAAAATGTAAATAATTAGTAAATAAAAACTAAGGGACTTAGTCGAAGACATTAAAAGTATAGAGTTGAAGTAGACTTTAGAAGGAAGCTGAAAGCCAATCCGAAACAGCGAACAAGGGATAAACTCCTGTTCAAAAGACTGGGGAGGAGATGTTAGAAGTATAAAGTTGAAGTAGACCTTAGAAGGAAGCGGAAACCCAATCCGAAACAGGGAACAAGGGATAAACCTTTACTCCTGTTCAAAAGACTGGGGAGGAGACGTTAGAATTATAGAGCTGAAGTATAGTTTAGAAGGAACAGGGAAGCCAATCCTAAACAAGGAACAAGGGATAAACTCTCTACTCCTGTTCAAAAGACCGGGGAGGAGACGTTAGAAGTAAAGAGTTGAAGTAGATTTTAGAAGGAAACGGAAACCCAATCCTAAACAGAGAACAAGGGATAAATCTCTACTCCTGTTCAAAAGACCGGGGAGGAGACGTTAGAAGTATACAGTTGAAGTAAGCTTTAGAAGGAATATATATATATATATTACGCGGAGTATATTAGTATAGAGTTGAAGTTGACGTTAGAAGAAACCGGCAAATCAGTCCTAAACTAAAAACAAGCCTCTACTCCTATTCAATAGAGCAGAGAGGAGTGTGAACCGGACGATCTACCTATTCGGGAAAAAATGTAAATAAATAATAATTAACAATTCAAAGTTTTAGGCGGAGACGACAGGAGTATATAGTTGAAGTAAACGAAAGCACAATGCTAAACCTCTACTCCTGTTCAAAAGAATTAAATACACACTAACGTTTCCATACATAAAACTTTTGAAATTAGAAATCTGAAAGTTTTGTTTTGATCCCCCAAAGAAAAGTCGAAAAGGATTAAATGCAGAATTTTTGTGTTGCTAACGAACACTCGTTGCCACTTTTGTGTTAGAGCCTTTGTAATCGCAGTTACATCTATAGTAACGCCGCTAAATAATAATGGTATCAGACACCTTCGAATAACACTCGTAATAATAGTACTTGCTCGATAATACTCGCTCGAATAGTAACCACCGAATAGTGATCCGAATAGAGAAATAGTATAGTGAACAGAGTAGAGAATAGCGGTCCGTAGTAATAGAGTAGAAAGTGCGATCAGTTAGACGTCACGCGACTTCCTACTTATGAGTGTCCTCTATGGTCATGTGGTCTATTTTATTCAATAAAGGAATCACCTGTGTTTGCTCACTGGCGATCTCAGTTTAAACTCAAGTGTCGGCAGCGACACTTTATTACTAGTTAACAAGAATTTATGCTATTCTGCGGATTCTAGGCTCTTCATTTGGAACGAAGGTTTCTACAACTAAACTCCTATTTTTCAAGACCGAAACTGCTATTTTTTTTAATAAGTAGTTTGTTTATTTTTAATCTTCCTTATTTTTTTAAAATCGGCATTACACCCAAGCAAGGCAGTCTATCCATTAAACCTAAAGTGGGTACAGTGTGTGGATTAAATAGGAACAGAAACATTAACCAATGAACAGAAAGAGAAAATAGTAATCAAGACAACGGTAGACAGCGATTGACAATGCATTTAAATTTTGGCAGATTGAAGTTGTTGGGAAAGCATGGTGCCGGAAAGAGGAAAGTGAGAAAAGAAACTGTTAGCATAGAACTTACGGCTACATCTATCCAGCTCAACTGAAATTGATGAGATCTTGACGCCAGTATAGTACTATGCTTAAATTCTTGAAGTCTTGGTACAATAGTGAAGAGTGATATTTATTTGTAATTATTTACAAAATGTGGCACAAGGCCAAAATGGGGAATGGGCGGTATTCATCTGTTTTAACTTTAAACTTAGCTAGCCATAAACATTGACCCAAACATACCACAATATTACTAACACCAAATCAATGCATCCTTTCTTGCTACATTCCCCATAATACCTCATTGTCTCTATGAAAGTCCTAACTATTCCCCGATATATACAAATAACTGTCTGTAGGGAAAGGGGGATAAAACAACTAAAAAAAACTAGCCTCAATGAGTATTTAAAATATGTAAACAAAACTATTTACAAGAAACCAAATAAAATAATGTTAGTAATAAAACCCCCACAATACCTAAGAGTTCATCTGAACAATTACCATGAAAGTAATTATAATAAAGTCACAGACAGTCAACCTCGCAGCGGTGGGCAAGTGAGACGCTAGATCAGGACCAATAATATTGCTGATTCTTCTTTGGATCTTATCAAGGAGCTTCAGGTAAATAGCGGGGACACCGGACCTATATATGGCAGCAATATTCTAGGCATGAACGAATGATAGACGTATAGATATGCAAGATAGATTCCGGAGAGAAAAATTGCCTCGCACGACACGGTGTACCGAATTTCTTAGCAGCTGATCTAGCAATAGATTCAATATAGTCTTTTCACTTCATGTTAGCTGAGAACCTTAGCCATAGATGGCGCAATGAGATACTTTACTGGAGTTTAGCATCAACGTTGCTGATGGAATGCGGAGAGGGGTCTCTCAGATGGAGTGGAGTTAAGTTTTGGAAGCGTTGAAATTGACAAGCAGCTGATCATTTTGCCCTAGTTGACGTCGTTCTTAAAAACAAATAACATTAATCCATTTCCATAATTGAGCAAGAACGCATTCAAGGAAATCGAAAACCACAAATGTTCACGTGGGTCTATTGCGTCATCCAACTATGGAGCAATATAAATGCATTGCAATTATCAACAAATTCATTATGGAAATGAATTATAAACGATTTTATCGTAGAAGAGAACTTTGATAATTCCATGCTTCGATAAATGACTGCAAAGCTTTGACTGTTTCAGCGGAATTAATTTCTATGTGTCGGTGTATGGGCACCCCGCTCTATACCGATATAGCCTGCCTGTATGAATGGGTGGGAAGTTCTTAAATATTGAGTTG
>OZ010584.1:26415585-26523085 GCA_963932145.1 Acanthosepion lycidas
CCGCGTTCACGTCCGCTGCTCAGCTACTTCCTTCACGTCATGCTAAAGTCCTGGGCTACATATCAATTTTTTCTCCCACCCACAAGCTTTGGGTTAAATCGCAGATAATTCTGAGCTCTCTACCTTTGGGTGGCAAACAGTCTATGAGATCGACAACTAGTTTTAGTGAAATAATTTTTTTTATATTATTTGTCTAAATTAGCATACCATAGACATTCCTCTCAACACGTTTGTCAGAATAGAAAAATATTGATTTTTCTATCATTTTAAAACATAAAGCCCTTGTTCATAATATAGAGTGTCAAATCTGGCTAGTTACAGAGTTATCTGTACTTAGTTTTTATTTATAAGTGTCAAGTTTAAAAGATTGTCAAATATTATCCGTGAATATAAGAGAGACCCTAAGTTGTAATTAAATATATTTTTCTGATTTATCAAACAATATAAATCATCGCAAATTAATGGTAATATTAGCCGTTTCCTAATAAGGAAACATTCGTCACTCATTTGACAAGCAGCTTGTACAACTGTCGGTTGAATTTCTCAAGTCCAATAATTTTTATCGCTCTTTCCATTATTGATGTTTTTTTTAACATTTCACCCCAAGCAAGGCAATAAAGCCACTAAGACTCATGAGGTTACTGAGCGTTAGAGGATATGAGAAATATACCATTAAGCAGAGAGTACAATAAAAGAATAAGATTTAAGAAGACAGAAGATAACGATTGACATTGCATTTAATTTTGTGAAGATCAAATTTAACTGGTACGCAAGAGGCTGGAAGAAAATTCTACAAGCGAAAGGTTCGATAGAAGAAACTATTAGCATAGAACTTACGGTTACATCTCGCCATTTATACTGCAAAATGATGAGACCATGACGCTAATCTAGTACTGTTATTAAATTCATCAGAAAAATTGCCATGAAAGTTTTCACAGAAAATGTACAGGGAAGCTACCTTATGTTGATCGGAAATTAATTGAAGCCGAGATGCCAGGTCAGGACCAATAACGTTGCAGAATATTCTTTAAATTTTACCAAGAATCTTTAAATAAATAGCATCAGACCAGGTGGGTTTCCTTCCTAACCTTTTGTTTGAAGTAGTGCGGTACGTCAATATCTTGATTGTGTCAATTTCTGCTCTTCCCGGTATATGTGCTATCCAATTGAGCTGTTGACGATATTTGAATGTGTTCAAGTGACGGGGTTGCTGTTCTTTTGTGCAGTTCTTTGTTTGTGATTGTGTAGCGCCAGTCCACACGGTTCGAATAAGCGTGATCTTTAACAAGGATGCTCAAACTTGTTCTCAGAACCCCATGTCCAGAAATTTAGAAACAGAAATCAGTCATTGGTCGTATATATTTGTACAGATTTCTTTTTTAACCAATTCCACCACACCCCAAAGCAGGGCGATAATGTCACTAAGGCGCAAGTTGTTTCTGGGAGTGCACGAAAATGTGAAGGCATTAGAAGCCGGAAATCCAACGCTAAACAGGAAACAAGGGATAAATTCACTAATCCTGTTCAAAAGATCGGGAGGAGTATGAAACCGGCGACAGGCGAACCTACCTACTCCTATTGAGGAAAAATATCATCATTAAAAGTCTCAACTAGAATGTATCTAGGTGGAAAAAAAGATGGTGATTTTTTTTGGTGGGGGTTGATGAAAAAAAAATTGTGTGTTTATTTGCTTAGTGGCATATCAACTGCTTATGGGTAATTTAATGCCGAAATTAAATTTTCTTGAGACCATTAGTTCCATGATAATAGGAATATCTACTTGACAAACACGTTGGATAAATAAGTAAAGGTTTATTGTAATAACCAGTACAATATGAAATAAGGTACAGTTATGCGCACGGTCGTCGCAAGTCAATCCAGTAGTGAGTGCTGCTATTGGAAGGTCCGTAGTTCTCACGTAAGTCTGAGTCGTACTTAACAGATCCCAGTTAGACTCAGTAGTCCGTTGACATACCGATACTTATAGGAAGTTACTACCTATTGTGTAGTAACTCATGGGGGTGACAGGTTATTCTATTACATCAATTAGTTATTTCTTTTACAAAAATATATTGCTGCTAATTTTTCCTCAGAATGTATTACTGGTAATTGTTTTTTACTGTGAAAATGTATTGTTGGCATTTTCACTATCAAAATTTTTTATACTTTCATAGTGTTTTGACCGCAGTTTTTTTGGGGGTGTTAACAATTTACCCATAGCTGGAACCCGAACAGGTGATACCACCCCGCGTCAGGGTGGACCTGTGAACAACAGTAATTAAGATGTGGTTCCACGATCCTCAAAACCTCTGGACGAGAGGCCCTGTTGCCAGAGGTAGTTTATCGTCATACCCAGAACGAGTGGTACAAATACTTTTGAGGTTGTCTTACTGGAAATGGGACGGGCTGTTTAAAATCGTTTGGACCATAAAAGAAGATAACCCAAGATATTTTGAAGGAAAACCTGAAATATTCAGCTAAATTTATTTTCTACAAAATGGCATTTCCTTTTCCAACACGATCAGGTTCTAAGGAATCAATGGATATGGTTCTACAGAAGGATGCTGAGGATAACATGAGCCGAAAATGTGAGCAATGGACAATGTTTTAGAGAAAATGGAATCGAAAAGGACACTTATACTTATCAGGAGGAGACAGTTGAAATTTCTATGGGTCATAAGGAAAAAAGAGGGCTTGAAATATTTGGTACTCAGAGGACATCGATTTACTCAAGCTCGCTGTTATGCGTTGTTTTCCTCTGTCCCTCAGTCCATCAATCTGTCCAGTGAGTATCAGATTTTCCAAGCTCTCTTTCCTTGTTATGGGCCTTAGAAATTTTAACAGTCTCTTCCTGATGGCCCTTATAATTATAAGGGCCCTTTTTGTTTCCATTTTCTGTAAATCTTTTTCGTTGCTCAAATGATATTACTCGCCACATAAAAACGTTATTTATAAAATTAATCCTACTTCTTCTATGATATTAAAATAAATATATCAATTTTAATTCATTCATTTATTATAGAACCCAGTCTGTTCTTCTAGTTACCTATAGCTAGAGAGAGAAGTGAATTAATACCTTTCACAACGGTATTAGCCAGTAAGATTATGCAATGGATATATATATATATATATATATATATATATATATATATATATATATATATATATATGATAAAATAGGAACCAAATAGGAAGACGTTTATAAATTTAAAATGTTTCGCTTTTATTTTAGCTTCATCACAGATATTTGGGAATTTAGTTATGGAAGAGTGAATTTCTGTATTTCGAATTTTGTATTCTTTGTTTCTATTGATCGGGTATGTGTGACGTGTTTATTTCTTGGGACGTTTTTCTCTCTCTCTCTCTCTCTCTCTTTCTCTCTTTCTGAACTTTTGGGCGTTTTTGTGTCTGTCTTGTAGTGTCTGTGTGCATGTGTATGTAATTCCTGAAGAGGGCAGTGTGAAAAGATGGGAAACGTCTGCGTGTATGTGTGCGTATCAAATTTGGGGTACGTGGGTGTGTTTTGGTTTAATTGCATCATGATTATTTTCTTTGATTTGCGGAGACACGGTGGAGTAATGGGTAGCAGCTCGGATTGTGGGATCGGAGAGCCGCGTTTGAATTCCAGTCGAATCTATTACATTCACTTACATGCTTAGGAAAGGTATGAATCCTCTTCTCCCCCAAGATACGGGTAAATAGCAGGAAAGATCTGGTTCTATGGACTCGGATGTTCTACCACACAACGAAATGGCAATCTACTGCGGGAAAAATCTTCCTCGTCAGTCATGTATCGAAAGATACATGATCGCCTACGTGAGTATCACGCGCGACACATAACTGAATAATTTCTGTTGTATACACATTTCCTTCCGATTCCCAAAGGTCAGAAATGGCTTCATCGCATTTTCCACTAAGCATTTTTGTAAAAATAAAAAACAAACCTATGATCATAAACATTTTACATAGATAAAGCTCTTCGCGATGTGTGAGCTGTACTTACGAGTACAATTTTTTTGTATTGCTATAAGGCACGGAGTACCAGGAATCCGTTCTGTGAGTCTATCGGACACTTCTCCAATCAATCCGCGTGCTCCAACTACAACTGGAATTATTGATGTCCCCTTTGTGCCACATTTTTTAGATTTCCACTTCAAGTTCCTTGTATTTTGATAGTTTTTTGAAGATCTTAAAAGAAACATTACATTCCACAGGGACTGCCATATCAATAAGAAAGCCCATTCTATTTTTGTGGGTTTTGATAACGATGTCTGGGCGATTATGTTCTGTATGTGTGTATTGTAAAGTCTCATAAAATTGTTAAAATTGTTTAATCTTTATCCTTAACATAAAAGTTGCATGTTTTCCAGTGCAGATATTGTCTCACTCAATTATGCAGAGTTCTAAATTCAATGGGTGTTAACATTGTGCAACCTGATACAAGATGGTCAATCGTTTCTACATATTTATCACTGAATTTGCATTTGAGGCCAACAAAATTCTTCAGTATGTGTGCTGGGTAAATTCTAATTAGGAAGAATTGCTCGAGTGCAGCAAGAATAAAACCTTCGAACGACGATTGGGTACGGGCTTTGTCTACATCAACTTGTTTGTCTACATAAGTATTGACCATTGTGGAGTACGTGGGCGTATTTTGGCTTAATTCTATTATTATTATTATTATAATTAAGCATTGAACCCCAAACAAGGCGGAAACCCACTAGCACGCAAGGGGGTTACAGAGAGTTGGAGCGAGAGCAAATAGGAGTGATAGAGGAAAGGATGAAGAGAAGATTAGGGGATAGATTAGAGTATCTGGAGACGTCGATTGACGTTACATTTGAATAGTTGATTATAGCTATTAGGTTGGTGCAAAAATAATATCGTTTTTTGACGTATTTTTTAACGTCAAAAAACAAGAAAACAAGAAATGTGAAGGGAGTTCCACAGGCGAGAAGTGCGAGACATGAAGCTATTGGAGTAGAAGAGACGGCTACATTTAACAGTTTCGACAGTGACAGAGTGAGAGCGAGATACCAGCCTAGTTGAACACTTAAATTCATGAAGTCTGTGAACCAGCGAAAGCAGCTCATCGGAGCAGTTACCATGAAAGTATTTATAAAAAAAGACAGAGAGAGGCGATAGCACGTCTGTAAGAGAGCGACTGCAGACGAGATGCCAGATCAGGGCCAATTACATTGTATATCCATCTCTGGATTTTATCAAGGACCTTGAGACAAACAGAAGGGACTCCAGACCATATATGGCAGCAATACTCCATGCAAGGGCGAATGGTTGATTTGTAGATTTGAAGGATTGGCTCCAGCGAGAAAGATTTTCTGGCGCGGCACAGACAGCCGACTTTCCTTCTGGTATTATTATTAATATCTTTTGAGTGCATTGGGATAGCCAAAGATGCCGTCCAAAAACTAAGCAAATTATAATGAAACAGGGGAATTTCATTAGAAACAAAGAAAAAAGTACGAAAACGTTACGTCATATCAGTTCTCCTATATGGCACTGGATGCTGAATAATCTTTTCACAGAGGAAGAAGTGACTTGAAGCAACAGAAAAGTGGTTCTACAGAAGGATGCTGGGGATGCCATGGATCGAACATGTGAGCAACGACGAAGTTTTAGAGGAAAAAGACTCTTGTACTTAACTTCAGGAAGTGACAGTTGAAAATTCTACAGCACATAATGAGGAAAGAGGGCTTGGAAAATTTAATACTCACAGGGCATACTGAAGGCAAGAGGGCCAGAGACAGGCAGCGTATAACCTACTTAGCAAACGTGTTCAAGTGGATGAAACTTTATTAAGATCTAGAAAGGACAGAAATTTGTGAAGGACCATGATCGCCAACGTCATGAAGGGACACGGCGCATAGAAGAAGATGATGAGGATAATGGGATCATTGAAGTGGGTCTATGAAAAAACTTCGGTTACATCGTCAGCAAGTGTCTGGATCTTATGAATGCTCGCTGCGTTTGTTTATCGGTGGAAGGATATTAATTAATATTCCTTCTAGATATTTCGTATTAAGCCAAAACACACACCCATATATCCACACATTTCTCGATATACGACTTTTCCTCAAAAATGAAATAAATTGTGTGTGTGTGTGTGTGTGTTTTAGATCATTTATGCTTTCTCTACAAATTGTTTTTATCTTGATTTGAAATTAAAATTGCTTCTTTTTTGAGAAAACTGTTTAGTTCTTGAGAAAAATTGCTTCTTTTTTGAGAAAATCATGTTTAGTTCTTTTTTTCGCTCTCTATTCTCGTCTGTTTATCTCGCGTCACTCTTGAAAAACATCAGCATTTCTTCCAAAATTTACGTCTGCTTGCTTTTTTTTTTTTTTTCTCTTCCTTCGTTCCAAAGTCACCCCGGCCCCTCCACCCAACCTCTCTCTCTCTTATCTCTCTCTTATCTCTCTCTCACATCTCTCTCTCTCTTATCTCTCTCTCTCTCATCTCTCTCTCTCATCTCTCTCTCTCTCTCTCTCTCTTATCTCTCTCTCTCTCTCTTATCTCTCTTTTCATCTCGTTTACTTTCTCCTTTTACCGCATATCCGACCACTTATCAACCCAACCTGTCATCTTTGACTCTGGTTTCTTTCCACCATTTTGGTTTGGTTCCATTTATTCGCTCTGAGATTTTAACATTTCTTTGCTGCGTTTGATTTCTCTTTCGTTATAGTTCTTTTCTTTCTTTCTTTCTTTCTTTTTTAACTTTTCTTGTTTTCTTATATCTTTTCTTTTTTCTTCCTAAAATTTCTATTACTTATCTCACTTTGTTTGTTTGTCACTTTCTTTCTTTCTTTCTTTCTTTCTTTCTTTCTTTCTTTCTTTCTTAACGTTTCTTGTTTTCTTATATCTTGCCTTTTCTTTGCTCCTAAAATTTCCATTATCTCTCCTTCCTTTCTTTGTTTCTTTCTTTCGTTCTTAACTCTTCTTGTTTTCTTTTTTCTTTCCTCCTAAAATTTGTATTACTTATTTCGTTTTTCTTTCTTTCTTTCTTTCTTTCTTTCTTTCTTTGTCTTCATTTTTTTCTTCTATATACTCTTTATTTTTTTTTTTAACTTTTCTTGGTTTCTTATATCGTCTTTCTTTTTTTTCTTTCCTCCTAAGATTTCTATTACATATCTCTTCTTCTTTTCTTTTCCTTGGCTTCTTTCTTTCTTTCTTTCTTTCTTTCTTTTCCTCTTCTTTTTTGCTTAACGTTTTATTGCTGCTTCTTTCTTTCTTATTTTCCTTTAATCTTTCTTTTTCCGTTTTTCTTTGATTTTCTTTCTTACCCCTTATCTATTAATCATTCTTCCTTTCTTTTTCTTTCTTTTCTTTTTTCTTTATTTCTTTCTTTTCTTTTTCATTGCCTCTTTTATATTTATTTTTATTTCTTTTATAACTTCTCTATTGTTATTTCTTACCATCTTTCTTTCGTTTTTTCTTTCTTTCATCCTTTCCTTATTTTTCTTATTGCTTGGTTTCTTCCTTCTTTCGATTTTCTTTTTTCTTTCTTTCTTTATTACTTTCTTGCCTCATTTATTGTTCTTTCTTTCCTTTCTTTTTCCTTGCCTCTTTTATTTTTTATTTTTCTTTCTTTCTTAAATTTGTTTTTTCATGTCTTACCATCTTTCTTACTTTCTTTCTTTATTCATTTCATTTTTTTGAATTTTTAATTTCACTTTATTTCCTTCCTTTCTTCCTTCCTTCCTTTCTTCCTTCCTTCCTTTCTTCCTTCCTTCCTTCCTTCCTTTCTTCCTTCCTTCCTTTCTCTTCTTCACTTTCATTATTTTCATTCATTTCTTTCCTTTTTTATCTGATTTCTCAGCTCTATTCGTTGTTTTTTGGGGTTTTTTTCTGTAATCTTTCCGTATTTCCCGCCTCGATTCACACGTTCTACATCACAGACATTCAACGGCATCCCTCTTTTTTACGTCTTTTAATCACTTTTAATCTCTTTTAATCTCTTTTATCATTATTACTTACAACCTCGCCTCAAACTTTCGACTCATTCCTATAGAATTTGAAGAAAATGCAAAACAGCCAATTGCTTCTATAATGGCCGATTGTCTTTTCTGACATCTTGCATTTTATCGGGAAGGACAAATTTTCTTAACCAGGATTTTTTTTTCTTTCTAATTATTAGCTTTTTTGTTTTTTTTAAGGAAATTTTGTTTCTTTTATATTTTCATAATAATTAGTTAAATTTCTGCCTTTAAGGATAAAAACAAAAGACATTCTTTCTTTTTCATTATCACTCCCTGTAATCTTTGCTCTCGCTTTCTTTCTTTCTTTCTTTCTTTTTTTCCTTCATTCTTTCTTTTTTTCTTTCTTTATTTATGTATTTCGTAACATTTCTCTTTCATTTGTGATTATTTTCATTGCCTTGAGATTCTTTTTTCTTTCTTTCGTTCGTTCGTGCTTTTCATTTTTCTTTCATTTGTGATTATTTTCCATGGTTTCCATTTCTTTCTTTCTTTCTTTTCATTTTTCTTTCATTTGATATTATTTTCCATGCATTCCAATTCTTTGTTTGTTTGTTTGTTTGTTTGTTTGTTTGTTTCTTTCTTTCTTATTATCCTTGCCTTCCGATTCTTTCTTTCTTTCTTTCTTTCTTTCGTTTCATTTTTCTTTCATTTGTGATTATTTTCCATGCTTTCCTTTTCTTTCTTTCTTTCTTTCTTTCTTTCTTTCTTATTATCCTTGCCTTCCGATTCTTTCTTTCTTTCTTTCGTTTCATTTCTCTTTCATTTGTAATTATTTTTCATTCTTTCCATTCCTTTCTTTCTTTCTTTCTTTCTTTCTTTCTTTCGTTTCATTTTTCTTTCATTTGTGATTATTTTCCATGCTTTCCTTTTCTTTCTTTCTTTCTTTCTTTCTTTCTTTCTTTCTTTCTTTCTTATTATCCTTGCCTTCCGATTCTTTCTTTCTTTCTTTCGTTTCATTTCTCTTTCATTTGTAATTATTTTTCATTCTTTCCATTCCTTTCTTTCTTTCTTTCTTTCTTTCTTTCTTTCTTTCTTATCCTTGCCTTCCGATTCTTTCTTTCTTTCGTTTCATTTCTCTTTCATTTGTAATTATTTTTCATTCTTTCCATTTCTTTCTTTCTTTCTTTCTTTCTTTCTTTCTTTCTTTCTTTCTTTCTTATCCTTGCCTTCCGATTCTTTCTTTCTTTCGTTTCATTTCTCTTTCATTTGTAATTATTTTTCATTCTTTCCATTCCTTTCTTTCTTTCTTTCTTTCTTTCTTTCTTTCTTTCTTATCCTTGCCTTCCGATTCTTTCTTTCTTTCTTTCGTTTCATTTCTCTTTCATTTGTAATTATTTTTCATTCTTTCCATTCCTTTCTTTCTTTCTTTCTTTCTTTCTTTCTTTCTTATCCTTGCCTTCCGATTCTTTCTTTCTTTCGTTTCATTTCTCTTTCATTTGTAATTATTTTTCATTCTTTCCATTTCTTTCTTTCTTTCTTTCTTTCTTTCTTTCTTTCTTTCTTTCTTATCCTTGCCTTCCGATTCTTTCTTTCTTTCGTTTCATTTCTCTTTCATTTGTAATTATTTTTCATTCTTTCCATTCCTTTCTTTCTTTCTTTCTTTCTTTCTTTCTTTCTTTCTTATCCTTGCCTTCCGATTCTTTCTTTCTTTCTTTCGTTTCATTTCTCTTTCATTTGTAATTATTTTTCATTCTTTCCATTCCTTTCTTTCTTTCTTTCTTTCTTTCTTTCTTTCTTTCTTATCCTTGCCTTCCGATTCTTTCTTTCTTTCTTTCGTTTCATTTCTCTTTCATTTGTAATTATTTTTCATTCTTTCCATTCTTTTCTTTCTTTCTTTCTTTCTTTCTTTCTTTCTTTCTTTCTTTCTTTCTTATCCTTGCCTTCCGATTCTTTCTTTCTTTCTTTCGTTTCATTTCTCTTTCATTTGTAATTATTTTTCATTCTTTCCATTCCTTTCTTTCTTTCTTTCTTTCTTTCTTATCCTTGCCTTCCGATTCTTTCTTTCTTTCGTTTCATTTCTCTTTCATTTGTAATTATTTTTCATTCTTTCCATTCCTTTCTTTCTTTCTTTCTTTCTTTCTTTCTTTCTTTCTTCTTATCTTTGCATTCCGATTCTTTCTTTCTTTCGTTTCATTTCTCTTTCATTTGTAATTATTTTTCATTCTTTCCATTCCTTTCTTTCTTTCTTTCTTTCTTTCTTTCTTTCTTTCTTTCTTTCTTTCTTATCCTTGCATTCCGATTCTTTCTTTCTTTCGTTTCATTTCTCTTTCATTTGTAATTATTTTTCATTCTTTCCATTCCTTTCTTTCCTTCTTTCTTTCCTTCTTTCTTTCTTTCGTTCATTTTTCATTTCATTTTCCTTTAACTTCTGATTATTTTCTTTCTTTCCTGACAGAGGTTTTGACATCGCTGACCTTCTTCAGACATTTGATCTCGCTAGAAATTTGCCTGAGCTAGAAATTTGCCTGAACTGGAGCCTGCAACAGGAATTGGCTAGCCGCCCTAGTAGACGGGCATCATCGTATACGAGTGGCCAGCCTTTTTTTTATGTATAAATATATGTATATGGCATTTTTGAATAATGTATTTTAATTTTTAATCCGTCATATATGTATCACTTTAAACGTAATTTTTAACGTCTACTAAAATATGGGCATCCAATAAATTAATGTTTGCAGTAAGATACAAGGTGCGTCAATGTTACCGCCTTTTTTTTTATTTCTTTACTTTTGTTGAACAAAAATAAACTACAGTAGTTTAAGAAAATTTATAAGTATTATCACATAAAAAAAAACATAATTTGTTATGATTAACAAACTATTTAACAAGTTCAAAATGCCCTCATTCCTGTTCAGTACTCATCCTCGGCATGACGCTAAACTACAGCCAGCAGCAAGAAGGTTTTAGCGAGTGTGCAGCCATCTCTTAATTGCTATTACTCCCATGTCCGTCCCGACCTGGAGTGGTAGTACCTGTTAGGGTCCCAGCTATGAGCAAATAATAAATCCCTCAAACTGTGGTCAAAACACGATGAAAGTGTAGAAATACATTTTTATAGTGAAGGCACCAGGAAAGAATTTTCATAGTAAAAAAAAAAAAATGACCAGCAATGCATTTTGCAAAAAAATATTACCAGCAATATATTTTTGGAAGGAAGAAAAAATACTATCACAACACCTTTTTATTATATAATTACCAACCATGCATTGTAGTTGAAGGCAAACAATTGTGTTCAAAATATTTAGATTTTAGCATTAAATAACTCATAGCAGATGATATGCCGCTAAACAAATTCAACCAACCAGTAAAAAAGAATTGTTTCATGACATTAATCCATATAATATCTTCGAATTTCTTAAATTAAACTCTATTCCAAAACATAGCTTCAAGGAAACTGCAACATAAATCGCACGTATCAATGGCTCTAGTAATTATGTTCACACAAACATATATATGCACAAAAGCTGAGTATCATCTACCATGTATTCAATTGTGAAAGCAGAATAATAGTTTTATTACTTCAAAGTTCCCAAGAAAATCAAATTTTGGCATTAAATGGCCCATTAAGGAGTTGATATGCCGTTAAACATATCAAATCAATCAGAATCCTGATCAATACAAAGGTGAACCCTATCAGAAAGACTACTACAAACCACGTGACACATTTCCGCGTTAATTTCAGGTATTCTTTCAAATTGCTTTAATTCGAAGATTTATTTCAGTTTGAGTGTGTAAAAATGGTCTTTCAGTATAGATTATGGTCGCTTGCGTGTGACACAGACCACTCTCAGATGCACACTATCAGCGTCAAGGTGTGCGATGCCATGTTACAACTCTTGATCACTTATGGTATCTAATGATGGAACCTTGCCCAGTTGAATTTTTTCTGCAAGATGTATTAGATATGATAGTGTCCGACTTCGTATTTTCTGCAAGATGTATTAGATATGATAGTGTCCGACTTCGTATTTTCTGCAAGATGTATTAGATATGATAGTGTCCGACTTCGTATTTTCTGCAAGATGTATTAGATATGATAGGACGTCGTCTGACTGAACACATCTACATAACACTGCATTATTATCTTTGTTATTATAACGTTTGACTGGAGTAGACTGTTCTAGTTTCACGTCTAATGGATGTCAGTTATCTCCACTGCCTTAACCAGGTATTGAACTCACACTCTTTGGGTCTTATCACTGGATCTAACAAACGCCTTTATCCACTGTGCCATGTGTCCTTGAGGACATCTGTGTATGAATTTCTGGGTATTATAAACCTAATGTCATCAACAATCATTTTTTACCAGTGCTCATATTGCAAGTTTTTGCTGTTATCATATCATGTTTTTACCAGAACTCATATTGCAATTTTGTTGTTATTATCGCTTTTCTGTACCACTCCTTATTACTGATTCCCATATTGTGTTCATTTCTATGCTTGGTCGGCTCAGGAGATTTTTGTGGCCTAGCATATATGCTGATTCCTTAAGTTTACGTATTTTCCAATGGTGTTCTTTATCTATGATCCCAACCTGATCCCACAGAGGGCGGTGATCTCCCTTTTCTCTCCATATAGACAGTAACTGGATTATGTATAAAAAAGGAAGGAAATATTAGATCGCAGGATGATACTTGGCGTATCTACCGTTGTACGCATGCGTGGGTGGGAATATGATAGTTAGCAACCAAGGCGCTAATTCATTCATTAATACACCCTTCTTAATCTGTATATAGGATCATTTACTAGTTGGGTGCACCCAGTGAGGATCGAACTCACTGGGTACACCCTACTTTAGCCCTTGTGCCACATCTAAGCTACGCTTAGGAAATCACTATATGGGCACCTCGAGGTAGTGTAGTGATTAGCAGAATAATTATGACTGAGTAGTGAGTTCGAACGTCATTGGGTGTTCTCTACATTCAGACTTGGGCCACATCAAAGCTACGCTTGAATAATTACTATCGGATCATTTACTATAATCTAGCTGCATTAGATTTGCGTTTAATATTCAATAATTAAAAAAAAATCTCGTTACTCTAAGCAAGGCAATAACACTGCTAAGACGTGAGAGGCAACTGGAACTGAGAGAGCAGGAAAAGAGTTTAGAAGCAATTTCGGAGATTAGACGGGGACGTGAGAAGTATAAAGTGGAAACAAAATCCGAAACAGGGAACAATGGGATAAACCTCTACTCCTGTTCAAAAGACTGGGGATAGTGACGTTAGTAGTAAAGAGTTAAAGTAGATTTTAGAAGGAAACGGAAACCCAATCCTAAACAGGGAACAAGGGATAAACTCTCTACTCCTGTTCGAAAGACTGGAGAGGAGATGTTAGAAGTAAAGAGTTGAAGTATAATTTAGAAGGAAACTGAAACCCAATCCGAAACAGGGAACAGTGGGATAAACCTCTACTCCTGTTCAAAAGACTGGGGAGGAGACGTTAGAAGTAAAGACTTGAAGTAGAATTTAGAAGGAAACGGAAGCCCAATCCGAAACAGGGAACAAGGGATAAATCTCTACTCCTTTTCAAAATCCTGAACAACAGGGAACCTCTACCTTCTTTGAAAAGATCGGGGAGTAGGTTGAACCGGATGATAGATGAACCTATCCACTCATATATATATATATATATATATATATATATATATATATATATATATATATATATATATATATATACATATTCTATTTTTTCTAGATATAATTTATTTCAGTAAATTTTCTATTTTTAATTAAACAGTAATAATTATATATATATATATATATATATAGGTTTTGAGTCTACTGACCTTGTTCCGATTGTTGATCACGCTAGATAACACGCTCTCTCCCAGAAACTGTAAGGTCTGCTCAGCATAGTTGCAGCATAAACCACATGTTAGCTCTGTGGGTGTTGAACAAACACAAATAGGTCTGAGCAAGAGTCTACGATAGGGATTGTTCCTAATAGACGGGTATCCTCGAATACGAGTGGCCAGCTGTTATATATATATATATATATATATATATATATATATATACTAGTCGAATTACCCGCTCCTTGATGCGTGTCACACATTTGTAAAAAAATTATGATTGATTTTAGATCATTGTTATAATTATTACTCAATGATCTTGCCGATATGACCCCCATCTTCTGGCTTTCTCCCTCTATATTTTGTATAGAAGTCATTGCCTTGTTCAAATATGACTTTAATTTAAATCAATGTGAAAAATTTCATTGGCGGGTTTGCCAACCTGGGACCCTCTTTGATCAAAATGAAATATACTTATCCAAATACCCTAAGAGTCATTCCCTTGTTCAAATTTAAATTTCATTTAAATCAATGTTAAAAAAAAAAATTATTGCGAGCTTCCCCCACCACGGGGACTCGTTTTGATCCAAATGAAATATACTTATCCAAGTACACCGGGTAACGTAGTTTGAGAATATGTATGTGTATAGTTAGAAATGCGCACGAACGATGGATGCTGGAAATTTTAATATTTTTAAAATCATTTTTTTTTTCTTTATATTCGAAAAATTTTAATTGTTTAAATAAAAAATTAATTTTTTTTTTGTTTTTAAATTTGAAAAATTAAAATTCCCAGCGTCCCTCGTTCGTGCGCATGTGTAGTCGCATCAACAAAACAAATTTAGTCCGAAGAAGTCCTAAATGTCGAAACGCGTCACAAACAAACTCTTTCCACTCTGTCACACATTATTCCCAATATTTTTTTTCATATATAAAAAATATATATCGTTATCCATATATATATATATATATATATATATATATATATATATATATATATATATATATATATATATATATATATATATTACATGTATATATATATATATATATATATATGGATACAGATATAGATATAAGTATGAATATAAAGTAAATAACGTTATCGTTATCCATATATATATATATATATATATATATATATATATATATATGTATATAGATAGATACGGACACATCTATCTATCTATCTATCTATCTATCTATCTATATATATATATATATATATATATATATATATACATATATATATATGTATGTATATAGATAGATAGATACGCACACATATATCTATCTATCTATCTATCTATCTATATATATATATATATATATATATATATATATAAACCCAGTTTTATTCATGTAGACAGATGAGGTGAGACTATCACAAAAATAAGCATATAAGCTCTAAACAGTAATGGATATGTACGCACGTGTACGCACGTGTACGCACAGACGTATACAAAAAGTCTCGGGATTTTTTTTTCTGTACTTTATTGAGATTGGTTTATACAAAACTTACAATGGTCTCCTTTGTATTATCTTTCAACACGAAATGAATGGATGCTTTGTATTCGCCTTACAACTTCTCTTCTAGTAATCGGAAAACCATATATATATATATATATATATATATATATATATATATATATATATATATATATTAGGTTTGTGCCAAAATAACGTCGTTTTCTCACATGGTAACATATGTGAGAAAACGACATAATTTTTGCCCCAACCTAATATATATATATATATATATATATATTTATATATACACGAACACGCACATATATATATATATATATATATATATATATATATATATATATATATATATATATATATATGCGTGTCTGTGTTATTCGCGACTCAAATTGAAATAAATGAAACGAAATAAGGACAGTGGAAAACAAAGAGAGAATTGAAAGAGGAAGTTTATGGAAAGGTTTCAAAAAACATGAAAATGACAAGACAAAAAAAACTGCGCGGCCAAAAATAAGTAAACAGTATTTTCTTTCTTTTTATAGTAAGGTTCACTCTTTACAAGACCCGGGAGCCACTTGAGGTAGAGGATTAAGACAAGGTAGTTTATATGGATAGGAGAGGAAGATAACGGTTGAACAGTTTAAGATAATAGAGATCGCGGAGACATCCTTTAGAGAGTTTGTTCCACATGAAGAAGCTGTTTGAGTTGAACTTACTGCTCCCGATAGAATACAGAGGAGATGTGGGTGGTTTTCTATTATGTAAATGGCATGACGTGTCCTAGCCGTGAAGGTCTGACGTGTTGGGACCAGGAGATTCAGTCCGTCCGAGCGTTTCCATGATGAGTCTCACTGCTCTTTCGCTACTATCACAGTGAGATCAGGACAGCTCACGCGCAAATATTGCAGAAGTACTCCATTTTCGGCCTGATTTGGCCCTTATAAGGGTAGAGGATAGCATGAGGAACCAGGTATTTACCGGAGCAGTACAGAGAGCCGATCATTTTATCTGCATCTTTAGCCATTGATTTTTTTTTTAAGCATTTCACCCCAAGCAAGGCGAGAAGCCACTAGGACGCAAGGGGTTACAGAAAATTTAGAGCAAGATCAGATAGGAGTGATAGATAAAAGGATGAGGGTAGTGGATAGATCAAGGAAACTGGAGATGTCGATTGACATTACACTTGAATAGCTGGAGATTATAGCTCACAGGGAAACAGGAAAAGGGAAGGGGGTTCCACAGGCGAGAGGTGTGAGACATGTAGCTATTAGAGTAGAAGAGACAGCTACATTTAGGAGTTTCGGCAGTGAAGGGGTGAGAGCGGGATGCCAGCCTCGTAGAGCGCTGGAACTCATGACGTCTGGGAACCAGCGAATGCAGCTCCTCGGAGCAATTTCCATGAAAGTATTTGTAGAACAGAGAGAGGGAGGCGACAGCGCGTCTGTGAGAAAGTGACTGTAAACGAGAGGCCAGGGCAGGGCCAACTACATTGCATATCCGCCTCTGGAGCCTATCAAGAACCCCGAGGCAAACAGAAGGGGCACCAGACCATATATGGCAGCAATACTCCATGCAAGGGCGAATTGTTGATTTGTAGATCTGGAGGATCGACTCCGGGGAGAAAACTTCCTGGCGCGGCTCAGGGAGCCAACTTTCCTTGCAGTGGACGAGGCAATTGATTCAATGTATTTATTCCATCTCAGGTCAGCAGTCAACGTGAGACCGAGAAGCCGCAGAGAGTTGCTCTCGAGAAGTTGAGCGTCAGACATTCTAATGGAGGGAAGGGAAGGATCTCTGGTGATTAATAGAGAGCAGTTTTGTCTTGGAAGCGTTGAAGTTTACCAGCCAATTCATGCCCCAGTTCACAATCGATTGGAGGTCCTTTTCGAGACGCACGGCCAGGCGAGTTTTGACAGCGAGATTAGATGTGTTTTTGAGGCAGGAATAAATTGTGGTGTCGTCCGCGTAGATGCCAACTTGGGAAGTTATTGCGTCAGGAAGGTCATTTATGTAGATAAGGAATAAAGTGGGGCCTAGGATGGAGCCTTGAGGAACACCTGCGTTCGTGAGATAGGAACTGGAGGAGAATCCATTGAGAACGACCTTCAATTTACGGTTTGACAGGAATGATCGTATTAGGTTATATAGTCGACCCGTAATGCCATAACCCTGGAGCTTGCGAAGAAGGCCGGCATGCGAAACCCTATCAAATGCTTTGGAGATGTCTAGTGCCACGGCTCGGGCTTCCCCGTTATTTTCAATAGCTCCGTAGACTGTTTCAGTGATGGCCGTAAACACATCGGCTGTAGATCGGGCAAAGCAGAAACCATATTGCTTGTCTGAGAGCAGATTATGGGATGTGAGGTGGTTAACCACCCCGGTATTGATTAGAGCTTCGAAGACTTTGCCGAAGAGGGGAAGGAGACTGATAGGACGGTAGTTGGAAGGGTCAGAGGGGTCGCCGGAGTTCTTGAAGACAGGAACAATCGAAGAGGACTTCTGGCAGTCAGGAAAACAAGATTCCTTGAGGCAGCAGTTGTATAGTTTAGAAAGGGCGGGCGCCAGTTCAGGCGCGCATTTCTTCAAGACAATGGCTGGTATCCCGACTCTACCACTAGCCTTGTTGGGGTCTAAATTGGAGATAACGCCCAGTACCAAAGATGGGGTTATGTTTAACCCACTCAATATGGCCTCAGTTCTAAGAGGGAAGTCGTGTAGGGGTACACCGGAAGAGTCGAGCGTCGAGTTGAATGAACATTTCCGAGCAAAGCATTCAGCCTCATGTCCAATAGAAGGGGAGGAGTGTTGACCGGGCGGTAGAAGAGACTACCTACTCTTATTGATTATATATAGGATTTCCACTTGAGGTCGGGTGTTAGTTTGAAGCCCAATATAATCTTATGTCACGGGGCCTCCTCGAGGGGACACTCGTTTACGTGGCTGGTAGTAGGTCAGGGTCTGATCGGTGGTGAGAAAATTTAACCAGTTTGATTTTCGAGACATTAAATGTAACCATCCAGAAAGTGCGACACTGAGATCCGAAGACATTTGGATAGCTAAAGATGCATTCCAGAAGCTAAGTAGAGTATTAAGAGACAGAAACACTTCGTTGGAAACAAAGAAAAGAATACTGAACTATTACATGATATCTGTCCCCTTGTATGGCAGAGAATGCCGGGCAATCTCCACGGAGATGAAGAAGAGCCTAAAAGAAACAGAAGTGTGGTTCTACAGAAGGATAGGGCCGAACATGGGAGCAACGTCAAAGTTTTAGAGAGAAGTTGAAATTTCTGGGACATGTAATGAGGAAGGAGGACTTGGAAAATCTGATACTCACAGGACGGATAGAGATAAAGGACAGAGGAAAGCAACACTGTAGCATACTTAATGGGCTTAAGCAAATGGATAGCAGAACTGGGTCTGGGAGAAGTAACAAAAAGACAAAGCTTGTTAAGAGGTAAAAGGGACAGGAAGATGTGGAGGGCCATGATCGCCTACGTCCTGAAGGGACACGGCGCATAAAAGAATAAGACTCCATTTTCGGTCTGACCTGGCTCTAATAAAGGTTTTAGGGGCATTGAATGTAGCCAGCCGGATTTTTCCTCCACTGAGAAGTTAGTGTCAGATTGGAAGTGAGGTCAGCTGCCAATCCCTGATCGTCATGAATTTTAGAGCTACGCCCGTATATCGTCGTATCATCGGCATAGACGTTTACAAATGACGTCGGAGGATATTCTGAAGTAGACCATTTATATAAATCAGAAAGCGAGTTGGTCCAAGAGGTGAACCCGGGAGGACACCTGCGTTGACCGCCAGGGCTTCGGAGGACTGGCTGTTAATAACTATCATTAGTGATCCAACCTGTTAAGAAGGATTTTATGTATGCCGATATCTTTTTTTTTAGGATACTGATTCAGTTGTATATTTACTTAATTTAGTAGCTTTCAAAGGTAATTTTCAAAGTCAAATAAGCCAGTTCCGGAAAGTAAAAATTAAAACAAAAATAACGACGAAGGCTGAAACAGCATTTCATTATTCCGACAGTTGTAACAATACTTTGAATGTTTATTGCAACTCAAATTCACTTCAAACCTCAAGTGAATAAAGATGCTCGCAAAATGGCCGGTTCCATGAATCACACCAGAACGCAGACTTGTGGGTGATGAACAATTTTCAAACCTACAGGCTCCTCTCTAACAAATGCTACACCATATGCATACATTCCAACCACCTGAAGAAGGCCGGAGCGTACAACGCGTGATAAATATGAAAATATGATAAATATGAAATCAGTTTTATATTTATTTAATTTTTGGCCTGATCTGGCTTTCATAAAGGCAAAGGATAGTATAAGGAATCAGATACTTAGTGAAGCGGTTCAGCGAGCCGATCATTTTACCTACATTTTAGCGATGGATCGTATATAGGAATTCCACTAAAGTCTAGATGTGTGTTTGAGGCCCAATAACCTCTTGAGGCACGGTGTCTCCTCGAGGGGACATCCGTTCATCGCGACTGGCAGTAGTTTGGGCATCTAATCGGCGGTTTTGTAGGCATTGAACCAGATAGTTTTTTCCCCCACTGTGAAATTAGTGTTAGATCGGAAGTGAGGTCAGCTGCCAATCGCTGATCGTCAAGACATTTAGATGTTCGTCCTTATATCGTCGTATCATCGGCATAAACGTTTGCAAGTGACGTCAGAGTAAGTTTATTAAGTAGAGCATTTATATAAATCAGAAAGAGATATGGTCTGAGAAGTGAACCCGGGAGGACACCTGCGTTGACCGCCAGGGCCTCGGAAGACTGGCCGTTAATAACAACCTTCTGTTAGGAAGGATTTTATAACCGAGAAAACCTTTCCAGTGA
Source organism: Acanthosepion lycidas (assembly GCA_963932145.1). Lineage (NCBI taxonomy): Eukaryota > Metazoa > Mollusca > Cephalopoda > Sepiida > Sepiidae > Acanthosepion > Acanthosepion lycidas. Next base: position 26,435,731 of record OZ010584.1, read on the forward strand.
TTCCATAGCTAGAGAGCTTGTGCAGCAAACGTTTGTGCCACACCTTGCAGAACGCCTTCGAGATATCTAGTGCTATGGTCCTTGTATGTGTGCAGCCAAGGGCCTCACTAATTCTTTGTGTACTGATAGTTTGGACATCAGCAGTGGTTCGGGCTGCTCGAAAACCATACTGCTCGTCGTAAGAGACGTTGTTCCTATCCAGGTGCTCGAAGACCTTCTTGTTGATTTAGACTTTAAAGACCTTATGAATGATAACTATTGGGTCTATAGTGGAGAGACAATCGGTTGCTCGCATTCTTGAAGACGTTTGTCACCTTCCATTTGATTTCTCTTTCAAATAGCAGTTAAATAACTTTGTTAGAATCGGGGATAATTTTGGGTTGAGACTATTAAGGAAGACCACTAGAATTTTGTCTGGGCCATTGGCTTCTTTTACTGAAATGAGTATATTTCTGTGGTTGTGCTGAGTGACACGTGGGAATTTGGGGAGAGGATGTTTTTTTGTCATCTGACGTTGAGTTTGAGGCAAAGATCGAGGCGAAAAGCGTCGCCTTGTCTGTCGAGGATGATATGACTTTAGGGCCATTTATAAAAGTGAGTACAGCCCTTTTGCCTCTGTTCATAATTTTGTTGGTGATCTTCCAAAGTATGCGAGATCCAATTTGTTCATTTTCAACCTTAGCCTAGACAGATCCCGCGTAGCTACACTTTGCGTTTTCCGGGACTCTCTTACAGAGATTGTGGGCGGTTCTGAACGAAATAAGGCCCAGACTACGCAACTCCTTGCAATAGATTTTGAAGTAGTGGTTCCGGTGACATATGGTTGCAATGCATTCAGGGGTGAACCAGGGATGACTCTTTGGTTTGGTCTGGTTTGTTATGTTTTACGGCTTATCAACCACAATGGGTTATTTAATGCCGCCAATTTTTATTGCTGATGAATTTTTTCTGCATAAATGTATTGCTGGTAATAATTTTTCGAAAAATGCATAGCTGGTAAATTTTTGTTCAGAAATGTAAAGCTGGTAATATTTTTTTTTTCAAAATGTATAGTTTGGTTTGGTTTGGTTTGGTTTGTTTTATTTTACGGCATATCAGCCAGAATGGGTTATTTAACCCCGACAAGAATTTTTTATTGGTGGTAATATTTTTTTTTAAATGTATGCTGGGAATTTTTTTCTTTTAAAATGTAAAACTGGTATTTTTTTAAAAAAATGTATAGCTGGTAATAATGTATTGCAGGTAATAATTTTTTACGAAGTATTTCTTGTGCTAAAACCTATTTTTATACTTTCATAGTGTTTTCACCCAAGTTTGGGGGTTAACTATTTACCGATAGCTGGGACCCTAACAGGATCTACCACTCGGGATCAGGGGGACCTAAGAACACCATCAATTAACAAGTGCTACCACGCTCCTTAAAACCTCCTAATCAGAGGTCTTGCTGTTGGATGTAGTTTATCGTCTTACCCAGGACACCTGACTGTTTGGGTTTTGATTGAATTTTTTGTTATAAAATACTCCATTCCAGAAAGGATCCATTCGGAAATTAGGGCAGCACTTTTGGAAGTAGCATGTTTAAAGAAGTTTGGGAGAGGAGTTTCCGTCATATTGGAGCGAAAAATTGTCCCAGTCTACTTCCGCATAGCAAAAAAAAAAAAAAAGGTTGTATATGACAGTAATTCAGGGGATGTTATCGATTTAGAGTCAATCAGGACACTGACGAGGGAAAGATCTGACGTACCAATGAGGGTTAAGAGGAGTTTTCTGACCATTTGTTAGGGCAAAATGCTAGAAAAAGGTCGTGGAATTTCGCCTGGTGTCCCGTCGCATCCGGGACACGGGTGGGTTCTGCAATGATCTGGGTTAGTTCATATGCGATGGAGAAGTCTCTGTAATATCTGCCTTCTTCATCGGTTTTCTTATAGTACACTAACTACTCTTTTTGGTGAACAGTGAAGAGACTGCATATGTGAAAGTTGTCCGAAGGATATTCAGTAAGGATATTTTCACACACACACACAGACACACACACACACACACACACATATATATATATATATATATATATATATATATATATATATATATTAATCGCTCGAGCAATGTGGGGAGTAAGGAACGACTTTATAAATAGTCACAATAACTGCTGATAATGCAAGACACTCCTAGCGATTGAGTTCTTTGGGAGACTGGTGTGTTCATGAAAAAATAAATACGCAAAAATTCGCCTTTCTCACTGCCAGGCGTCAGTGGCCTAGAGTTTAGAATCTCAAACTGACACCAAGTCAGTCGGGTTTCGGTCCCGGCCTGAAGCTATCAGTTGTCTAGACAAACTAAGGAGCTGTGATATAGCGAAAGAGTCTGCCTGTTGATGACTATAAATATATATAAGTATAAACATGTATATTGAAACATGTTTCATTGAATAATTTAGACTAGGTTTGTCTACTTATTTTCAGTTGGACCTTTTCATATTCACGCACAAGATTTTTGTTGTAATTAATAAAGGAAGAGAGAAAATGACAGTATTGATATATATTATTTATTCCGAGGACTTTCGACATTTACACAATGTCATCAATATTCACAACACTCTGATGATATTGTGTTAATGTCGAATGTAGGAATACTGGAGGTAACATCAATCAGCTAAATGTCAAATATTTTACTCACACACACACACACACACACACAACCACACCCACCCACCCATATATACACACACACACACACACATATATATATATATATATATATATATATATATATATATATATATATATATATATATATATATATATATATATATAATGACCATTTGCCCTGTTCTTACATTGAGCTCTCTTTGGATTTATATCCTCTATGTTATTATTCATACAAATTATCAAATATTATTATTATATAAATTACACACACATATATATGGAATTTTTCATATTTTATACACATACACATACATATTTTATACATATTTTATCTCTCTCTCTCTCTCTCTCTATATATATATATATATATATATATATATATATATATATATATATATATATATATATATGTGCATATAAATATAAATAAATAAATATATATATGTATAATTATTTATATATTATATGCTCGGTACTTATTAGAAAGCCCTCAATATCAGAGATAGAGCTAACATATATGGTTGGATAGATGTGAGCTTGTGACCCTGGGATTCACGCTTTAGCGATCGCTAAAGCGTGAAACCCAGGGTCACAAGCTCACATCTATCCAACCATATATATATATATATATATATATATATATATATATATATATATATATATATGATAAATATGAATAGAATCAGATAGATAGATAGATAGATAGATAGATATGAACAGACACAAATAGATTTATAAATAGATTGACAGATAAGTACTTTCTGAGTATTTTTCAGATTAATATTATTTTTATTATTATTATTATTATTATTATTATTATTATTCATTTAAAGTTTCTCTGTGAACTTAAAAAGTGTCAGTTGTTTCTGTCTGATTCTAAGAAACTAATTTGGCCTTCAACTTCAGCTTTTCTTTCGTAAACAGATGGTCTACACATGAGCCGCAATTTGCAAAAATAGTGACAAAGTCCTCATTGCCTACTGGTAAAAATAAACTTTTATCGCAGGGTTCACAATCAATGTTACATCTAATTGAAACCATATCAGGGCAATTATTATCATAATTTCTACTGAATGGCTTCTTCCTGATTTATGGCAAGGCTGACCAAATCTTTATAGGGTGGGGGGGCAGTTCATGAAAGAATCGTCTATGAGAGGAACCGAAATGCGAGATAAACGCCGATTTCTTTACAGCGAATCTCGGTTGATACGTTCTTTGGGCTTCCTGGGATTTACAATTTGTTGATATTGGGTTTAGCAAATAAGGTCCGTGTAGTCTTAGTAGTTCTTGCCGTGAGTACATTTATTTACCCAAACATTTGAAATAAAGAAATAAATACGTCTAGGAAGGTCTCAGAAGAACGTGAGTGTAGGTTTTATCATATAGATAGGCAACATGGTGACGGGGTGTAGAAAAGTTTTACATGCCTTCTCACCGACGCTGAAAAGAAAAGCTAGCATTCTAATTTTTTATGCATTTTTGCAATATCAGTAACTATCAAGAGACTCGATGTTGTTAATATGGTAGACAAGATTTTTTTGGCTATATGCTGTCAATTAATTTGCATAAAAGTGACGTCAAGTTTAACGGTTAAACCAAGATGGACTGCACCTGAAAAACCTGTATTACAAGAGCTAGGCTGAAAATGGATAACTGCTGCTACACAAGGACAGAAACGGCCGAGTCTTCACTTTCCAATCTCAATAGAGTCCAAAAACGTTTTTGCGTCCTTTTGGGTGATGAATTATTTTCCGCTCTACAACCCCTTTCCCATAGATGAAACATCGCAAGCTTCTCGTGTCTCTATAGCCGTTTCCATAGAAAGTGTTCAGACGAACTACACTCCTCCGTTCCACCAGTTCTAAACTTCACGGCCGAGACCTGCCATCACACGTTATTGTAGCGAACCACCTTCATTCCCTTCGTATTCTGTAGGTGAGATATAACTTCCACACGAGCAGTAGCTTCTTGCTAATCGCTGTTTTCTGGAAGCGACCCCCAAGAGGATGCTTCCCCGATAACTGCTATCTTAATCTTTTCAAATCTATGGTTAATTGTTGTCTTTCCAACATATCCTCATAAACTGTACCTCTTACTCTGTAACGCTCTTCCTCGAGTGGCTCTTGTAAAAAAATCGTTTTACCCATGACTCAAATTCCTGAAATATATACATATTCTGATAGATAGGAGATGCATTTTCGTCATTTGATCTTTTCTTTTCCGAAAGGAAAAAAAAGAAGTAGGGCAAGCAACAAAAAAAAAAGAAAAGAAGATATGCGCCGTTTAATGAAACGGTTCCGTAGCTGTGGCTAAGGCTCGTAAGTAGTTCGCAAGAAATCCTGATCTTAAAGATGGAGAGGCCTTCAGTCGTTGATAATGACGAAATCGAAGCATTGATTAAAAGCAACTCATGGCGCTCGACATGGGACATCACAGAATTACTTTACGTATGTCATATGAGTGTGGTAAGGCATTTAATAGACTGTTTTTCCATCTGCGATTCTCTGCTCCAACACAGCAGACATGACCCATTTATCAAATGAACGCCCAAGACGATGAACAATAGATTGTTTACAACAATACTGAGCGAACAGTTGACTATTCCAAAAGCCACTCTAAATTTGATGGTATTGGAAGGGCATTTTGTATTATGAGTTCCATTCGCAAAATCAGATTGGATTGAGACAAGTCTTTTTATTTTATGGCTGTTTCCATTCACGGCATAGGCGAACATGGCTCTCCACAACTTATTGTACATTAGGGGGAAAATAAAAAAATAACAAGGAAATTTTATGCGGTAATATATTAATTTAGTTATTATTATTGAATAGATTATGGAAACTTTCAGGAAGCGAGAGTACCTCTGGTCGAAAGTGAGTCACTAAATTAGTTTTCGGAATAGCAGGGTCCAAGCTATTGGCAAATAGTTAACACCCAAACTTGTGTAAAATAGGTTTTAATACCAGAAATACTTTGTAATAAAAAAATTATTACCAGAAAGAATTTTTGAAGGCAAAATTATTATCAGCAATACTTTAAAAAAAATACCAAAATAACAAACAGTTATACATTGTATGAACAAAATATGACCAGCTATAGATATCTTCAAGGAAAAATATTTCCAGAAATAGATTTTTGAAGAAAAACATATTACCAGCAATAAAAAAAATTTGTCGGCATTAAATAACCCATTGAGGTTGATATGCCGTAAATCAAAAACCAAACCAAATTATATTGTTCTCATTCCTTAGTAATTTTTCTGTTTTTTTTTTTTTTTCTTATTCTTTCACACTCAGTAACCCGTTGTGTCTTTACTTTAGGTGTAGGGAATAGGGTAAAATGATAATTTTTTTAAATCCCCACTCCACAAAAAAAATCCCAAGTGTGTTCCAAGTAAGATAACGAGAGGCTGACGGAAAAAAATAATTTTGACAATCGCCTAAGACGACATGGCGGTACAGTTTGTGCTGTCATCCCAAGACGGGAGGGACCGATATTATGTTAAATTATTGACAATGTTTGCTCCAGCCGTTTTCGAATAGAGATAAACATCGTTAACTTTTAAGTCTTCACTCCTTGCTGAGAAATTACCGAGTCTTGGTTTGCTGATGGTACACACAATAATTACCAAGATAATTATCCAAAGAAATAATTACCGCGCCCAGCAAACAATCAGCAGGTCTCCAAGTAACAGCATGTTTAGGCAAGTCATTCTTACAAATTTAGGACTTCAGTCTTGAAGCTATTAAGCACACCCAGAATGTTTTTTTTATTTATCTATTTTCTTTTTAATCGGCATCACCCCATGCAGGGGTCTAAAGCAACTAAAACACAATGGGTTACAGGGTGTGCGGGAATTAGGAACGGAAACATTCATAAGGAGTGGAAAGAGAAAAGAGGAAGACAGTAGATAGCGATTGACATTGCATTTAAATTGTTGCAGATAAACGTTGGCTGGATAGCCTGCAACCAGAAGAGAGTTCCGCAAGCGTGAGAAAAGAAACTTTTAGCATAGAATATACGGTTGCATCTAACCTGCTCAACTGTCAACTGATGAGATCTCGACGCCAGTCTGCTACTGCGCTTAAATTCATAAAGTCTAGGTACCATAGCGAAAATCTCATTTGAAAAATTACCATGTAAGTATTTAGAAAAAATGCACAGAGGCAACATTTTCGCGGTGGTTAAGTGACTGAAGCCGAGTCGCCAGATCAGGACCAATAATATTGCTGATTCTTCTTTGGATCTTATCAAGGGGTTCTAGGTAAATAGCAGGGGAACCGGACCATATCTGGCAGCAATATTTTAAGCATGGGTTATTGGAAAGCTTATAGATATATAAGTTAGATTCTGGAGAGAAAAATTATCTCACTCGATACAGTGAAACAACTTTATTGGCAGCTGATATAGCAATAGATTGAATATACACTGTGTGCCAAATTATTATCTAGATAACTTTTTTTCTAATATTTCAAAAACCGTTCATTCAATTCACACAATATTTTCACACAATGTTGGCAATACTGATCTGCACAATCTAACCAAACTGGCGCCATATTTGTTATCAACAAGGTGATTTGAGCGTGCCAAATTATTATAAAGGTTTAATAAAATTCTCAGAATTGAGCAAACAAAAGCTTTATTAATGTTGCACGTGAATGTTTATGATAAAAAAGCTAATAAATAAGATAATCAAACAAATAATAACAGATACAAACAAAGGTACAGTTTTAAACAAATTAATAGGGAATGTGCTTTCCCTGTTTTGAAATTACTTGAGGAAGTCTACGATCCATAGAATTTGTTAATTGTAGGATGTCATCTGCTGTAATGCCGCAAGATATGTCAAGAATTGCTTCCCACAACTCAATTGCTCCTGAATTGTCGTCCGTTGGCGTACAGTCTTCGCTTCATGATGCTCCAAAGGTTTTCAATTGAGTTCAAATCCGGAGAATTTGCTGGCCACTTCTTTATTCGAGGTCCATCGAAGCCTAACTGTTTCAAATATTCAGTAGTCTTGTGAGCAACATGTGAGGGAGCATTATCTTGCATAAAATCAATGGCCCTTCTGAAGTCAACTCTTTGCTTTTTCATCCACGGTTCAAGATGCTTCTTCATAAATGCTATGTATGCATCAGCAGTCATTTTGACGCCATCTGGTACTCTCCATGGGCCCACTAATGTTTTTCCAATAATACCACCCCAGATCATTATGCCTCCACCGCCTTGTTGGCGTCTCAAACGCTGATGGCGATTCTGTCCGTTCATTACCCAGCCTTTGCAACATCTATCTGGCCCATCAAGTGTTGCTCGAGTTTTGTCTGTTTTTTGACAAAACTTTAGAGAAGTCAATCTTCATATTATCCTCGGCCCATTTCAATCGATTTTGAATGTAATTTCTCGTCAACGGAGGCTTCGATACAGGTTTGACTGTTGTTGCTATTTCCCTCAGATACCGACACCGAGTACTTTTAGACACAGTAGGATCCCCAATGCGACTGAAAAGCTCTTGACTAGTAAGTCCAGGGTCCTTCGTGGCCTCTCGTTTAAGTCGACGTGAAATAACCCTCGGCTTGCCTTTATCTTTTGCGTACTTGTGTAGGGTCAGGGGTGGACTTTTTCACTGTTTGATGATGATGACACCTCCCTATCATTTTAGAAATTTCTAGGGTAGATTTAGCTTTTGAGAGTTCTAAGGTGATAGTTTTCTTTTGAGCATCACTTAAACTGCTTTTAAGGCCCATCATTTCACTAAATTCTTACTTTTTTCTAATAATTTGGCACGCTCAAATCACCGTGCTGATCACAAATATAGCGCCAGTTTGTTTACATTGCGCAGATCAGTACCAAAATTTCAGCGATTACGCAGGTCACTGTTGCCAACCATGTGTAAAAATCTTATGTGAATTGATTGGAGAATTTTTGAAATATTAGAAAAAAGTTATCTCGTTAATAATTTGGCATGCAGTGTAGTCTTTCCACATCGTGTTAGCTGAGAACGTTATCCGGAGAGGGTGCAAGACGTCTTTATTTTTATCTCAATTATTAAAAGATGGTCAAAATTAAAATATCCAAAATTGACAAGGTTTTTCATATCAGTGATGTCCATATTAACACGTAGGCTGCCAGAGGTCAATGACGAAATCTGATTGTACGCCCAAACTTTATATTAACCGTTTAGGTAATTATGAGTTGATTTCTAGCATCAACTGAAGTCTCCACAACATTTTCACACTAAAATATTCACTGTCAGTTACGATAATACACTCGTTGTCTGCACCCACAGATGAAAATTTATAAGAAATTACTAAGAAAAGGTAACTCGAGATGTCGTAGTCATGTATAACTGTTTTCTATGCAGTCTTGTGGGATGCACGACAACTCAGTACAGCCGAATGTAGAAAGATTATAGATGAAATTTTCAGATTAAAATACTAATGATTTTGATATGTTTAGAAAATCTGAAGGGGCAATTTCTCAGTACCGCCAATTATATTAAGAACAGAAGAATACCATGCGGCAAATCATTCTAAATATTTTTTTCATAAAAAAATCATATTAATAAACATTAATTCATAGCATTTTTATTGTATCTTCTTATATGTAACTATATTTTAGTTAAAAATTACGCAAATTAGAAATTAATTGTAAATGAGGCTAAAATTTAAGGTACAAATTATATGATTTCCTCTAAGTTATTATATTCGATTAAAACGTTTTCGATTGGTTCATATATATATATATATATATATATATATACTGAAACCAAGAGGCGCAGAAGGAAATTGTTAGTAACCTACTTAATAAGTTTGTGTGAATGGATGGCGGTGCAAAGACAATGAGGGATAGTAAAGGGGCAAAAGTTACTTAGAGCTGTAAAAGATAGGAAGATGTGGAGAGCTATGATCGCTTATATTTTGAAAGAACATGGCACATAAATGAAGTGAATGAATAGCAGAGTCAATAAGTACCTCAATAAGTGATAGAAAAGAGTCGAATGTTACTTAGAGCAACAAAAGATAGGAAGTTGTGGAGAGCTATGATCGCTTACATTTTGAAAGGACATGATACATAAATGAAGTGAATGGATAGCAGAGTTAATAAGTACCTCAATAAGTGATAGAAAAGAGTCGAATGTTACTTAGAGCAACAAAAGATAGGAAGTTGTGGAGAGCTATGATCATTTACATTTTGAAAGGACATGATACATAAATGAAGTGAATGGATAGCAGAGTTAATAAGTACCTCAATAAGTCATAGAAAAGAGTCGGATGTTACTTAGAGCAACAAAAGATAGGAAGCTGTTGAGAACCACGTTCAGAGTTAATAAACTAAGCTTCAGGGTTATTGAAGAATTTAAAAGAAAAGGTTTAGAATCAAACACTGATGAAGACAGAAGCCGGCAAATTTGAAGTAAATTTAAAGGGCTAATTTCTCAGTACCATCAATTATAGGAAGAACAGAATACCATGCAACAAACCATTTTAAATATGTTTTTTCATAAAAAATCAGATTAATAAACATTAATTCATTGCATTTTTATTGTATCTTCTTATATGTAACTATATTTTAGTTAAAAATTTCGCAAATTAGAAATTAATTGTGAATGAGACTAGAATTTGAGGTACAAATTACATTATTTCCTAATAGTTATTATATTCAATTAATACGTTTTCGATTAGTGTGTATCTTTTAATGTACACATTAGCCGAAACTAATCGAAGGATTCCTGTATATAATCTTCTATGGATTATTTAAATATCAAAATCTAAATATTTTGTGTGCAATTTTATGACTTTAACTAAAGTTACTGCGTACATAATTTTATTCTTTTAGGGTAACTGTATATTTTTAAGAGATATAGATTTATAGTTTGAAATATCTGTCTATATTTCTGAAATGAGATATTATGCACACTATTTTCATTATTCGGACTATTGTCCTCATCTTATATGTACCTATATTTTAATAATAAAAAAAAGTACGCAAATCAGATATTGATTGTAAATGAGACTAAAATTTGAGAGACAAATTACGTAATTTTCTATAAGTTATTATATTCGATTAATGCGTTTTCGATTAGTGCGTATGATTTCATGTACGTAATCACTGCACTAATCGTGAGATTTCTGTATTAGGAACTTTTAGAGTAAAAAGCACATTGATTTGGAAATTCTGGCAAGAATCAAATAATTGTCAGACTTTAATGAAACTTTCATGATTATTCAGAAATGAATAAAATTATTTTAGAAATCTTTATTTTTTGTTTGGTAAAAATATGTTTTTTTTTAAATTCTTGTCTAAGAGGCCAGTAATATGCACTAAAATCAACGAAAAGAATTCTGGCTGCAGACTTGGTGCCAATACTACGAACACAGATAACAAGTGGTGGGCGACATTATGAAAAATGACAATCGCGAGATAACTGACAGTCAATGTGTTAAACCCATGAGAATATTATTGTGTAACCCATCTTCCTTTTCTTTCTTTCTTTCTTTCTTTCTTTCTTTCTTTCTTTCTTTCTTTCTTTCTTTCTTTCTTTTCTCATTGAAACTAAACAGCGTCTCTGATATAATATTTTTCTTCCTTCTTACCTCGCAATGAAAACGGAACGGTCCATTATTTACCCGAGGTAATGACAGGGCTCGACGCACCTGTTAACTTACTAACTAGCGGAGAAAACAATCAGAATAAGAATACAGTTCGATCGTTTCGAAATCGGGTTATCAAGAGGACACCTAGTGAGAATCAAATTCACTAGACAGAAGTCATGCTTATCTCGACTAATTTACTTACTGCAACGCTACGGTGAGACATCCTGTAAGTTTGTTACAAAGTCTTGTTTCTGCCATGCCAGACAAAGCACAGGTCGGCCCTTTAGCGGGTCGTCATCTAAGAGGGAAAAATGAAATATGCCAGCAAATGCGAGGGGTTTGAACCTTACATTTTTGTGAGCAATGGTCCATTGTGCTTACCCTTGAGCTACGCACTGGTTTAAAGTCAAGCGAACACTGACATTATTCAATGAATGGCTTGCATTGTTTGCATTGAATACCGACCCCATCTAAATGACAGCGGTCGTTCATTGCTGTATTTGATGATATTGCGTCAGTCATACAAACAATTCTTATCCCAGGAAGCGGGGCAAAGGTCAAATTTTAAATGAAGAATCGGGCTCACACACGCACTTACACACACATGCATACATGCATATATATATATATATATATATATATATATATATATATATATATATATATATATATATATATAATATTTTTATTATAAGCGATTATAATAAAAACATTTTAAAATCGCTACACAAATGCTTTCATGTTTCAATACTATGATTATATTTCTTCAGGCGCTGGTAAGTAATTTAACAAAATTAATACCCTTATCAAAGTGGTCGCCCCAGCCGTTTCCATGGTAATTAATTTGGCGATCGAACATTCTTATAAAGATGCGTAAATTTCAAGATTGTTTATTCCTAAATTTTCGCTTGAGGATAATTTTTTAAAAATACGATTCCTTCGCTACATAAGAGTTCTCATGTTTCAAAAACAAGAGCCAAAATCTTCAACATAATTATTAAAATTAAATTGAATTAAAGTATCAAGCTCTGTTTCATCTTCAAGCGAAAATTTAGGAATAGCTAATCTTGAAATGTACGCATCTTTATAAGCATGTTCATTCGTAAAATTAATTACTATGAAAATGGCTGAAGCAACCATTTCGATAAGGGGCGTAAGATTTAACAATTACTATCAACATATCACTTCTGGACATGTTTTAAGCTCTATTTTTGTATGGAGCACTGTTTTTAAAAATAAAATACTAAAGAAATTCGGACTATTTACCTAACGGGTTCTTTCTTATTTTTCTATATATTTGTACACACACACACACACACACACACACACACACACACACATATATATATATATATATATATATATATATATATATATATATATAGGGAAACTGTATTATTATCCAACGCGTTTGCGTTTCGTCCAGTGTGGACTTTTCAAGGCAAAAACGAAATGAATTTATTGAAAACAAAGTAGCTATTAACAACAAACAAAATGTCCTTAGCAACTCGAAGAATTTAGAAAACGCTATTGTATTCATTTATTTTTAGAGTTTCTAGAAATTGACCCATTCAAAAACATTCTCCCTACAAACTCTTCCTCTTTCAGATACATAGACAGCTCACTATTAATATATCCATAAAATACTAATTTAACAGATCTTTCCAACCAACTTAACAACGTTGAGCATACAATAGACTTCACTTTTGAAACTGAAACCAACTACACTGTCCCTTTCCTAGATATCATGTTACACAGAAATAATAACGAACTCAATTTTGACAAAAAGGTTACAAAGAAAATGACCTGATCAGTTTCTACTCAAACCACTATTCTAAAATTAAATCTTCAATTATTATAGATTTCTATCTAAGAGCATTAAGAATCTGCAGCCCCAAATATTTACTTAAAGAAGAAACATACATAGAAAACACATTCAAAAACCTACAATACCCATATCATTTTATCCACAACGCAAGAAGAAAGGCATACAGAATATACAAACGAAACAAAACTAATAACATAATCTGCAATAATAAATTACATGAAAACAGATGCATAATACTACCGACCAACTCTGTCACGTCTACTATCCAGAATAACCTATCCCATCTAAATAATGTTAAAATAATCACAAACACTTCCAAAACCATTATGAATATAATCAGATCGTCAAACAATAGGAATAATATTTCTGAAGCAGGCATTTATAAAATAAATTGCCAAAACTGTTCCTCCCAAAATATTGGAGAAACAAGTAGAAATTAAAAAACAAAAACAAAACACATTTATGAATACAAAAGAGACCTCACAAAAAACAACTTCACTAATGCACTAGTCATACATAGAAACAAATTCAACTACAATTTTGATTTTAAAAATGCTACACTCATACACAAAAAAGAAAATAACTCACTCAGAAGGAAAATCCTCGAGAGTGCCACCATTGAATATTATCCAAATATTAATCTACGCCCAGGCTTTTTTTCGCCAATATCACCTTTCCTAACAGAATTACTACACTCTCAAGCCAGCGTACACAAAAACTATATCAAGAAATCAAAAGAAAATGGTTGAATCTGTCAACACAACAATACAAATAATATTTCTACACGTGAAAGTACTTGACGTAATTTTCAGTTGACAATATGAAAAGAATAGCGTTTTCTAAATTCTTCCAGTTGCTAAGGGCATTTTTTTTTTTTTGCTAATAGTTAATTTGTTTTAATAAATTCATTTTGTTTTTTGTCTTGAAAAAGTCCACATTGGACGAAACGCGTCGGTTAATATTACAGTTTTCCTATTTTATTTTACCTTGATATATATATATATATATATATATATATATATATATATATATATATATATATATATATATACAGAGAGTGAGAGAGGGGGGAAGTAAACGTGAATTGCCTTTCTCCTATTTCCTCTTTGACTTCTGTTTCGTGAATGTAATCCTCACTAAGCGGCTTACGGCCGCATCAAGTTGAAACAGTTTCTCGTACGCTCGGCAATAATAGGTTCTGTAAGCTTGGATGTGTGGGTGGTGTAATGGATAACCCCTCGGAATTGTTAATAAGAGTGCCGAGTTCGAATTTCACTCAGTCTTATTATATTGACAAGATTTAAAAAGAGGGAACAGTAGTGAGGAAAAACTGTAACAGCAGGTCACGCAAGAAGTGGCATCATCATTTCAACTTAGAGCTAAAGAGACCAATTAGAAAAGATCCAACTCAATCCATATGACGTTTGGCCCGTGAGAGAAGAGTTTCAGCTATAACAGTCCAAAGAGCAGGGAAAAAAGACTTGAAAATGAAATCGTACGTGAAACTTGTGAGGCCCCTTGTTACTTCAGAACAGAAGTTTAGAAGGCAAAGATCATCTTGAATAAGTTGGATAAATATCCAGTAATATATATATATATATATATATATATATATATATATATATATATATATATATATATATATATATATATATATATTCAAGATAGGACATCTAACGTAGACGTGTTTAACAGGTGTAATATTGTGGGAATCGAGACTTTTCTTATACAGTCTCAGTTACGGTGGACTGGTCATGTCTTGAGAATATCTGATGACAGGATACCCAAGATCCTAATGTACAGCCAGTTAGATCAGGGGTACAGGAATGTAGGACGCCCATGGCTAAGATACAAAGACAAGCTGGAAGGCTACTTGCTAGCTGTCAATATACCACATAACACCCTTGAGCGCTTAGCCTTTGAGCGGGTAGAATGGAGATCAACGTGTTTTAGTGGACTCAGCAGTTTTCAGTGAGCTTGTCTGAATCATCTTCAAGAAGCGAGAGCAAGATCTAAAAGATCAGCCAATCTAACAGTGATCTCATCCCACAATCCTCACTCTTGCTCCATATGCAGCCTCCTCTGTAAATCACTAGCGGGTCTTACGTGCCACTTGAGATTATTGCACAAAATTTCATAACTGAATCAATTAATCTGTCAAATCCTCATACGTCGAAACCGACGGGAGAGTCCATTATATATATATATATATATATATATATATATATATATATATATATATATGTATGTATGTATGTATGTATGTATGTGTGTGTGTGTGTGTGTGTGTGTGTGTGTGTGTGGATTAACTTTATTTCAATCTTACATGAGCTTCCGATCCTTAGCTATGATAATTAATGATGGACATTTTCGTTTAACATGGAATTCATCACGTTTCTTCTCCTAAACTTGGGGTCTAATTATCCATTCTTATTGTTTAAAGTAAAATCCCAAACCCCGGGGAATTCCAATAAGATATCTTTAATTATTTCTAAGATACGATTGTTCAAACCTTAATCTAACAAATGGACAATTTTGCTTTTACACATTTTGGACAATTTTGCTGTTACACTTGGTATATATATATATATATATATATATATATATATATATATATATATGTGTGTGTGTGTGTGTGTGTGTGTATGTCTGTATTTGAATTTAATTTCAATCCTTCATGAGCTCCCGATCCTTAGCTTTTTTTAATTAATGATGAACATATCATTTTCGTTTATGATCGATTTCATCTCGATTCTTCTGTTAAGCTTGGAGAGTGATTATACATTCTTATTGCTCAAAGTAGAGTCCTATAGTGTTATGAAAACCTCGGAGAATTCCAGTAAGATATCTTTAATCATTTCTGAGATACAACGCTTCAAAGCTTAATCTAGCAAATGGACAATTTTGCTTTTACAAGATTTGGACAATTTTGCTGTAACACGATTTGATCTTACATCCGGTATATGTTTTATGTTGAAGTTTTGGAATACAGCTTGATTTCAGAAATTGTAGTACATAATATGGACTAATGTCGATCTTTTATGTCAGTTATTTGGTATTATTTGAAACGGATTTGGGTGAAATCGCTACAGCTTGTTACATCTGCGTATTGCTGGTATTTTTATACTTTCATAGTGTTTTGGTTTTGTTTGGGTTTTGTTCACTATTTAACCATGGGAGGGACCCTAACAGGTGCTGCCACCCCGGGTCAGTGACCTGGGAGAAACGGCAATTAAGAAGCGGTTCCATATTCCTCAAAAACTCCCGACAGGGGCCTTGCTGCCGGATGTAGTTTATCGTCATACACAGGACTAGCAAATAAGCGGTTGTTCCATGCTTCCCAGAACAGCCAATCTCTCGATCAGAGGCTTTGCTGCCGAATGTAGTTTATCGTCATACCCAGGACTAGCAAATAAGCGGTGGTTCCACGCTCCCCAGAACCGCCAATCTCCCAATCAGAGGCTTTACTGCCGGATTTAGTTTATCGTCATACCCAGGTCTAGCGAATAAGCGGTCGTTCCACGCTCCCCAGAACCGCCAATCTCTCGATCAGAGGCTTTGCTGCCGAATGTAGTTTATTGTCATACCCATGTCTAGCAAATAAGCTGTGGTTCCACGCTCCCCAGAACCGCCAATCTAACAAATCAGAGGATTTGCTGCCGGATGTAGTTTATCGTCATACCCAGGACTAGGAAATAAGCGGTGATTCCACGTTCTCCAGAACCGCCAATCTCTCGATCAGAGGCTTTGCTGCCGAATGTAGTTTATCGTCATACCCAGGACTAGCAAATAAGCGGTGGTTCCACGCTCCCCAGAACCGCCAATCTCTCGATCAGAGGCTTTGCTGCCGAATGCAGTTTATCGTCATACCCAAGATCTTATAGACTTGAGCCAAACTAAATAAACTATAGTGAATAAATACTACTGCTATTTCACAATAGTTGTTACATTTGATCATATATTTGGTACGCTAAATCTAACAATTATTATGGGATAGAGATAATATAGGATGCCGGGGTGGTGAAATGGTTACTGGTCCCGAGCGAGAACTCGACGAGACACATTCAAATCCCAGCTACTTTCGTGCAAATACCACTGGAAATGGTATGGGTCAATCACTTGAACCCCTAACTATAGTAGAGCAGACTACAGACTTCGACCATGGTTGGCAACTAGTTTAGGAGAACATCTAGCGGGTGTGATAGTATATGTATTTCAATACAACTGCAACAAGTATTATAGGACAGGCGTGGTTATTAATATTCATTATCTGGGAAAGATTGAACAACTAATAGGATTGGTGCCGGCTCGATAAACCTCAACCCCTATCCTACAAAACATAAAAATGGCGGTTTCAGATGAAGGGCTCTGACAGGGCCGAAAGATGGGTCAACTATTTGAAATGCAATATGTCAACAACTCTTCGACTTAATTACGAGGCACTTGAAACATCTTCTTGAGTTTTTTTTTTTTAATTCCTTCATTTTTTTTTTTAAATAAAGCTCTGTTGATATTAAAACCGAAGGCTTAAATTCAAAAGAAATACTTGAGAATTTAGCTTAATTTATCAAGATTACATTCGCTCACCCACGATCTTGAGTACTCTACCCCAGAAAGATAAGTGTTTATTTTTTTTATCAAGAATTAAATATTTTCTTCCAAATACTAGCTTTTTGTTTACTCATATACATATATATATATATATATATATATATATATATATATATATATATATGTATGTATGTGTGTGTGTGCGTGTGTGTGTGTATGTGTCTGAGTGTTTCGTTGAATATAACAGACAAGGAAAAGTAAGGGAGTATAAAAATTATCCCTTATTACAAGTGCCTTCGGTCACTAGTTTACATGTTGCTCCCACCAAACGGAAAAAAATGTAAGAATATTATAAAAACTAAATAAAAAATTAAAAAAAAAAAATATATATATATATATATATATATATATTTGTGGAGAAAACTTTCTTCCAAACATATTTCATTGAATATGCCAGACAAGGAAAATTTGATGATTTTTTAATTTTTTATCACACACACACACACACACACACAACAAACCAAACCAATATATATATATATATATATATATATATATATATATATATATATATATATATATATATATAATGGTTTGCTTTGCTTTGCTTTACGACATATCAACACCTCAATGGGTTATTTAATGCCGACAAGATTTTTATTGCTGTTAATATTTTTTCTTCAAAGATATATCGCTAGCAATATCTTCTTTTTTTTCTTTTCAAAAATGTATTGCTGGTAATAAATTTTTGGGGAAAGTATTTTCATAGAAAATTTCTCGGACATTCAGGCCAGTGAATGTTATATAATACTGTTTATTATAAACAGAGCATTTACTTAAATACTTGTATCTATAAAAAGAAAGTTAAACATAAAAAAATATCTTTAATAAATAAAATTGTCGGACTTTGTCCATTTCTTAATGTACACACATATATATATATATATATATATATATATATATATAGAGAGAGAGAGAGAGAGACAGACAGACAGAGAGAGAGACAGAGAGAGAGAGACGTTTAATTGAATAATTTAGACAAGTTTTCTCATTTTTAGACAAGTTTATTTTCAATTGGATCCATTCATATTCAGGGGCAAGCTTTTTGGTGTCATTATTAAAGGAAGAGAGAAAATTACCATGTTGATAGATATTATTATATTATAAGTACTTTCGACATTAGCACAATGTCATCATCAGAGTGTTTTTTTTTTGTTTTTTTTTCTTTTCTTTTCAAGACAAATATAGTAATGTTCGTCATTTTCAAAGACAAAATTTTAAGTTTCAGATGAACACAGGTTGCGATGGATGAATTGTCGTCTAAATGACGCAAAAAATGAAAATAACACTGACATCTCATTTAAACAGATATATTTACCAAAATTGCACAAAAATATCTTGAAATACTAAAGAGTAAATTTATTCTATAAAATCGCCATTAGCTTCAACCACGGCCTCCAGACGACTTCGGACTCTTCTGCAACTCTTCAGGGCGGTCTCCTTGATTAAGTTGGTGAATGCTGCCATAATCCTTGCCTTCAGCTCATCTTTGATCTTGCAAGGAGTTTTGTGGTCTTTCATTCAGCTGTCCTCCACACGTAACAATAAAAGAGTCTGTGGAGTTAGGTGACCAAATGTAAGGAGTGATGTGTTCGCAGAAAATGTCTGACAGACATGACTGAGTTCTTCTGCTTGTGTGGCATGGTGCAGAGTACCGTTGCCAGATATAGGATCTTCCAGCAGACACCCTATTGATCCATGGCAGCACTACCTCTTCAAGGCACTTGAGGTATGCCTCTGTGTGTGTTTAAGGACCTGTGGGGAGATGAATGGAGGTATAACGTCACCAGCACTAGTGATCACTCCGAACGTCATGATGTTGACTGGAAATATCACCCAACTCTTTCCGAATCCTCTTCACTGTCCTCAGATTGACACCCAAACACTCTGAAATGTTCGTATTGGAGCTCCCAGCGGGAATGCTAAAAAGTACAGCATGCCGATTACAATTTCTGGTGGAGTGAATTGCGTCATAATACTTCTTTTCCGACAGACGTTGCCCAACTGATCTTACTATACTGTGCAATCAACAAAATAAAAACAAAAAAAAAACAACGCGCATGCGCTAAATTCAAAATATAAAATGGCGACAATTTACCAATCGTACCCTGTAAGCTCAGTTTCAAGGGTTTCGTCCCCTCCCAAGTAATTCCTGTCCCTCAGCAGGTAACTATGGTTAGTATCAACTGCCTAAGGCTGTCCCATAAGAGGATAAGACCGAGAGGACTGGAGCAATGTTCTCTTCAGCACATCTGTGCGCGAGATGCCATTTAAAACTACAATTACATTTTATTCAAGTATGCATCCACCATTATTTGAAATGACTTGTTGTCACTTATCAGAAAGCTTTTCGAGAACTTTTGAGTAAAATTCTTCCGGTTTTGATGTCAGAAAATTCTCTACGAAAACTTAAAGAATTCTTTCCAGTCCATGTACACGCAGGTCGCCATTTAAAATTCCACGCTCAGTCATATTCCGTTCGAGTGGATATATGTATAGATCCGAATGATAAAACCTCATTTATTATTAAGAATGCTGCCTTTTCCAAGCGGTGGGGAGGGATAGGGTTAATTCAAGGAGCCTGATGTGTAAATGCCGATGAAACTTGAGCTGATGCCTCATCTGCGAGTAGGGTCCTCACTTTGAACTCGGACTTGTTGCATATAGCTTTCGAGTTGTGCAGATAAATATCAAACTTTATTTATTATTCACACCAGTTATTATGTTCAGCATCCGACGAGTTCTAAAAATCTGCTCCTCATAAGCAAATGTCTAGTTATCCGCCTAATCTGCCAAAATCTAAATTTTACAAAAGATTGTTTAAATCGGGAATTGGCCAAATCATTATCGATTCAGGATTAAATGATTTCAGTATGCATTTCATTTTAGAACAAGGCAAAAATGAATGTAATGAAAGTGTGGGGTTACTATGAGCATAAGAAAAAGCAAAGAGTGAATTTCATGGGCTATACAGGAAAGGTAACAGCCCCAAACTTGAAGAGGCCAGGATTATAGAGATTACAAAAGCCTCCTGCTGGGTGTCTGTTCCTCAAATCTCTCGATAGACGGATTAAAAAATATATTAGTGTCTTCTCTCTTTGTCTACAGTGATAGATACCAGCTTGAAACGTACATGGATAGGATGGGAAGATAACAGTTAACTCAAGACTTGGACTGGTTAAGAGTGTAATGATCGGGGAAATATCCTCTTAGGAGTCTGTTCCATAGGGCATTGGTTCGCGGGAAGAAGTTGTTTGTGTGGAACTTTCGTCTCGTCGATAGAATATGAAAATAATGTGATGGCTTGCTACTATGTAGGTAGTATGGCTGATCCTTGCCGTGAAGCAAGGAATGTTGGTCCGAGCACATTCCATGGAAGCAGCAAAAAAGCAGTAAAAGACTCGCCAGATCCCACCTGTGAGAGAGACAGTTTTGAGAAATGGAAAAAAGAATTCTTCTTCAACAAGGACTCGGATACGCTTTTATACTCTGTCAAGACTGTAAAGTGAGGACTGGACAGCGGCCGCCCAAATTTAGCAACAGTTCACCATTTTCGGCCTGATCTGGTTCTTATAAAGGCAGAGACTAATTAAAATTACTTATCATATACCTACGCGATTATGCATCCTGCCTGTATATCGATTGCACTGCTGGTCACGATGCTGGCAAATTACTTACTATATATATATATATATATATATATATATATATATATATATATATATAGTAGGTAATTTATATGTAAAGTAGCTCAATTTCATATGAATAAATTAGCTCAATTTCATGCTTTGTTGGTAGCCGACAGCTGAAACATGTTCAAGGACATTGCAGTCACTCCGCTCTCTGCGAAAAGAGTTTTCGGATTAATTCTTTTCAATAACCAATACTGCGTTCAACCATGATTGCAAATAAACTGTAATATCAATTCTCCTATATGCTAATTAATTCTGACAATCTCCTCAAAGATGTAGAAGAAACTTGAGTCAACAGAAATATTCTTCTATGAACGCAAAGAACAGCAGAGACGGATGCATAGTCAATGGTAACAAGAAAACAGGGGTTTTGTAGCTGATAACTTGCTCGATTTGTGTTATTGAGCTCCTGTATCTGTTGTCGCTTCAGTGGAAGTAAATAGGAGGCATAACTTTTGGAACGCTTTCCGTTCAGATACTACAATAAACTATTTTTTGTTCACCCAATGCAAGGACCAAGAGCCACTCAAGGTAGAAAGTGTGGGGTTGTATGAGCATAAGAAAATGCGAACAGCGACTTTAATGGGCTATATAGTACAGATAACGATTAGCCCCAAACTTAAAGAGGTTAGGATTGTAGAGATTACGAAAGCCTCCTGCCGAGTGTCTGTTCTAAAAATTTTTCTCTCGAGGGATTAAAAAATATATTAGTGTCTTCTCTCTTTGTCTATAGGTGATAGATATCCGCTTGAAACCGTGAATGGTGCCGGACCGTATATAGAGAGTCTTTTTCAATGCCTATCTACCTATGATCAAATTTAATTAAAAAATTAGACAAAATAGATGATTAGTACAGTAGAACAATTATAACAATCTGCAGGTTATTGTGCTCCCTGTCTTTGCTGTCGTTTCCGTGGAAATAAACTGGAGGCGTTACTTTCGGAACGTCCAGCTTCTTTTCTGTTATAGTAAGGTTCACCCTGCGCAAGGCCCCGGGGCCACTCGAGGTAGAGGGTTACGTTAAGGGATAATTTATATAGATAGTAGGGGAAGATAACGTTTGAGCCTAGAATTGAACAGGTTAAGATTGTCGTGATTAGGGAACCATCCTCTTGGGAGTCTGTTCCATAACGATAAGCCCCAGACTTGAAGAAGTCAAGATTGGAACGATTATGAAAGCCTCCTGCCGGGTGTCTGCTCCGCAAAACTCTCTAAAAAAATATAAATAGGTGGCCAGATGCAAGGAGTGATGTGGTCGCAGAAATTGTCTGACAGCCATGACTGAGTTCTCCAGGTTGTGTGGGATGGTGCAGAGTACCGTTGCCAGATACAGGATCTTCCAGCAGCCACCATCTTAACCCAGGACAGCACTACCTCTTCAAGGCAATTGATGTATGCCTCCGTGTGAGTTTGAGGTCCTGTGGAGAGATGAATGGAGGTATAACGTCGTCATCACTAGTGATCACTCCGAACACCAGGATGTTGACTGGATATATCATCCACCTCTTGCCGTAAGTGAATATCAGTCAGTTATGTGCCATGCGTGATACACGCTCAGGCGAGCATATATATTTCTATACATGACTGACGAGACATATTTTCCCGCATTAAGTTGCCATTTCTTTCTGTGGTAGACCAGTTGCTATCCAAGGCTATATAAGCCGGTCTCTCCCGCTATTTACCCATAGCTGGGGAGGAAAAGAATTAGAGTTTACCCACTTTATTTACAGTGATATATATCCGTTTGAAACCACGGGAAGAACTCGAATAGATATCCGCTTGAAACAACGGGAAGAACCCGAATAAATATCCATTTGAAACCGTACGCAGGAAGAATCCGAATAGGTATCCGTTTGAATCCGCGGGAAGAATCCGAATAGATATCCGCTTGAATCCGCGGGAAGAATCCGAATAGATATCCGCTTGAATCCGCCGGAAGAATCCGAATAGATATCCGCTTGAATCCGCGGGAAGAATCCGAATAGATATCCGCTTTAATCCGAGGGAAGAATCCGAAGAGATATCCGCTTGAAACCGTTCGCGGGAAGAAACTGTGTGAAGTTTACTTTTCGCCGATGAAATAGAGGGGGTGGAGGGGTGTTTGCTGCTATGAAAGTCAGACCTGGTGGAACCAGAAGATGCAGTTCATTCGGTGCACTTTCTCTGGTAGTAGCGATAGAGCAGTGAGAGGTTCGCCACATCCCGCCTGGGAGAGAGAGAGAGAGAGGTTGGATATGGAAAATAATTCTTCTCTAACAAGAACTCGGAGACGGTTTTGGAATCTATCAAGACTGGAATGTGAGGTTTAGGTAACTCCAGATCAAATATGGCATCAGTGCTCTGTTTTCGTCCCGATTTGGCTCTTATAAAGCTAGAGGATAGCATGAGGAGTCAGGTACTTACTGGAGTCGTACAAGTATCCGCTCATTTTACCTGCATCTTTAAGGAATTCCACTTGAGGTCGGGTGTGAGTTTGAGGCCTAATATACTCTCAAGGCACAGAGCTTCATCGAGGAGACAACTGTTTATCGTGATTGGCTGTAGTTTGAGTTCTTATCATGGAATCTAAGCAGTTTTGATTATAGATGCATTGAATGTAACCAGCCAGTCCCCACTCCCACTGGGTATTCAGTGTTAGATTGGAAGTAAGGTCTGCTGCCTATCTTTGATTGTCAAGTCTTTTAGAGGTGTGTTTATATATTGTTGTATCAGGTTAAGATTGTATTAATCGCAGATAAATCCTGTTGTGAGTCTGTACTATAGGGAAGTAGTTCCCAATAACAACGTGTTTTAGGGAAATTTAATTCCCATCATTGGAATACGGATAGAATGTGGCTGGTTTTCTACTATGCAAAAGACCTTGTTTCATAGCCGTGAAGGTCAGGCCTGGTGGGTCCAGATGATACAGTTCGTTCATCTGAACACTTTACATAATATTATAAGATAGAGCAGTGAGTGATTCACCATTTACTTCCTGTGAGAGAAAGTTTGGAGCATTTAAAATAATACTTCTCCAGCACGTACTCAGAGATACTTTTGAACTCTACGAAGGCTGGAGAGTGAGGTCTGGGCAGCTCCTGCCCAAATATGGCAACAATACTCCGTCTTCGGCTTGATCAGGCTGTTATAAAGTTAGAGGATAGAATGTGAAGTGGGGTAATTACTGGAGTGGTATACGGAATCAATCATTTTACCCGCATCTTTAGGGATGCATTGTATGCAGTTCCATTTGAGGTCGAGCATGAGTTTGAGACCTAATACCCTCTCAAGGCACAGAACCTCATCGACGAGAAAACTGTTCATCATGATTGGCTGTAGTTTGGGGTCTTATGATGGAACCTAAGCAGTTTTGATTATAGACGCATTGAATGTAACCAGCCATTTCTCTCCTATGCAAGTGGCATGTTGCTTCGTAGCCGTGAAGGTCAGGCCTGATCGATCCAGAATATACAGTTCGTTCGTCTGAGCTTTTTACATAATATTATACAATAGAGCAGTGAGAGACTCACCATATGCTTCCCATGAGATTGAAGCATTTAAAATGATACTTCTCCAGCACGAACTCAGAGATTTTTTTTTAACTCTATCAAGGCTGGAGAGTGAGGTAGAGCAGCTCCTGCCCAAAAATGGCAACAATACTCCATCTTCGACTTATCTGGCTGATATAAGGTTAGAGGTCTAGCGGTGACTGGCGGTAGTTCGAAGGCTGATTGGCGGTGATGTGATGTAACCAGGTAGTTTTTTCCTCCACTCGGAAATTAGTGTTATATCGGAACAGAGGTCAGCTGTCAATCTGTGATCGTCAAGACTCTTAAAGATGCGACAGTATAACAGTATATCGTCGTATTATCGGCATCGGAGATCATTTATGTAAATTAGAAAGATATGCTAATATCCTTGGGAACAGTATGAATGCATCTCTTCTCCCCCTCAGCTATGGATAAAATAGCAGGACAGGCTCTGTGCTATGGCTTTGGGTGGCAAACGGTGTAGGAGAAAGCAACTCTGAATTCAAAACCTGAAGGCCTAATGTACGGACCGAGGGCGGCCCACACCATATTCAATGGTTTTCGGATATCGGTCAAGATCTTGGAGAAGAGATGGGTGCCTCCAAGTTATCGGAAAGCCCACTGAAATGTTCAGGAGGAAGATGAAGTCTGTTTCTTCTGGCCTCAGGTTCCCTATGAGGATTGAAGCAGTCGAGGGTGAACAAACAAAAAAACTAAAATCCTAAATGCAAGCGGTGCGTCGCCTTGACCATGACTCTGTTCAACAATACGGGTACATCTTTTAGCCTAAAGGATAAAAGACAACATTGAATTGGATATTTCAATGCACACAGTAGTAGTAGATAAAAGTAGCACAATCTTTGGTAAAAATTCTCTCCTTTGGAGATGACATTTGGAGTAATCTTTCCAGGGCGTAGGCCTGGACGATAGTATGTGGAGGTCGAGAGCTGCCGAGACCATATGCCCCCGCACATCTCGGCCAAACCGACAATATCCAAAGGAAAAGAGGGCATTACATTTGGGGAAGGCTTGACTTCAGGAGTTTTTGTAAAGTTGTCGGTGTTGACAGCCAACTGCCTTCGAGTCTCAACTCCAGGTTTCTGTCTGGATTTACTTCTATAGCCGTCTTCGTGTTTGGGATGTGACCGCAAGGTAACGTGGGTTTAAAATCAAGGTTTGCTTTTCCCTAAATGAACTGCTTTCTAATCCTGTCGAGTTTATCTAACCGATGGTTATGAGGCGTCAGTTTTCTGCTTTGTGCCCATTCGCCGGTTTTAAGCTGGTTGTCAGTTGCTACTTGAGACGCATCTAACGGAAGCATTTTATAGACAGTGCGAACTTGTCCCAACTTCTAACTAACTTCAGCTAATGACAACCTTCCGAATATACATAATGTACGTATATAAACATGATATGCATTACTTGTTTTAGAAGCTAAAACGTGAGGAGGTACGGTGGAGTAATGGATGGCTGCTTGGATTGAGGAAGCTGAAAGCCGATTTAGAAATCCAGTCGAATCCATTACATTCACTTACGTGCTTGGGAAAGGTATGAATCCTCCTCTTCTCCACCCCAGCTATGGGTAAGTAGCAGGACAGACCGAGTTATATAGCCATTGATGGCAACTGGTCTACCGCAGAAAGAAATGGCAACCTACTGCGAGAAAATCTGTCTCGTCAGTCATGTGTAGAAAGATACATGATCGCCTAAGCGTATATCACGCATGGCACATAACTGACTATTTAATTACGTGTTAATACCCTTGGGAAAGGTATAAATCCTCTTCTTCTACACTAGCTCTGGGTAAATAGCAGAACAGACCGGTTTCTGTAGCCTTGGATGGCATCTAGTCTACCGCACAAAGAAATGGCAATCTACTGCGGGAAAAAATCTGTCTCGTCAGTCATGTATAGAAAGACTAGCAGTAGAGCCCGGCGTTGCCCGGGGATGTAACAGTAAGAGATAGATTAAGTATCGACCATCATAAAGACTGAGAAATAAAATTGACAAAGATTATTGTTTAAGGTTGACGGACACACATGTCTTAATTTTTTTTTTTTTTTACGAATTGGTCAAATCCAAACTCAAACAAAAACATTGTTTTCAATCGTTATGAGTCCACCGATTGAATAGAATTTTATTATAAATAATTGTCTTGTAAATGGAATTTTTAAAGCATTCTGAATGTAAAAATAAAGAAAAAAGTGTGCAAGACAATAAGAAACACTACCTACCAAAAAAAAGTGAAGTTTTGTTGAAATCGGTTGAAAAATGTAGGAAATCCGATCCCATATATAAACGAACACACACACACACACACACACACACACACACACAAACAACCTGGGTTTTATAATAAGTATAACTCGATATGAGTTGCCCCGCCTTCATTCTCGCGATGCCTCTTAATCGTGTTTTCAAATTGATTTCGTGCAAAACCAATTGTGTTTTTCCGATTTTGGGCGCTGTCAGAACCACCGCAAGGTAATTTTACGTAGTCCTGTGAAGTTTTGTTAAAATCGGTTGAAATATGTAGGAAATCCGATCCCATATATAAACGAACGAGCACACACACACACACACACACACACACACACACACATACACACACACACATACACACACAGACACACACACACAAACAAACAACCTGGGTTTTATAATAAGTATAACTCGATATGAGTTATCACCCTTTCATTCTCGCGACAGCGATGCCTCTGAATCGTGTTTTCAATTTGATTTCGTGCAAAAACAATTGTGTTTTTCCAATTTTTGGTGCTGTCAGAACCACCGCAAGATAATTTTACGTACTCCTGTTAAGTTTTGTGGAATTCGGTTGAAAAATGTAGGAAATCCTATCCAATATATAAACGCACAGACACACAAACACAATCTGCGTTTTATGATGAGTAAGATACATGATCGCCTAAGCGTGTATCACGCATGGCACATTACTGACTGAAATATAAAACACTAGAAAAGAATACAAATTATGAAACAGTACATAAATAAACAAACACAAATATTGAAAAGTATTTTAATTTTAGAAAAAAGATAGCAGAAACAGAAAAGGAAAATGTGAACCGGGATTGAAACCTAAAATACTTGGAGATTTTGGAGCTATTGTTTAACATACAATAAAATAATCCACAAACCATTAGATATTGTAAAAGACATCGTCGTCATCGGCTTTATCTCGTATCCAAGTATTTAATTTCTTCTTTGCTAATCGCTTCCTTTATAATGATGGGGTTGATAACTAAATTCGTCACCGACACGCGGATTCATGACTAGAAACTTCCGGTTTCAAAGAAAATCTGTTCTCCTTATCCATTGCCCATCACCGTTTGGCTTTACAAGACTTGGTTGGATGTGAAAGAAAATCAGTAGAAAAAACTACCAATGGCGTGAATTTGTTTAAGGGTGACCTCAACTTGGCCGGAAGTGACCTACACATTAAAATATACAATACATAAATGAATCTCAAAGTAAAATGTTATAAATGATAATGCCATTATAAAAATAAAAAAGACCCAACAATATTATTAACAACATTTATTTGGTTTCATTTATTAGACATTAAATTACATCACTTAGCGTACTCCATAATTTACCTTCGTTTTTAGTTCGTCTTATATATATTTATGAGAGTTCCTAAATTTAGAAATTCTTTAAAACTAACGACATTATTATTTCTGTATATAAATACTTGTAGAATAAAATACTTACATTGATAAAGTTCATCGGAGGATGAAAAGTTGTCCTTTTGTCTTTATTAATGATATAAATAATGCAAATATTATTGTTTTAGACTATGGATTTAGAAATAAATACATGTCACAATTAAGTGATTGATCGTGCCCAGAAGAAGCCTCAACAGAATGCAGAAAGGACTAGACGGTCTTTTCGTTCTACATTTGGGACTGATCAGTAGTGCGCATCCACTACCGAGAATTGAAACCCGGTCAGTTACGTTACCAGGCAAACGTAATACCAACTGTACCAACGGGCCTTGACGACGAAGCGGTAACGAATTAGACTCGATAGAGCGCCGCTCGATCACATATTCCGTGGTGAAACTCATCCGAGATTTCCTTACCCATAGGACTGTGCCTCCACGAGCTACGACTACTATCACCCAAGCCGCTTCATCCAGAGAATACGAAGCTGGTTCGAAGCAGGGATATACATATAGAAATAATTAGGAGGATTTGAGATAATTATAATTAAGTAATTCATCGAGTCTAGAAGAAGCTTCAACAGAACGCAGAAAGCACTGCTCGGTCTTTTCGTCCCACGTTTGGGACTCATCAGCAGTACGCATCCACTACCGAGAATTGAAACCCGGCCAGTTACGTTATCAGGCAAACGTAACACCAACTGTACCAACGGGCCTTGATGACGAAGCGGTAACGAATTAGACTCGATAGAGCGACGCTCGATCACATATTCCGTGGTGGAACTCATCCGAGTTTCTCTTTTACCCCTAGGACTGTGCTTCCACGAGGTACGACGATTATTCCTAAGCTGCTCAGTCCAGAACATTAGAAGAAGGTTCAAGGAAGAAATACAAGTGATAGAAATTATTAAGAGGACTTGAGATAATTATAATTAAGTAATTCATTGAGTCTACAACAAACCTCAACAGAATGCAAAAAGTACTGGACGGCCGTTTTGTTCTATATTTGGGACTCATCAGCAGGGCTCATTTATAAATACATATATAAATGTCGAAATAGATACCTGTATAAATACCTATTTCAATTTAAAAATAAATACATATATAAATACAAATGTAACTGTAGAAATAAATACCAAAATGTAGAAATAAATACCTGTATAAATACATATTCCCATTTTAAAATAAATACATATATAAATACAAATGTAACTGTAGAAATAAATAATTAAATGTCGAAATAAATACCTATATAAATACATATTTCAATGTAAAAATAAATACATATATAAATACAAATATAACTGTAGAAATAAATACCTAAATGTAGAAATAATACCTGTATAAATACATATTCTAATTTAAAAATAAATACATATATAATGTAGAAATAAATACATGCATAAATACATATATGATTGTAAAAATATTTTTTTAAGCGTTTCACCCCAACGAAGGCAAGAAGCCACTAGGACGCAAGGGGTTATAGAAGATTTGGAGCAAGATCAGATAGGAGTGATAGAGGAAAGGATGAGGAGAAGGATAGTGGATAGATCAAGGCAACTGGAGATGTCGATTGACATTACATTTGAATAGCTGCAGATTATAGCTCTCATGGAAACTGGAAAAATTTCGAAATAAATACATGTATAAATACATATATAAATTTAGAAGTAAATACATATATAAATACACATATTAGTGTAGAAATAAATACATACATAAGTACATATATGAATGTAAAAATAAATACATATAGAAATACCAATATAAATTTCGAAATAAATACATGTAGAAATACATATAAAAATGTAGAAATAAATACATATATAAATACATATATAAATTTAGAACTAAATAAATACCTGATCTTACTAGAGAAGTGTGGCGCAAGGCTCAAGTATATCAGTGAGCTTAGTTAAATTGAATAATTCTTAAAAACTAAACGACGTTTGGCTTTGCAAGATTTGGTGGGAAAAATATCTATAGCTGTTTGAAAAACCGGGAAGGCAAGTGAATCGGACTACAAATTCTATCACCAACAGTAAACGATAACGAACCTCGTGATGAGGAATTCAAGGAAGCTATAAAAAGCTGAAAAATAATAAAGCATAATTTGACATCGAGGCTGAATTTTTGAAAATAGCACACATCGAATTTAAAAATCAGGTTTTTCAGTTTCGTGAAGGATATCTGAAATCAGGGAAGCATCCCCCAAAAGTGGGGTATATCGCGTATTAATGCACTGTGTAAAATCAACTCCTCCTAACCGAATTTGGTTTCCTTTCTGATAAGAAGTATAATGATGTCATATATGTCATCAAACAATTCTACCGGAAATTGTATACCTCTCCAATAGGAAATTGCATACCTCATGTCGACCTCACAGCGTCATGTGACATCATCTCTACAGAGATTTCCTCTTCTCATCCATTAGAAACTGCCTTCCAAGCTCTGACTCATGAATGTCTAGATCTGATAGCGGAACGATATCGGTCCATAAAATCGGACATGTTTGGCGAGAACTCCAATACCGAAACATGGCAAACGACATCAGAAAAACGATAAGGCGGAAACGAGAGTCCCAGTCGATTTAATATTTCCGAGACAATGCCCTGCGCATATACAAGCACAGATGTGGAAAGATCGGCACTGATCATTTAAACATTCCATGATATATCCAAAACGAATCTACTAATCGAAAACAACGTTCTTCCTTGAGTGGGGATATGGTATCCATGTTTGAGATAAGAATGATCTTGAATTTTAAAAAAAAGCAACGTCCAAAACCAAGTATTTCAAAAAATAGGACTCATGATAAATCTTTCCAAAACATGAATTATGATCTGGAACTGGAATGAAAGCAGTGATGGCACCTAATCTGTATTCATCATAAAAATTCAGAATGTGGAATTAGTGTAAATACTAAACTCTTCAAATGCTATGATGTGTGGATCAACTGAAACAAATTCAGTTTAGAAGATTAGGAAACTGAACATAGAATAGGCTGCGCTAGGGGTAGTTTCGTCCACTATCGCAAAATGCAACAAAATTAAAACATTAACCTAAGAACTCGAGTCATGTGATTAAAAGGCCAAGTCAAATCGAGTCTCTGTTATAAATGCAAAACTCCTTCAGAAAATGTCTAACCTATCAACTATATAAAGCCAGAAAGAAGCAGTTGAAATTACTGCGGCACAAAACGAGGAATGAAGGTTTGGAGAATTTGACACTCATGGGACATAGGACTCGTGTAAATTGATAGCAGTACGGGGGCTGGGTAGGATAGTAAGGTGTCAAACATTACTTAGAACTGCGAATGATAGGAAGTTGTGGAGAGCAATGATCACCTATATCCCAAATGGACACGGCAAGACAAAAAGAAGCATTTATAACGATGGAAAGTCGAATGCTCAAAGAAAGACAGTTTATCTACCAAGATTTCCAAAAAACAGGAATCAAGATAAACCTTTCTAAAACAGAAAATATGGTATAGAATTGGAATGAAAGCATTGATCGCACATACACTGAATGAATCAGAAAAATTAATGATGAGGAATTAATAAATACTAAAGACTTTAGTACAGGAGATAAGGAAACTGAACATAGAATAGGCTGCGCTAGGGGTAGTTTCATCCACCACCGTAAATTGCTACAAAGTCAAAACGTTCACCTAAAAAAACGAGTCATGTACTTAAATAGCCTCGTCAGACCGATACTTTCATACTGTTGTCATTTATGGCACCAAAAGTCGTTCAAAAATATCTACAGAAGCGAAAACAACAAGCATTACCTGATAACGGAAACTACACCACTTTGGGACAACCAACAGTGACAACAATTAAAATAGATATGTTGTAACCTAGGGAAGGTTACTGAATAGAATAATCAAACGAAGGTTGGTAATTAACGATAATACTTAGAACAAGAACAACACATATAAGATTCGCCAGCGGCGCGTAGAAGTAGTCAAGTGCTAGAAGTGAGTCAAGTGAATTCCACAATGAATCTCCAACTACAGAATATCTACCAGCCATCTCACGCGATCAGATGTGGCACAAGGCCGAATTTAATGTGGGGTATCCGAACCCGTGGGCTTGGTCTAAAATTCCCTGAAGACCCCGTATAAAACGGGGTCAGGTAATTGTTTCCCGAGACAAGACTCCGCCCTTCGACATAGCTTCGTCTGGGGATCCTATCACCCCTTAAGCAGAGGCTTTGACCAGCACAACTGGAGACGAATCTCCAACTGCAGGATATCTACCAACCGCCCCACGCGGTCAGATATGGCACAAGGCCGAATTAATATGGGGTATTCGAACCCGTAGGCTCGGTCAAAAATTCCCCGTTGATCCCATATAAAACGGAGTCGGGTAGCTGCTTCCCGAGACGAGACTCTGCCCTTCGACGTAGCCTCATTTGGAGATATCTGCTCGGAGGCAGAGAAATTGATCAGCAGAGCTGGAGACGGATCTTCAACTGCAGACCAACATACAGTATTTACTACTGTATTTATGTGAATAGGAACATTATCGTCCGTAGATTTGCTACAACAGGATAGCACATGTAACTCGAAGGAAAATAACGACATAATGAAGATGTTGACCGTTGTAACCTAGAAAAAGTTAATGAATGAGGAATAACCAAAACGGAGGTCGGAAATGAAATGGGAATTTTTATAACATCAACAAAATACAATACTCGCCAGCGGCGTGAAGTAGGTAAACCACTGCTAGTGGTGGACTACGTAGACACCATATTACCCCGACTTATTAGGTTGGTGCAAAAATAATGTCGTTTTCTCACATATGTTACTATGTGAGAAAACGACATTATTTTTGCACCAACCTAATACAATAGTGTCCAACGTATTTATGAGGATTGGGACATATCCATTAGTGTTCATAGTTTCGGTATATAACATTGACGTTCCACTCAATTTCGGCCAAAATAGGAACGATAACAGTTACTGGACTTGAGAAACCTATTTTGCTGCAAACTCATTTTAAGAGAAAGATTTTATGAATTTAAAACCAATAGAATCACTGGCTGGATGCCGACTGTTTACCTCATAAGGATACGGTTAATATTCCCATTACAATGAGAGATGAGACGAACAGATACTACACTTTGAACCCAGTCAGATAGACAGGGAATAAAGAAAAACGTATATCGAGAAACTGCTAATATTACAATTACGATTATCATCAGAGGTAGCTATTCAACTTTCTCCCAACGGCGACGTGATGTGACACAAGGTTGCGTTTAATGTGGGGCACCCGAGCGCTAGGCACAGTAATTACTACCGATTCCCACTCACTAGTGCAATGAGGACAGAACTGTCGCGTGCAGCTACTCTCCGAGACCGGGCACCTCCCAGCACTTTTTTCGGCAGCTGCGCTCTGTCCGCCGGCAGAAACACAACTGAGTTGTACTCTACCCGAAGACAGTGACGTACAGATAGATGCTATTCCATTACCTGTGGTAGGTAAGTACCAGCCTTGAAGCACCCTTCTCAATGCACAGAAAGAAGGCGTGTGATATTTCGAATTTATTTGGTCGCTACTATGAAGCCATCTTATTAATTTAAGGATTGGTAATGATTTTAATAGATATTCACCGTAATTTGTGCTATTAACCTCGCCCAATAGAAGGGTTCGAGAGCCACTCAAGGTAGACGGTTTTAGTTAAAATTATAATGCTGACTGAAGTGTGTGGTATAAATGGAAAAGATAGCTACTACATGGAAACTTCCCTGCCCGCCATTATCATGGTTGATGCTCGACT
This sequence comes from Acanthosepion lycidas, assembly GCA_963932145.1. Lineage (NCBI taxonomy): Eukaryota > Metazoa > Mollusca > Cephalopoda > Sepiida > Sepiidae > Acanthosepion > Acanthosepion lycidas. Next base: position 26,470,079 of record OZ010584.1, read on the forward strand.
CCAAGAGAACGTCTCGCTGCACCTTCTTGTCCTCCCTTTTTTAACTGATTTGAAGTGGAACAACTACATTGAATCAATAGCTGCATCTACTGCAAGGAACCTTGAATCACTGTGTCGTGCCAGAAGTTTTTTCTCGTCAGAGTGCGTCTTAGACATCTATTAGGTTGGTGCAAAAATGATGACGTAATAATGTCGTTTTTTGTCGTATTTTTTACGTCAAAAAACGACATTATTACGTCATTGTTTTTGCACAGACCTAATACAAATCTACCATTCCTACGTGCACTGAATACGGTTGTCCCTGCTGTTCATCTCGAGGTTCTCGACAAAATTCAAAGAAGGATCTACGACGTAAGCGATCCTGACTTGGCATCTCGACTTCAGTCGCTTTCTCACAGACCTGATATGGCTTCCCTCTGTCTTTTTTACAAATATTTTCACGGCAACTGTTCTGATGAGCTTTTTTAGCCTGGTGTTTCGACTACATGAATTTAAGCGTACTACTAGATTGGCATCTACTCTGCGCCCTTTTACTGTTGTAATAGTTAAATGCAACTGCTATTTCTACTCTAGTAGTTTCTTTTCTCGCACTTCCCGACCGTGGAACTCCCTTCCACTTACTGGCTTCTTTGACAATAACAATCTTCAAAAATTTAATTGCAACGTCAATCGCCATCTTCTGTTGCATTGATCCCCATTCAACTTTTATCCTTTCTTCAAAGTCTTTTCTCCCAGTTTCACACTTTGTAACCGTCTGCGTGCTAGTGACACCCCCCGACTTGCTCTTTGGGAAATGCTTGAAAAAAACGGCGTGAGAAACGAGATGGAACAATGGTGACGGTTGGCTCTTGATCTAAAGGCATCAGGATTGAAGTTGTTCAAGGTGCAAAGACATAGGAGTCTACAAAAGTGTCAGTTCTAGGTTGAATTTCTTGCATTTCGAATACAGAAGAAATGGGGATGATTCGATTCAAAGGTAGCTTGGCCTGAATCGCGGGAACTATGGGATGGGATTCGTCCAAACAGTTTCTATGTAAATAAAGATAGTGTAGCGGCAGACTTGCAACGTTGCAGAATGTAAAATAGAGCATCAAAGACAAGATCCCGGATTCGAATTGTTCTGTTTGTTACCTAACGTTAGTGGCGGCCAGAGGATGCTCGATAATTCAAAGCATCGCGTATGGCCTGGAGACGACGGTATTCCAGCCCAGAGAAAAAGTCCCAAGTTCGGCAGATATTAGGTTGGTGCAAAAATAATGACGTAATAATGTCGTTTTTTGACGTTAAAAAATACGTCAAAAAACGACATTATTACGTCATTATTTTTGCACCAACCTAATACAACACAATTACTGATTAATAAGTTCAACGTCAAAGGATGCTAATTACATATTGTCTCCCTTTTGGAAATTCGCAACTTGTTTTCATTCTGTCCTCCGCACACTTGTTATTAACACCTGTTTTCAAGCGATGTTGTTTAATACCTGGGAATCTTTACAGTTTTAATTTCTTCTTCTTCTTCTTCTTCTTCTTCTTCTTCTTCTTCTTCTTCTTCTTCGTTCTTTTTATTCTCCATCTCCTTCTTCTCTCCCTCCTCCTCTTTCTTGTTGTTGTTCTTCTTCTCTCCTTCCTACACATCATCCTTTTTCTTCTTCTTCCCCTCTTCCTCCTCATCCTTCTTATCCTCCTCTCTCTCTGCCTTTTTCTATCCCTCATCCTTCTTCTTCTTCGCTTCCTCCTTCTACCTTTCTTCTTCCTCCTTCTCCTCTTCCTTCTATCCATGCTATTCCTCCTCCTCCTTCTCCATTTACTTCTTCTCCTTCTTCTGATCCTACATATTCTTCTCTTCTTGTACTTGCCTTAACCTGTCCTTTTTAACTTCGATATATCTTGTGAGTGTCAAATTCTACAAGTCTTCCTTCCTCATTATGTGTTCAAGAAGTTTCCTTTCTTTTATTAAATGTGTGAAAGTGTTTTTTTTTTTTTTTAATATCAACAGTGACAGAAAAAAAGAAAGAAACAGAACGCCCACGATCGGGCTTTCCTAAAGAAACCCTTTTTTTATTATCTGCGAACTGACATAAATTCTTGAGGAGGTTGAGTTTCATTCCCGTTACGTTCTCCACGGTTCTTAATTCGGAGATACCCTTCTCTTAGACTGGCTACCAACGAAAGCTAAAGCCTACCCTGCTATTTAAACACTAGATGGGTGGTGATAGGCTTTGAGGTGATGTGTTCTTGCCTTTAGTGCGAAAGTGAACGCAACAGATTCGGTTGATATTTAAACTTCGCTCATCAATTTCAGTTTAATAAAGAAACGAATTTTAATTATCCATACGTGTCTACGTAGGAACTCAGCAGAGTGCAGTTGTCTGACTGTTGTTCTTACCAAACAGCCCGACTGGAACACTTTCGGTTCGAGAAGGTGCTCCACGACTCCAGCTCTGTGCAAGACTAGGTTAAGTGTATAAAAATTATTATAAGGGCACCTTGGGAATTGTAAAAAAGCTAGTCTCAAAGAAAATTGCTGCAGGAGTGACATTTTTTGTCGAGTGCTAGTCGACGATGATATATATATATATATATATATATATATATATATATATATATATATATATATATATATATATATATATGTATGTATGTATGTATATTTACCACTAATATTATCTATCTATCTATTTATCTATATATATATATATATATATATATATATATATATATATATATATATATATATATATATAGAGAGAGAGAGAGAGAGAGATAGAAAGATAGGAAGAGAATTACAGATTTAGGGAGAGTATTAGATAGATAGATAGATAGATAGATAGATATATAGATAACAAATAGAATTATATAGATAGATAGATAGATAGATAGATAGATAGATAGATAGATATGAGCAGCGTATGATAGATGGATAGATAGATAGATAACAAATAGAATTAGATAGATAGATAGATAGATAGATAGATAGATAGATAGATAACAAATAGAATTAGATAGATAGATAGATAGATAGATAGATAGATATGAGCAGCGTATGATAGATGGATAGATAGATAACAAATAGAATTAGATAGATAGATAGATAGATAGATAGATAGATAGATATGAGCAGTGTATGATAGATAGATAGATAGATAGATAGATAGATAGATAGATAGATAGATAGATAACAAATAGAATTAGATAGATAGATAGATAGATATGAACAAACCAAAACATAAATTCATTTATTCCTTCTTTCTTTCTACTTTCATTTTTCTCCCCTTCTATTTTCATCTACAAAGCAATTAAATTACATTTGGGTGTATCGTTTATTGCGTTTGAATTTTGGAACTGGTTTAATTCTCAACATATGGTCTCCCTCGGCGATCCCAGCACTTCTGAAAGTGCTCGTGTTCGGAATTTTCCTCTGCCTTGCTGGTGGTCGCATTCTCCTCCATGTTTTAAAGCATTATCATCAACAATTCATGGTCGGCTATTTCTGTGACGTATCCCAAATGTCTAATCCCCACACTTAACAATATCGAAGCCTTTTTTTTCCGGCTGTGAGGCCAGTTATTGTTTCATTTCTTTTCACTTGCGCAGTCTGTAAGCAGCTTCCTCAGTCACGAGAGCCATTATCCCAGAGCTTGTATATCCGCCTTTATAACATCTAAAATAATAATCCTATTAATATTATAATTTTCTCGCCCGTTGTGCCCTGTCATAACCTCATAAATAATGGACTATTCCGTGTTTCGATCCTGTAGAGAGAGAGAGAGAGAGAGAGAGAGAGAGAGAGAGAGGAAATACATTGTTTCAGTGAGAAAATGAAAGAAAGAAGAAAGAATGAAGGGAATATAGAAGTGGAGAGAGGGAATCAGATGAAGCTGATAACAACAGATACTACACTTTGATCTTAAACCAAATGGCTGAGAAATGATGGCGATCCCTATGACTGTGGTATTTTTCAGACGCACAGTATCAAATGACAGAAACAGTGTCAGGCAATCGTTAAATTCCAATTCTAAGAAATTAAATAAAATAACATCGTCTGCTTAATTATTATTAAGAAAAATGTTCGTAAGACGGGGATTTGGTTAGAAAGAAAGAAAGAAAGAAAGAAAGAAAGAAAGAAGGGAAGATAAATGTGTTTAACGTCTCTTGACATTACCTAATAAATAATGGAATTTTCCATTTTGATCACGTGGAAAGAAGGAAAAGACATATCAGCGACACTACCTGGCTTCAGTGAGAAAAAGAAAAAAGGAAAGATGTATAATATCTCTTACTACTTGGCCGACGGACATTTGAACGTGAGGCATTTGGACGTGAGACATTTGGCCAAGAGACATTTCACCGAAAAAGTACAAGCAAAAATAGTAACAAGCAATACTTTAAGTATTTTAATTAGCAATTATTATAAGATAGAACAGGACTAATAATTACCACTGAATTTTAAGTGATTTAATTACTAAATCTAAATTTAAACTTAAAAGTTCTCTTATTTTAATATTTGTTTATTGAAATTAATATTTTCAAAAACATTTGAGTTGATTTGGATGAAAAAAGGAGCAGCTAATTATTTAAATTCCTATTTAACAGAATGATAAAAGCTCAGCCATCCTTTTAAGATAATGATCATTAAAAGCGAAATTGAAAGATATTTCATATCGTAAAAGCTTAAGTAGTAAAATATGCTTTTCTCAAAATACTTATCATTTTAAAATAATATTTGAAGTAAAATATAATCTATACAGAATAGATTTTAAAAAACGCCTGCCAAAAATAAAACGAAAAATTATAAATTAATGCAGTAAATAAATATAAATATATCTAGCATATTACGAAGACTGTGGCATATATGTAAGTAGGCCACTACATTTTCGGCTAAATATCCATACGGTTAAATGTCCATCAGCCAAATATCCGTCGGCCAAATGTCCGTCGGCCAAATGTCCGTCGACCAAATATCCGGCGGTCAAATGTCCTGCGGCCAAATATCCGTCAGCCAAATGTCCGTCGAACAAATCTCCGGCGGCCAAATGTCCGTCGGCCAAATGTCCATCGGCAAAATATTTCCGGCGGCCAAATGTCCGTCGACCAAATACCCGGCGGCCAAATGTCCGGCGGCCAAATGTCCGGCGGCCAAATATCCGTCGGCCAAATGTCCGTCGACCAAATGTCCGTCGACCAAATGTCCGTCGGCCAAATGTCCGTCGGCCAAATATCTGTCGGCCCAGACGTCATGAGTTCAAGCGCCTTACGAGGCTGGCATCCCGCTCTCACCCCTTCACTGTCGAAACTCCTAAATGTAGCCGTCTCTTCTACTCCAATAGCTTCATGTCTCGCACCTCTCGCCTGTGGAACTCCCTTCCCTATTCCAGTTTCCCTGAGAGCTATAATCTCCAGCTATTCAAATGTAATGTCAATCGACATTGCCAGTTGCCTTGATCTTTCCACTATTCTTCTCCTCATCCTTTCCTCTATCACTCCTATCTGATCTTGCTCCAAATTTTCTGTAACCCCTTGCGTCCTAGTGGCTTCTCACCTTGCTTAGGGTGAAATGCTTAAAAAAAAGATGTTGATCAGTAGCTGGTAAGGTGCATTATTCAACTAGAATTGTCTTACAACATTTCAATAATGATACTTTATAAGTATCTTACGGCTATACAAGTTTGTTACAACTCGTAATGGTGCATGACTAAAGTAAATCGCTTAATTCTACATCAAAATGAGCCTATAAACATGCAAGAGAATTCGTGTTAAATCTGGAAGGAAGCGCTAAATTAGACACAACTGCCACAAAAACAACAAGAAAAATGAAAGACGAAGCTAAAAGGCTAGACCAAAAAAGCAATAAAAAAAAGCTGGAACCAAATTATTCTACATAGCAAATTTCTTCTCCGAAGCAAATATACTGATGTAGATCAATTCGCAACCAACCAGGGGCAAAGGAGTTCATGACTTCAGGGTGAGAATGAATGTATTATTCTTCCTGCACACGAACAGAGCCTGCTTACACGCAGCCACTAAACTAATATATTGCATAATAGTACTGACCCAAAATGTAGTTTCTCTGACCAATATATCGAAATTATGGGCAACCTTATCTCAGAATTCTTAATACTAATACCCAATGAGTAAAAAAAAAACAAACCGTCATGACGGGCCAATATCTGCATCTGGAAATCTGTCATCACTACTGGATAAAAACAGCTGCAACCTTCTTTGAACATCATACTGAATCTATAATTGTGGAAGCAGATGCTGCCCGAAGGATCTTCTCCATTTTCCACCTATGTACAGAATCGAAGAGAAATCTACACAAATTAAACGACTGTCGATTCTTTGCCCTGACGAACTTAATACTCAGCCGAACAGTTAGGATTGGTCCAACGGTTGATTTATTTTTTTCAAAAGCCATTTTGATTTCACTGCACATCTATACATACAAGATTATTCTCGTGTATAAAATCTTCGAGAAAGATTCCATATCCTCACTGACACGACACTGAGCATTCATAATCCGACCAATAATCAGGACGGTAGGATTTGGGACTAGTTTGACAAGAGAGGAGTGGGATTGATTGAAATGTGTCATCTTTTCTAGAAGTTAGTGTGTCTATTTGGGGATTTAACCAAAGATTTGGTATTTTTCTATAGCATCATCATGGCAGTTACTCTCTCAATGGAAGACGCCCTATGCCAAAAGAATCGTTTCCGTTAGCGCACAGCCTTATGTACAGAATAGAAGACGTTAGACAGATCTACAAAAAGTAGGCCGACCAGTAGATTCTTTGCCATGACGCCCTCAATAATCCATCAGTCAAGATTTGTCCAACGGTTGATTTATTTTTTGAAAGCCATTTTTGATTTCACTCTACTACGTATACAAGATTGTTTTCCCGTATAAAGTCTTCGAGAAAGATCCCATTTCTGTTGATGGACGTATAGTATGCAAATTTGTGTAGCTTCTTGACACCAACCTGAGGTAACAATAAGGACTCAGAATACAGGTCCATTGAACAATACATTGACTGAAACTATGGATCACCTTATCTCTGAATGTTCAATACTCACACCCAATGAGTACAAAATCCGTCATCACCGGGTAGATCGGTGCCTACACCGGGGGTTCTACGAGATAAAACAGCAGCAAACGGGGGGAAAATCATCCTGAATCTGTAGTTGAGGGAGCAGATGCTACTGTCCTTTGGGATTTTTCCATCGACAAAAATTGAATAATCCAAGCAAATCAACCAGACATTATTATCATAAACAGAACTAAATGCATACATATTGATATGAGCGTACCAAATGATAAAAAAAATCTATGCAATTACAAAAGCCCGGAAATAGAAAAAAAAAGTGGCACTTAAAATTTAAAGCCGTTCTTGTTGTGGTTGGAGCTTTGGGTCTGATAAAGAAAGGAACTCAAGAATAAATCAACATGGTGCACCATCACCCCAGAAAATCCAACGAAATTGTTCTAACAGGCAACGCCCATGTCCTGTAAAGTGCCTTGTCCCTTTAATTTTTGGTTTGTTAATAGCTGTCTTTTATTTAATTAAGTGAAAACAATAAAAAATCCTATCCTTAGCTTGCCCGTTTCTTATAACTGGTATATGATTATAAAACAAATGCAGGTGGAAATATTTTGTATAATAATAATAATAATAATAATAATAATAATAATAATAATAACGCTATACACATAAACACTATCTCATAAACATGGCCATTCTGTTTGACAAAAACATCTCGTCAAAAGAATTTGTCAAACTTTTAAATTATAAGGAACTACAAATAGAAGCTGCAAGAACGTGACATTTAAGAACAGCAGTTATGCCAATGATAATAGGAGCACTGGAACTGATTAAAAAGAATACAGACACGCGCAGTAAGAAAATCCCTAGAAATCCTTTATTATCTGACCATACTCATGAGCATACTTCACTGGTGAAATAATAATAATAATAATAATAATAATAATAGTAAAAGTAAGACATGAAATATAGCCATAGCAACATAACACTACCTGCCATAGATCTTCCTGCAGATTTGGTAGGTAGTGGGACATTAGCAGAAATCGAAATAATAATAATAATAATAATAATAATAATAATAGACTTCAAAAATATAATTGCTATAGACATGACAATCTCGTCTGATAAAAATATCTTAGCAAAGTTATTTGAAACTAACCGTCATGCCACATATACAGAGTCGATTCATTCCCCTTCGTATTCCATTGGTAAGGAGGAAGTTCTACTCAGACATAGTCAGCTATGAACTTTTTCACCCACCCTCGCATTACTATTCATTGGTCGCTCTAGATTACGAGTTTTAATTAAATTCTTTTTTCTTTTACATTTTAAGAAATCCTGAGAAATAATAATAATAATAATAATAATAATAATAATAATAATAATAAGACCGTGAAATAGAAATCTCGAATATGTGGCAGATGAGAACATCAACAATCCCTGTTGTATTTGGAGCCCTAGGACTGGTTGGAAATGATTCCAGTAGACTAATTGAAGGGATTCCTGGAAGTCCATGCCTCACGGAGATACAAAAACTTGTTCTGACAAGTACAGCCCACACTTTACGAAGGGCTTTATCTATGTAATTTTTTTTTTTTTTTTTTTTTTGGTGAGTGAAAGTGTCATGATGCCATTTCTAAACTTAGGTCCCTGGGCGGGACCCGGAAAGAAATGTGTAAACGCCAGTAATCAAAGATAATAATAATAATAATAATAATAATAATAATAATAGTAGTAGTAGTAGTAGTAGTAAAACCTGAAATATAGCCATAACAACATACCACTACCTGACATACTTCGCTTGCCTCTTCGTTATAAATTGCTATATGATTATAAAACAAATGCAGGTCAAAAAGAAATTTTTAAAGTAATAATAATACAGATGAATCAGAGATCTTCTCTTCTGAAAGTTTTTTAATACTCGTGGACGGATTCTACTCTAACTTGTTGATGGTAGCATTCTCTTCACTGTTTAAAAGTATCATAATCAACAATTCATGGTCGTCTATAAGTGGAATTTATTTCAAAAGACCATCCACCACAGTATGTCTCTCTTCTTCGAGTTATATTCAAAAATTGTATACAAGTATAAGAATATAAAATATGTCCAAAAAAAAAAAAACAAAAAAAAACATTATTATTCTTTGTACAAACGTCGCTTGTATTGAGAAAAACGGTTGTACTGGTAATCAACGCGTCAAAACGAATGAAACGCGGCCATTATGAATGCCATTCAACTGAAACGTGAGTTATATGATAATGGTCTTTCTCTTCTTGAATTTTTTTTCCGTTTCTTGATTACTTAATAAAAGGAGTTAATTAGATAGTTTGGTATAATTCTAATGGAACTCTCATGTCGTTCTGTTCATAACCCCTCCTTCGCAAACCAGGGGCGGTACGTTAGTAGTTTGCATGTGTATATATCTTCATGAGTCGAAAGATTGGTGAATTCTGGATATTTTTTTCCAGAATGTGCACCTTAAGATGTTCGTTTAAATTGCAGTCGTTTGTAATAAAATAGTCCCCAAGTTCAATTGATATTCCATTGATTGTGTTTGTTATTAGGGCCTAGCTGTCCTTCCTCGCTTTTAGAGGTTTCTCATTTTCTTTTTTTTTCTTTTTTTTTTTCGCCTTTCCTTCCCTCTCTTTCTCTTTCTGCTTTTTCTGTCATCCTCTTTTTGCATGCATCCTCTTTTTTCTGTATTTTCCTTCTTCTCTTTAGGTCTTTTCTCCTTTTCTTTCTCGCTCTTTTTGTCTCTCCACTTTTCCTATCTCTCATTTCTCTCTATCTTAGCGTTGCGACTGCACGCTCCAAAAGTTTGTAGCCGTTATCAACAACGCATTTAAAAAGAAACATATTTCGATTCTCATTATATTTTTTCGTATCGAATGCTACCTGAATATATATATATATTTATATATATATACCTGAATATACATGTATGTATATATATATATATATATATATATATATATATATATATATATATATATATATATATATATATATATATTTATTGTTAAATATAACAGAGAATAAATGTCTGCTATGTTTGATCTTGAGCCGTTCTAAACTTCGTATGGTTGCTTTAATTTCGGGTGAAAATAAAGACAGAAATATTCCAACATTTAGATATTTTTTTCTTTAAGCTGTTCCTTAATCTAAGCTTCCTATTTTCTTCAGAGCAGTTGTACGGACATTTAAACAAAGATATTCACCATCGAAGATAATATTTTGTCATATTGACATAGAAGATTGCTATGCGATAATGACGGTGACGGAATAGCAGACGCAGGTCGTAAATTCATGATGCGGTACTATGACGTCAAATCACGCGAGAGACCGAAATATTAACTAGAGAACCATATGTCTAGATGCATAGTAATGTGTTGTGACTATTTTTGAGATGGAATTTTGTTGAGTGTAAATTGTTTTGTTCTGCAACCACTGTATTTCTTTTTTAACATGTTTTTTTCTGGCAGGACACATAGTGGTTGCTTCATCGCGACAATGCAACTGCATATATATATATATATATATATATATATATATATATATATATATATATATTTATGTTTCTGTATATATCTATCCAACAGTTTGTTCTTATCTATCTATCTGTATATATATATATATATATATATATATATATATATATATATATATATACACGTCACAGTTTGTTTATACTGTTTGTTCTTATCTACGTATATATATATATATATATATATATATATATATATAGTTATGAATAAATATGAAATATGAACAAACTGAGATATATAAACAGAGACATATATATATATATATATATATGTATGTATATATGTATATATATATATATATATATATATATATATATATATATATATATACGTAGATAAGAACAAACAGTATAAACAAACTGTGACGTGTATATATATATATATATATATATATATATATATATATATATATACAGATAGATAGATAAGAACAAACTGTTGGATAGATATATACAGAAACATAAATATATATATATATATATATATATATATATAGAGAGAGAGAGAGAGAGAGAGACGCACGTGGCCGAGTGGTTAGAATGCCTCCTCTTTTTTCCTTTGTTTCCTTCCTCTGTTTCTCTGTTTCCTTCCTCTCTTTCTTCCTTTTTCTCCTTTTCTTTCTTTCTTTCTTTCTTTCTTTCTTTCTTTCTTTCTTTCTTCTAGTCCTCTCTCTCTTTCCGTCCTTTCTATTCTTTCTATCACTTTTCTTCTCTCTGCATCTCGTCTCTTGCTCTTTAACACCAACTGCCTTCGACTCGCCGCCCTACCCACCCACTCGCTGACCTACCCACCAGCTTACCTACCCACAATCTCCTCTCACAGAAGAAATTCTTACGCCCTCACCACTCTCTTCGTAACCACTATTCGCCTAGACCCACGGGACACAATTTTTGGCAATGTGTCATTTCCTCTTCGTTCTCGCATTTCCTTGGTTACACGTAAAAAAATCGCCCAATATTTACTTCTGATAATCTTTTTTTTTTTTAATTCAATTTACCGTCAGTCGATATTTTCGTATTTTTTTTACCTCACTTTTCAAACTTTAGTCTTCCCTTCTTTCTCTCTAACAGATTTTGACCTCATTTGCAAATTTCGATTACGAATGCATGCACACACATATACAGACATATATATATATATATATATATATATATATATATATATATATATATATATATATATAGAGAGAGAGAGAGAGAGAGAGAGAGAGAGAGAGAGAATTCCATAATGGATAATTTTTCACGTTCTAATGAACTCTCAGCACATTGTCAACCGTTTTGCATTTAAAAGCATAATGAAAAAATTACAGTAATGGATAACAACGCACAACTTTGTATAAACACTTATATTAATGAGTAACATATAGTTTTGTACCACTTGCAACCCTGAAAGTGATCTTGGAAAAGATCGAAAGTACTTGGGAAATGAAAATAAAAGAAATTTAAACAGCTATAGCACATTTCTCTCAGTCTTTAACATCAATACATGGTAGGTTATTAAATGAGTATGAGACATACATAAAAGAGAATTTCCAGTCTAAATGCACACACACACACACACACACACATATATATATATATATATATATATATATGAAGAAATATACTCTTAAGGCGTGCTATATTTATGTGATGAAGTGCCCAATATCAGAAATAGAGCGTATGTAAATATAAAAGTGAACATTGAAGTCAACACTTAGAGGCGACAGTCTGTTTCATGCTAGACGCAATCATGATGGCTGTCGCCTCTAAGTGTTAACTTCAATGTTCATATATATATATATATATATATATATATATATATATATTTGGTTGCATTGATGTGGGTTTGTGACCCTGGGTTTCGCGCTTTTGCGATTGTCTGACGATCGCAAAAGCGTGAAACCCAGGGTCACAAACTCACATCAATCCAACCAAATATGTTAGCTCTATCTCTGATATTGAGCGCTTTCTAATAAGTACTGCGCATAAAATATATAAATAATTATATATATATATATTTATTTATATTTATATACACACACTTTTCATACATACATACATATATATATATATATATATATATATATATATATATATATATATATATATATATATATATATATATATCTTCTGTATTTTTGCAAAAATCCCTCTTTTATACAAGTTTCTTTAAACCCGATTGACAAGTTACTGTGACTAAGCTTTTTATTCATTTTTTTTCAAATATTCGTGAAGTATTTTATTTTTCTAGCCACAAGTGTGTAAAAAGTGCACAAATGTTCGATATATCCAGGCGCTTTCGTCTATTCTATCAGCTATTACCATTTTAAAAAAAAATGAATATGTAGATTTTTACATATTTTACAACTGACAATTGTCACTTGTTTTTCAGATGAAGATCAGCTCTTCATTTGTTAGGTTTTTAACGTTTTTCATACGGAATTTTATTATTTTTTTTACCCGAGATAACCCTCTGTTATAGGCCCGTAAGTGATTCTTAAGGCCGTGTTTATTATTAGGACCTCTCGTACTTACGTGGGAAACATAAAGTTTGTCTTAATTACCTATGCTGTCCCTGTGCACAATCTTGTGATGTTTGTGTTCCGCAGCAGACGTACAAACCCTGTCACAAACGCGCCCAATTTACCTGCCAGTCTTTCTGGTAGGGTTGCATTCACAGGAATTTACATCTGCCCTTTCTGGTGTGATCTCACGTGATTGGGTAAACCAGCCGGCGAAAGTATGCTGGTTCCGTCATATATCTGGGACGGATTCTATATCATTCTTCCTAATTTTGTGTTGGACTGCTCAATTCTTTTCTGCTCAAAATTCTTGCAGCATTCCCAGAACAACCTTCTCCAGGCACATCTATCGTCAGCAACAGTTTCCCCGTCTTTAACGCTAAGAGTCTTTACGTATATATATACATTTTTGATACGTTTTTGGGTCTCATGAGCTAGTCATTAACCAGCGCATCATAAAATCTCTTTTCGCTAATAATGCCATCTTCCATATGTGTCTGATGATCTGCCTAGAACATTTGATTATGTACCACTTCAAATAAAATGTTTAGGAAGGAAACCCAACATATTGTTTATTTTTATTTGTTTTACGGTATAGCAACATCAGTGGGATATTTAATGCCGACAACATTTTTTATAGCTGTATTGCTGGTAATATTTTTTCTTCAAAAAATTGCTGGTAATATTTTTTTCAGAAATGTATAGATGATAATATCTTTTTTCTTCAAAAATGTTTGTTGGTAATAGTTTTTTTAAAAATTTATTGATGGTAATTTTTTTTAATGTATTGCTGCTAATATTTTTTTTCGAAAATGTATTACTGGTGATATGTTTTCAAAAAATATATTGCTGGTAATATTTTTTTCAAAAATGCATGGCTAGTAATATTGTATTGCAGTGAATAATTGACCCCAGTTTGGGGGTTAACTATTTTCCCATAACTGTGATCCTAACAGGTGCTACCACTCCGGGTCAGGGTGGACCTGGGAACACCAGCAATTAAGAGGTGGTTCCACGCTCTTCAAAACCTCCTGATCAGAGGCCTTGCTGTTGGACGTAGTTTATCGTCTTACACTGGATGCGGATGTAGTTTATCGTCAAACCCAGGACGTCGACCATTATTGGAAAGAGCGATAAAAGTTACTGGACTTGAGAAACCTATTTTCCAGAAACTTTGTTTTAAGACAAAGATTTTATAAATTTCAGACGAAAGCAATACTGGCTGATCCGTCATTGAAAGCCAAATGTTTTCTTGTAGGGAATCACTTATCACTACGACTACCATATATAATGATATATAAAATACTGGATACGTCATTTTTTCAAGAATCTACATTTAATTACCGATACTAAATTACAAAGTGAGGTTAATGGAATTATTTTGTTACTTCTACGCTTCTTTTATTAAGTGCCATATCTCTTCAAGATGTACACGATCATTGCTCTCTTATGATCTATGTTTTCCTATGACTTTTGGGGAAAGATCGAGGAATGATTTCCCATCGCCTTCCCCAAGGCTTTTAATTGGAATTATTTTTTGTTCTCGTAGACTGGCTGCCAACCAAGGCTAAAGAACCGATCCTACCTTGAAATTTCACCCGTAGTAGTAGTGGCTCAATGGGGGAATGAAAGGCTTAGAAAATTTAATGACAAGAACTGAACGAAAAACATTCGGCACCAATCGAACAGACCCCGAAATTTCAGCTATAATGAGGGATGGATATTCTGCAACGAGGCTCTTTTCACTGAACGTCTTTTGGGGCACAAGTTCACCCTAGATCTCAAGTCGAACTCCTATATCCGATTTATTGCTAAGACTGCATGAGAAAAAATCGCTTCATTATAGCGCACAGGTACGTACCAAACTGCCACTTTAAGAAAGACCCAGATTAGACCAAGAGTAGAGTATGCTGTCTCTATTTGCCTATTTTATAGAGTTCAAGAAGCTATACACGGCTTTGTTGGTGATTAATTATTTGCCAACCTACAAGCTTTTCCTATAGACGAAACTTCGCGAACCTCTGGCTCCCTTATCTATATTTCCATGGCCAGTGTTCCGATGAGCTACGTTCCTTAGTCTCACCAGCCCTGACCTGTGCAACCGAGACCCGCCATAATACACACAAAAGGATGTATCGTGTATTTCCTTCGTATTCCATTAGTAAGGAGTAAGTTCCATCCGGACAGCTTTTTCCAAACAACTATAGTTTCGTGTTACAGGCTCCCGGCAGGATGTTTTTCCAATCAATTCAATCTAGACCTCTTCAAGTCTAGGGCTAATATTTAACGTTTCTGCATATCAAGAACTTCACCTGTTGCATTTTCTTACGATCATACGTCATCACACAGTAATACTCTATCTTGAGTGGCTGTTGGGCCCTGTATTGAGCCTGAAACCGTCTCCTATAAATTGCGGCGATCAAGTCGACCGTTCGTACAAATCGACCGCAAGATTCTGAGTTAGGCCTGTATCTACCGTATAGGTCGACCATTAAGCATACAGTAGGGCTGCCTGGGTGTGAGCTGTTGGACGTGATGTGTGCTGTCGCATGAGTAGAAAACTGAATTTGTCTTAGTATTTTACTATTTTAGATTAATTTATGTGTTAATAGACGAAATACGGGTGTCCATAAAGTTCGTGTGCACATTTAAAAATTTATAACTTTATTTGTATTTGCTATAGAAATATTCTGTAAAAAATGTTATAAAGTTTAATGTACCTAGTTTTAACTATAGCTAAAATAACTACTGTGATTTCAGGTGTTACTGTAAATCAGTTGGCAAATGTTTTCCGTGAACGGCAAAATCGTATTACCCTTTGTATTGCTAATGATGGAGGACATGTGGAAACTTAAATAAAATTTCAATAAAACCTTTAAATATATATATATATATATATATATATATATATATATAATGTAAATATAAAAGTGAACATAGAACATGTGGCCTGACGATTGCATATAGCATGAAACAGACTGTCGCCTCTAAGTGTTGACTTCTATGTTCACTTTTATATTTACACACGCTCTATCTCTGATATTGAGCACTTTATTCCATAAATATAGCACACCTTAAGACTATATTTCTTTATATATATATATATATATATATATATATATATATATATATATATATATATACCCAAACCTTAATATGCCCGTTAAAGTAACGCGAATTAACAGCGTCTAAGAATTTGAATGAAACCTGTTCTCGTGGAATGTAATTTATTTGGGTTGCTGTAGCTTCTTCCTTTAATGTCGGTTTTCACCCTTACCCATCTATATCTAGAGACAAGACGCGTTAGGCTTAAGCAACGTCTAGCTGACACACAATGGGGTTAAGAATAAGGAATTGAAATGGTACACCTAACCCACTCATATCTTATCGTCTCTCCCACCTTAATTTCTCACTTCGTTAATTTTACATATGCTTAATGAGGTCCATCAAAAACGTGTGAATTTCTTTTCATTTTTCATTTCAACCTTTGGAAGTAAAGTCTGATGATCCAGAGCCCTGTTAAAGGGGTTGTGGTGAAATAAATTATTGCCTGGAACCTTAAAGTGGTCTGTTTTTATTAAAATCCTTTTTACAAATTATTTCTATCGCAAATACAAATAAAGTTATAATTTTTTTAAAATGCACACGAACTTTATGGACACACTGTATGTTCACCAAATAAAGGTTTTAGTGGATATTTGTGCCAGCCTGCTGGACTTACAGTTAATGGTGTACAGTAATTGTTATGTGTACTGTTCCACTTGTTTAAAAACTCACTGGTCAAAGTTTGCATTTTATAGCCGCCATATAAGACGATCCCTATATTTTTATTGTTTATATACAAAATATTCAATTCTGTACAATAGTTTCAGTTATCTCCCTTTTAGTAACTGAACTCTCCAAGTCTTTGTTCACCTCTACTGTGGCCATGTATTGAACTCTCAAACCTCAAGTCATTGGATTACTTCAAACAAAGCCTTTATCCAACAGGTTCGAAATTCTAATCATTTGAAATAAGCATGGGCAAGACAAATACGAGGACAACAGTCCGAACATTGTCAATAATGTAAATGTTGGTGCAAAAATAATGTCGTTTTTTCACATATGCTACTATGTGAGAAAACGACATTATTTTTGCACAAACCTAATAATTAAGATATTAGGTTGGTGCAAAAATAATGACGTAATAATGTAGTTTTTTGACGTATTTTTTAACGTCAAAAAACGACATTATTACCTCGTTATTTTTGCACCAACCTAATAACTCATCTCAGATATATAGACTTTTTATATGCATTTCATAGCAAACAACCGACAACACATAATGGTACCGTATGTTATATTATTCCGCTTTTGTTTTTTTGTTTACTTATTTATTTTGCAAGACATACTGATTTTGATAACTTAATATAATTTCAACATCAATAATGCATAATGAATCCCGATTATTTCTATAGTGTAAGCACAACTTTTCACCGACCGGACAAATATGTTAATATAGCAAATATGTCCACCAAACACAAGTTTTAGTGAGATATATTTGTGTCAGCCTGTTGGAATTACGGTAAGTGGGGTACAGTATTTGTTAGGAATGCTTTCCCACTTGTTTACAGCACGGTGGTAACGGTTTACATTTTATAACCGCCACATAAGTCAAAACCCTAATTTTGGAAATGATTTTCGGATTGAATAATCGACTTGTACGCCTTAATTTTCGGTAATATGGAGAAATATTCTGGTCAGTTAGAAGCACTGCACAAATAACGCACAGAAAAGCGTTCATCCTTATTCGTAAAAGCCTATCAATGTTGCACGACATTTTAAAAAAAAAATCTGCAAAATATTTAATTATTTTTTTTAGAACTTTAACGTTGTACATCCGTGTATATTCGGCGTTTCTTGATCTAAAATTGTAACCGCCATTTGTTGCATTTCTTCTGCCTCCATACAATTGCAATATAGGCCATAATTTTAGGACCGGCCTCTGAATTTAAGAATTAATAAGTTTCATTCTTTCTTTGGTTTAATTAAATCCTATGAAGCCATAATTCTGAAATATTTAACCCATCAGTGCACAGCAGCCATATTTTATTAGAGAGGGTTACCTCATTTTCAAAATTCACTAACCGGATGTAAGATAAGTAATACAGGAAGAAACTATGTTGATGAAAATTTCAATCTTTCACGGGTTTTTCTTCGTTTAGAGTTGTTGGTTCACTAACTTTTCTTGTTCCTCTTGCATTTGATATGTCCTGTAGGTGTTAAACTCTACAAGTCCTTCTTCCTCATTCTGTGTCCATGAAATTTCAGCTCTCTTTCTTATTAACTGTGTTAAAAAAAGTTTCTTTTAAATATCAACAGAGAAATAATAAAAAAAAACAGGACGATCACGGCTTTTCCAAGAACCCTTTTTTATTATCTGTAAATTGATATTTTTGAGAAGGTTGATTGATTTCCCATTACGTACTCAACATGTCATTGTATAATGTTCCTTCGATGATGTCTAAGGACATTAAATATGTAAACAGAGACCGCAGAAAATTGTAAAACCAGTTTCCATTGGCTGAAATTCGAAATGACTCTAACCTATAAATAAACCCGGACGAAATTTGCAACAGTGGCCGGGAAGCTGACTGGGAGTGGACCACACCTGATTAGGTCATCTAGGAGAGGAGATCTGATGCTTTAGGGGCCCGAAAGCACCAATGGCAGAAGAAATAAACACCGCTGAAGCTTTTCGGAGCACCGAAAATGTATTTGAGATATATGTCTGTACGACTGAAGGAAAAAGCCCCAAACTCATTAAACTTAAACCGATGGTGATTCTCTAAGCGTAGCTTAGATGTGGTACAAAGACAAAAGTACGGGGCACCTAGTGCAGATCAAACTCACTACTCTGTGGTAAGCGTTCTAGCAAGACAAGCTTGTTAACCATTACACTAGAGAAACCAATGTGTTCAGCTGTCAGAATTTTATTTTTTAAATAA
Organism: Acanthosepion lycidas; assembly: GCA_963932145.1. Classification (NCBI taxonomy): domain Eukaryota; kingdom Metazoa; phylum Mollusca; class Cephalopoda; order Sepiida; family Sepiidae; genus Acanthosepion; species Acanthosepion lycidas. The sequence goes on from OZ010584.1 coordinate 26,489,155, forward strand.
AACAGTTAAACAGAGCTTGTAAATTGAATAAAACTTGATTTGTTTGAATAAAGTTTTGCTGCATTTACACACACACACACACACACCACACACACACACACACACACATATATATATATATATATATATATATATATATAAATTTCTCAGAATTAACCTGTAGAAAAGCCCGGTGAATTAGACTTATAGTCCTTTATCCTATTGTTATATATATATATATATATATATATATATATATATATATATATATATATATAGGACAAAAGACTTTAAGTCTAATTTCCCGAACTAGAAGTGTTTTCTCTTCTTGAAGCGTTTTATCATATATGCAATAATAATAATAATAATAAAATTAACCGATTACTGAATAAAATGGATTTGTCTGTCGCCCGGTTCACACTCCTTCCCAGTCTTTTGAACAGGAATATGATTTTATCCTTTGTCCTTTGTTTTGGGTTAAATACTGTTAAGTTATGGCGTTCTGAACTCAAGTGGCGATGACGTGTCCTTTTGTATATCTACCACAACCGATGCTTACATAAAGATGTCCCTAAATCAACATGCGGACAACCACCAAACTTAAATAATGCGTAACACGCGCACGTACACACACACACACACACACACACACACACACACTATATATATATATATATATATATATATATATATATATATATATATAGATAGATAGATAGATAGATAATATTAGTGGTAAATATACATATATATGCAAAATCCACAGGTGCATATATACACATGTATATTTTAGAATAAAAAAAAAAATTTCCGAGAGGATAAAATCCAGGTAGAACTCAATGTCCAGGACAGAGTAAGGATATAATAAAAAGGCTTAAACACTAATATTCCATGGTCATAATTTATTCCATTGGATTCGTAAATACGATCCAATTCATCAGACCTACAAATTCAAAAAGAAAACTGAAAATTGAATTTGTAGGTCTGATGAATTGGATCGTATTTACGATTCCAATGGAATAAATTATGACCATGGAATATTAGTGTTTAAGCCTTTTTATTATATATATATATATATATATATATATATATATATATATATATATATATATATATATTATCCTCCGAAGTCCATAGAGAGAAACTAGAATTATGATACACTTACATACATAAACAATAGTTGCATTTTTTCGATAGGGCTTGGAATACGTTATTTTGCGAACTTAGAAAAAGACGCGTTATCCTTTCTTCAGATTATAACGCCATAACTTATACGAACGCTGTTTATCAAGCCAAATTCATGTGAAGCCTGCTTAACCAGTAAAAAAATCAAACAATACAAAAATAAAAATACCAGAATTTCTTTCTTTCTCCAAGTCTCATTCTTTGATTAATTTATGAACGTTTATTTATTTATCCTTTCATTTCGGATTTTGATCACAATTCATATATATATATATATATATATATATATATATATATATATATATATATATATATATATGACTCGCTAGAACAATTACGACTTGGTGAGTTCGATCCTCACTGGGTGCCCCCTAATTTCGGCCTTGTGCCACATCTAAGCTACGCTTGGAAGATCACCTGGGCACCTCGACGTGGTGTAATGGTTAGAAAGCTTGTCTTGCTAGATCAATTACGACTGAGTAGTGAGTTCGATCCTCACTGGGTGCCCCATACTTACGGCCTTGTGCCACATCTAAGCCGGGCTTAGAAAATGACTATTAGGGTGCCTAGAGGCGGCGTAATGGTTAGCAAGCTTGTCTTGCTAGAACAATTACGACTGAATAGTGAATTCGATCCTCACTGGGCGTCCCATACTTTCGGCCTTGTGCAACATCTAAGCTACGCTTGGAAAATCACTATATATATATATATATATATATATATATAGATAGATAGATAGATAGATAGATAGATAGATCGTAAATCCCCAGAACAATACTGTGGATAAGACAAATTGGTATCAAGATGACAAATGGAAAAAAACAGCTTAGTTTTTACCGACGCGTTTGGTCTTCCGACTTTATTAAGGCAAACAATGAAAGCGAAATGTTTTTGTTGTCATAGTTACATTAGCTTCAAAATTTTAAAAAAGGGAGACGCTCTGTATAAGCCTCTTTCTGGATAATGGTAAATTCTTTTTTTTACTGAGAATTTTTTTTGTTTGTTTTTTTTTTCTACTAATATGATATTTTTATCATATGTAATTTATATGCGCTGTTGTAATAAATACATTGAGCTAATTTTGTGGATCATTTATAATATTTTATATTATTAGGATTCAGTCAGTTATGTCCGTGATATACACTTAGGCAATCATGTATCTTTCGATACATGATTGACGAGACAGATTTATTTTCCCGCAGTAGGTCGGCATTTCCTTCTGCGTAGACTAGTTGCCATCCAAGGCTACAGAACCCAGTCTGTCCTGCTATTTACCTATAGCTGGGGGCAGAAGGGGAGGATTTATATATTTCCCAAGGGTATTAGCATGTAAGTGAATGTAATAGATTTTTAATGGAATTCGAACTCGCCTCTCCGAGTCCTCAACCCGAGCTGCTATCCATTACTCCATCATTTGGATTATTTACCAACGGATTATTTTACAAGTCGGAGACACCAAAATCATATAAGTAGAAAAATTTTAATATCTGGGAAGTGTTTTAATAAAGGACAGAAAGTGTGACATTGAAATCCGAAGGCGCATTTGGACAGCGAAAGATGCCTTCCAAAAGCTAAGCAAAGTATTAAGAAACAGGGAAATTTAAATATCTGGGAAGTGTTTTAACAAAAGACGGAAAGTGTGACACTGAAATCCTAAGGCCATTGGGGTAGCCAATTATGCATTCCAAAAGCTGAGCAAAGTCGTTCGTGACAAAGATTTCTGTAGAGGCAAAAAAAAATAAAAAATAATATATATATATATATATATATATATATATATATATATATATATATATATATATATATATATTTATATATATATATATATATACTTAATTGTTATGTGATACTTGTGAGCAACGATGAAGTTTTAGAGAAATGAAAACAAAGGAAACAAAAGAAACTTATGCTTAACATCAGAAAGGGACTGACATTTCTAGGGCATATAATGCGGAAAGAGGGCTTGGAAAATCTGATACTCACAGGGCAGATGAAAGGCAAGCGAGACAGAGGAAAACAACGCATAACCTACTCAAAGAGTTTGAGTAAATGGATGGCGGAACAGGGTTTAGGAGAAATAATAGAAAGACAAAATTTATTAAGAGCTACAAAAGACAGGAAGTTGTGGAGAGCCATGATTGTCTACATCCCGAGGGGACACGGCAAGTAAAGAAGAACCTACCAACAGAGAGTAATTTGCTGGTGGTTTCTCTACGTTAGGCCGACTGTCTTGTTTAGTCGTCTGGTAAGCACGATATGAAATTTTCCAGACTGACGTCCGAGCAACATTGCCTGAGTCTCAAACTGTATTAACTACCGCAAATATTTACTTGTCATTGGTAACGTTGTTTAGGGAAAGTCTGATTCGGTAAATCCCATGAGCAGGAGCAGAAAGAGGGCCTTTTGTTTGTTTTTAATGACGAGTCACTTTTTAAAATCCCGTTTTTTGTTTTTTTGTTTTGTTTTTTTTTTTATTTTTTTTTTGGTGTTTTTTTTGTGACTATGTATCCAAGTTCTGGCTATAACGATAAATTACAATGAGGCCATTGATTAGGAGAATTTAGGTTTTGAGGAGTGTGGAACCATCTCTTCCCGTCCTGGGTAAGAAGACAAACTACATCCACGTCCTGCGTAAGACGATAAACTACATCCAACAGGAGGTTTTGAGGAGCGTGGAATTATCTCTTAATCGTTGTTGTTCATAGGTCCACCCAAGTGTGTTAGGGTTCTAGCTATGAGCAAATAGTAAACCTCCAAACAAAAATAAAATATAATGAAATTATAAAAATACATTTCTATAAAAAGATGACCAGCAATAGATTTTTATAGTAAAATGACCAACAATACAATTTTAAAGCAAAATGATCAGCAATATATTTTATCTGTAGTTGAAGGCATGCAACTGCGTTCAAAATATATTGAGTTGAAGCCATAATATTGCGTTCAAAATAGTTAGATTTCGGCATTAAATAAGCCACAAAGAGGTTGATAGGCCGCTAAACAAAATCAACCAACCAACACGAAAGAACTCTTTCATGACATCAATCGATACGATGTTCTACAATTTCTTTAAGAAATCAAACTGTAGTCCAAAATATTAGGTTGGTGCAAAAAATAATGTCGTTTTCTCACGTATGTTACTATGTGAGAAAACGACATTATTTTTGCACCAACCTAATATAATTTCAACAAAACTACAACATAAAACACACATATTACCGCCTCTAATAATCATGTCCAGACATATATATGTGTGTGTGTGTATGTGTGTGTGTGAAAAGTGTGTGTATATATATATATATATATATATATATATATATATATATATATATATATATATATATATATATATATATATGCAATATATTATTAATATATTATATGTGCGGTACTTATTGGAAAGCGCTCAATATCAGAGATAGAGCTAACATGTGAGGATCGCAAATGCGTGAAACCCAGGGTCACAAACTTACATCGATCCAACTAAATATACAGTGCTGTTCGATAAAAGTGACTCACCTGTTTTTTTACTTAAAATTTTTTTCGCCTATTGTTTTTGGGGTCAAACTAATTTTTAATCTTACTAATATAAAGACCCCTTCCCGACCAGCTTGTAAAAAAGTTTACTCAATCTAAGGTATTCTATTGATAATTATAATTTTGGATATAAATGAGATTTAGGGAAAAAATATCTGTGCTAAAAAAGTGACTCACTTATTTCCTGCAACTAGTAATCAATAGAAACATAACCGAACAGCTTTAAAAAAAGAATAATAGAGGAAATAATTTATTTATAATAGGTAATATAGTTCGAAATATTTAATAATCTATGGGTCCTCCTTTATTTTGAATAACCTTTTCAACCCTTTTTGGCATTGACTTGATTAGGTTCTGGCAAATCTCATCTCCAAGCATTGAATTCCATTCGGATATGAAATTCACAATCAAATCCTCTTTGTTGCTCAACTGCTTTCTCGAGAGCCTGTACTTTATAAAGCCCCATAAGTTTTCTATGGGGTTGAGGTGAGGAGATTGGGGCGGCCATGTCATAACATTCCCCTGCTTCTCATCAAAGTTTTCCTTCATCAATTTTGATTTCTGACAGGGAGCATTATCCTGCATAAAAAATGAGCTTGGTGGGGTCAATTTGCACCCTTTCAGCAGAAGGGAGCAGACAAGCCTCTAAAATTCTCTTGTACTGCTCGTTCCTGAGGGTTTTTTCAATAGGTTTTAAGAAACCAGTTCCATGAGAAGAAAAGCATCCCCAGAACATTATACTGACCGGATGCTTGACAGTACTTACCGCTAAATTCAAAGAGCTTTCAAAGCTTCTTCTGATTTTAGATCGTTTATCGTTTGAATTTAGCTCAACTTTCGTTTCATCGGAGAAGAGAACATTTACTAAAAAAATCAGGTGAGTCACTTTTATCGAACAGCACTATATATATATATATATATATATAAATACATATATATATATATATATATATATATATATATATCAATTCGCCGAAAGTAAGGCCGGAATGCCACTAGTACGCAAGGGATTACTGAGAGTGAAAATGAAAACTAGGTACAGGGGGGTGGGATTGAGGAAAGGATAAAAGATGAAGGAGGTTCAAAACGACAGAAGATTGCGATTGACGTTGCATTTAAATTTTTGGAAATTGTAGTTCTCAGGGAAGCAAGTATACGGGTGAAAGGTCAACTGTCACGAAAAGCGAGAACAGAAACTGTTGGAGTAGCGTGGCGGTTACATTCAACAGTAAAAAGGTGGGACCTAAATGCCAATCTAGTAGCACGCTTAAATTCATGTAGTCAGGGCACTAGGGGGAAAAGTCCGTCATAGCAGATGCCATGAAAATTATCTATAAAAAAGACAGAAGGAGAATGTAACTGAAATCTAGATGCCAAATCAGGATCGATTAAATGGCAGATCTTTCTTTGAGTTTTGCCAAGAACCTCGAGATTAATAGCAGGAACACCCAACCAGATATGGCAACATTATTCAATGCACGGACGAATGGTAGGTTTGTAAATGTGCAAGAAGGACTCTGACTTGAAAAACCTTCTGACACGTCACCATAAATCTGTTGTCCTTGCGGTAGATATAGCTGTTGATTCAATGTAATTGTTTCAATTCAAGTCAGTTTAAAACGTGAGGCCAAGAAAGGTGCAAGAAGGAGACGTTCTCTTGGAATCGAGTATCAACCATACTGATGGCGGCAGGGAAATTTCTCTTTAGTGGTTGAATGAGAGCAGTTTATTTTGGGAGGCATTAAAATTAACAAACCATTTCCAGCCCCAGTTAACGACTAATTGGAGGTCCTTTTCAATAGCACCGGCCAAGCTAACTTTTTATGCACAAAAGCTGTGCATCATCTACCATGTATTCAATTGCGAAATCAGAATGACATATATCATATATTTATTGCTTCAAAGTTCCCAAGAAAATTAAATTCGGCATTAAATGACCCATAAAGGTGTTGATATGCCGTCAAACAAAGAAAACAAATTAATTTATCAATGCTTCTTCAATTCACACGGATGCAGACATAGAAAATATTGTCAAGAGATAAGGGAGACTAAATAAAAATACTATGTGATGTTATTCTCCACTGCCTTCTTCGTATATGCAAGGTGTGTCTGAAAATTAATGTGTAGCTCCTCAAGTATAGGCCGGCAAGCAATGGGCAGAGAGCAACGAACCAAACTGAAGTTTCTGGTCCGGCTGGGGAAAACTCCGTCAGAAGCACCGGGCCTACTGCGGCAACTGTAAAGGAGATGAGACGATATCGCGCTCCCGGTGGATTTCGAGTGGCACAAGGGATTCAAAGAGGAGCGTGAACATGCGGAAGACGACACCAGGAGCGGGAGAGAACTTCAACGTGCAGGATGGATAATAGCCTGCCCAAATCTTAGGTCATAATCTTTACATGCGCGTCCTGTCGCAATTATATCGCCTTTTCCATGAAGAATGTTCAGACAATTTACATTCCTTAGTCGATCAAACCTTTACAGGGAAGAACCGTCATGCCACTTACACATTTCCAAAGGAAATTCCTCTCAGCTTCTTCCAGAGAACTTCTATTTTGTGATGCAGACATCGGAGAAGATGCTACCATGGCCGCTACAATATTAACCTCTTCAAGTTTAGGGTCGACCTTTACCAACATGTCTACCGGTATAGATATATCATCATAATCTAACCTCTTATTTCCAAACAACGACTTCATTCAGTAACTCTCTACCTTGATAGGCACTTGTGCTTTGTATTGGGTGAATACATAAGCTTGCAAACTACCATCACACTGTGATTTTTTCTTATACTAGAGAAGTAAGTTCGATGACTAACAGTTGGAGCTTTATGCCAGACTAAACTTAAACACGCATTATATAATATAACAGGCATATTATATATATATATATATATATATATATATATATATATATATATATATATATATATATATATATATATATATATATATATATAATATGCCTGTTATATTATATTATATATATATATATATATATAATATGCCTGTTATATTATATTTTTTATATATATATATATATATATATATATATATATATATATATATATATATATATATATATATATATATATATATATATATATATATATATATATATATAACAGGCATATTACTTGTTTGTTGGTGTATTTACCATTTCTACCAGTGCCTTATTTATGTTAGTACTAAATTCTTGGAAACAGGAAGAACTTCTATTACCGATTCCATGGCTAATCAGGCGACTCATTCACTTGTAAATCTTCTCTTCCGAGGCGAACCTTTATCAGTAAAGATATTTTTTAAGCTGCTCGAAATCAGAGAGACGAGTTCGAATCCCAATCGGGTTCGTTACTTTCATTTAAACGCAAATACCCTTCGGAAACGTTTGAATCCATTTTTTTTCATCCCCACCCCCACGACTATGGGTTGTGTTGTGCTGTGTAGAAAGACGATCGACCTTCACTAAACTGTCTTGGGTATGACGATAAACTACATCCGGCAGCAAGTCCTCTGATCGGGAGTTTTTTGAGGAGCGTGGAACCAACTCGTAATTGCTGTCGTTCCCAGATCCTCTTTGACAAGGTGTGTGCAGGGCAGCACCTGTTAGAGTCCCAGATATCGGCAAATAGTTAACCACCAAACTAGAGTCAAAACACTATGAAAGTATAAAAAAACAATTGTAAAAATGTCGGCAATACATTTTCATAGTAAAAAAAAAAAAAAAATACCGGCAATATGTTTTTGTTAAATGCCCCCAAGAAAATTAAATTTTGATATTTAATGACCGATAATGACACACATGTCGAACGCTCTCTCGTCTGGAGAGGAAGACAAACACGACCCCATGTATGCTGTGATCTAAGGGGAATTTTTGTCCAAGCCTACGGTCTCGGAATCGTCCCACATAAAAACTGGCCTTGTGTTAAAACCCTCCTTGTGGGTAGGATTGAGTAAATACCAGTCGCATTGGTGTCTTGTCCCAGGATCGCGACAAGGCAAGAATTCCGTCTTCGGGCGAAGGGTGACTTAGTCGGGGTTCTGTCTTCGAGTTGAGACTCGGCTGAGAAAAGCAGACAAGTTGGATTCTGTTAGAGACTCGGCTGAGAAAAAAACAGGAAAGTACTGTACTTGAGCCCGCTCTTGCGTGTAAATTTTGACCAGTGGCCCGGGTGGAAACGCTCGACTTCAATTAAGAGGTAGTTTCACGCTCTTCAAAACCTCCTGATCAGAGTCCTTGAAGTCGGATGTAGTTTATCGTCTTACCCGGGACGCGGATGTAGTTTATCGTTTTACCCGGGACGCGGATGTAGTTTATCGACATACTCAGGACGGGAAGTTTTCAGGGGAAAAAAAGAAACAGAAAAAGACACGTATTTAGTAAAAAAGTCCATAATGAAAAGTATGGGCTTGATGAATTTGATATTCTTTTTCATTATGCGCTGTGTCCCATCAGGACGTAGGCAATCGTGGTTCTCCACAATTTCCTCTCTTTCGGAGCTATTAATAAATTTTATATTTTTTTTTTCCTAAACCTTGTTCCGCCATCCATTTATTCTTACATCTTGCCTTCAATCTGTCCTGTGAGTATCAGATTTTCCAAACCTTCTTTCCTCGGCACTAGAAATATCAATTTTCTTTTCTTGAAGTATAAGTCTCCTTTTTCTTTCCATTTTGTCTAAAACTTCGTCGTTGCTCAAATGTTCAGCCCATGGTATTCTCAGCATCCTTCTGTAGAACCATATTTTTGTTGCACCCAGTCTCTTCATCTTTGAGGAGATTTTCCAGCATTCACTGCCATATCGGAGGACTGATATCACGTAACAGTTCAGTACTTTCTTCTTTGTTTCTGTTGCTTCAAGTCTCTTATTCATCTTTGTGCATTGTAGATTGTACAGCATTCACTGCCATATAGGATGACATATAAGATATATATGTGATATAATATAGATTTATCACATAACAGTTCAGTAATATTTTTCTTTGTTTCTAGGGAAGTCTTTTTTTTCTGTTACTTAATACTCTGCTTAGCTTTTGTGCCAAGAGGTAGGATCAAATAGAAAATAGCAAGTGATCGATCGATCTGATGAGTAAATGCATGTCAGAACATCGACTAGGAAGGAAACCTAGTCGACAAACAATGCTTCGTGCCACGAGTAACGGTAAGTTATGGAGAGTAATGACCGGCTCATACAGTCTGTCCCACAAAAAACATGAAATTTTAGACCTACTATATGATAAAAAAAATTAACATATAGAATAGCGGAAACGTCTGATGACACTAGAGTAAAAAAGCATCATACTTCTGAATAGAAATATTATGAGAACAGAATTTCAATCCGAAAATATCTTCATAAATAAATGTTTTTATTTTATTAAATTAACAAAATTGTTTAATTCTACTTGATACTACAGGGTGCCTCACAAAAAAAAGAAACTTAAAGTTTTTATATGATGAAAAAAGAATTAACATATGAGAAAAAAAATAACTACCGTAATTCTTCATGTATAATACGTCTTCGTCCATAATACGCATCCATAAAATTGTTCTGAAAGTGTGGGAAAATGCTTTTACTCATGTATAATACGCAGACTTTGTTTGGTAATCAAACCCTATAAATTGTATCTCTCCAATTTCATGACGACAAGCCTTTCCTATTCTTATTTAAAAATGGTTTTAAACATCGAATAATATTATTCGAATTTAGTTTTATGATAATTCTTATTTTAATTTATTGCAATTTTTTAAAGATTTTTTGTAGCTGTGCATAATACGCACCCCTGATTTTGCTTATTATTTTTGAGAAAAAAAAGTGTATTTTACATGGGGAATTACGGTATATGAATATACTAAAATAAATAAAATATAAATTGTTTAAGTATTTGTTGTTCCAGAATGTCGCACTTATTATATTTTCAACCCGTGGTGATCGTTCGCTTTTAGGAAGAACATCCAACTTGGAGACTGGAAAATGCCAAACCATTTTACCAGATTTCTTTAGTTTGAACATCGAATCAAACATTTGTTTTTTGGTTCCGTTTTAAGCTACTAAATTTCTATCCTTTGCTTTTGTTTCAAATAACAGTAACAAAAATTCCAACAATTAAATAAACTGTAACAAATTTCCTGGTTTTTGGTGGGGCGCCCTGTAGGAGAAGAGCTTTATTAAATGGGTTTCGATTTTGAGCCACTCTTTGAAGCATTTTTTACTATTTATATAGCCCTAAATTCTTCGGCTTTTTTAAAAAGAAAAAGTAGAGATTACGATTTCGTATGCTTGCGTTTTTCATTTATTAAGGCTCTATCGTCGTTTCCCCCTATAACCCACTTTCCTTTTGTGCACCCCCCACTTTTTTTTTATTTCCCCATCCCCGGATGTCCCTGCTATCCACTGTGCTCTTTATATATTCCCGACTCCAACTACCATCCCGACGAGCTGCCACTGCGGCCTGCCGTCACATGACACCTGATACGAATGTTTAGGAACGCTTCGCAAAATTTGTCAGGCACAAAGTCCCCGATACATACCCGACTTTATAGTTACCGTATGGTGTAATGAGAGACATGTCCCAGGGCGTGGGAATGCCAGGACTGACTGGTGTCCACACATATCTCACGCTCAGCTCTCGAGCAAACCCCACTCTCCCGACCGCAGCCTACCCACCCAGCTCCGTCCGACTTTTAGACATTTATACTTACTATGCCCTCTTCAGCACCCGCCGTCGCTCCCCACAAACCTACTTCAGATCCCCTCCACCTCCTGACTATTTCCAACCGAACCCTTTAAGTCGTTTAAAGTTATTTTGTTTTGCTTAGAATTCTTCAGCGCTCTCTCTTGTTCCCTTTCTCTCTCTCTTTTTCACTCTGTCTCTCTGTCATTTAATCCCTCTTTCTATTTCCACGCGCATGCGCATAGGCGTGTGTGTGTGTGTGTGTGTGTGTGTATGTGTGTGTGTGTGTGTGTATTTGTTTTTCATAGAGTTTTGTTTTTAGCATTTCTCCCCAGTTTGGTGAGCTTTTGCGTTGGTTCTCAATGCCAACCATTTTAACAGAGTTTTATCCGAAAATTAATCTTTCTTTCTCTTTCTTTTTTTCTTTCTGAGCATCTCATCTGTTTCTTTTTATTCTTCTTTGTAAGTTTCTCCTTTGTAATTCTTTGTTCTTTCTTTCTTTCTTTCTTTCTTTCTTTCTTTCTTTCTTTCTTTTTAGTCCATCTTCCTTCTTGGTTTGTAATTCTTTCTATCTTTCTTTCTTTCTTTCTTTCTTTCTTTGTATGAGATGTATCATTACTATTCTTTCGTTTCTTATTTTTCCTTCTTTGACGTTTTTTTTATTCTTTCTTTCTTTCTCAAATGGCATCTTTTTTATTCTTTCTTTCACTAATGGTATCTCTTTTATTTTTTCTTCTTGCATTGACGATGTTCTTTTGTCTCTCGTAATTCTTTTTACTTTCTTTCATTTTTTCGTTTTCTTTCCTTTTTTCTTTCCATTTCTTTTTTTCTTTCTTATTTTTGGTCTTTGTTTTATTCTGTCTTTCTTGAATATTTTTAATTCATTCTTACTTTCTTTTTTCTTCCTTCCTTCCTCCCTTTCTTTTTTCTTTCTTCTTTTCTTTTTTTCTTTCTTCTTTTCTTTTTTTCTTTCTTTCTTCTTTTCTTTCTTTCTTTCTTTCTTGGTATCCTTTCCCTACTTTCTTTCATTCTTTCTACTGGTTGTCTGTCTAGTCTTTCTTTCTTTCTTTCTTTCTTTCTTTCTTTCTACATGCATCATTTTTCTTCTTTTTTCTTCTTGCATTTATTATCTTTTTCTTTCTTTCTTTCTTTCTTATAACTTCTTCTATATCTTTAACTTTCATCTTTTACTTTTCTTTCCTTTTTCTCATGATAATTTGTCAAATTTAGCTTCGTCTGATACAGAAGTACGTAACAGAGAGAAAGAGTGTGTTGCGTCAGTTTCAATTTCAATATTTCTTCACTTAAATCTGGCTTATTACATTAAAGTTTATCTTTCTTTCTCTCTTTCTTTCTTTTTCTCTTTCTTTCTCTCTTTCTTTTTTCTCTTTATTTCTCTCTTTCTTTTTTCTCTTTCTTTCTCTGTACGTTGTGTTTTTTCTTCGTGCACTGCCTTTTGTAGTTTTTGCAAATTTCATTTATTTGAACATTCTTTGACACATTTCTTTTATTTTTTCTTTCATACACTCCTTCTTTCTTTCTTTTCTCCCTTCTTTCTTTCTTTCCTTCTTTGTGGCATTCTTTCTGTATTGCCATTTTTTTTTATTACTTTTCTTCCTTCTTTCTTACTCTCATTCTTTCTTTCTTTATTTCTTTCTTTCCTTCTATCTTTCTTTCATACATCTCTTCTTTCTTTCTTTCTTTCTTTCACACTTTCCTTCTTTCTTTCTTTTTTCTTATTCTCGTTCTTTCTTACCCTCCTACTTTCTTTCTTTCTTTCATACATACCTTTTTCATTATTTTCTTTATTGCTTACTTTCTTTCAATTTTTCTTACTTTCTTTCTTTTTTCTTCCTTTTGCTCTCTTTCTTTTTTACTTTTCTTCCTTCTTACTTTCTTTCTTTTTTACTCTTTCTTTTTTCTTTCTTTCTCTCGCTCTTTTTCTTTTTCACTTTTTCTTTATTTTTCTATCTTTCTTTTTTATTTATTTACTTCTTTCTTTCATATTTTCCTTCCTTCCTTCTTCCATTCTTTGCTACATTCCTTTACTCTATTTTTCTTTCTTTCTTCATTATTATCCTTCTTTCTTGTTTGCTTTCCTTCTTTCATTCTATCTTTCTTACTTTCTTTCCATCGTTCTTTCTTTATTTCTTTCTTTCTTGCTTTCCCTCCTTTTTTTCTTTCATACTTTCTTTCTTTCTATCTTTCTTTTTTCTTAATTTCCTTCCCTCTTGTCTTCCTTACTTCCCTTCCCTCTTTTTCTTTGTTTCTTCCTTTGTTTCTTTGTTTCTTTCTATCTCATTCTCTATCTTCCTTCCTTTGTTTGTTTGTTTCTTTCTTTCTTTCTATCTCATCCTCTCTCTTTCTTTTTTCCTTTGTTTGTTTGTTTCTTTCTTTCTTTTTATCTCATTCTCTCTCTTTCTTTCTTCCTTTGTTTGTTTGTTTCTTTCTTTCTTTCTATCTCATTCTCTCTCTTTCTTTCTTCCTTTGTTTGTTTCTTTCTTTCTTTATATCTCATTCTCTCCCTTTCTTTCTTTCTTTCTTTCTATCTCATTCTCTCTCTTTCTTTCTTCCTCTGTTTGTTTGTTTGTTTCTTCCTTTCTCATTCTCTCTCTTTCTTTCTTTCTTTCTTTCTTCCTTTCTTTCTTTCTTCCTTTCTTTCTTTCTTTCTTTCTTTCTTTCTTCCTTTCTTTCTTTCTTCCTTTCTTTCTTTCTTTCTTTCTTTCTTTCTTTCTTTCTTCCTTTCTTTCTTTCTTTCTTTCTTCCTTTCTTTCTTTCTTCCTTTCTTTCTTTCTTCCTTTCTTTCTTTCTTTCTTCCTTTCTTTCTTTCTTTCTTTCTTCCTTTCTTTCTTTCTTTCTTTCTTTCTTTCTTTCTTTCTTTCTTCCTTTCTTCCTTTCTTTCTTTCTTTCTTTCTTTGTAATGCTTTTCATCATTTTCAAATGTTTCCTTATCTTTCACATTTTACTGTTTTTTTTAAATTTATTTCTCTTTCTATGAATTCATTTTTTCCGTATTTCATAATTTTAGATATATTACGGATACAGATCGGAAGACTCTGTTGCGCCAATTCTCAAACTAGTTCTTGTTTGCTACCAATCACTTTAACCGAGTTTCATTTTGGAACACATTTTTCTCCGTTTTTGCATGGCCCACCATAAATTATGACCTTGAGGCGTGTGACGGGGTGGGTTTACTGATTCCCCCGCATTAAAAAATGACCACGTGTCACATTCTGCTATTTATTGGGGATGGGGAAAGGGTTACAAATAATCTGAGATTAATTTTCCTTATTTTCTTCCAACCTTTTTTCATTTCTTTTCGCTTTCCAGAGTCTTTTTTTTTCTTTCCTTCTTTTCTTGCTTCGTTCTTTTCATTCTTTCTATCATTTTTCTCTTGCTCATTTGGTCCATTCATTTTTTTTCTTTCATTCCTTCTTTCTTTTTGTTTTCTTCATTTACTATTTTCTTTCTTTTTTCTTCTTCCTTCTTTTCTTTTTGCTTTATTATTTTATCTCTTTCTTTTTTTCCTTCTCGCTACCTTCTTTCCTTCTTTAATTCTGATCTTGTTTCTTTGGGGTTTTGCGTAATCTTTCCTTACTTCTCTTTCTACCTTTATTTCTATCAGTTTTCTTCTTCCTTCGGCTCATTCTTTTGGCCTTTCTTTCCTTGATTTCTTCCTTTTATCTTTTCTTTGATTCCTTCAATTTTTCTTCCTATTTTTTTTTTGGGGGGGGTCCTCTTCTTTTTCGTTTATCTTCTCCTTTTCTTTCTTCTTTCCTTCTTTGTTCTTCCTTTGCTTTCTTCGTTTATTCCTTTCTTTTTCCGGCTTCTTTTCTTCTTTCTTCCCGATGAAACCTTCTTTTTTTCCTTCTTTATCTTCCTTTTCTTTTAATTCTTCTTTCCCTGTCGGAATCTTTTTCTTTCCGATTCAGAATTTCACTATTCCAAATTTTACCTGTGCTCGAACCCAAAACACTTTGCGCCTCCCGTGATATATACAACCGAACATGTGAGTAACGTTTCGGAGAAAATGAAAGCAAAAAGGAAACTTATATATGATATCAGGAAGAGATGTCTGGGGCATATAACGAGGAAAAAAGGCTTGGAAAATCTGATACGCATGAGACAGATAGCAAGAGGGACAGAGGAAGGATAATGTTGTGGTAAACTCTCCTCCTCTCATAAATACTAACTGCGAGACTTCCTAGAGTAGAGTAGTAGGGGTGTCGTAGGCTAGCGGAGACGCAGTATTAACCTACCGTTCGGACGTACACCTCTATCTGCTTATTACTAACACTCTTGCTTTGTATAAATCTATTATTTGAGTACGCTTGTTCAACCTACCTTCGTCTTCCGTGTCTTTCTTTCTGGTCCCTAAACAGGCCACAACATATAATATATTTGGTGATCTTGAGTATGTGGATGGTGGATCAGTTCTTAGTAGAAAATAACAAAAAGAAAATATATTAAGAGCTACAAGAGACAGGAAATTGTGGAGAGCCATGATCACCTACTTCCTGGATACCCTTTTCATGTTCTACAAGGGACACTTTACAGCAATTACTGTAGCTGCGTGGTTAGTAGATGTTATTGATTGTCTTTTTTTCCTTGGATCCTGCCTACAATTTTAAGAGGGGAATCTTAACGCGTGGGTGACTGAAGATGATTATAGCTCTACGCGAGTCCCGTAGCGCACAGTGCAAGGCACTCGTCTTCCTAGACAGACGTGTGCCAACGAAAACGCAACGTATATGGAAATAGCCACACATCTCAATAGATAGTGACACAGAGAATTCGATTATCATATCGAGTTCGAATCAAAATGCATTGAATACACGCATATCCACACAAACATACACGCACGCGTGCACACACACACACACACGTGCACACACACACACACACACACATATATATATATATATATATATATATATATATATAGTTGAGTGCATATGAGTTTGTGACCGTTGGTTTGTTTGAGGATTGCATAAGCGTGAAATCGGTGGTCCATTCAACTGAATATGTTAGCTCTATCACTGATATTGAGCCCTTTGCAATAAACAACGCACATATATAAAATATTCATAGAATTCATATATATATATATATATATATATATATATATATATATATATATATATATATATATATATGTATGAACTTAATATCAATCTTTCATGATATTTTGGTCCTTACGTATGATTAATTAACGATGAACATGTCATTTTCGTTTATGATCGATTTCAGCATGATTCTTCTGTTAACCTTGAAAAGCAATTACACATTCTTATTGCTCGAGTCCAATAGCGTTATAAAAGCATCGGAGAATTCCAGTAAGATATCTTTATTCATTCCTAAGACATAATGTTCAAATCTTAATCTAGCAAATGGACAATTTTGTTTTTACACGATTTGAACAATTTTGCTGTTACACCCGATATATATATATATATATATATATATATATATATATATATATATATATATATATATATATATATATATATACTTGTCAGCTGTCAATATACCTCATAATACCGTCGAGCATTTAGCCTTGGAACGGGTAGAATGGAGATAAACTAGTGAACTCAGTAATTTTCAATCTGCTTTTCTGAATCGTCGTCGAGAGCACGATCTAAAAGGTCAGCCAATCTAACAGTGATCTCATCCATCAATCCCCACTCTTGCTCCATATGCGGCCTGCTTTTAAAATCACTACCAGGTCTTAAGTGCCACTTAAGATTATCGCATAAAATTTCATAACTGAATCAGTTAAGCTGTCAGATCCTCATACGTCGAAACCGACGGGAGAGTCTATTATTGTTATTGTTATTATTATTATTATTATTTGTATTATTTTTTTATTTTCTAAAAATCAGAATCTAAAAACCTTGCGACCCTTGAAACACCTGAGGATAGTTACGTATGCAAACTACTAACTTCCCAGCTCGGGAGGATGAACAGAATCACGGGGGGCGGGGGGTCTCCATATGATTTATACTAAGCTTTTTTGCTAATTCCTATTAGTAACTAATCAACTAACGGAAAATTCCAAGATGAACAAAATCACCATCACATTAATCACGTTTCAGGTTCATGCCTTCACACTGTCGGCGTTTCATTCGTTCTGACGTGTTTATTACCAGGGCAGCCGTTTTTTCATTGCAAGACAAGTAAAGTTTGTCTAATGAATTTTTTTTTTTTTTGTATGTATATCTGTTCTTGAATCTTTTTTTTTAAATGCAACTTGAAGAAGACACATATACTGTTGGAATATTGTTTAACATTGTCAAACATTGTGTTTTTTTCTTTCTGAAATCGCGCTCTTCTTTTGAATGTCGACAAATATTGGAAGAGTTACGTCAGTTATTTTGTTTATTATTAGGTTGGTGCAAAAATAATGTCGTTTTCTCACATATGTTACTATGTGAGAAAACAACATTATTTTTGCAGCAACCTAATATTATTATTGTTGTTGCTGTTGTTGTTGTTGTTGGTATTAAATCAGAAGTAAAAACGTTCAATACTTATCGAATGTCGACTCAGAGTTTCGTAATTTTAGTTTCGTAATTTTTCAATCACTCATCGGGACTCTCGATAAGAATGGTTGTATTGCCCAGAAGAAATACATTTTATAAACTATTATTTATACAGGCTAACGTTTACAATTGTCAATCTGACGAGTACCTCACAACAACTGAAAAACCTAGAGAGCTTAGTATCCAGTCACCGGAAAAGGTCTTTTTTTCTGGTGAGGAGTGTACAGGATTTAAAAAAAAAATACCTGTTGAAAGGTTCCCAATCCTTTCAAGAGATCAAGGGTGATCTAGCACAGGCACAGAAATAGAGAAATCCCTGAGTTGGACCCCAGTGGGAGTTTCTGGAACCCGTACCCTTCTTTAAGCTACCAAAATGGGAGAAACAATGTCTGATGTAAAACCTGCCACTTAAAACAGCGTTCAATGATGCTGACTGATTATTACACGCTACCTGCTGTTCCTGTTCCTAAGAGTGGGTTTTCATCCATTCCGAAAAATTAATGCAGAGGCATTGTTTGGTAAGTCGTAATTGATTCTTGCAATGTTATCTTTCGATGGTTACAGACGGCAAAGAGATGGTAACCATGTGTTCCCATTGGGACCATTGAAGATAACATCACTTTCAGATGACTTAAACTCTAATTCCAGTAAGCTCGACTTAATTAAATCAAATACACCTGCATTAACATACACTCTAATCACACCCAGTTCTTGATAATGTTTGCGTTAGTCAAAAGTACTTGAACAGGGAAAGAACTTTGGACAATTTATGAACAAATGTAATCCCAATGTACAAAAGCTCGTTCGGAAATTATAAAGATATAATATAAAATGGTGAATAGACAGATCTTAGCATTTGAATTTAATATATATCGTGGTCTCTCCTGTCGTTGATCAACACGGGGTGTTGACCCGCCCCTACCGGGAACCTTTTTACTACGTATGACGGTCAAGCCACTCAGTTCCTAGGAAGCCGACAGCTAGTCAACCTGTCTTATATTTGATTATAGTGGTTGAAGGTTTTGTGCAGAACCAACCAGACTTTTTGAAGAGCCGAATACAGAGACCTAGTAAAAAAAACTATCAAGAGAACGGTGAATAAGTTTCAAAAAGAGTGAACCGTAGAGAGGAAAACTGGATCAGGAGGTTACAACAGCAAGAGGAATCAACTTTTCAACTTAGAGATTAATTAGAAAAGATCCAACTCAATGCACAAGATGTTTGGCACGTGAGAGAGGTGTTTCACATCTGACAATGAAAAGATCAGTTAAAAAAAACATGAAAAAGAAATAGACCGTGAAACGTGTGAGGCAACTTGTTACTCCCGAATATAAAGTTAGAAAGTTAGAGTGGACGAAGATCATCTTCAATAAGTTGGAAAATGATCCTGGAATAATATATATATATATATATATATATATATATATATATATATCAATTTTATTTCAATATTTCTCGAGTTTCCGATCCTTAGCCATGATTATTCTTTATTTATTTATTTATTCTGTTTTCTTTCTTTCTTACTTTCTTCAGCTTTCTTTCCTTTTTCTTTATTCCGTTTTCTTTCTTTCTTTTTCTTTCTTTTTCTTTCTTTCTTCAGTTCTCTTTCTTTATTTCTTTATTCAGTTTTCTTTCTTTTATGTCCTCAATTTTTATTCGGTTTACTCATTCATTCATTCTCTCTCTTTCTTTTTTCCGTTTTTTTCTCTCTCACTCTCTTCCCACATTTCCTCATATTGTAATGTTCTCTCTTTCTTTTTTTTCTTCAGATTTCTTTCCTTCCTTCTTTCTTTTCTCATTTTTCTTTCTTTCTTTCTTTCTTTCTTTGAAATTTTACTTCCTTCCTTCTGTTCATCTATTCCTTGCTTTCTTCTTTCCTTTTTTCTTTCTTGCCTTTCTTTCTTTCTTTCTTTCTTTCTTTCTTTCTTTCTTTCTTTCTTTCTTTCTTTCTTAGTTTATTTAGTTTTGCCATTCATTCCTTCTCTCCATCGATTTCTCAATTCGGTCTTTCTTTTCTTTTCATTCCTTGGTTTGTTTTTTTTTGTTTTTTTTTTCTTCTTTGTTCTTCATTTTCCTTCCCATTATATTCTCACTTTTTATTTGGTTTTCCCATTCATTCATTAATTCATTCTTTCATCCATTCTGTCTCTCTCTCTATCTCTCTCTTCCCATTTCCTCATATTTTAATGTTCCTTTTTTTTCATTCCTTCTTTCTATTTTCAGTTTCCTTTCTTTCTTTTTTCGGTTTTCTTTCTTTTATACCCTCATTTTTTTTTAATTTGGTTTTGTCGTTCATTCCCCCTCTTCATCCATTTCTCATTTCGTCCGTTTCTTTCTTTCTTCTTTCAATATATCACTTTTTATTCCTTCTCTCTCTCTCTCTCTCTCTCTCTATTTCTTTGTTTGTTTCTTTCTTTGCTTCTTTCTCACTTCTGTTTCTTTCTTTCTTTCTTTCTTTTTCTTTTCTTTGTTTTTTTTTTCTATTTTCCGTATCTATAATTTACTTCCTTTCATTCATTCGTGTCATTAGCTATAAATTCATTTTTTCTACTGTTAGTTCCGCTTAGAAAAAAAATCATTTAATTAAAGCAAAGGAAGATCTTTGCCTCCACCCCTCCGAATTTCTCTCATTCTTTCGTCTTACCACAACTAACCCTGATCCCTACCCTACATTCCTTCTAATTTTTTATTTTTTATTCGCGTTATTTATTGCAGAAATACTTTTTCGCCTTACAATGAATTCCTGGTTTTTCTGCTTTTGCATTCTTCTTCCTCTCTTTCTCTTTCTTGCTGTTGCTCTTCTTCTTCTTCTTCTTCTTCTTCTTCTTCTTCTTCTTCTTTATTTCTCTTCTATTGTATTTATCTTACGTTCCTTTCCTTTTTCTTTTCTCTTTTTTCTCTTCTTTATTTTCTTTGTTCTCTTTCTCTTCCCTTTTCTTCTCTGTACCTTCTTCTTCTTTTTCTTCTTCTTCTTCTTTTTCTTCTTCTTTATTTCTCTCCTATTGTATTTATCTTACGTTCCTTTCCTTTTTCTTTTCTCTTTTTTCTCTTCCTTATTTTCTTTGTTCTCTTTCTCTTCCCTTTTTTTTTGTACCTTCTTCTTCTTCTTGTTTTTCTTCTTATTTTTCTTTTTCTTCTTCTTCTTTATTTCGCTTCTATTGTATTTATCTTACGTTCCTTTCCTTTTTCTTTTCTCTTTTTTCTCTTATTTATTTTCTTTGTTCTCTTTCTCTTCCCTTTTCTTCTCTGTACCTTCTTCTTATTATTATTATTATACTTTTTCTTCTTCTTCTTTTTTTTCTTCTTCTCCTTCTTCTTTTTCTTCTTCTTTTTCTTCTTCTTCTTCTTCTTTTTCTTCTTCTTCTTTTTGATATCCTTTCATATTTCTGTTCTTTTCACTTTCTTCTTTTTCTTCTTTTGCTCTTTTTTCTTTGTTCTTTTTCTCCTTCCTTCTCCTCTTTAACCTCCTCTTCTTCGCTTCATCCGTTTCTTTTTTATTTACTCGTTTTTTATTTCTTTTTTGCTATTTCTCTTATCTCCGTTGTTCTTTGTATTTTTATTCAATTTCTCTGTTTTTGCTTTTTATCTTTTTTTTTTTATTTTTCTTTGTTTTCTTTTTTCTTCATTATTGTTATAGTGGAACACCCCTATTCTATAGTTAATAGACTCTCACACCTATAATAAGTAGGAGTAGCAGCAGTCGCTGAGTCGCTGAGTCGCTCAGGGAGTTGGCCTGATTTCAGTCTGAAGTCGGACGACTGGCTGACCGGTTGAACTCTGCCTTCCGGCGGGGAGGAACCCGAACGAGGCTACGCCGAAGGGCGGAGTCTCTTTCGGGGAGATAAACCGACCCTGAACCCGTTTATACGGGTTCAAACGGCATATTTTTGGCCAAGCCCACGGGCTCGGAGATCCCACTTAAACTGGCCTTGTGCCACATGATGCCCTGGTGGGGGGAGTGACTAAATACCGCTCAGTGGGTCGGTCTGAGTTCAGTTTTCTTTCTTTCTTTCTTTCTTTCTTTCGTTCTTTCTTTCTTTCTTTCTTCAGTTCGCTTCTTTTTTTTATTTCTTTATTCCGTTTTCTTTCTTTCTTTCTTCAGTTCTCTTTCTTTCTTTCTTTTTTTGTTTCTTGATTCCGTTTTCTGTTTTCTTTTCTCTTTCATTCTTTCCGTCTTTCATTCTTTTTTCTTTTTCTTTTTATTCGTTTTCTTTCTTTCTTCAGTTTGCTTTCTTTCTTTATTCCGTTTTCTTTCTTTCTCTCTTTCTTTCATTCTTTTTTCATACATACAAACCCAGGATGTCTGACAGATTAAGAACGGTTTGGTACCATGCATAATATCCATATGAAAGAACGTGATTCGAGTTTTCAGGTTAATATTTTGATTTTGTAGCAATTGGCGGTATTGGGCGAAACTCTCTCTAGTGCAGCTTAATCTATATTCAGTTTTTTTTTTGTCATATACTGAGTTCATTATTACTGATCCATGCGTCGAGTGATTTAAAGGGCTTAGTATTTACTGATACCACTCTCAAAATCAATTTTTCTGTTACACCCGGTATATATAAAGGTATGGCGATAAATTTCGTTTTCTTTTTCTGAAGAGAGTTAAAAGAATTAATTAGATACAAAATATTGGTTCTATAAAGAAAACTAAAATTTACGTAAGCGATAATTCTGTACTATACGATATATTATACTAATATACAACGCCGAGGCGTTGACACTTACCAATACCCTCGCCACCAGCCACCCCGCGTCCATGGCTTCGATTCCCGCGCATACAGAACAATCGAGTGGGTGCACTGTCCCGATCCTTGAATCCATTGAGCAGCTCCGCCGGATCACCGGCCAGCCAAGCCTCCTCCACACCATAACCCAGTGCCGTGTTCGTTGATTCGGTACGACGTCCTGCGCCAACCAGATGACTACCTTACTGGTCATCTACCAGTTCGACACACCAACCGCAAACTGGCGGTGACCTGGCAGCAGACTACAGAGCCGATGAATAGAAGTCACCCGACAAGACCTTTAGCAGGCGTTGGAGGATGTTCCGACGCTCTCCCAAGACCGTGAGACCTGGAGAGACAAGGTGGCGCTCGTGTGCCTCAATGCCTTCAAGGCAATGGACCTAAATCTAAATGTTAGTCGCGGCGATCCGTTTGTAACGCTAAAATGAACTGACCATTTGTTTTTTCTTTCAACGTCTTTAGAGATGGATTGACTATATGAGTTTCACGATGTTTGAGATGCACGTGAGCACCCGAAGACGTTCAAGGCAAGGAGCCTCGTTATGAGTCCAGCCGTTCATCATGGCAGAATAAAAACCAGGGTGTACTCACTGATGAAGAAACGTTACGTTTCGGAGGTATTGAATTTTACAAGCCGGTATTTTTTTCACCTTTGAACCGATAGCGCTTGATTAGAGGAGAAATCAACTGCCAGGCACCAGATTTTTGGAGGTGCGTAAAGTTTTACAGTCGACCATGCCTTACCTCCGCTAAGTAAATTACGGTCTATCACATTGCAGCTGTGGATAGGCACTCGTTTTGCTGTCCTACTAGTAACCTGAGTAAATCACATTGAAAATGCGTTTTATTACCAAATATGCATTCATTCAGCGCATTTTGTATCGCGGGGGCTGCACACACAAAAAAAATTATCCTTAGCCCATGTGCATAACTATATGTATGACGCTCCCCACGTTAAATCGATCTTGTGTGACGTCAAGTCTCGGCGGGGAAATCAGGTAAATATACTTGGCTCAAATTCTTGACCATCTTTACTCTATTTTCTTTAGAAGTTTTCACCATGATTTCAAACAATGAAGGAAGGCAGTAGTTAAATCTTTATCCTTCTTTTTTATTAAAATAAACCCTACGGTGGTTAAATGCAGCCGTAAGTTCTATTCTAATAGTTTCTTCTCTCGGACTCCGCGCCTGTGGAAATCACAGTTCATTCATTCGTTTTAATCGGTTAGCGCATTTTGCGCCGCCGCTGTGGTCACCGCTCACCTCAATCTCACTATTTTGATAACATTCAATGCAGAATAGTGCAATGGTTTGCTAATCCGTTTTGCACCAGGGATCCTGTCTCTAATCACCTAAAACGCAGCAGGTGGTTTGATTTCAGAGTTTTTCTTTTTCTATACTGACGATCGTATTTGAAGTCCGTTTGATGCCGGGATTTAATGTCTCACTTCTCGTTGGTACGGACAAGATCTAAAGGAATACAAATCATTTGGGGTCGGCTTGACGGCAGAAGTTGCCGGAAAGGTGTCAGTTTTGACAGCCAATCACCTTCGGGACTCAACTTCGGGTTTACTTCCATAGAGTTTTTAATGTTTTGCATATGACCGCAAGGCAGACGTTTAAAATGACGGTTTTCCTTCCCCTACATTCAAAGCAGAATAGTGCAATGTGTTAACGGTTCTTTTTGCCCTTAGATGTTGAAGTTACCCATCCCTCATCTTAGAATTTAAAGAGGCAAGACCAAAAGGCAGCAGTTTTTTTTTACAATTGCCATACTTATACCATTTGTCTAATCCATAGAATTATTCTGGAGAATTTTACTACATATATATATATATATATATATATATATATATATATATATATATATATATGTATATATATATATATATATATATATATATATATAATTATTTATTTAAAAATATGGTCCCGCCGCTACATAAGGGTTCTCATGTTTCAAAACAAGAGCCGAAAACTTCAATATGATTATTGGAATTAAATTGAATTAAAGTACCAAGGTCTATTCCATCTTCAAGCGAAATAAATTAAGTAATTACTCTAGCCGTTACCATAGTAATTTTAATTTTAATAATGAGTATGCTTATAAAAATAAATTATAATTAATATTATTATATATTGCTGTTTTGTTTTTATTAATAAGACTTCCATTAACTTTGAACATGGACATAATATCTTGAACATGTTTTGAAAAATTAAAACATTTTATAAAACATACATATAACAAACTATTTCTTATTTTAACAGTTAAAATATAATCCTTGAAAATGGCTAAATGTATAGCCGAAAGCGCTCGGACAAAAGGAATATTCAGACAGTTTTTATATAATTTTTTATATAATTTATCATCCAAAAAGGAAAAAAAAAAATTAGATCTCATGAGAAATTGTATAAAAAGCTAAATAAAAGCACCTTGTCTGTCGTTTTCAGTGAAAGGTGCATGAAAGAAGGATTGCTGCCTAAATACACAAATATCACAAAAAGTCCAAGAAAGTTATAGAAAGGCATGGTACTACTATACTGCTATACGATTTTATAAATCTCGTGTTGGCGGTGATAGAGGAAAGTATATATATATATATATATATATATATATATATATATATATATATATATATATATATATATATATATATATATAAAAAGAAAACAACAACTTATTTTTCTAAGAAAAAAAACACTGAAAATCCAATTGTAGCAGTTTTAATTCTTCTCTGTAAAAATTCATATAAATAAATAAAATTATTATATTAAATATTTGGTGCCTTTTATTCCAGTCCTCATTTTACTTTCTCTCTCTCTCTCTCTCTCTGCATATATATATATATATATATATATATATATATATATATATATATATATATATATATATATATATATATATAGACATTTTTATGTTGATACATTCTTTTTTTTATAGACACAAATATTTAAGTAAATGCTCTGTTTATAATAAAAATGTCTTAAAATAAATGTCGGATTTTTCCATTTCATAATGTATCACGTCATTTGTTTACATTTGGATACGCATCGAGCAGATATGAATGTACGCGAGAAAATCATGAAGAATTGTAGGTTACAAACAGTAAAATCGACCTTGCGAACCGAGACGCTCCTCTGTGGCGAAATCGGTAAAAGCACGTCAGGCTATATGACGGCTCCGTATAGGATACAGGTTCGATTCCTGTCGGAGGACGCATATTTTCTATGACAATTTCTCGGACACTAAGGTCGGTAAATGTTGTTAATACTGTTTATTATAAACAGAGCATTTACTTAAATATTTGTATCTATAAAAAGAATGTATAAACATAAAAATGTCTTAAAATAATTGTTGGTATTTGTCCATTTCATAATATATATATAAAGAGAGAATTATGTCTCCTCCTGATTTCATTTGGCACTTAATCCTTCTCTGTGCTTTTGTGAGTGTGTGTGTAATATAATTCCTTTTAAATCTGAAGGAGATGATTTTTTTTTCCTTTTATAGGAATAGCTGAAACTAAAACGGTAAATACCAATGAATTAATAATCCCATTTGAAGTGCTGGCCCGGGACTACACGTTGTGTGTCTACGGCTTTTGACAAAATGTTTCTTAATGTGTTTCAAAGCCCCTGTCGCTGTGAAAGGTTTTCGATAATTGTCAGAATTGCTGTTCCACCAAAGAAAATTCCAACATCCACTTAAAAATAGCTTCATAAATTCGCAAAACTACTCGAGTGTAGCGACGAAAAAAAAAAATCATTTTTTCATGTGATCTCATCCAATACACTTAACTTTGTTTTACCTATCTACATAATCGACCATATTCAAAAGCACCCTAAACCTAACCATATATATATATATATATATATATATATATATATATATATATATATATATATATATATGAAGAAATATAGTCTTAAGATGTACTATATTTATGGGATAAAGTGCTCAATATCAGAGATAGAGGGTGTGTAAATATAAAGGTGAACATTGAAGTTAACACTTAGAGGCAACAGGTTGTTTCATGCTAGACGCAATCTAAATGTTGACTTCAATGTTCACTTTTATATATATATATATATATATATATATATATATATATATATATATATATACAGTGTATATGTACAGTGTATATATACAGTGTAAGAGAGTTGTCGGGACCGGAGAATAAGTCTCTTATATCCGGGTTGGGTCTAATTTATACACCTTAACACAGGCTCTAATTTCGAACCAGAGAAAATCTCTCTTATATCTGGGTTTCTCTTATATCAGGGTCTCTTATATCCGGGTTACACTATATATATATATATATATATATATATATATATATATATATATATATATATGGTCGATTTGTCAGGAAGGATTATCGGGCTGGATCGAGGTCGATTCCAGCGTGCGGCACCTCTGGAAAGTGCTTGAAAGCCATACCACTTAATTGGGTAGATGATAGTCACAAGTGGTCGTGGCCGAGGGCTTAAGCGTGCTGATCTTGTTCAAATTGTTGATCACGCTAGATAACACGCATAGTTGCAGTATAAATCACAGCTCTGTGGGTGTTGAGCAAACACAAATGTGCCTGAGCGAGCGTCTGCAATAGGGATTAGCTAGCCGCCCTAGTAGACGGGTATCCTCGAATACGAGTAACCAGCTATTATATATATATATATATATATATATATATATATATATATATATATATATATATATATATAGATTGATAGATAGATAGATTTAGTATATCATTATTTAAACATATATTATTACATATAACAGACAATGAATGTCTATTACGTTTGATCATGAGCCGTTCTAATGTTCGTAGAGGGGTTATAAGGACAGTTTAACAAAGATATTCCCCATCGAAGATAATATTTTGTTATGTTGACATAGAAGATTGCTATACGGCGATAACGGTCGCGGAATAGCAGACGCCCGTCGTAAATTAATGATGCGGTACTATGGCGTCATACAACGCGAAAGGCTGTCTAGATGCAATGTAATGTGTTGTGACTAGATTGAATGTAATTTTGTTGAGTGTGGGTTGGTTTATTTTAATGTAACTGGCCTCCAATATCTAAAGGTTCTTTTTACTGTGTGTATGTGTGAGTTTTGTTGTTTTATCAATATGTCTAATATTTCACCAGAAATCATAGCAAACATACGAACATTACAACAGCTCATGATCAGAAATAATAGACATTCATTGTCCGTTACATTTAACAATATATATATATATATATATATATATATATATATATATATATATATATATATATATATATATGTATGTTTGTGTGTGTGTGTGTATTTTGAGGTCTATTGTCTGCTTCGTCTGTGATATTTATTTGCACGGACTGAGTGTATCAATAGTTCCTAAAAGTGTGCATGTTTCTGTACAAGCCTTCACCATTTTAATCAAATCACTTATCATTTGTGTGGGTCTTCTGGTGGTTTAGATTGATTCGTTCATTCTTATTTCCTAATGTACAGCCAGTTCGATCAGGGCCACAAGAATGTAGGGCGCCCATGGCTAAGATACAAAGACAAGCTGAAAAGCTAATTGTCAGCAGTCAATATACTTCATAACGCGCTCGAGCGCTTAGCCTTGGAGCGGTTAGAATGGCGATCAACGTGTTTCAGTGGACTCAGCAGTTTTCTATCTGCTTGTCTGAATCATCTTCAAGTGAGAGCACGATCTAAAAGGTCAGCCAATCTAAAAGGTGATCTCTTCCCACAAATCTCACTCTTGCTCCATATGCGGCCACCTTTGTAAATCACAAGCGGGTCTTAAATGTCACTTAAGATTATCGCACAAAATTTCGTAACTGAATCAATTGGTTAAGTTGTTAGATCCTCATACGCCGAAACCGACGGGAGAGTCCATTTTTACCATTATGTATGTATGTATGTATGTATATGGTGTATTTAGGCAACAAAACATCTTTCAAAAAGATTTTATTGAATAATTCCGACAGGGTCTGTGTGTACTATTTTTATTTAGTTTTTTCAAATTCCGATTAAGTTGTTTTATATCAGAATTAGTGATAATAATCATTTAAAAATTAATCAAAGCTTACAGCCACGTCCTGTTTAAATACCGTTTCCCGCATGATCACCAGAGTTAAGCAACGTTGAGCCTGGTCGATCGTTGACCGCTTGGGAATACACGATGCTGTACGCTTGGATGTGTATAATGGCCTCGATTGTTAATCGGAGAGCTGAGTTCCAATTCCAGTCGCGCAAATTTTTTGGGAAAGGTATGAATCCACCACTTATATCCTCCACCTATGGATTAAGTAATAAGACCTGTGTTGACACAGTACTGATAGCAGACACGGAAAAAGAAATTACTCTCCTACAGACGGTAGCGAAGGAGAGCGAGAAGAAGGGACTAAGCATAGACTACAAGATGACAGAATTCATGGTCATCACTAAAAGGATGAGCCCGAAATGCGATTTGCAGGTCGGGGATACTAAAATCAAGCAAGCGTGGAAATTTGAATATCTGGGAATTGTTTTCACAGTGGACACTAAGTGCGACACTGTGATCCGAAGACGTATTGGGATGGCCAAAGACGCATTCCAAAAGGTAGGCAGTGTATTACGAGACAGGAGGGTTCCGTTGGTAACAAAGTACTGAACAACTCCTTTACGGCAGCGAATGTTAGACGGTCTCCTCAAGGATGTGCGGATCTACAGAAGGATGCTAAGAATATCATGGACCGAACGTGTGAGCAACCATGTGGTTTTAGAGATGAGATAGCAAACACGGAGGAAGCTTGTACGTAACACCAGGAAGAGGCATCCCTTCTGTATATACCTCTTATCTCAATCAATGTGTCTGATTCCGTATCTTTAATTAAATTTTTGTGCGCCACGGAATAGACAGCTGAAGTTTCTGGGACACGTAATTAGAAAGGACGGCTTGGAGAATCTAATACTCACAGGTCGAACAGAGGGAAAGAGAGACAAGGGAAAGCAACGCATGACATAGCAAAGGGACAAAACTTATTGAGAGCTACAAGGGATGGAGGAAAGTGCAGAGCCATGATCGCCTACGTCCTGAAGGGACACGGCACTTAAAAAGAAAACAATTTCTAACCATTATTATCTAAAAAGAAGAATATGTACATTCCAGTAATACTTTCTAGTTTTAAATA
Organism: Acanthosepion lycidas; assembly: GCA_963932145.1. Taxonomy (NCBI): domain Eukaryota; kingdom Metazoa; phylum Mollusca; class Cephalopoda; order Sepiida; family Sepiidae; genus Acanthosepion; species Acanthosepion lycidas. The sequence continues at coordinate 26,518,996 of OZ010584.1, forward strand.
ACCTGCAAAGGGTTGGGAAGCCGTTGAAAACGAATCAATCAGTCAAATACTGAATAGCTTCACAGGCATGTCTTTATTTACATTCTCTGAAATATAATTCCATAGAAATTACCGTGGCCACAAAGTGAGGGATCAGTTTATATATTGATTGTAATATAGAATTGACCCTCCTTATATCCTCATAATTTCTTCTTTGCTTATCAAATTCTGAGCTGGTATGAATCAATAATCTATCAAAATCATCTTTTTGCAACAGAAACAAGCAACAAATAAGATTAAATTCTTACATTGGCCACGAATGCATCACGCTATCACAAAGGTTGACTTGTCTTTTATTAAAATTTATGTGCAATTTATTGATCAACACATCAGTAACAACCAAAATAATATTAACATTAGAAAAATTCTAATAGTTAACACCAAAAATATTATATATACGACTCAACGCAAAGAAGGACTCCTCATAATTCTAGAAGCCATTATAATCTAACAGAACCAACATTAGAGATATCTTTCTCCATAGGAGATCGTATATTGAAGTTTATATACATAAAAAAGTAGGTATGAATTCAGCTTGATAGTTGGAGATGACGTCACCATTATGTGATTTAAATTTAAATTCCATCAAACTGAAAATCCCAGAATTTGCCAAACAGGTTTTGAGAACACTATTTACATTATTTAGACTATTGTCCTCATCTTGGTTGTCATATTTATTACAACGTTTCGGCCGTTGTACGCTCCGGCCTTTTTTAGGTGGTTGGAATGTCGAACTGAACCTTTTATTTCGCTCAAAGGGGTAGGCTGTTCTAGGTCCACGTGTCAAGTTCTCCACTGCCTTAACCGAGAAGTGAACTCACACTCTTTGGGTCACTGTCACTGGATCTAAAACATGGCACAGTGGATAACGGCGTTGGTTAGATCCAGTGACAGAACCCAAAGAGTGTGAGTTCAATAACTGGTTAAGGCAGTGGAGAACTTGGAGAGGGGAATTAACAGGAGATACCTGATGACATCCATCAAACATGACACGTGGAACTAGAACAGTCTACCCCAGTGAGCGAAATAAAGGGGTTCGACATTCCAAACACCTGAAGAAGGCCGGAACGTACAACGGACGAAACATTGTTATAAATATGACCACGAAGATGAGGACAGTAGTCCGAATAATGTAAATAGTTTACATAATACGTCATCTCAGAAATATAGGCAGATACTGAAAGACCGAAATGTTGTGATAAATAATGGCGTCAAAGATGAGGACAATAATCCGAATAATGTAAATAGTGTACATAATACATCATCTCAGAAATATAGACAGATACTGAAAGGCCGAAACGTTGAAATAAATATGGCAAAAAAGATGGGGACAATAGTCCGAATAATGTAAATAGTGTACATAATACATCATCTCAGAAATATAGATAGATACTGAAAGGCCGAAACGTTGAAATAAATATGGCAAAAAAGATGGGGACAATAGTCCGAATAATGTAAGTAGTGTACGTAATACCTCATCTCAGAAATATAGACAGATACTGAAAGACCAAAACGTTGTAATAAATAATGGCGTCAAAGGTGACGACAATAGTCAGAATAATGTAAATAGTGTACATAATACCTCATATCAGAAATATAGACAGATAATGACGTTTTGAGAAACAGTCCAATATCTGGCAATTCTTGATGACAACTGTAGTGACAATGGAAATTACTCGAGTCCCCAAAATATGAACTTTAGAAAATTTACCATGTTTTAATCTGACATAAAATAACTAACCGTATATTATGCTTGAGTGCGAGGTTTTAGGAATAGCTTTTTTTAGGGGGTTGCACTATTCAACAGGTAATTTTTTAAAAGTGGTTAAAAAACCATTCATTTTTTGTGACCAGTTGCATCATACACAGGTAAATTTTTCTGGAAGGGTTAAAATTTATGCATTTCCGATGACGGTCACTTACCTGGTAGGCCTACATTCTCACGGTACTTTTGGCTAACTTAAATGGTCTAGACTAAAATGGCTACCGCAGGCAGACATCAACGAAAACAAAAGTACCGTATCTAAATCTTCGGATCAGATATTTTTCAGTAAGTGTTTCCTCTCACCATTTTGGGGTAACTTTGTACAAAAAAAAAAAAAAAAATAGAATAAAGACCATTTATCTGATAAAATAAATATGTCCAAAATGATATTTAAGTAAGGTAGGCCTACTAACATTGAAATATTTTAAAAAATCAGATTTTTCACAAAAATTTCAGCGGTTGAACTATACATAAAGTAGACTGATTTGCGTGTATATACGCTCGTCGACAGATGGTAAAACTAAATAAAAAGTTCGTCAGACAGACCTTGTTGGCGTAGTTCAATAAATCTTGTTTAAATGATATTATATATATATATATATATATATATATATATATATATATATATATATATATATATATATATATATACACGCCAATGATGTATATATATATATATACACACACACGAATGATATATATATATATATGTATGTATATATATATATACACACACGAATGATATATATATATATATATATATATATATATATATATATATATATATATATATATATAAAACATTATGAAAGCATGGTAATATTTTATTTCGCAAAACCGATTCTACGGTTTCGTCTCATCAGACCAAACGGTTTCAATTGGTGTGATGAGATAAAACTGAAGAATTGGTTATGCCAAATAAAATATTACCATGGATTTCTAAAGTTCCCGCTTTCATAATTATCATTTGTTCTGTTCTTACATTGGGCTCTCTTTAGATTTATATCCTCTTTGGAATTATCCGTACGAATTATCAAATAATATTGTCGCTTTTGAGTGTTGACTTCAGTGTTTACTTTTATATTTACATAGTCACTATCTCTGATATTGAGTACTTTATCCCATAAATATAGCACACCTTATAACTACATATATATATATATATATATATATATATATTTAAAGATATTTTTGTAGGTACAAAATTTAATGATCGAAATAAAAGTATAAAATTTAATATTACGAGACATATTAAAAACTGGCGAAGCAACCGGTTTCGCTCCCGCTCTTCAGGCTTCAACGGGTAATTTAATTTAAAATTAACACAGAAAAATGTACAATAAAAGGAAGTTGTGGGAAGAGAGAAAAAAATAGCAAAAGGAACTAGAGACAAATGACAGCGAGCCCCAACAAACACTCACGTTGTTTACACAAAGAAGGCTTACGGGACCCGATGTAAATGCCTCCAGAACATTTAGATGAAATAAAGAGTGTGACCGGGACAACACGGTGAACCAGTCAGCACTAGTATTTAGTCACCTCACTCCACGAGGGTATCCTGGGGCACAAGGCCGGTTTAAAGTGGGATCTCTCAGCCCGTGGGCTCGGCCAAAAATATGCCCTTTGAACTGTATAAACGGGTTCAGGGTCGGTTTACCTCCCCGAAAGAGACTCCGCGCTTCGGCGTAGACTCGTTCGGGTTCCTCCCCGCCCGAAGGCGGAGAGTTCAACCGATCAACCGATCAGCCGGTCGTCCGACTTCAGACTGAATCAGTCAGCACTAGTATTTAGTCACCCCACCACGAGGGCATCATGTGGCACAAGGTCGGTTTAATGTGGTATCTTCGAGCCCGTGGGATCTCCGAACCCCTGGGCTCGTCCAAAAATATGCCCTTTGAACCGTATAAACGGGTTCAGGGTCGGTTTACCTCCCCGAAAGAGACTCCGTCCTTCGGCGTAGACTCGTTCGGGTTCCTCCCCGCTCGAAGGCAGAGAGTGCAACCGATCAGCAAGTCGTCCGACTTCAGACTGAACCAGTCAGCACTAGTATTTATTCACCTCACCACGAGGGCATCATGTGGCACAAGGCCGGTTTAACGTGGGATCTCCGAGCCCGTGGGCTCGGCCAAAAATATGCCCTTTGAACCGTATAAACGGGTTCAGGATCAGTTTACCTCCCGAAAGAGACTCCGCCCTTCGGCGTAGACTCGTTCGGGTTCCTCCCCGCCCGAAGGGAGTGTTCAACCGATCAGCCGGTCAGCCGGTCAGCCAGGTGTCCGACTTCAG
>OZ010584.1:26528085-26545585 GCA_963932145.1 Acanthosepion lycidas
AGGGAAAAATTATGAAGAATAAATGAAGAAGAATAAAAACATAAAACTAAAAAGAGAGTAAATTTTGAAAGAAAATAAGACGAGATACAAGAAAGAAAAAGAAAGAAAAATGAAAGGAATTAATAAAGAAAGATGAAAAGTGATAGAAAAAGTTATCAATAAAGAAATAAAAAGAAAGTAGAAAGAAAAATCAAGAAAATAAAAAATGAATGACAGAGGAGATGAAAGAGAAAAGAACGAAATAAAAAGAATAAAGGAAAAGAAATGAAGAAAAAAATGAAAGACAAAAGAAAAGGACACAAAGAAAGAAGGAAGAAATATAAAAAGTAAAGAAAAACAAACGAAAGCAGAAATAAACACAGGAGAGAAGATTTAAAATAAAATGGGAGAAGGAATGAATAAAAAGAATGAATAAAAAGATATAACAAATAAGAAGAATGAGTAAAAATGAAAAAAACGAATAAAAAGAATGAAGGAAATGTGTAAAAAGCATGAATAGAAAGAATGAATAAAAAATATGAATAAAAATAAGAAGAATGAATAAAAAGAATAAATAAAAATGCAAAAAACGCATAAAAAGAACGAATAAAAACGAATGAAAGAATGAATAAAAAGTATGAATAAAAATTAAAAACTGAATGAAAAGAATGAATAAAAATGAATAAAAAGAATGAATAAAAAGAATGAATTACAAAATGAAAAATGAATGAAAAGAACGGACAAAAAGAATGAATAAACGAATAAGAGGAATGAAAAAGAATGAATAAAAGAATAAATGTAAAAACGAATTAGAAAAATAAAAAATGTATAAGAAGAATAAATAATAAGAATATATAAAAATGAATGAACGAATGAGAATGAAAAAGTAAGAATAACAATGAATGAATAAAAAGAATGTATAAAAATGAATAAACTTTATGAAGAAAAATGAAGAAAATAATGAAGAAAAAGAATGAAGAAAAATAAATAAAAAGATGAGGAAAGAGAATGAAGAAAAAGAATGAAGAAAAAGAAAGAAAAAGAATGAAGAAAAAGAATGAAGAAAAAGAATGAAGAAAAATGAATAAACGAATAAGAAGAATGAAAAAGAATGAAGAAAAAGCACGAATAAAAAGAATGAAGAAAAAATGAAAAAAAATAATGAAGAAAAATGAAGAAAAAGAATGAATAAAAAGTCGAGGAAAAAGAATGAATAAAAAGAATGAATAAAAATGAATAAAAAGAATGAATAAAAAGAAAGAAAGCTATAAAGAAATAAAATAGGAAAGAAGGAAGAAATAATCAGAGAAAAAAGAAAGAAGGAAAAAAGAAGTCAAAAAATAGGTTTAAAAAAGAGAATAAAATCTTAAACTAAATCTATTCCGGAAGTGATTAATCTATCGTTTATGAAAAGACTTCTTAAGCCACAGGGTGTGGTTCAATTGTTTATTTATATTCTCGTGTCTCTGGCACTCTTTAATCGAAGAAAGAAACGCAAAACTAAATTCATCCTTTAAAAGTCAAGTCCCATCCGGTCGTTGGTGATTATGGCTCTTCGCAACTTCCTATTTTCTGTTCTGCCTTTTTGTTTTTAAATCTTTACCACACTTCTTTATCTCTGTTCTTCAGTCTATTCCCACAAATCATTACTCGCCATTTTCCCGCCCTCTCTCGTCCTGTGAGTGTTAAATTTTCTATGTCCTCTTTCTTCATGAGGTTTCCCAGAAATTTCATCTGTTTCTGATTATAAGTACAAGGCTTTTTTTATCGTTTCTATCTAAATCTATACTTCTCAAAATGTGTGTGTTTATATGTGTGTGTGTGTGATCGGATGTTGTTTAGGCGTTTCCACAGTTGTCATCCGATTTCGATGAATTTTTTTTTTGTTTGATAGATAATTCTTCAGTGCCGGTTTTGAGTCCAAATTGTCTGGAAAAAATTACAACCTTGAAGGAGAAAAATCGAAAAAACTGACTTTCTACACTTTGCGCAAAAATCGAAGGCAAAATTTAATGTCTGTAAAAAAACAGCGTACAATCAATTTAGAGAGTTGAAATCTAACGCAAAAGATTATTAGAATAATATATATATATATATATATATATATATATATATATATATATATATATATATATAACAAATAAAAATTATCGTATATTATTATTGACGGTCCATGGAAGAGGTTCCTTCCCTGTAAGATTGAGAACGCAAAAATGGCCCTTTTTCAGGGACACTATACCCATTCAAATTGTTAACCCCCTCCTCCCCATTTGGGATGAGCTTCAGTTGCGCCCAATTGTTGTTACTAATATTGATTTTTGGTTGGTCTGACTTTAAACTTGAACTGCTACAACTGAACGGCAAAAAATTCCAGTAATGAAAGACCCGGGCGAAGACGAATTATACTGCTAGCTTACATTAAAACTTTCTCATTGGTCACAACCTCTGTCCGTAGTATTCTCAGTTTGCATCGAAAGAAACTACTTTCTATCTTCAAATCTCTTCATCTGTGAGAAGATACTCAACAATTCATTGCGATATTTTGTTCTATATGCCGTGTTCCTTCAGGATCTGGATGATCAAGGCTCTCCACTACTTTCTTGCTCTTAGTAAGTTTTATTTTTTTTTCGCTATCTCTCTCGGTCCCTGTTCAGCCAACCGTTTATACAATCTCGTTAGGTAAGTTACTCGTCGTTTGCCTCTTGATTGCGATCTGTCCTTGTGAGTGTCAAATTCTCCAATCACTGTTTCCTCATTATGAGTCCTAGAAATTTCAACTGTCCGTTTCTAATTGTAAGCATCCTTTTTTTTTAAATTCAGGTTTAAAAAAAGTCATCAGGCTCACAAGTTCAATTCATGGCATTCTCAGCATCCTTCTGTAGAACCACATCTCTGCCGCCTTGATTCACTTCGCCATTCACGAGGAAATTGTCCAACATTCATTGCTACGCAGGAGGACTGATGTTCAGCACCCGTTTCCATCGAATTATTTTTTTATTTTATTTCTTTATGAAAGGGATTTGTGCATATAAAAACTGCCGTAACATTTGTTTTTTGACGACTTCATAAAGGGTTATATTTTTTTGTATGGTATTTAAACTATTTATTTGGGCTATAGATTATAAAAGTTATTTTATTGTATGCTTGTTTTTAGCTAATTATTCAGTGCATAAATTTGATGATGTCGGCAAAAAACCGTTAACTCATGTCTATTGTTTAATAGATTTTTATTATTTAGAAACTTAATAATGTGCAGTTTCTCATGGAGGCACAAAGGGCATGGGTCATCCCAAGTTTTACAAGTTCTAGTCCTATTTATAATTTTCCATTTTACTTTAGGTGTCCTATTTATTTCCTTCAGATGCCAAAAACATTTAGATAAAGAAGTCTGATTTCTTTTATTTATATTGTTGAAAGAGCACTTATGCTGCCTCCATCTGGCTTTTAAATTCATTCTTCGTGGACCCAAAGTATATCATATTAGTATTAGGACTCTCAGTGGATGAGATAGTACATTGGTATACCACAGATTTGATGCAGCATTTATTTTCTAATGGGCAGTCTTCTGGGTTTCTACAATCACACAATTTTTCACTGTTATTGTCTGATTTAAGTGTAGGGTTATTATTAATACTATTCAGGCATAGGGGTTTGTTCAGGATTTTATTATTGTGTTTTTTTATTATACTTTCTAAATTTTCTGTGCAGCTGTAACTCAATTTTAGGGTGTTCTTATTAAATATATTACTAAGCCTACTATTGGTGGGGAAGTGTTTATCAATTAAAGCTAAGAATTTCTGTCCTAGTTTAATACTAACCATTTGGTTGAACGGAGGGGTATATCAAATGATTTTTCTCTTCCTGTTTTTTTTTCCTTCTGGCTAGTGCAAATGTCTCTATAGTTAATGTTAGCATTTTTATAACCACTATTTTTTAGGGGAGCGTTATAGAAGCCATTGTGTTGTTGGAATATTTCTTTGTTAGCGGAGTTAATGCTAATTCTATTTTCTATTGATGACGGTATATGTTTAATTATGGATGGTGGGTGGTTTGACTTCGGGTGTATATATAAGGGGCTAGCATTTGGTTTTCTGTAAGGTTGGTATGTGTTGCTTGCTTAGTCTAGAGTTACGCCGAGGAAGTTTACCCTTTTCAGTTTAGAAGAGACTGTTATCTTTAAGTTTAGATTTTTAAATTCACTAAATATAATTTTTCTGATTTTCTCTTTCTTAAAACTAGTAGAACTCCTCACCACCATGAGCCCGTCATCTCTATACAGTCCGATGTCCTTAATGCGGTGTGCGGTTAAGTTATACAGTATTAAAAGACCAACAAGGTCAGAAGACTCTGCAGAGTCTAATGATCCCGTAGTGATGTCAAACAGGTCGTTATTGTTTGTTGGGTCAAATTATATTGCTTGTTTTAAATAAATTATTAAACAAAAGATCCGAGCTCATCTCAAAATGCAGACATGAAAATAAATTTTTACTACGTAACCTAAAAAATGAAAAACGGAAAAAATAAAATAAAAACAAATAAATATACTAATAAACAAAAAAACAATAAAAAAATAGAAATAAAACATAAATAAATACTATGTTACTTAAAAATCGAAAACCGAAAAGAGAAAATATACAAGTAAAATAAATTGACCTAAATTCATCCAAGTAAATAAATAAAGAAAACCAATCCCAAATAAAGATAATCAATTAAAAACTGTTCCCGCCAAAATATTACTTAGAATGAACTACAACAATCAACCCAAAAATTGAACAAATAGCTTTAATTAAATTCTCAAACCAAAACAAAACTGTTAAATAAGTGATATAAACAAATTTTTACTACGTTAATAAATAAATAAATAAATAATATAAGAAACAAAAAAATAAAAAATAAAAACAAGCAATATAATTTGACCCAAATAAATAAACAAACGACTTCCGGTAAAATAACCGCCATAATAGAATACCCACAATGCACCACTAACCCGTATATATATAAATAGCCGAGAAAAATAACAGCATATGTGGCCTGACGATTGCATATAGCATGAAACAGACTATCGCCTCTAAGTGTTGACTTCTATGTTCACTTATATATATATATATATATATATATATATATATATATATATATATATATATTCAAACAGATTTGGTTAAATAATTTAGACATATCATGTCAATTAGTTTTCGTTGTGAACCTTTCGAGTTTTTTTCTTTTTTTTTTTTTTTGAATGTATTTAAGGACATCGACATTTAAGGAAGTTTCTTTATGAGTATTTAAAGATTTTGTTTCTATACTTGATGCTTTCGTGATTTTTCTTTTTTTCGTTTTTAAAATTTTTTTGTTAATTGTTTAGTATTATAACAAATTTGACTTATTTTTTAAAATTTGGCCTTTAATTCTCTTATATAAAGGGATTTAATCATTGTTTTTATGTCATATAGATGTATTTTCAACTAATGTCCGTCTAATTTAGTCCGTTCATATCTATCTATCTATCTATCTGTCTATCTATCTATCTATCTAGATAGATAGATAGATAGATAGATAGATAGATAGATATTAGGTTGGTGCAAAAATAATGTCGTTTTCTCAAATATTTTACTGTGTGAGAAAACGACATTATTTTTGCACCACCCTAATAGATTGATAAATTTCAAATTACGAAAAGGAGAAAAATATGCTTTGAATAAATGAAATTCAAATTTTATTCATACCGACGAATTCAGAAAGGATCTTAAGTTGTCCAGCCACGGGTAAATCTGCCATAAGGCAACAGCCTGACACTTACTCTCACTGGCCAGGAATTTGTTTATAATCTTAACGGATGGGCACGAGAAAAAAAACGACGCCAAAAATGTTCACCTTATTGTCATATGGCGTCTCATATCTTGGGCTGGTGTTTGTCTTAAATGAAAGCAGAAGTTGCGTATTTCATGAATGTTTTCCCTTTCGAGAATGACTTTAGAGAAAAAAATGTAAAAATGCAAATAACAAATAATAAATAAAGCAAGCAGTAGATAGAAAAACAAAACAAGGCGACATTTCCTGTTGTTTGTCGTGAAACAAAAGAGCACTACAAAAAGGCGAATGATGACATAATTCTTGACGCTATATCCGCAATAATTTGGTTTAGGCAGATAAATTTGGCTTATGAAGACTTTATGAATTTCGGTCAAAGCTTCTCTTCTTTTCTTTCGACAGCAAAAACAAGGGAATGTCTAGTTTTTAAAATGACGTGGCAAAATTATGGTGTCTAATAAAACGTAAGACTTTTTTTGAACTGGCGAAGTGCAACATTTCGACTTTGACACGGCGAAGTGTTGCACCTGTTATGATAATGGCCGTGGGTCAGAAGGTTCCAGGATGCAACTTAACCCAGTTCTATGCAGTGATAATATACAGGAACTGGAGCGGTCCCAAGGCAATGACGTGTTTAGTCAAAACAGCGGACCCAAGCCATACGACGCACCATTATAGGCCTATCACCAACCTGTCCGGCACCTTGTTCGACAATTGGGACCTATGCCCCATCCAACACCTACTATCTTTGAACTGATGAACTGCAGCATGTTGATGTGGCATGAATTTTGGCCAAAACTTCTCTCTCGTGGTTTTTATTTTTTTCTTTCGACAGCAAAAAACAACGGAATGTATAGTTATTAAAATGACGTGCTAAAATGATGGTGTCTAATAGAATGTAGAACTTTCTTTGAACTGGCGAAGTGCAACATTTCGACGTGGCATCGATTAACCCTCCTTTGACACGACGAAATGTTGCATCTGTGATCATAATGGCCATGGATCAGAAGGTTCCAGAATGCAACTTAACCCAGTTCTATGCAGTGATAACGTACAGGAAGTGGTGCGCTCGCAAGTCGATGACGTATTTAGGCAGAACAACAGGCCCAACCCATACCAGGTCAAGATATGACGCACCATTATGGACCAAACACCAACCCGTTCTGTACCTTGTTAGCAACTGGGTCCTATGCCCCATCTAACATCTACTAATTTTCTTTGAACATCTCGATTGACCCTCCTTTGTCATGACGAAGTACTGCATCTCCGTGTGACATTTATTGACCATCATTTGACCTGACTAAGGTGATTTACTAAGCCTGCTTAGTTGTGGCACAAGGCCGAAAGTATCGGGCATCGAGTCAGGATCGAACTCATTACTCCCCAGTCAATGACGGGTTTAGTCAGAACAACGGATCCAATGAAGTTCTGCATATGTGATCGTGATGGTCATGCGCCAGAACGTACCAGAATGCACTTTCACCCAGTTCTATGCAAAGGTAATGTAAAGGAAGATGTGCGCTTCCCAGTCAATGACGTGTTTAGACCAAAAAGGTACCCAACCTTGTTGACAATTGTGATCTATGCCCCATCGAACATCAACTAACTCCTAAAAATGTTTGGAATCGCTATTCAGCATTCGTTGTCCTCCAAAGACCAACTAATTTAATAAACCCACAAAAGGTTGATAAGCCGTTAAAAATAGATTAATCAATCAATCTTGGCATAGTTTCAGGCAGATGCTTGAGTATACTTTTCCTTCACTTTGATCTGAGCTTCTTGTAACGTAATTGACCACACTAGACAACAAAATAACTCATTTTAGTTCGCATAAACCACATAAGATATCTAGATATAAAATCGAAGCCCTTATCTGTAATAAATTCGAGTTCAAATTGATGTCCCTAAATCTTGTTAAAAATAACATAGAGGAATGATATAACCTGAGACAACTCCAAGTTTATCTAGACGGGAAAAGATGCTCCCGTCGAGCGTTAATCCTCATTTGAAAAGATTGATACAAGAAACAAGCAAATCAGAAGAGGAAGAAAAATTGAAGGAAGAATACTAAACAATTAACAAAAAAAATTTAAAAACGAAAAAAAAAAAAAATGAGAAAAATCAAGAAAGGCATCAAACAATCGAAATCAAAGCAGAAGAAATGTCCTGGTCTCAATAAACATTTTTACTTTCTTTTCAAAATGAACACCATTATTTTGTCCCGTCATTTTAATAACTATACATTCTCTTGTTTTTACTTTCATTTCTTGATCACACTAAGGTGAAGATACCCGCGGGAAGAGAACATTTACCAGTATACAGTGGAGTAATGGATAGCGGCTCGGACTGTGGAATCGGAGAACATAGTTCAAATTCCAGTCGAATCCATTACATTCACTTACGGGCTAATAGTTTTGGGAAGGGTATGATTCCTCTTCTTCTCCCACCAGCTATGGGTAAGTAGCAAGACAGGCTAGGTTCTATAGCTTTGGATGGCAAATGGTCTACCGCAGAAAGAAATGGCAAACTATTGCGGGTAAAAAAAATCTGCCCCGGCAAATATCGAAGATGCATGATCGCATAAGCGTGTATCGCGCATTGCCCAAGCTGTCGAATATAGATGCAATAATCATAAGGTCTGGCTCCAGACGTAAACAATAAAGGACCTATTGATGAAGTCAAAAAGGAAAGCTATAAAAAGATGAAGGATACTAAACCATTACCTGACATTGTGACTAAAGAATAAACAGACAACCAGTAGAAAAAATGAAAGAAAGGAGAAAAAGGATGCCGAGAAAGAAAGAAAGAAAGAAAGAAAGAAAGAAAGAAAGAAAGAAAGAAAGAATAAACTGACAACCAGTAGAAAGACAGGAGGAAAAGGATGCTGAGAAAGAAAGGAAGGAAGGAAGGAAGGGAGGGAGGAAGAAAAGAAAATAAAAGAAAGTAAGAATGAGTTAAATAGATTCAAGAAAGACAGAATAAAACAGAGGCAAAAAAGTAAGAAAGAAAAAGAAAATGGAAAGAAAAAAGGAAAGAAAGCGAAAAAAAGGAAAGAAAGTAAAAATAAGCCAAATGATTTAAAAAGAAAGAAAGGAAGCTTAGTGAGACAATGGAAAGAAAGAAAGAAAGAAAGATTAGAATAAGCAAATAAAAAGAAAGAACGAACGAAAGAAACAAATATACAACCGGAAGCAGAAAGAAAGAAAAAAAGACTAGGGGTGCAAAAAGAAAGAAAGAAAGAAAGAAAGAAAGAAAGAAATATTAGAAGAAGCAAATAAAAAGAAAGAACGAACGAAAGAAACAAATATACAACCGGAAGCAGAAAGAAAGAAAAAGACTAGGGGTGCAAAAAGAAAGAAAGAAAGAAAGAAAGAAAGAAGGCAAGAAAGGAAGAAAGAAAGAAAGATTAGAATAAGCAACTAAAAAGAAAGAAAGCACGAAAGAAACAAATATACAACAGGAAGCAGAAAGGAACAAAAAAAGACTAGGGGTGCAAAAAGAAAGAAAGAAAAAAGAAAGAAAGAAAGAAAGAATAAACGAAATGAAGAAGGAAAAAAAAATAAAAGAATTATTGTGGGTAGAGAAATATTCATTATCTTATAAAACTTTTCCACTTCCAAGACAAGCTTCTTATTTAGGAAGATTTCAAACACCTCACGTACAAAATACAATCTGTGAACAAAGCTCAAACCACCATATTATCGAGGAAAAGATCTCAGCTGTCTCCGCCCCTTTCCACCGACTCAATTATTCTCCCGAACTGCACCAGCAAGTGCCTTAACAAGTTTTGAATTATTTATACAACTATTAATACCACGCAGGAACTTGGCGGTCATGTTACATTAAATTTTCATTTACTTCGTTTTGATGTCTTCAGTTGCATAAATATTTATTTTGAGGAAAAGAAAGAAAGAAAAAAAAGAATTCAGAGATAAAAACTAACTACGTAGTTTACAAATGTAGTTTTTGTAATTACCCAATGATCGATTCGCAGACATCAGGGAATGCTGTGACACGTACTGTATTGTTTTAGTGGGTGAGTGAGTTTATTTAACTTACTGTCGTATCAAGTTGTAACACCAGCAATGTCGAGCCTGAAATGCAATCAGATCCGCCTCAAAATAAAAGAAGATTAATTTTTTTAATGTTTCTGACAATTATACCCAGATAAAAGGTTTGCCTATCATCCGATTCACACACCTTCCCGGTTTTTTGAGTAGAGGTTTATCAATTGTTCCCTGCTTAGCATTGTGTTTCCGCTTCCTTCTAAAGTCTACTTCAACTATACTTCTAACGTCTCCTCCCCTGTCTTTTGAACAGGAGTAGAGAGTTTATCCTTTGTTCCCTGTTTAAGATTGGTCTACCGCTTCCTTATAAAGTCTGCTTCAACTCTATACTTCTAATGTCTTCTCTTCGGTCTTTTGAACAGGTTGTAGAGATTTATCACTTGTTCCTTGTTTAGGATTGGTTTTCCGGTTCCTTCTAAATTCTTCTAATTATCATTCACACACAACGGTTTTTTGCGTCTTAGTAGCATTATCCCCTTCCTTGGGATGAATTGATTAAAAAGCTAAAAAAAGAAAAGAAAAACTTGTAATTGCGTAAAGTTATAGACTAAATCTCATTCACAAGATCTGAACGTTGAAATTCAGCTGTAGGCTTACAGCCACATCACGTTGAAACACCGGGTACCGTATGATCAGTGAAGTTAAGCAACGTCGGACCTGGTCAGAACCGCGATGGGTGACTGGTTGAGAATACTAGGTGCTGTAAGCTTGGATGTGCAGGTGGTGTAATGGATAACGGCTTGGAGACTGGAAAGCCGAGTTCCAATTCCAGAGGGGTTCATTTACGCGTAGATACCCTTGGGAAAGGTATGAATCCAACTCTTCTCCCCATAGCTATGGGTTAATTAGTAAGACTTAACATTATATTTTCCGCAAAATGTTGATAAAACATAAAATACAAATCAATCAACCAATGAATTTATTTGGGATTTAAAATAAAGTCTGTTTTTTTAGCGATGCTGAAGATAATCTAATATTTGGCTGAGTCATAAATAATTTCCGTTTTTGTTAATCAAGAGAACCTGGAGCTCTGCACTAAGGTCAAAGCCAGCCTCAAGTTAAAACCAAATGTTATCCAGTCTTTAGACCGAAACGCCCTGTCTTGTACGCTGCTCTTGACATGGTAGAAAAAAGAATTGAATCGCCCTCAGCAAGCCGGAATAATCCAACCAAGAAATTACAAATCACTTTTGTTTATACCTCTTATCTTAATCAATGTGCCTGATTCCGTATCTTTAATTAAATGTTTGTGCGCCCCGGAATAAGCAGCTGAAGTTTCTGGGACACATGAGAAAGGAGGGCCTGGAGAATCTGATACTCACAGGTCGAATAGAGGGAAAGGGAGATAACGCATGACATACGGCGGGTTTAAGCAAGTGGATAACATCATGATCTGGGGAAGGTAGCAGAGAGACGAAACTTATTGAAAGCTACAAGGGATACGGAGGGAGGGGAGAGGCGTAATCACCTACGTCCTGAAAAGACACGACACATAAAACGAAAGAAATAAAAAACACCCCGAGATCTTTATATATTAATTAAAAAAAAAGTTATTCTGTAAAAAATCAGATCTTAAACCTCACACCACACATATTTATTTTGACGCTGTTATTACTGGACTTGGCACTTAAGTAATGCTTTGAAATATCAGCAGATTTCTTAGGCAATTCTGACACATTTCTTTTCCAAAGAAAGATTTCCGAGTTCATGTCAATAAAAGGATAAGTGGCAGGATATTTGCCATGACTGTATAATAGCCAGCGGCCGTTGCACCCGGAAAGTAAATTTGTAGACGAAAAGAGACTTCAATGACGATATGTGGAGCTCGTGTCTCGATCAACATTAATTTGCGTTTTATTTTTTTTTTCGTGGCTATTAATTGGATTTAATGACAATACAGTCATAAATCGTAGATAAATACATTTGAACAAAGACAGAGACAGAGAGAGAGAGAGAGAGAGAGAGAGATAAATAGATAGTAATAGACATAGATAAGTAGAAGTAAACAGACAGTAATAGATAGATAGATAGATAGATAGATAGATAGATAGATAGATAGATGTGAACAGACTAAGATAGATAGATAGATGTAAACAGACTAAGATAGATAGATAGATGTGAACAGACTAAGATAGATAGATAGATAGATAGATAGATGTGAACAGACTAAGATAGATAGATAGATGTAAACAGACTAAGATAGATAGATAGATGTGAACAGACTAAGATAGATAGATAGATAGATAGATAGATAGATAGATAAATAGATAGATAGATAGATAGATGTGAACAGACTAAGATAGATAGATAGATAGATAGATAGATAGATAGATAGGTAGGTAGGTAGGTCGGTAAAAGTAAACAGATTTTAATAGATAGATAGATAGATAGATAGATAGATAGATAGATAGATAGATAGATAGATATGAACAGACTGTGATAGATAGATAGATAGATATGAACAAACTGTGATATATATATATATATATATATATATATATATATATATATATATATATATATATATATATATATATATATAGATAGATAGATAGATAGATAGATATGAACAGACTGTGATAGATAGATAGATAGATAGATAGATAGATAGATAGATAGATAGATAGATAGATATGAACAGACTGTGATAGATAGATAGATAGATAGATAGATAGATAGAAGACAGAATGAACGCGTTTATCAACATTCTCTTTTTCTGTTGTACTTATAGTTCTGGGCTTGACGATAAACTACATCCGGTAGCAATAGCTCCGATTGGGAGATTGGAAGTTTTGAGGAGAGTGAAGAAACTTCTTAATTGCTATTGTTCCCAGGTGCACCTTGACCCGGGTGGTGGGGTGTAGCACCTCTTAGTGTTCCATATATGAGCAAACAGTGTATCCACAAAAAAACCATAAAAGTATAAAATGCATTTTTATAGCAAAAATACCAACAAAACATTTTTAAAGGAGAATTACCAACAATACATTTTATAGCAA
Organism: Acanthosepion lycidas; assembly: GCA_963932145.1. Lineage (NCBI taxonomy): Eukaryota > Metazoa > Mollusca > Cephalopoda > Sepiida > Sepiidae > Acanthosepion > Acanthosepion lycidas. The sequence goes on from OZ010584.1 coordinate 26,540,939, forward strand.
AATGACCAACAACATACATTTCATTTGTAATTGAAGCTGTAAAACCACGTTCAAACGATTTAGATTCCGCCATTAAGTTTATATGCCGCTAAACAAAACCAATCTATTGACCAATATCTCTTGTATTTTTGTTTTCTTTACAGATATATATTACATATATTAAGTGTGTGTGTGTTTCTGTGATGGCTGCTGCGTCGTAGTCGAGTATAATTAATCACATCATCATCCCCTTGACTTTTGTAATCGTAGGGCGGATCGAACACAAAAGCCACACAAACTCTTTTCCACAACGGTCTATCAACGGCAGCCATCAGCAGTTCTGGTACAGTCATACCTGTCTATTTTGATATTGTCCATCCAGTTTTTGCGTTGGTGTCCTCTCCTACGTCCATCTTCAACGGTCCCTTGCATGATCGTCTTGCATAGGCTGTCGTGCATTGTAATGTGTCCTAACCAAGGAGTACAAAGGTGAGACCTCAAAGAATTTAAATAAAAGATTATTTGATCTTTTACAAAACAACACACTCAATGCATTAATTGTTCATCGTAATAAGTCTAATCATAATGCAATTTACTTAGGCGAAAATGTCTATTAAGTACATCTATCATTAATCATCCACGACAAGTTTTCGTTCAGTTTCTTACATTTCACCTTTCTTGGCAGATTTTCTGTTGTTGCAGTATACGATCTACAACATCAACATCCTCATCATCATCACCATGATCACCTTGACCATCATCATCGCCTTGACTTTTTTTAATCCTAATGGGGATCCGAATGCAGAAGCCATATTGAAGGGGGTCTATTAACAGTAACCATCAGCAATTCTGGTATAGTAATATTTGTCCATTGTTTGACATTGTCCAACCAGTTTTTACGTTCGCGTCCTCTCCTACGTCTATCTTCAACGGTGCCTTACATAATGCTCTTGAAAAAGCTTTCATGCCTTGTAATATGTCTAAAACATGACATCTCCGTTTTACAGTGACGACAAGACGTCCCTTGTGTCCCACAAAATTTTCAACACTTTTCCGAACAAGCTGATTTGCTTTTTGTTCCCAATAGTAAATGCCGAGGAATTTTCTCATGCATTTGTTCTCAAACGCTTGGATCCTTCTCCCCATATCTGCCAACAATGTCCACGTTTCACGTCCATATTGGAGAATGGGAAACGTGGACACTGTTTCCCGATACAGAGAGAATGATTCAGGCGTTTTAAATAATACAAGATATCAAGAGGCGTTTAATCGGTGTAGACATGACTCAATGCCTAAGTGTCAGAAAATACATATTATATATATATATATATTATTATTATTATTATTATTATTTAAAATACGTTTTTATCATGGCACAGAAATTGCCATGTTTCGAAAACAGAACTTAAATCTTCAACTTGAAATTTAAAGTTTAGTTTCATTTTCAAGCGATGCTGAATAACTTTCGAAAAAATAATTTACTCTTTTTATGTAAACTAAATTGCTATATAGTTTAATACATTACTCGGACTATTGCCCTCATCTTTGTCACCATATTTATTACAATGTTTCGCCCGTTGTATGCTCCGACCTTCTTCAGGTGAACCCTTTATTTCGCTCACTGGGGTAGACTGTTCTAGTTCCACATTTATTTTAATGTTACCTTTCCCTTTGAAAGTTCTCCACTGCCTTAGCCGGGTATTGAACACACACTCTTTGGGTTCTGTCGCTGGATTTAACCAACGACTTTATCCACTGTGCCATGTGTCCTCGCCTACGATCTCCTGGGTATTATAGACCTAATTGGTTTATAATTTATTTGTTGGTTCGATCCAGTAACAGAACCCAGAGAGTGTGAGTTCAATACCCGGCTAAGGCAGTGGAGAACTTTCAGAGGGAAAATTAACAGGAGATAACTGATAACTGACATCCATTAAACATGGCACGTGGAACTAGAACAATGTACACCAGTGAGTGAAATAAAGGGTTCACTTCGACATTCCAACCACCTGAAGAAGGCCGGAGCGTACAACGGCCGAAACGCTGTAATAAATATGGCGGCAAAGATGAGGACAATAGTCCGAATAATGAAAATAATGTACATAATACCTCATCTCAGAAATATAAGACAGATATTGTATAGTTTAAGTTGCTGGGGGAAAGAATTTTTAATAATTTTTTTTAAAGGGGTGTTGGTTTTTTTGACGAATGAGGATAAAAGTATAATTTACCGTGGCAAATTAAATATCGGTTAAGGTTAGGTGTGGGTTTGAAATTTCTGTCTGTTGATACTGGCTTCCTTATATGAGAACGTGTCATCATGGCAAATATCTTGCCGCTTATCCTTTTATTGATACGAACTCGGAAATCTTTCTTTGGAAAAGAAATGGGTCAGAATTGCCTAAGAAATCTGATCCATTTTTTGGTGGGTTTCCCCGATTTCGAAATCTCTTGGCAAATATCCTTTTATTTAGTTCTTCAGTGATACTTCCAGTCTTTTCAATTCGTTTTTACTCCGTTTTGTAGACGAGCGCATTGTTGAATTTAACGTTCTTTCACGTTTTTTCACGTTCATAAATTTTTGCTTCTGTTTACGTTTTCATTTTTTCAGCTGTATATTTTTCTTCCAGTTTTCATTTTTTTATGGTTAATATAGATATTATGTTATATTATTAATTAAATTGTAACATTTGTTAATTGTATTATTAATTAAATTATAATATTTTTTGCTGCATTTATATTATTAAATATTTTATTTGATTTATTATATTCTATTATTATGAAAGTAACAAAGTAAATATTTGTTAATATGTCAGCATAAAACCATTATCTCATTATACTTATTTAATAATTTAATTTGATTATTAAAAGTTAATAGAGATAATTTTTCTTCTAAACACTGTCTACAATCCTATTGGTAATATTATATGGGGTACTTTATTTATAATTTCCCAATTAGCTATAGTAGGCATATTATTTTATTTTTGACTACGTATATATTTTAATAATGTTGTGCTATATAATATATATAAGCAGAATTTCTAAGCATCTATCTATTAATTAACAGCTAGAAAGACTGATTAGGAGAGGCATATGAAAAGAATGAGAGAGAGAGAGAGAGAATGATGTAGCAAAAGAGTGAAAGGGGAAAATAGAGAGAGGGAAAATGAAGGAAACAGGGGAGTTGAAAGAAACAACTGGAAGAGAATGATGGAACAAAAGAGAGAGAGAGAGAGAGAGATGAAAGAGAGAGAGAGAATTGAAAGGAAAGAGAGAAAAAGTTGGAGGTCTTCAGATGGGACGGAAGCTAAAAAAATATAAAGGTGTAGTTTATTGTCTTACCCAGGACGCAAAGTAATGATGTAGGTAGGTTTCATATTATTGTAAATGCTTATAAACATTTGCAATTCAAAGGGTTTATCTTTTTGAAAAAAAAAAAGACCACATTGGAAACAGCGAAACTCTTTCAGCCACCTGATAAAAATAATGAAGTAATAATGATTATATGTAAGGCTGAAAAGGAAATTAAGACCAATTTTAGAGGAACGAAGTATGATTCCTGGCAGGTCTTCTATTATCACAGTGTTGATCAGCTAATAACAAAAATATTGCAAACAAAAAGAAAAAGAATATAAATGAAATTAGCGGGATTATATCCCTAAAACACATATAAAATATGAGAAATAAATAAAAAATACAAAATTTCCAGCATCTCTCGTTTATATACACGTATAATCGCAACAACGTAAAGGATTTCAGTCTGATTAAGTCCTAGAGGACGTCATGCGTCGCATGAAAACCACTTTTTTACACTTTTTCATACATCTTATCCCCATTATATATATATATATATATATATATATATATATATATATATATATATATATGTGTGTTATTTTAAAGAAAAACAGAATACTTTAAGGTTCCATTATAATAATTTATTTCACCAGAGCCCTTTTAAAGGACGCCAGATCATTAGATAGCAATTCCAATATATATATATATATATATATATATATATATATTCAAACATATATTGTTAAATATAGCAGACAACGAATGTCTATTACGTTTATTCATGAGCTGTTAGACAATTTTTGTCTTTATTATCCCTCGAAATTAAAGCAACTATACGAAGTTTAGAATGGCTCCTGATCAAACATAATAGATATCCGTTGTCTGTTATATTTAACAATATATGTTTGAATAATGATCTGCTGCCCCAATACACTATATATATATGTGTGTGTGTGTGTGTTTGTGTGTGTGTCTGTGTGTATGTGTCTGTCTGTGTGTGTGTGCTTGCTTAAATAATTTAGATGTGTCATGTCTATTTATTTTAGTTTTAATCCTTTCAAATCCACGAATTAATTTCTTGGTGGCTGTAGAAAACTGCTTCAGAAAAATTCCAAAATTTTTTTTGAAATAATTATCATTTTCTCCAAGTACTTTCAATCGCATTTGAAATCAACTTCAGGGGTTGCATATATATGGATGTGTTCTGCGTTAACACCGTAAATTCAATTTTTTTTTTTTCACTATGCAAGGGTGGTAACTTATGTGATTTTTTTTTTTTAAAACAACATATGCATACAATGCGATGCTGTTTCTATGGGTTCCATCCTGAGGCCAACATTTACCAAGTTTTACATGACTGACCTAGAAAAT
>OZ010584.1:26550585-26555585 GCA_963932145.1 Acanthosepion lycidas
GGCATTCCAATCAGAAATTTTAATCGTAAAAAAAAGTAATTGGATATAATTCACTCTTTGTTATTTCCTAAACCTGTTTCTTTAAAAAAAATAAAAAATAAAAAATGTAAGTACTTATTTGGTGTTTTCAACTTTCAAAAAGGTCTTTTTTAATCTTTTTGTGTTTTTTTTTATTTTTATTTTTTATTTTATTTTTTTGCAAAATGTCTTATTTTTATTTTTAAAAGTTTTGGTAATTCCATAAACTCGTTTCTATAAGAATCTTTTTGCTTCTTTCATATATTTTTCAGCACAAAAATGTTGTTTATATAGCAATATATAATATATATATATATATATATATATATATATATATATATATATATATATATATATATATATATATATATATATATATATATATATAATTTATGTTTGCTCTTATATGGAATAATGAAAATTCTTTATCTCAGAACTTAAAAACAAATACTGAAAGGTTATGTTAATGATAAGAAATATGAAGACAATGGTCGGATTAATATATGGAATAATGAAAAAAAACTTTATCTCAGTACTTCATAAAACATTGCAAGTTTTGGTTAATGACGCAAAAGATTAAGACAAAAGACGGTATAATTTATGGAATAATGAAAATTCTTTATCCCAAAACTTCCGATAAACATTGAAGTTTCCCATTGTGAAATGCTCTCCTCGTCTCCACAAGTAATTGGATATATTTCCCCTCCTTGTTATTTCCCAAACCTATTTCTTAAAAAAAAAAAAAATAATAATGTAATTACTTGTTTTATTGTTTTCAACTCTCAAAAAGTTCTTTTTTTTAATAGTCTTCTTTTTTTTTTTTTTTTTTTTGCAAAATGTCTTTTATTTTTAAAAGTTTTGGTAACTCCATAAACTCATTTCTTTAAGAACGTTTTTGTTTGTTTCATATTTTCTTCAGCACAAAAAAAAAGTTGTTTATATAAAGTAGGGCAGACCGGAGAGAATTGTAATATACTTCCTATATATCGGTTGAACTCACGATTAAATTAATTCACCAATGGTATACGTTCGTGGAAACGGAAGTGATGGCAACTTGGTAATTTTTCCAAAAGGTACATATGTGTTTATGAACTCTCGTTTCCCACTATAGCTTACTGCTACGGTAGCTAGCTAATCCATTTTGAAGATGCCTGCTCAGGCACATCTGTGTTTCTTCAAAATCCAACTAGACAACCTGTGGTTGATAATGAAACTATACTGGGCAAACTTTGATTCTGGGAGAGAGCGCATAATCTGGTGGGATCAATAGTTTAAAAAAGAGCAGTGTGTGCTCAAACCCTGTGCCGTTAACTGATTCACGGTCACCTTCTAGGTCAACCTTCTCATGTACCAAGCTCTTTCAAAAGGCTGTGTTAATGAGAAGAAAAATGAAGGCAATAGTTTGAATAATATATGGAATAATGAAAAGACTTCATCTCGGAATTTCAGAAAACGGTGAAAGGTCGGGTTAATAATGACAAGAAAGATTGAGACAATCGTCAGAATAATTTATGGAATAATGAAAAGACTATATCAAAACTTCAGAAAACAATGAAATATTGTGTTAATGCCCAGAAAGATGAAGACAAAAATCGGAATAATATATGGAATAATGAAAAGACTTTATCTCAGTACTTCATAAAAAGGTGCAAGTTTTGGTTAATGCCGAGAAAGATGAAGACAAAAGACGGAATAATTTATGGAATAATGAAAATTCTTTATCCCAAAACTTCCGATAAACATTAAAGTTTCTCATTGCGAAATGCCCTCCACGTCTTTTGCATTCTCCTTTTTTCCACAAATGCCGTTGGGGGACAACATAAGATCGTTCCTTTTCCTACCAGCTGTAAGTAAATAAGAGGATAGAATGCGTTTTTTATTCTTTTTGAACATCCAGTCAAGGAAAACGTAAATTCTAAATTGAAAACCGTGTTGAATCAACGGAAACTACTCTGATGACATGGAAAATAACAAAATTTGTGTAGATCGATGATTGCTTACGTCTTGAATTGGGACATGCTATCGAAAATCTTTTTTTTTTTGTGTGGGGGGGTGGTCAAAAGAATCATTAATGGAATTAGATATTAAAATACGGTTTCTGTAATCTTTTAGTCTCATGGATTTCAATGAAGTTTAATAAAGTTGGTGAGAAAAAGAATGACGGAAAATTCAGAGTTTCCCGGTGAAAATGTCATTCGTACGTCACCTCGGCATAGGAAGCGCTTTTTTTTTCTTTTTTTTTTTTTTGATCTCACCATCTGAAATCTGACAGTTTTGCAGAGAGATCTAAAATTCAACAAACGGCAAAATCAAAATAAGCGATGACACTTAGTCATTTTCATATTGAGAATATTTTGTCTAAACCGTCATCAGATGGCATCAAATTATGAGCAAAGACTTTTCTCCCGGTCTTTTTGTAAACATCACACACACACACACATATATATATATATATATAGATATATATAGATATATAGATATATGAGGAGGCACTGTGGAGTAAGAGATAATGGAGAGCCGAGTTCGAATTCCAGTTGAATACTTTACATTCACTTACGGGCTAATACCCTTGGGAAAGGTATGAATCCTCTTCTTCTCCCTCTAGCTATAGGTACTTTGCAGAACAAACTGGGTTCTATAGCCTTGGATGGCAACTGGTCTAGGAGAATGACAACCTGCGTTAAGGTTGTTTGGGGGACCTTATGGCACGTAGTACACCAGGTCTCTGTATTCGGTCTTTCAAAAAGTGTCGTTGGAAAAGGCCTTCACCACTATAATCATTATGTGATGGTGTCTGGGCTGTCGGTTCCTAGGAACTGAGCTGCTTGACCCTCATACGTGGAATACGACGGGAGATCCCACTATATATATATATATATATATATATATATATATATATATATATATATATATATATATATATATATATTCATACATTTATATATAAATACCAAAAAACGGACATATAAAAAAGTTCTTACGACAGTGCTCAGAAAATAAAAAAATCAAATATGCAGAGCAAGTTAATACAGTAATAGACGTAAAAAATATATTCTACTGCAATGCCTTGGTTTCGACCGTGAAGTTTCGTCAGGTGGTTTGGTAACTAGCATACTGACGAGACCTGCACATAGTGTAGTAGGATGTAGTGCTTTACCTTTCTTATTGCATATATATATATATATATATATATATATATATATATATATATATATATATATATATATATATATATATATATATATATATATATATACAAGTACAGGATTGGTACTGATGGAATAAAATTTCGATAGCCCAAAACACCATTCTTAAAAGAGTGCTCAATACAGGGTAGAGCAAATATTATGTTGGTGCAAAAATAATGACGTAATAATGTTTTTTGACGTCAATAATAATACACCATCATTTGATAAGACAACAGAAGTGTTGACATAAATGGCTGTTTTTGTAGTGATGTTATCACATGCATATGTAATAATTTTCAATATATATATATATATATATATGTGTGTGTGTGTGTGTGTGTGTGTGTGTAGAAATATATTATTATGGTGTGTTACATTTATCGGATAATGTGTTCAATATCAGAGATAGAACGTATGTAAATATAAAAGTGAACATTGAAGTCAAAACTCAGAGGCGATAGGCTGTCAGACGATTGTGTCTAGCATAAAACAGCCTGTCGCCTCTGAATGCTGATTTCAATGTTGACTGATATATATATATATATATATATATATATATATACATATTTCATTAAAAACGACACATAAGGTAGTACGGTTAAGCTTTTTATTTAATTTCTCTCGTGTTCCAACAAGAGTTTTCTTTTCTGGACAAAGAGTGTGTAAAAACTGTCCAAATGTTTTATAGTTCCGAATACTTTCGTCTATACTTTTAGCTATTATCAAGGATGATTTAATTTCTTAATTGAGTGTGTGCATTATGTGTATGTTTTAGTGCGTTATAGAGATTTTTTTTCATTTCCGAATACGGTTAGCACATTGTGGCCATGTTCGTAGTTAATATTGCTAAGAGTTGTTTTTTTCTTTTTTATTATTAAATCTTCGATTATTTTTAGTCTTTTTTTGCAGGTGGATGCAGTTAATATATTTGTATTTTCTACTAGTATGTTTCTAATGGAGTCTGGTATGTTTGTGTGTGTGTCTAAATGGGTTCTAATGGAGCTGTGATCAGATAGGTGTAACGTAAGACGTCTGGATAAGCATGATGGTCAATTTTATATATATATATATATATATATATATATATATATATATATATATATATATATATATGACGAAATGGACAGACATTTTTTATGTTTAACGTTCTTTTTATAGATACAAGTATTTAAGTAAATGAACAGTATTAAATAACATTTACCGGCCTGAATGTCCGAGAAATTTTCATAGAAAATACGGAACCGTCATTTACGCTGACGTGCCTAACCTCTCGGCCACCAAGGATCGTTCGGTAGGCAAGATCGAATTTCCTGCTTATAAACTTCAATCTTCCATGAATCTCGTACATTCATAACTGCTCATTGGTGTATCGAATGTAAACAAATGACGTCATATATTACGAAATGGACAGAGTCCGACAATTTATTTATTAAAGACATTTTTTATGTTTAACGTTCTTTTTATAGATACAAGTATTTAAGTAAATGCTCTGTTTATAATAGACATTCAAGCCGGTAAATGTTATTTAATACTGTTTATTATAAACAGAGCATTTACTTAAATACTTGTATCTATAAAAAGAACGTTAAACATAAAAAATGTATTTAATATATATATATATATATATATATATATATATATATTTTAAGTGTTAAATAAGAAATAGTTCGTTGTATGTATGTTTCATAAAATGTCCTCACTTTTCAAAACACGGCCAAGATATTATGTCCATGTTCCAAGTTAATATTATTAAGTGCTGTTTTTTTTTGTTTTTATTAATAAGGCTTCCATTAC
>OZ010584.1:26558085-26565585 GCA_963932145.1 Acanthosepion lycidas
CATCTTCATATTTGACTAAATGCGGCTTTAGTGCTGTAAATGATTTATTATTGAAGAAAAGAAATCGACTTGATATCACTAAACGAGGAGACTTGATGCTTAAGCTGATTAAATTGGTGCCTAATGTAAAATCAATCTGTAGGAGGCATGTCGCACAAGGATCTCACTAACAGTCATTTTGTGAGCTCAAATTTCATTTTGCATTATTTCCTGATTAAAATAATCAAAGTATATTGCAGAATAAGTTTTCATTTAAATATTTTATATTTCTGCTTTTCAATTCTCTATGTTTTGAAACTATGTATAATTGTCTTTTATTTATTTTTTAATTTTTTTTCTTTCATGGACGCCATGGTCTTTGGAGGCTTATTTAGAGACCAAGTTAATGGCCTTTTAAGCTTCCTTCACGTGAATTGCAGTAAAATTTTGAATATGTAAGTATTAAATATTACAGTGGGGGGGGGGCACCAGAATTTTTAGAAATACCAAAGTGGGCCATGATCCAAAATCGATTGGGAACCATTAGGTTAAAGCAATATTCACTTTCTGTAAACTGTTAATTTTACAATCCAAAATATGTCTGGGATTTAAATTTCTGGGTGTATTTGTTAACTGATTCAGTCTGCTTTATTTTTAGTACCATGGAAACGAATTACGCTACTTGATTCTGTCATGTCTAACCTTCACGGCCACGATAAGAGATGCCACTTACATATTAGGTTGATGCAAAAATAATGTCGTTTTCTCACATATTAACATATATGATAAAACGACATAGATTTTTGCACCAACATCATAGTAGCAAACCACAAAAATTTCTTTCTTATTCCATCGGTGAAAAGTTCTACAGTCTGTTGCTAACTGGGACTTTCTTTAACGCCTCTAAAACGAAATTTCTCTCTATTAATCATTTGAGAAACCCCTTTTTGCCTCCTCTCAACATCGTTGATGCTAAAGTCCAGGATATTTGCGCTTTCTCGAGCTAATGTTTTTCGACTGACATGAAGTAGAAAGATTATATAGTATCACTTTATAAGTATGCTACAACGAAAGTTGATTCACTATGTAGCGTTAGACAATTTTTCTCTCCTCTCTATCTTACATATTTATGTCTACCATTCGTCCTTGCTTTGAATATTGCTGCCACATTTGGTCTGTTTTTTTTGTTTGTTTGTTTTTTTTTTTCGTTTTTTTGCTGTCTATCGAGAGATTATTGATAAAATTGAAAGAAAAAAAACTTGCAATATTATTGGTCCTGACCTGGCATCTCGGCTTTAGTTAGTTTCCCACCGCCGTAATGTAGATTCCTTTTGCATTTTGTATAAATATTTTCATGGCGTTTGCTAGGATGAACTCTTCGCCATGGTACCTAGACTTTAAGAAGGGCAGTACTAGATTGGCGGCAAGGTCTCATCAATTTACAGTTGAATCATGTGTTATGTGGAGAGGACAGTTCGTGCCCAATAGCAACTGTGGTCATAGAATGGTGTGATTCGGTCGAAGCGCTTGTTTGCTAAAGTCAAACACTTTCGCATAACCATTCATTCGTCCTTGCTTTGAATATTGCTGCCACGTTTTCCCTCTGGTGTTCCTGGTGTCTAAATAAGAATCAAATAATGTTATTGGTTCTGCCCTGGCATCTCGGATTCAGTTCTTCCACCCCCCCATCCCACCCCCACCGTCGTAACGTAGCTTCGCTGTGCCTTTTCTATAAATATTCTCATGGTACTTGTTCGGATGAGGTCTTCGCTTTGGTACCTAATCTTTAAGAATTTAAGGACAGTATTAGATTGGCGGTAAGGTCTCATCAATTCACAGTTGAATTGGTTAGGTGCAACAGCAACTTCTTTGCTAACTGCTTCTATTCTCGCACTTCTCCCTTGTAGAACTCTCTTCTGTCTTGTTGCTTTCCAGCCAACTTTGATGTACAAAAATTTAAATGCAATGTCAATCGTTATCTACTGTCTGTTACTCTTCAATTGTTCTCGCTCCTTACTAACGTTTCTCTTTTTTCTTATTCATTCACACTCAGTAACCCCTTTTTGTCTTAGTGGCTTTACTGATTTGCATAGGGTGAAATGTTTTGAAATACACGAAACACATAGCGTTATCTTTTTGGTCTGCTGAGAAATAATTTACTGTCTCTCTCATACTCTACATCAAATACCGTCTTTCGGCTCTTCTTCTCGCGATGCGATAAGCATTCTTAGGACATGCTCGGTGAAAGTTCACGATCGAAAACAAATGTTGGTTTTTAAGACCTTACTCCTTAGACTCGTTTCAATAAACAAGTGCCACTTTGAAGTACGCTGTTAATTATGAAAGCAGTACACGAAAATGATTTTACCGCTGGCTTTCTTTTCGGTCCCACCGACCAACAGTGAAAACAGGAGGCAATAAACCCTACGACAGTGACCTCACGCATCAAATGTCTGTACAACACTCAGTTTATTGCGCGTGGCAATTATCAGACACAATTTATTTTTTTTTATTTATGCCTGACAATTCCTATGGGTATGAAACTCAGTCACATCTATATTTATTATTATTATAAATGGTAGCTCTATTTATTTTACATCGACCACTGTTTTATCACCACCAGCACTCACTGTGTACTATTACACACCCCATATATATATATATATATATATATATATATATATATATATATATATGAATTATTTACATAGAATAAAATTCCAAAGTTACCTCATTCGAATAGCTATTTCGACCCACAATACTTACTTGTAGACTTTGTCAACTCAGAGATACGAAGAAATAAAATAGGATCTTAAAAGTTTAAACATTTAAATAATAAAACAGAGAAAGTGACAAAAAAATAGAAAAAAGAAAAAGTAATACATTTGATATAATAAATCAAATAATTATTGAATACGATAATTATTGAATAAAAATAAAAATAAAATTATTAAATAAAATATTTTATTCAATATAAATTAATAAATAATAAAAAAATTAATAAATTTATTATATTAAATGTATTATTATTTGTATATTATATATTGTTTTATGTTTGTTTGTTTGTTTAGGTTTTATGGCATATCAACCACTGTGGGTTATTTAATGCCAAATCCAGTTATATATATATATATATACCAAATATATTAATTTTAAATGCCTATTTTGTATGGAACATTTTTAGCTAGCTAGAGCTTATTTGCTTGTACACTGCAAAATAATCCTAGGTATTTTTGTTTAAGTCAAGAATTTCCATTTGATAAGGACATTTTATTTGCAAAATGGTAAAAGGTAGGAGATGTTGTTTACACATCAGTCTACATCTTTGATAAGAGACCAATTCTTTTTAGAAAATCCAATATAATTTTTGGTTCAGTTTTTGCAAATAATTTCTTCATGTTGATTGATTGTTTTGTTTAACGGCATCTCAAACTTAGTGGTCACTTTATGCCGAAAATGATTTTGAGTGACTTTAAAAATCAAAAACGTATAGCTGGCAACATTATGGTTCCAAAAACGCAAAGTTGGCAACATTATGGTTTCAAAAACATTATCTGAGGAGTTGCTGTTGGATGTAGTTTATCGCCGTACCCAGGACGCGGATGTAGTTTATCGCCGTACCCAGGACGCGGATGTAGTTTATCGCCGTACCCAGGACGCGGATGTAGTTTATCGCCGTACCCAGGACGTTATATTGTTTTAATGTCATTTTTAATTTCAGATGTCAACGTTTTTTACTTACCCTTTCGTAAAAAAAATCTTCTCAAATTTTTAAATACTTTGAAGTAATTTTCCTTTTTAAACTAGTTGTTATTATTTTAAATATAGGTTAAACTTTCTCACAGACGCGCCGTCGCCTCTCTCTGTCTTTTTTACAAATACTTTCATGGCAATTGCTCCGAGGAGCTGCATTCGCTGGTTCCCAGACTTCATGAGTTCAAGCGCCCTACAAGGCTGGCATCCCGCTCTCACCCCTTCACTGTCGAAACTCCTAAATGTAGCCGTCTCTTCTACTCCAACAGCTTCATGTCTCGCACCTCTCACCTGTGGAACTCCATTCCCTATTCCAGTTTCTCTGAGAGCTATAATCTCCAACTATTTAAGTGTAATGTCAATCGACATCTCCAGTTGACTTGATCTATCTACTACCCTCCTCCTCTTCCTTTCTCCTATCACTCCTATCTGATCTTGCTCCCAATTTTCTGTAACCCCTTGCGTCCTAGTGGCTTCTCGCCTTACTTGGGGTGAAACGCTTTAAAAAAAAAGTCTACTGTAACTGTCTTCTTGACTTAGACCAGACACTTCCACCTCTACTCTCATAATATTGGGAGTTTATTTAAATTCTCATCTGATACTACCTTTTTATTCTTCTCCCTTTCTTTTTTCTTCTTTTTCTCTGATTCTTTCTTTCTTTCTTCTTCTTCTTCTTTTTTATTCTTTAAATATTTAGATTTTTAAACTACTATTTTATTTCATCATATTTCTGTCTTGACAAGGCCTACAAGGATGTCTTGTGTGGCGAAATAGCTATTCGAATGAGGTAACTTTGGATTTTTAAACTATGTAATTTACATGCTCTGTTATAGTAAATACATCGAACTCTTTTTACGGATAATATTTAATATTTCATATTATCAGAATTCACTTGGATCATTTGCCAACGGATTATTACCTACACACACACACACATACACACACATATATATATATATATATTGCAATGAATTATCTATCCAAAAAGTAAATTAGAAAAGTTAATGATATAAAATGGCGAAAACCCTTCACTAACAAAATTTTTAAAGATGCACTAATTCACTAATCACACGAGGAATGTTATGATCCTTGTTTTTTAAAATTATAAACTGTATAAGGTCTTCCTTAAATACGCAAGTACTTTCGACAGTTCTACCAGTCATATATATTTATAAATATATTTTCTGTTTATAACTTATTTTCATAGGTACACATATTTAAGTCAATACTCTGTCTATAATAAACAGTATTAACAAGATACTGAATGTCCGTGAAATTTCATAGAAAATATGTGTCCTCCGACATGAATCAAACCTGTATCTAACACGGGACTGATGTGCTATACCATTTTAGCTACAGAGGAAGCAACTGTTTAGCAAGGTCAAATTACTGCTTTCAAAATTAAATTTTTAATAAATTTATTATAAACAGAGCATTTACTTAAAAAAATTGTATCTATAAAAATAACGTATAAACAGAAAATATCTTAAAATAATTGTCGGACTTTGTCGGTTTCATAATATATGAGGTCATTTGCTTACGCTTCGAGCAGATATGAGCTTTCGACAGAAATCATGGGAAATTTGGTGTGTGTGTGTGTGTGTGTGTGTGTGTGTGTGTGTGTGTGTGTGTGTGCAAGCGCGTATAAAAAATTTACGATATAACTAAAACATATCTGTAAAAGGAGAATTTTAACGGACGCTTTTCATCCTCGCATTGACTTTATCAAGGCAAATGTAAGGATTTTATTTACAAGTATTTATAAATAAAAATAAGAACGTTGTTATTTTTCATTTTTTTTTTTTTTTTTTTTTCAATTTTTAAAGAGCTCCTCATGAATATTGATCAGGTTAACTGAAAAGTCTAGGTAAATTATGGATGATGCTAAGTGATGTAATTTTTAATATATTATGGAAGATGCTAATGATGTAGAGTTAAAAAAGAAAAATTCAACAAAATCGTTTACTCACTTTCGTTTACTTTTGTTTACAAATGCTTGTCGCAAATAAAAAAATTACATTTGCCTTAATATCGTCCACCAAGTTTTCCTTTTGACTTCATTCATACATACGTACACACACACGCACACAGCTCAATAATGCAGATTCTGTGATAAATATCCAGAAACAATTGATCATCTTGTATCACGTTGCACGGTATTGGCACCCACTGAATATAAAACACGGCATGACAGGAAAATTTGCAACTCCCACGGAAAGGAAATTGCAAGAAATTGATATAACATCACCCAGACCCGATTACAGACATTGAACTTGTAAGAATTCTTTTGGACTTTACAATACACACAGACATAACAATCAGAGCTAATTGTACAGACATCGTTATTAGAGACCGCAAAGACAAAATATGCCTCCTTATTGATATAGCAGTCTCTGCAGGCTGTAATGTATCTTTGAAGATCTTCAAAAAACAAAAAAAACAGAAACTATCAAAATACAAGAACTTTGAAATCGAAATCTCAAAAATGTGGCACATGGGAACATCAACAATCCCTGTTGTAGTCGGAGCCCTCGGATTGATTGGAAAAGATTCCAGTAGACTCGTTGAAGGGATTCCTTGTAGCACATGCCTTAAAGAAATACCAAAAATTGTTCTCACGAGTACAGCCCACACCTTACGAAGGGCTTTATCTATGCAAAATATCTATGATTATTTTTAAATGCTCTGTGAAAAATGACATGATGCCATTACTGACCTTAGGTCTCTGTTAAAGAAATGAGTACAGACCAGAAATCAAAGGAAATAATAATAATAATAATTATTATTATTATTATTATTATTAATATGGGGTCCACCCCTTTTTCATATAAGTGGACTCTACCAAGTGTACCTGCCGTTAAATACCCAGAGTTACAGTCAGTGAGGGTAGTCGTATGGCAGTCGATGTCGGACGACCGGTTGAACTCTCTGCTTCCGGGCGGGGAGGAACCCGAACAAGGCTACGCCGAAGGGCGGATTCTCGTTCGGGGAGGTAAACCTGACCCTGAACCCGTTTATACGGGTTCAAAGGGTATATTTTTGGCCGAGCTCACGGGCTCGGAGATCCCACGTTAAACCGGCCTTGTGCCACATGATACCCTCGTGGGGGTGGTGACTAAATACTAGTCGTATGGCAGTCGATGTCATACGACCGGCCGAACGGTTGAACTCTCTGCTTCCGGGCGGGGCGGTAAACCGACCCTGAACCCGTTTATACGGGTTTAAAAGGGTATATTTTTGGCCGAGCCCACGGGCTCGGAGATCCCACGGGCTCGGAGATCCCACGTTAAACCGGTCTTGTGCAACATGATACCCTCGTGGGGGGTGACTAAATACTAGTCGTATGGCAGTCAGTAGTCGTATATAGAGAGAATATACGAACGGAGATAGTGTGAGGTAACCTCTTGTAGAAGTCAGTTACAAGCACGTAGACTCTAAGGAAGTCCTACTTCGAGACAGTATATATCTATCTGTATTTGCTACTAACCACGTTCCTGGACTTACTAACAGTATTACTCTTTGTATGATTGTGTAAATACATTTTATTTAATTATTGCGTTTGTCATTCCTTGGAGACCGAATTCATCTCGGAATCCACAATAATAATAATAATAATAATAATAATAATAATAATAATAATAATAATAATATTCTGCCAGTATGTGTGATTTTTTTTTTTTTTTAATTGCTCAATGGAAAATGTCATGATTCCATTTTTAACCTTAGGCCTCTGGTCAGGACCCGGATAGAAATGAGTACAGACCAGAA